>CM053791.1:3060954-3805954 GCA_028749045.1 Cupressus sempervirens
TGTGCACAGTACAAATCTCAAATATATACAATACAAAATTCAAATACCTGACAAATGTTGAATGTGTACAATAGAAATGTCAAATGTACACAATAGAAATCTCAAATATATACAATACAAAAGTCAAATATATGTCAATGTCATGTGATTACCACAACTACATATGTATATCCCTATCAATATCTATGATTGTGTAGGATAATAAAAATTGAGCCACTTTAATGTAGTTTGTGGCTCACTAGGTGTCTCTAGAAAAATAAATAAAAATATACTATCAAATATCTTATCTATAAGTAATATAAAAATTACTAGAAATTGGGATCTAAACTATGGATAGTTGAGTTGTTCATTACCTCATCCCTTTGTCCCACGGTTGGACTAAATGATAATGGTAATGGGCTCCTTTGTCAATGAGTGGGACTCCTAACAAAATGATGAGGTAGAATGATGATGGTAGACACAACTATCGATGAATCAATGCTCATGGGAGGCACAACCACTGATGAATCAGTGTTGATATGAGGCACAACATGTATGGTAAGCGATAAAATGTTAGTATTATAGAGTGACATTAGGGATTCTAAATAGAGCAAAAAAAAAAAAAAATGTACTACAGCCTAAGCTAGATCTCCTGTGCTAGCAGGGGGTACAATGACTGATGAATCAGTGATAGTATGAGGCAAAATGTGTGTGGTAAGTGATAAAATGTTAGCATTATAAAGTAGCATTAGAGATTCAAAATAGAGTAAAAAACAAAAAAATATACTGCAGCCTGAGCTAGATCACTTGTGCTAGCAAGAGGTACAACTACTAATGAATCAATGCTAGTATGAGGCACAACCTGTATGGTAAGCAATAACATATTATAATTGTAGAGTAGGTGTTAGGGATTCCAAATAGAGTAGAAAACAAAAAATATATTGCAGCATGAGCTAGATCTTGCATGCTAGTAGGAGGTACAACCACTAATGAATTAGTGTTGGTATGAGGCACAACCTATATGGTAAGGGTTAAAATGTTAGCATTCTAGAGTGGTATTAGGGATTCTAAATAGAGTAAAACAACAAAAAATATACTGCAACTTGAGCTAGATCTCCTGTGCTAGAAGGAGGCACAACCATTGATGGATCAATGCTAGTATGAGGTACAACATGTATGGTAAGCAATACAATGTTAGAATTATAGAGTAGGTGTTAGGGATTTCTATCACACACACAAGCAATCCAAATTGAGATCACAAGAGGGCTTCAACTAAGACTCTACATACATACCTCTAGACTCTATTGTGTTTGACCCCATCTTTGATGCTCGAGACGCTTAACAAAATGAAATGGGAAAGGATTTGCACAAAGTCTCAAAGAGTGCTATAATAGGTAAAAGATAAATAACACATGTTAATAAGACAAATTTTTGTTAATTACTATGAAATTGAGAAAAAAAATGTACTCATTTGTAGATACAACTATTTAAAATGTATATAGAAAAAATGCATACTATAATCTAAAATTTATGACAAGGAAAATATGAAATTTTACCTCTTCCACTACCTCAACATTGACAATCTTAGGCTCATTCATAAACTCTACAAATCTAAATTGTTTTTACATATATACAAAAAACAAGTTAATATGTATTCATCAATATTGGGTACATGTATATACATTCATTCATAATAAATTTCAAAATATAAACTTGACTTGTATTTAATAGCTTTTTTGTTTTGGTGTTCTTGCTGATTTCCTTCCCTTTCCTCCAGACCTTGAGCTATGTGGAGTACCCTAAAGAAAAAAAAATATAACATAAGAGGAATAAATAAGACACATCATGAGTTCAACTCAAATATCAAACTTGATAGGTGTGCAAGCTATGATACCGCATAGCTCTCAAGGCCAAAGTTAATGGTAGAAAGCGTGACATCATCAATTTGAGAAATTTTAGCCCACGACAAGCCCTATAAAATAGTAAAGAGTATTGTTATAAATATGAGATAATGTTGTAAATGGAAAGAAGAAACAATAACAACAAGAAGATCATAGGAGGGAAAATTTACACAAGAAGGACTTGAAGGAAGATATTGGAAGGATAGTTGAAAGATAGGAAACATTGGGGCTTAAAAAGACTACAAGGCCTAAATTGAAAACAAAGAGACCGAGAAGGAAAAGAGAGATATAAATGAAATTTTGGCACCTTGTCAAGAAATAAAAGTGGAGATTCATGATCCCCACACTCCTACAAGAAACCCTATGTGATATGGAGGTTCTTCAATGTAGATAGGCACATGGAAGATCAACTCATGAGGTTCATTAGATGAAGTTTGGGTATGCTAAGAGAAAGATATGTGAATGGGAATTGGATGGATTTGATGAATTTGGAGGGTTTCAATGATGGTAGGAGATGTAAAGGTATTACTTTACTTTTAAGAATACCAATTAAGAAAAAATATTTCAAAGCCAATATATTATTATACTTTTAAGAACTTTAAATTTTTTTACCTCAGGTTTTCTTGCTCCTAGCCTCGCGAGTACTATGTGGTGTTCTCATACCGCTTGCTGCACCCTGCATTGCATATTGTTTGAACATATCAATCTAAAGTGATCTATAAAATAAAAATAAATTTACTTTTACAATATTTAGGTGATTAAATAATATCATGTCAAAACTCATGAGGTTCATTAGATGGGGGTTGGGTAATGTTAGGAGTAAGAGATGTGGATGGGAATTGGATGGACTTGATGAATGTGAGGGTTTTAGTGATGGTAGGAGATGGAAGAGGATCTATAAGTGTGTTGTTAGTGTCATACCAATAAAGAAACAATATTTTAAAGCCAATGTATTATTTTACTTTTAAGAATATTTAAAAAACTTTACCTTGGGTGTTCTGTCTCCTAGCCTCGCACATCTAGTAGAACATGTACTATGTGGTGTTATCATACTACTTACAAAACCCTACATTGTATATTGTTCACATATTAATCTAGAGTGATCTATATTTTTTTTTAGTTTTACAATATTTAGGTGATTAAATAATATCATGTCAAAACTCAAACAAAGAAACCTGTGTATCCTGTCTACTGAAGACAATCACCATCAAATCATCTGAGTGTGAAATCCCCACCCCTATATGAATAACAAGTATACCCACAATGTACACATGGATGAGATGAAACTCCATCCTTAGAAACCTCCATATCTATCCCATCACACATGTGCTGACAACTAAAACAAAAATGTTGATTAGGCCTTGAAGAATGTAATGATGCACGTGATGATGATGCAGGTGGCACAAGTGAGGATGACACTGGTGGTGTAGGTAACACAAGTAGAGATGACACTAGTGGTGGAGGTGACATAAGGGAAGATGACACTGGTGGTGTAGGTGATTCTAATGGAGCTATCATAGGCTGTGATGACCGAGGTGCCATAGGTGATGATGATGGAGCTGTCGCATGCTATGATGACCCTAGTGCCATAGGTGATGATGATGGAGTTGTTGCATGTTGTGATGACCCTAAAGGTGCATATAATGATGGCCAAGGTGCCATAGGTGAAGGAAAACCACCTAACTATGAGCCATGAATTGAGATTACATATTGAACTATGCCTCCTTCTGCATTGCCTAAAACCAAGAGATTCACATAGTAAGTTGTCATGCAATCATAGGTTAATGTTGAGATTCACCTGGTTTCGAGAATAGTTTAATATTCTCTACTAATCAAGGCCAACCATTTGAAGGTGGAATCTCATTCTCCCCCCCACCCCCCAAAATCTAAATTCCCTATTAACATCTAAAATCTTTAAGAAAGGATCAATCTTTAAACTACAAAAAAGGTTCTAGACTTGCAAAAGTGACATCATTTTCCCATCTTCTGGTGCATGCCATTTTTCTGTCACATCCAAAATAAGATTCTACCACTCTGAATCAAGAATGCACATGCAAGTGTGTTCTATATGCTTGGACAATAGGCGGAGCTAAAAAAATGCAACATGATTACACTTATTTAATAGGTCTATTAAGTTTTTAAAATTGTAGACCATCATGAACATAAGAAATCTAGATGCTAAGGCCAAGAGAATGTCCTCAGCAAGCCAATACATAGAAAGTCTTGATTTGCTTGCATGCTGAGGACATTACCCTTGCCTATAAGCGTCAAAGTTACAATGTTTATGATGGTCTATAAATTAAAATACCTAATTAAAGACCTCTAACAAAAATGTAAACTTGTTGCATTTTTTAGCTCCACCTGATGTCATATGCATATGAATTAAGATTGCATATTGGACTATGGGATCCTTTTGCATTGCTTGAAACCAAGAGATTTACACGGTTGTTTTTCATGATATCACAGGTTAATTTTGAGCTTCACTTGGTTTTGAGAATAGTTTAACATTCTCTACTAATTAGGGCCAACCATTGCTCATCATTTTCGCCCTCCCTAACATCTAAATTCCTCATTAACAAATAAAATCTTTAAGAAAGGATCAATATTTAAAGTGCCTAGGAGTTGGGCTACTTTAAGGGGAGGTCCATCTTCATTTCTCACAAGTAATTCATCACAATTATTTAGTGTTCCTGTAAATCTAACATGGGTACATCTAGGAATTTCCTCATCACCTCATGTATAAAATAAATTCAATATTAAAAAATGCCCCCTAAGAAATAATAGCTCAAGTAAAATAAACACATGAAAAATGAGAGACAAAAAGAGGATTTGACTTACAAATAGGCATTTCCATCTTATCTATGGCCATGCTACATGTTGATTGAGTTTTATTGTTTTTTGTTATGCCAAGATCTCTCTATTTACATACATACATACATAGACATACACATGTATGTGTATGTATGCATATACACACACATATACATATGTATATACATACACACACACACACACACACACACACACACACACACACACATAGAAATCAAAAGGGCACAACAATGAGATGTAAAGATTACAAGGGAATGGTAATGAAATGCAGCGATCACAAGGGCACAAAAATGAAATCATAGATCTCCATTGATCTCCACCAACATTTAGCGCTCTCCACCCTCATTTAGAGCTCTCAACCCTCTTTCGTGCACAAATCTCCACAATTGATCAAAACAAATGGGGAATGATTAATGTCATGTTTTCTTTTTTGTTATTTTTTATAATCCATAATACAAAATATACAAGATCTCTTGGTATATTTACATACATACATACATAGGCACACAAATATGTGTGTATGTATGTATATACATACATATACATATGTATATACATACATATACATATGTATATACATACATATACATATGTATATATAGGTATATACATACACACAAACATATATACATACATATATACATACATACATACATATACACATACATATACACATACATATATACATACATACATCTAATTATTCATTTTATTGTACCTAATCTGATGACAATTCTACAGGAAATTGTAATCAACCCAACTAATCAACAACTAGACCAATTTAACTGGGTTATGACTTGTTTCTTTATGAAAATATTTTCTATGATATGTTTTTTGTAAAATTGATTGTGAACTCTACCCTTTTTTCTTGGTCTGCATTATTTTGTGCAAGATCTTGAGGTAAGTCACTAGCATAGGTTTAGTGAGTTTTATTATTTTATTATTTGGATTTTGGAATATGTATTCTACTGGATCAAATTTTTTGTCGTGCCAAGATCTCCATGTATATATACATACATAGGCACACACATGTGTGTATGTATGCATATATACATATATACACATATACATATGTATACATACATACATACATATACATAAATAATAGTAATATATGTATTTCATATGCATTTACTTTGCCATTTCTTATAAGAGTGTTTAAGGTTGGGAACTACTTCAACATCCTTTGCATAGTTCAGAGGTAATGTCATTGTGGTAGAGGCTTTTACAAGGGAATGAGCCCATGATTATGACATTTACATAGAAGTAGAACTTGCTTCTTCTACTCCTTACACTCAACTCTTCACTAAAGTTATTCTTCCAAAAATGAGAATAACTACTACAAATTCTTGGGATCCAAGGGACCCTTAACCTATGCTACATTTTTTGGAGACATGGGAGAAGTTACTACCAACTTTAGTACTTCATACCATTCTAGATCATATAGTGATGCCCAAATTAACAACAATAATAGATACTTGGGATCCTCACAGGGAGACTATGCCAATACATGCATGGTTACATCATTGACTTCCATTATTGGGCCAACATATGTAGCGTTTATATCCAACCATTTGTTATAAATTGAGGAATGTGCTTCATTCTTCGCATGCAAGTGATGCATCTTCATATGCAATTTTATCACCTTGGAAAATTGTATTTGATCCTACTAGCTGGGAACAAATGATTGTTCATTTTATTGTACCTAATTTGATGATAGTACTACATGAGTTTGTAATCAACCCAACTAATCAACAACTAGACCAATTTAACTAGGTTACAATTGTTTCTTTCTAAATATATCTGCTATGATATGTTTTTGTAAAATTTCTGTTGAACTCTACCCATTTTTCCTGGTCTGCATTATTTTTGTGCAAGACTACCCATATCACATGTAAGCACATTAAAATTGGATTGAGTAAGGGAAACAAATTGTTTTTGCAAGGAAGAAACAATTTGAGCAATACTAATGATAGTGGAATCAATAGAGGAAATAGGTGGCAATGCCACATTCAACACACTAAGATGAGTGTAAAAATTAGCTGGAATAGAAGGGGCTATAGGTGGGACATAGGAATCCTAGTAGGAGGATTAGGATAAGTGTAAGGAACACTATTTTATGAAGGTTGTGAGATAGGAAATGAAGCAGGTGGAACACTCATAAGTAGAGAAGGAAGAGTAAGAATACTAATTGGAGAATTAAATGGTTGAATATAAATATTCACAATAGGAGAAACATAACAAGGAATGCAGAGATAGGGTTGGAAACAAACAAGGTAGGTTCAACACTAGTGATACGTGAAGCCATTCCTATTTCATATGTGACTTGAGCTGAAGGCTTAATGTGAGTGTGGACAAGGTGAATAAGACTACACAAAAGATCCATGCCCATCATTACATATCACTTTCTTAAGAGCATCAAAAGAAGCCATAGTATCGATATTGTGATTCTCTTGAAGAAGTCAATCATGGATTTTATAAATCTCAGTAATAATCTTATGAACTTGTTTAGGAGGAACCCTTAAAGCCTCATCGTCATCATGCGATGAATGAGAAGAGTCATGTTCCATAGAAGGCTTAGGGTCTTGAGAAACTATAGGATCACAAAAAAAATGAGAACATGACATAAATCATTCCCCATTTGTTTTGATTGTGGAGAGTTGTGTGCAACAGAGGGTGGAGAGCTCAGATATTTGAGGGTGGAGAGCTCTGAACATTGTCGTACCTTTGTGATTAATGCATTTCATTGTCGTGCCCTTTCAATCTATGTATTTCATTGTTGTGCCCTTGTGATCTTCATGCCCTTGCTCTGTGATTTTGTTGCCATGCCATGCACTTGTGATCTCTGTGCCCTTGCTCTATAATTTTCTTCAAGGGGATAAGAGGTACCTATCTAAATGTTCTTTTCTTTTCCTTCTAAAAAAGTATCTCTTTATATTTCCACCAGTAGTTGATTAGAGAAGCTTCTCTTTATGTATATGTATGTGTATATATACATACACACACACATATGTGTGTGTGTGTGTCTATGTAGGTATATATGCAAAGATCTCTCTGTTTATATACATACATATATACATAGATACACACATATATGTGTGTATGTATATATACACACATATACACACACACACACATATATGTATATACATACATGCATACATACATATACATAGATCACAAGGGCATGACAACAAAATGCAAAGATCACAAGTGCAACTCAATGAAATGCAGTGACCACAAAGGCATGGCAACTAAATCCTAGATCTTCACTGATCTCCACCAATATTTTGAGCTCTCCACCCTCTTTCATGTGTAACTCTCCATAATCGATCAAAATAAATGGAGATTGTTCATTTTATTGTACCTAATATACATACATACGTACATACATACATACACATACATATATACATATACACATACATAGATACATACATTCATATATACATATATACATACATACATACATACATACATCTGCATATGCAATTTTATCACCTTCGAAAATTGTATTTGATCCTATGAGCTGGGAGCAATTGATTGTTCATTTTATTGTAATCAACCCAGCTAATCAACAACTAGATCAATTTAACTAGGTTATGGCTTGTTTCTTTCTAAAAATATCTGATATAATATGTTTTTGTAAAATTTCTTGCAAACTCTACCCATTTTTCTAGGTCTACATTATTTTTGTGCATGATCTTGAGGTAAGTCACCTAGCACGGCTTGAGTGATTTTTATTGTTTTGTCATTTGGATTCTAGAATATGTATGCAACTAGATCAATTTTTCTATTGTGCCAAGATCTCTCTGTATACATACATACATACATAAATGCATACATATATGCATACATAGATACATAGACACACACACACATGTGTGTGTGTATGTATGCATGTATGTATGTATGTATACACACACATATACATATACATATACATAAATACATACATACATACATACATACATACATATACATAAATAACAATAATATATGTATTGCATCTGCATTTGCTTTGCCATAGCTTATAAGAGTGTTTCGAGGTTGGGGACCACTTCAACATCCTTTGCATGGTTTAGAGGCAATGTCATTGTGGAAGAGGCTTCTATAAGGGAATGAGCCTCATGATTATAGAATTTACATAGAAGCAAAACTTGCTTCTTCAACTCCTTACACTCAACTCTTCACTAAATTTATTCTTCTAGCAGTGAGAATAGTTGCTACAAATTCCTAGGAGCCAAGGGACCCTGAACCTATTCTAAATTTTCTGGAGACATGGGAGAAGTTACTACTAGCTTTAGTACTTCATAACATTTTGGATCATATAGCGATTCCAAAATTAACAGCAACAATAGATACTTGGGATCCTCCCAAGGATAATGTGCCAATACATGTATGGTTACATCCTTGGCTTCCATTGTTGGGCCAATGTATGCGACATAGGAGCATCGAGACATGCAAGGATCCCTAAATAAGACAAAAGATGGATCAAAGGCAAGGAGGAGTTTAAACCAATCAATTGGCATGTGTTGAAGCCAATGATGGCCGTAGAAGGCTTGAAAGATGATAAAAATGTAATGAATCCTAAAGGGTCTGTTAAGGACCTTAGGATCTTTCATAGTGAAATATGGGCATAATGGCATATTGGAGTTAACTGGGTCCTTAGGAGACTTAGAAAGGTTTAGGATCGATTAAATTGGTCTTGAGGACCTAATGAAAATGTTTAGTGGGTTTATTAGTTGTTTTATTCAATAAATTATAAGTTGGGAAATTCAAATATTTGAATCCCAATGGTTAGTTCCATTTTGGAGGGAAATTAGATTTAATGAGTTCTATGCATAACTAGGCGTTGAAACCAATCCAAATAAGTTGGGATATTTGTAAGGAATGCTATTAAGTCAAGTTTGAGGCATTGTACGAAGACAACAATATTGGGATTGATCAATTGTACAGACTGTGTAAAGAGAGCAAATAAAAACTTCATTTTTCAAGCATTTGGTGCATGATGGCTTGACTATCATTGATTTCTTGTAGTCTTATGATCTCATAAGACTTTTTTCATATTGTTTGATTGATTCCTAATGCACTGATATTTGTGAAGTTCATTCCTTTCAAGTTTTCTATCGATGCTTTAAGGGTTTCATTCTTTTCATTAACAAGTTTGAGTTTCTACTTAAAATGTTGATCATTCCATGAATTTAGGAGTCTGATTCTCATGGAATGATCTTATAGTAGCATGCAAAAAAACATATCTAACAATTTTTTCATAGGAAGTTCTAAGGATTGGTGATCACCATTGGAGTTTGTGAAGTAAAGGGCACTAAATTCATGGCTATGCAGCAACAACAGGAGTTCTAGCCATTAGAGGTCAGTGTTTAATGATTGGAAGTGATTGGTATGTTAGAGACAAGGTGAAACAACCTTCAATTGAGTTTGAAAGTGCTTGGAAGGTAGAGATTTAGAAAACCCTACCTTTGAGGGTTTATAGGAGATTGATTTGGGGCTTTTGGGGTTACAAAAGTTTTGGAACTAATTCCTTTTGGATTTGGAAAATTTACAACATAAGAAGAGATTGCCTAGAGTTTTGGGTCTTGGGAATACAAAAACCTGTAGTTGCTTTGTTAAATCACCCTCTTTTCATGAATTTTTGAGCCACAATATGGTAACAACAACATATGGTACAATGGAACACGTGGAACCTTTTTGATATGTTGTAGTATGGATTAATGGGTATCCAAATCCACCATTTTTTGGGGAGTTTTTTGGGAAGTTTGAGAGGAAAGTCCACTTTTGTGTCGCTGCAGGGCCACTAGGAAATCAATTAGACCTCTAGGACAGTTTGAGGGGTTTGGGTGTTGGATGTTACTTGAGGACCAAAAATTGGCTGATACCTTTTGAATCCACCTTTATTTGGCCTAAGAAACCCATCCTAATCATTAGGGAGGTGTTGAAGTTGTTATGTAATTTTTTCTTTGTAGAGGGTTTGGGGAACCTTGTACTTCTCTTATAGGTCTAATCGAGATTAACTTGGTTTTGAATCCCACAACCCTTACCTTTGCATTAGTATGGAGCCTTTATATCCAACCATTCGTTATAAGTTAGGAAAGGCACTTATTCCTGGAATGCAAGTGATGCATCTATATGTGCAATTTTATCACCTTGGAAAACTATATTTGATCCTGCTAGTTGGGAACAACTGATTGTTCATTTTATTGTACCTAATTTGATGACAGTTCTACAAGAATTTGTAATCAACCAAACTAATCAACAACTAGACCTATTTAACTAGGTTATGGCTTGTTTCTTTCTAAAAATATTTGCCATGATATGTTTTTGTAAAATTTCTTACGAACTCTCCCCATTTGTTCTGGTCTGCACTATTTGTGTGTAGGATTTTGAGGTAAGTCACTTAGCATGGGTTGAGTGAGTTTTATTATTTTATTATTTGGATTCTAGAATATGTATGCAATTGGATCAATTTTTTTGTTGTGCTAAGATGTAATAGGCACCTTAAAAAAGATCTCTTTGTATACATTCACAAATACATATATGTGTGTGTATGTATGTATATATACACATAGATATACATAAAGAGAAGCTTCTCTATATATACATAGATACATACATAGACATAAAAATATGTGTGTGTATGTATATACACACACACACACGTATACACATATATATACATATACATATGTACATACATACATACATATACACATACATAGATACATACATACATACACATACATGAAAATAATAATGCACTTTCTAAGAGTTTACAATTGTTCAACAAAATTAATGTTTTACTAGAAAATGCACTTGAAGAATTGTTAGCTCAGAAGCATAAACATATTGTTGAAACATTACAGAAAGTGCTTGACATGAGAGGTCCACAAGTGAGGGTGTTGACCAATCTTGAAAACTTGAATGTTGAAACCTATCAAAGATCAAACACCTATGCTACAGTTACAACACAATGTGGAGTTGATTTTAGATATTGTAGAAGTAGATATTCAAAAGTTTGATAAACAAAATTTAAGGCACGAGAGAGATTTTTTGGAAATATACTAGAAGGAGAAGGAACAACTTTAGAAAGAGATTGCACGATAGAAACAACAACTAGATAACATAGAGGTTATTATGGGAGCCACTTGATAGAATCTAGGAAAGTGTTGTGGTAGGTACTATGACATTGGAATCACTTACAAGTATCTTTGAGAATTAACCGTCCAAATATCAGGAGGACTACAAGTTGTGCAATTTGTCATGTATTACATCTGCATTTTCTTATAAGGTTGTTTCAAGGTTGGGAACCACTTCAACATCCTTTTCATGGTTTAGATGTAATGTCATTATAATAGAGGCTTCTGCAAGGGAATGAGCCTTGTGATTATGGCATTTACATAGAAGGACTTGCTTCTTCAACTCCTTACACTCAACTCTTCACTAAAGTTATTCTTCCAATAGTTGGAATAGCTGCTACAAATTCTTGGGAGCCAAGGGACCTTGAACCTATGTTACATTTTTTGGAGACATGGGATAAGTTACTATCGGCTTCAATACTTCATAACATTTTGGATCATATAGTGATGCCCAAATTGACAACAACAATAGATACTTGGGATCCTTGCAAGGAGAATATGCCAATACATGCATGATTATATCCTTGGCTTCCATTGTTGGGCCAACGTATGGAGCCTTTATATCCAACCATTTGTAATAAATTGGGGAATTCACTTCATGTCTAGCATGAAAGTGATGCATCTACATATGCAATTTTATCACCTTGGAAAACTGTTTTTAATCCTACTAGTTGGGAACAATTGATTGTTTATTTTATTGTACCTAATCTGATGACAGTTCTACAAGAATTTTTAATCAACCTAGCTTGGTGCAGGAGCACCGAGGGTAAGGTTGAACCTTAAGTCTAGTTTTTGGTTTTTAGATGATCTAACCAACCATGGGGTAATAATGACTAGTGAATAAAGTACCAAGGTGTGCCTAGGAGGTTTGAGTTGATAAGTTTTCATTTAGGAGTCTAATTTGGTCAATTAGGTCTTGATAGTTAAAAATTGCAAAAATTACTCTAGGAGGAAAAATTAGGTAAAATTCCATGAAAAGAGGTAAGGAGTGTGTCAATATGGCCCTTAGATGTTCTAAGGTCATCCTAGGAGGTTTGATAACATTCTTTGCAAGTTTGGAGGGTTTAGGAGCAAAATTGCAAAAGTTGTCAAAAAGTTGCATTGATAACTTTTCAAGCAATTTTGAAAAACTAGTGATTTGGGTCAGTTATGGTTCAAACTACAGACTAGGAGGAAAGGTGAAGTCTACTTAAGACTTTTCAACCTCACTTCCAAGGGTTGGACAGTTAGATGTATGAACTACATTCAACAATAGGACAATTTTGAGCATTTGGGCATAGCTTGGGGTTTTTGGTTGGATTTTTGGATTGAATAGAAGACCATTTTTGATGAAGAAGAATATTCTGTTCATGTCTTAAATATATGTACAATTTTTTTGGTTTCAAGTAGGCATTCAATAAATTTTAGAAAATTACTTATTTTTGCTAATCCTGTTGTCCAGTTTTGAGTAACAAGAATAGAATGGGCTATAGCTTGAGTGTCCTTTGTCTAATCACCATGATCTTGGAGACCAAGAAATATCCTCTATACATATTGCAAATATGGTTTGCAGAGGGTGTGGAAGGCCATTTTCTATTTGTACAAATGAGCCCAAGGCAAGCTAGGAAGCTTGGCAAGGTGTAAGGAGATGCTTGTAAAGAGTTCTTGTGAAGAATAGATGATTGGCATGGGTCAAGCTTGAATTGGTAAGGTAGGAGAAATGTGTGAGTGAAGCTAAAATAAAAGGAGAAGGATAAGTGTAGAGTTTGATGCTTGTAAGAGAGAAAACACCAACATTGCTACCAAAACATTTAAAAGTAGGACAATAAAAACATTGTTGGAACCCTAGACTTGCAAAATCTTCAAGAGGTGATAATAGGGACCAAAAGTATAGCATACACCAAGGGGCCTTATTAAGGGTTTTTGTGAGTTATAGCTCTTTCCTTGTTTCTAGGAGGGCTAATAGGGGCTCTTGGGGATACAAGGCTTAATTAGCCAAATTGGTGATTGGGGTGAAAGAAGCTTGAAAGAATGGTGCATAATGATGAGGAATACATTAAGAAACTCAATAGGAGTGTTCTAACTTTCTTTTGAGATACTTGGTGTTCATGGGGAAGTTTTGGCACTATAAGCCAAATAAGGCATTTGGGGTGAATTGGGAGAATGACATTAGAGTTTTGAATTGGTGGGTGAGTTTCTTATGGAAAGGGTATTATAGAGGGATCCTCTGAGTTAGGGTTAGAAGAGAAGACCCTATAGTGGGCTTGGAGTAGCCTAGGAAGAGCTAGAAGCTCTTAGTCAAAGAAGCTCCCCATCACAGCTAATCAACAACTAGATCCGTTTAACTGAGTTATGGCTTGTTTCTTTCTAAAAATACTTGCTAGGATATGTTTTTGTAAAATTACTTGTGAACTCTACCCATTTTTCTTGGACTGCATTATTTTTGTATGAGATCTTGAGGTAAGTCACTTAACCTGGGTTGAATGAGTTTTATTGTTTTATTATTTGGATTTTGGAATATGTATGTAGCTAGATCAATTTTTTTGTTTTGCTAAGATGTCATAAGAAACTTAAAAAAGATCTATTTGTATATATAAAGATATACATGTTTAAAATGAAGTATAAAGAGATACATGTTTAGAAGGAAAATAAAATAAAATTTACACAGCCCTTGAAGAAAATTGCAATGCAAGAGTACAAAGATCACAAGGGCATGACATGGCAATGAAATCACAAAGAAAGGGCATATCAATGAAATGTAGAGATCAAAAGGGCATAGATATAAAATGCACCGATTAGAAGGGCATGAAAAAGTTTAGAGCTCTCCACCCTCTTTCACATGCATCACTCCATAATTGAAACAAATGGGGAATGATTTATGTCATGTTTTTTAAATATTTATACTCACACGAGTGTTGCAATTATGATGCCAATGTCAGTATGACAACACCATTGTTGGTATTGCGATGATGTTGGGGATAATTGGAACAAAAACATGAAAGTAACCACAAATTACACCATTGTCGTAAATTGCCATCGCAATTTAACTTGAATGTTGTAGTGCAGAGGATAGTCCATTAATTGTTACTCAAAAATGACTATACATGTCATGCTTGCACATTTGTTATGACTGATGACAATGTGTGTCTCATCCACGTCCCTTAATTCATCTCTATTCCCTTTGCAGGTATGCATTTCCACCCACAACAATCCACCACTCCATCTTTCTTTTCCAATCCAAAGAATCAAATTACCTAAGGCCATTGAGTTACTTTACCAACTTAACACAATCTAGTAAAATTTCTATAACACAATTTATCCTTTATGCCCTGCCTCTGGTTATGGTTGTATTATTATATGCCTATAGCTCCAAAATGAGAATGAAGTAGTTTCCAAGATTAAAGAAAATTACAAAGAGAATCCAAGTTAAAACTATATACACTAATATGTTAGCAAGAAACACTAATCTATTTAAAGAAACAAAGCATTAACTAACAAGATCAATATAACATATATGAGAGACTAAAGAGGAACCCCTAATTAGGAATGTGAGCCAAATGAATGGACTCTCCCAATAGGAATTAACTCTTTGCTTGGTAGATGAGTCTAAGTAAAGGATTGGTATGTATGATCAAAGTGCTTCAAATTTTTTTCAATGGTGGGGATGGGTAATGGAAATTTGGTAGCTTTGTGAGCTCTCAATTTGGCATTATAAGGGTATGGTTAAGGGCTTTTATTTCTCAAACTAGCATTATAACTTTAACTCAAAGATTTTGATGAAATGGCTTGGGAGGGGATTCAATTTATAGGCTAAGGGATTGAGGGTTTGAGGGCTAAGATGTAAGGATGGGAAAAGCTTATGGAGGGCTCAGATTGCATGAGAGGAGAGCACATGGATTGTGCTTCCTTATAGCCAATCAGGGAGTGACACATGTCACAGGGTGAGTGGATGGAGGAAAGGGCAAGGATGAGTCAACAAAGGAGGCTCAAGGGATAATATCTTCATAAAGACCCTTCATAATGGCTTGTAAGAGCGATGAATGGGCTTGTAAGAGTCTTTATGGCCTTGTAAGAGCATTCATGGTTGGGTGGTTGGGATATTTTGGAGATTGTTGACTTTGCTTGGCTTAGGAAAGTCTTAAGCTTTCTTAAGGAATGTGACAAGGTTAGGAGGGGGATTAGAGGTGATTTAGGATTTAGATTAGGGATGTTAGAGATGTGCAAGTGGATGGCATTTAATGAGGGTGGGTGAGTTAGTAGCTAAGCTTGGTTAGTATGGGTGGATGGGGTGGATTAGGCTAAAATGGAGGTTTAGAGATAGGCTTAGGATGAGGATGAAGACTTTCTAGAAGAGTCTAGAATTTCCAAGGATGAGGATAAAAGGTTTTTTAGGAAATAAATAAAGTTTTATTTATTTCATGGGTTTGGGTTGAGGAGATATTCATTAAAACATTTTTAGTAAACGTGAGGATTAATATTTAACCTTAATTAAATATTTTGAGTTGGGATTAAGGGTAGAAAATGATGGGATTAGCCTTTAATCGAAATTAAAGAAGGATTAGAAGATTTTGGAAGAGGTTAGTGGTCTTAAGGAAATTGGCCAAGTTTTGGGCAAAAAATAAATAAATTATTTATTTTGGGATTTTTGGTCAATTTATTTATTAAATAATCAATAAATAAGGAAATAATGTTTAAATAAGATTTAAACATTTTTGGGAGGGATTCCTTAATTAAATATTTTTAATTAAGATAAAGGGATTTAATGACATAAAAATAAATAAATAAATTAATAAATGATGATGTCATTAGGGACTTTTTCAGAAAATAAAAATACTTTATTTTCTAAAGGATTTTTAGGTGTCTACAAAAATAATTTGCAAATGGAACATGATTTCTACATAAATGCGAAAACAAAATACTAGAAAGTATGGAATTAAATAATCAAAAGATGCATAAAGAAGATAATTGGTGCAGGAGCACCTAGGGTAAGGTCAAACTATAAGTCTATTTTTTGGTTTGTGGATGGTCTAATGAACCATGGGGTAACAAGGAATAGTGAATAAAGTCCCAAGGTGTGCTTAGGAGGTTTGAGTTGATAGGTTTTGATTTAGGAGTCTAATTTTGTCAATTAGGTCTTGATAGTTGAAAATTACATAAATAGTTCTAGGAGGAAACATGATGCAAAATGCCATGAAAAGGGGCAAGGAGTATGTAAAGATGAACCATAGATGTTATAAGGTCATCCTAGGAGGTTTGACAACATTCTTTGCAAGCTTGGAGGGTTTAGGAGCAAAACTACAAAAGTTGTCAAAAAGTTTCATTGACAACTTTGCAATTTTGCAAAATTGCTTGACAACTTTTTAGGTGGTTTTTAAAAACAAATGATTTGGGGTAGTTATGGTTTGAACTAAAGAATAGGAGGAAAGGTCAAGTCTATTTAATACTTTTCCAACTCAGTTCCAAGGGTTGGATAGTTGGATGTATGAACTACATTCAACACCACAACAATTTTGAGCATTTGGGCATAGCTTGGACTTTTTGGTTGGATTTTTGAATTGAATAGAAGAGTATTTATAATGAAGTAGAATATTGTGTTCATGTCTTATAGCTGTGTGAAATTGTTTTGGTTTCAAATAGGCATTCAATAAGGTTAAAAAAATTATTTGTTTTTTCTAATCCTACTATCCAGTTTTAAGTAACAAGAATGGAATGGGCTATAGCTTGAGTGTCCTTGGTCTAATCACCATGGCTCTTGGAGAGAAATAAATAGACTCTGTATGTATTGTAAATATGGTTTTTGGAGGTTTTGGAAGGAAAATTTCTATTTGTACAAGCGAGCCCTAGGCAAGCTAGGAAGCTTGGCAAGGTGCAAGGAGATGCTTGTAAAGAGTTCTTGTGAAGAATAGATGATTGACATGGGTCAATATTGAACTAGTAAGGTAGGAGTAATGTGTGAGGGAAGCTAAAATCAAAGGAGGAGGATGGGTGTAGAGTTTGATTCTTGTAAGAGAGAAAACACCAACATTGCTACCAAAACCCTTAAAAGTAGGGTTTTTTGAATTTGTATAGTATGGACATTGTTGGAACCCTAGACCTACAAAATATTCAAGAGGTGGTCATAGGGACCAAGGGTTTTTTGTGAGTTATAGCTCTTTCCTTTTTTCTAGGAGGGCTAATAGGGGCTCTTAGGGATACGAGGCTTAACTAGCCAAATTGGTGATTGGGGTGAAAGAACCTTGAAAGAATGGTGCAAAATGATGAAGAATGCATTAAGAACCTCAATAGGAGTGTTATAACTTTATTTTGAGATGCTTTGTGTTCTTGGATAAGTTTTGGAATTATAAGCCAAAGAAGGTATTTGGGGTGAATTAGGAGAATGACATTGGAGTTTTGAATTGGTGGGTGAGTTTCTTATGGAAAGGGGATTTTAGAGGGATCCTCTAAGTTAGGATTAGGAGATAAGACCCTATAGTGGGATAGGAGTTGCGTGGAAAGAGCTAGAAGCTCTGAGTTGAAGAAGCTCCCCATCAAAGTGGTATCAGTGCCATAAGATTAGGCTTGTGGTGGCATGTTCTATTCCACTGAGTCAAGTGGATCTACCAAGATGGTGACTAATACTGAGTTGGAAAAGGAAGTGGATGAGAAAAAAAAGCTCTTAGAAGAGAAGACCAAGGTACTAGATGAGGCCCTACAGGAGGTGAAAGACAAATTGGAAGAAATAGAGGATGCAACTTAAGCTAAGGAAGATGAAGACTTTGGTAAGGGTAAAGAGAAGGTGAGTTTGGAGGATGAGATCCTTGAACCTGATCATCCACTTGGTCAGCAAGAACCATTCCTTAAAGGCCTAAAATAATTTGGAGGGAAGAGTCTAGAGAATGTGTCCTTATTCCATGGAAAGATGGATGTAGAGGTATTCTTAGAGTGGCTTGAGAGCATTGAGAACTACTTTGAGTGTGAAGGGACACTAGAAGCCCAAAAGGTGAGGTTTGCAAAGTCTAGGTTGAAAGGTCAAGCTTTGACATGGTGGAAGTTTGTATAGGAAGAAAGAGAAAGTGAGGGGAAGAAGCCTATGGCTAATTGGAAAGCAATGATGAAAAAGATCAAAGAAACATATGTACTAGAGGATTATGAGATTCAGATCCATAAGTAGAGGCATAAACTCAGGCACAAATAACTTGATGTGGCTACCTATACTAAGGAATTTTAGAAGTTAGCACTAAGGTCAAGGGTACAAGAAACCAAGAGTATCAAGGTGGTGAGGTACTTAAATGGATTTAAATGGTCTATACAGTTGAGTTTTTTTAGCCTCACCACTCTTCAAAGTTGTTTTCAAATGGCTAGGAAGGTGGAGGAAAAACTAAGGAAGAAAGGGGACTCCAATTCTAAGAATAGGGGCAGAGGTAAAGAATTCAGAGGTGGTTCAAGGGAAGGCTCTAGTGGAAGGAGTAATGAGCAGAGAAGCTATGGAGACTCTAAGTGAAGTGAGTAGACCAGTGAGACCTATTAGAGAGGAGGCTCTAGTAGAGGTAGAGGATCCAACAATGGTGGTAGGTGCAGATATGGAAATAGTAGTAGAGATTCACACTTTAGTAACATGAAGTGTTACAACTATGGTAAGCTAGGATACCCTACTTATAGATGACTAGAAAAGGCATCATCTTCTTATGGGGAAAAAAAGATTAACTATGTCTAAGAAGAGGACAAAAAAAAGGTAGGACAAGTGGACCTTGATGTGGAGAAAAGTGAAAACCTTATGTTGAGGAGGGTATTGGTTAAGGAACCAATCAAGGATGAGCCAAAGTAGAGGAAAATACTGTTTAGAACCACATGCAAGATATTGGGAAATGTATGCAAGGTTATCATATATTTAGGGTCTATTGTCAATGTCTTGTCAAAGGAGCTAGTACAAAATCTTGGTTTGACCAAGATTCCACATGTGTACCCTTATAAGGTGACTTGGTTGAATAAGGGGGAGAATATCCTAGTGAATGCACAAGTGTGGGAAGACACCACCATTGCTAAGTATCAGGATAGGATCTTGTGTGATGTGCTCCCCATGGATTCTTGTCATCTATTGTTGGGAAGATCTTGGAAGTATGACAGTGAGAAAGTGCATCATGGGAATGAGAACAAGTATTCCTTTAAGAAGGATGGTGTCACTTATAGAATCTAGTCTATAGTGGAAGAAGATAAGGTGGAGAAATTTATTGCTAAAGAATTTTCATGAGTGGAAAGGAATTCCTCAAGGATTTGAAGGAGAGTGAAGGAGTAGGTTATGCTATTATGCTAAAGCCTAAGGAGGAGAAGACATCTACATCCACACATATATGTAGAAGTGCAAGATCTATTGGAAAAGTTTAAAGACATCATTTGTGATAGAGCACCACCTACTCTACCACCTAAGAGGGCCATAAGTCATCAAATTGACTTCATACCAAGAACATCACTTCCAACCAAAGCTACATGGAAGATGACTCTAGAGAAGAACAACGAGATTACAAGGCAAGTTCAAGAGCCTCTTGATCAAGAGCTAATTAGGAAGAACATCAATCCATGTGACATACCAGTGGTCTTAACACCTTAAAAAGGAGGTAAGTGGAGAATGTGTACTAATTCTAGGGAAATTAATAGAATCACAATTAGGTACATATTTCCTTTTCCTAAGATAGAAGACTTGATGGATCACCTAGGTGGAGCTAGGTATTTTTCCAAAATTAATCTTAAAAGTGGGTACTATTTGATTAGGATGTAAGAAGGGGATGAATGGAACCCTGTATTTAAGAATACTAAGGGTCTCTATGAGTGGTTGGTAATTCCATTTGGCCTTATCAATGCACCGAGCACCTTCATGAGAGTCATGAATGAGATTTTGAAGGATTACATTGTGGTATTTGTTGTGGTATACCTAGATGACATTCTCATCTTTAGTAGACCAAGAGGAACATATGAAACACCTAGAGTTGGTATTGAGAAAGTTCCAAGACGAGAAGTTGATAGTAAATTTGGAGAAAAGTGAGTTCATGAAAGAGGAACTAGTGTATTTGGGGTTTGTAGTATCCCAAGAAAGTACAAGGACAAGGTAGAGGCTATTTTGAGTTGGCCTAGATCTACTGCCGAGGTCAAGATTTTTCATGGATTGGCACAATTTTATAGAAAGTTTGTGGAAGATTTAGTGAAATGTGTGCACCTATGATGGATACACTCAAAGAGGGCATCAAGACTAAATTTGTATGAACCAAACCTGCGGATTAGAGTTTTGAGAGATTGAAGAAGGAGGTAGCAATCCAACCTATCTTGGTTCTACCTAGGTTTGAGAAGTCATTTTTGGTGGAGTGTGATGCTAGTGACATAGCAGTTGGGGCAATTTTGAGCTAGGAGGGCAGACGCATGGCATATTTTAGTGAGAGGCCTAATGAAGCCAAGACATAGTATTCAACATATGACCTATTGATTTATGCACTTTTCCAAGCCCTCAAGAAATGGAGGCACTACTTCTTGCCTAAGGAGTTTTTTGTCTTCACAGATAACCAGGCCTTGAGTTTTATTAACTCACAATAGAAGCTATGTCTAAGACACATAAAATGGACGGAGTTATTATAGTCCTATACCTTCACTATCAAGCATAAGAAGGGGACACACAATAAGGTGGCAGATGCTTTGAGTAGGAGGTTGTCGACAGTGCAAGTAGTCAAGTTGTAGAGCATTAGATTGGATGATTTCAAATATCTATATGAGGAGGACACTAATTTCTTAGAGGATTATAAGGTATGTATTGATTTCACTAATAATTTCCATAGTGATTTTTCTTAATATACCTTGCAAAATGGACTATTGTTCAAGGGTCAAAAGTTATGCATTCCAAGGGGATCTATGAGGGAGAGTCTCATACAAGAGAAGCACAATGAGAGCATAAGTGGAAACTTTGGTCTAAAAAAGACCTTGGACCTTGTGGAAAGGTTCTACTACTAACCTAAAATGCAAAAAGATGTTAGGAGGTATGTGGAATAATGCAACATATGTCAAAAGGAAAGGGGAACTTCATCAAATGTAGGGCTCTACCAACCTCTCCCTATTCCTAATAGACCTTTGGAATGCATTAACATGGATTTCATAGTGGGATTACTAATGGATAGTGTCTTTATGCTAGTAGATGGGTTCAACAAGATGAGCCTCTTCATACCATGCAAGACTACACATGCTGCAAGTAATGTGGCCAATCTATTCTTCAAGGAGGTGGTTAGGATCCATGGCTATCCAAGGAGCATAGTAGCTAACATGGATGTTAATTTTATGGGGCACTTTTGAAGGACCTTATGGAAGAGGCTGGGAACAAATCTAGCACATAGTTTTTTGCTACCATCCTCAAACTGATGGTCAGATAGAGGTGATAAACAGGGTATTGGGAAACCTATTAAGGTGCCTTACCAAGGAATATGGACAAAGTTGGCAACAAGTTATTCCTCAAGCTGAATTTGCATACCATGATAGCAAGAATAGGATAATAGGGTTAACTCCTTTCCAAGTGGTATATGGTACTCACCCAAGAGGTATAATGGAGTTGAGGGAACTACCTTCACATGAAAAGTTTAGTGGACAAGCTGATGACTTTGTGCAATCAATGAACTAGGTACATGATCATGTGAAAAAAACTTTGATGGAAGCCAATCAAAAGTTGAAGGAGAAGAAAGATGAAGGGAGGAGAGGTGATGGTGTATCTGAACAAGGCTAGGCTACAAAAGGGAACCCCTAGCAAGTTGTAGATGAGGAGGATTGGACCATGCAAGATCCTTGAAAAGCATGGACTCAATGCCTATAAGATAGATCTCCCAAAGGAAATGTCTCTTTCTCCAATCTTCAATATGAAAGACCTAGTACCATACAGAGGTCCTAAGATGGATGATATAAAGTACCAGGAAGAGTTGAACAAATATGTAGCAGACATGAAGGTACCTAAAAAGGAACAACCACATATTGAATAGATTTTGGACACTAGAAATAAGGTCTACAAGGAGAATTTGATGAAATGGATGGATTTATCTGAGGCTGAGGCAACTTGGATTGCTGAGGGTGACTTCAAGAAGCTAGGAATTAGTACTAAGTTCTTATCTCCAATAGTACTTTAACTTCTTCATGCAGGGGGAGAATGGTGCATGCACACCTAGGGTAAGGTCAAATCCTAAGTCTAGTTTTTGGTTTGTGGATGGTCTAACCAACCTTGGGGTAGCAAGGAATAGTGAATAAAGTCCCAAGGTGTTCTTAGGAGGTTTGAGTTGATAGGTTTTAATTTAGGAGTTTAATTTGGTCAATTAGGTCCTGAAAGTTGAAAATTGCAAAAGTTGCTCTAGGAGGAAAAATGAGGAAAAATGCCATGAAAAGGGGAAAAAAGTGTGTCAAGATGGCCCATAGATGTTCTAAGGTCATCCTAGGAGGTTTGATAATATTCTTTACAAGTTTTGAGGGTTTAGGAGCAAAATTACAAAAGTTGTCAAAAAGTTGCATTGACAACTTTTCAATTTTGCAAAATTGCTTGACAACTTTTTAGGTAGTTTTGAAAAAAAAAAACAATTTGAGGTAGTTATGGTTTGAACTATAGAATAAGAGGAAAGGTGAATTCTATTTAATACTTTTCCAAATCAGTTCCAAAGGTTGGACAGTTGGATGCACGAACTACATTCAACAACAAGAAAGTTTTGAGCATTTGGGCATAGCTTGGAGTTTTTGGTTGGATTTTTGGATTAAATAGAAGACTATTTCTGATGAAGTAGAATATTTTGTTCATTTCTTAAATCTATGTGCAATTTTTTTGGTTTCAAGCAAGCATTCAATAAGGTTAAAAAATTATTTATTTTTGCTAATCCTGCTATCTAGTTTTGAGTAACAAGAATGGAATGGGCTATAGCTTGAGTGCCCTTGGTATAATCAACATGGCTCTTGGATAAAAAAAAATAGCCTTTGTACATATTGTAAATGTGGTTTTTGGAGGTTGTGGAAGGCCATTTTTTGTTTGTACAAGTGAGCCCTAAGCAAGCTAGGAAGCTTGGCAAGGTGCAAGGAGATGCTTGTAAAGAGTTCTTGTGAAGAGTAGATGATTTTCATGGGTCAATCTTGAAATGGTAAGGTAGGAGAAAAGTTTGAGGGAAGCTAAAATCAAAGGAGGAGTCTGGGTGTGGAGTTTGACACTTGTAAGTGAGAAAACACCAACATTGCTATGAAAACCCTTAAAAGTAGGGTTTTCTGAATTTGTACAATAGAGACATTGTTGGAACCCTAGACTTGCAAAAGATTCAAGGGGTGGTCATAGTGACAAAAAATATAGCATACACCAAGGGGTCTTATTAAGGGTTTTTGTGAGTTATAGCTCTTTCCTTGTTTCTAGGAGGGCTAATAGAGGCTCTTAGGGCTACAAGGCTTAACTAGCCAAATTGGTGATTTAGGAGAAAGAACCTTGAAAGAATAGTGTAGAATGATGAGGAATTAACTAAGAACATCGATAGGAGTTTTCTATCTTTCTTTTGAGATACTTGGTGTTCTTGGGGAATTTTTGGCATTCTAAGCCAAATAAGGCATTTGGGGTGAATTAGGAGAATGACATTGGAGTTTTGAATTGGAGGGTGAGTTTCTTATGGAAAGGGGATTGTAAGGGGATCATCTGAGTTAGGGTTAGGAGAGAAGACCCTATAGTGGGATAGGAGTATCTTGTGAAGCATAATTTAAGCATCTTTTTAGTCCTCTATTGATGGTACACAAACATTTATGCAGGTTCAATTGGAATCCTCATGATCTTCCACGACAGCTAAGATTGCTCCTAAACCAGTGGTCTTCAAGTATCAAGATGCACCAAAGAATTCTAGATTCATTGACAAAAATTTTGAGATCCATGAAATTAAGCTAAGACATATAGACTAGAACACATTTCTAGTGCTATCCAACAAACCCAGAAAGAGGGCAGCAATGGTATTGACTTTTGATAAGAAGTTAATTGGTGAATGTAACTTCACATCCAGTGTCCATCTAGCCATTAGATTTGATATTGAAACTGGTCCATCACTATGTAGATAAGGTAGTAAAGAGCATTACTAGAGAAATCATGTTGGGCATATGTCTACATAACATTGGGAAGGTCATCATGGCATCCTCATCATCCGTAGCAACAAAGATTACCATGGTATTGCACATGCATGTTAGAAATTTTGTCAGCACTCCCCTCAAGATTCATGACAAGGGCTAAACTGCCTCCTATGTCTTATAAGTTGAGTGGTTGTATCGAGCATTGATAGTTCAATATTTTGGTGCAATGAAAACCTTACTCTAACAAGTGGTAACAAAGTTTGGTCATAGGTTGGAATCCTCAGACCCTTGGGTAACATTGAGGGGGGGATTGTTGGAAATTTTGTCAACACTCCCCTCAGGATTTGTGACAAGGGCTTAACCACCTCTTTTTTCCTATAAGTTGAGTGGTTTTATCGAGCATTAATAGATTAGGCTTTTGGTGCAACAATAACCCTACTCTAAAAATGCATATTCAACATAGGTGTCTTGTGATTTTTGATAGAAGAAGCATAAGGAGTTCAAGTCCATGACAATGTTGGACTATAAAGAGGGCATAATTTATCAAAAATATTAGAATAAGTTCACAAGAGTGGTCCTCAACCTTAGTTGAGAAGAACTCATAAGTAATTTTCAAATATGGGAACTTCTTTTCAAATTGAGTACCTTGCACAACTCCCTAAAGGTGCACTAGTGCAAAGGTGCACATTTGTGTAATTTGAAGATTTGGTGAAGAAATTATCTCTAAAGGTGCGCAAGTATATATGCTTAAAATATCCAAAGGTCCCCAAGATTACCATGGCTCCCTTATCTTCTACAACAGCTAAGATCACACTCAAACTTATGACATTTAACTTCTAAGGAGTGCCTAAGAAGTCAGACTTCATGGATTTGGGCTTGAGAGAGAGATATTGAATGCTGCCAGATGTTATACAAGAGAAGAACTAGATAAAATTGATGATTGGATTGAGAATATATAAGCCAATAATAAGGTCATGTTATATATGTATGAAGATATCCAAGATATGCAAAGAACACATGCCCAACTATTAGAAGTGGATAAATACTATAGTGTAACCAAATTAGAGATTTTGATAACAATCTAGAACAAATATGCTCAATGAAAATAATTATACAATAATTCAAGCATTATTTGAAGCAGTATCCTCTAAAGATGATGTTAGGCACATTTTCAAAAATGAGGAGACACGAAGGGAGTTTAACTCTAAACTAGATGATTTTGCAGAAGTAAGGAAAGAAGTTCATGATTTCCATAGGGAAGTGTGGGAAAAGTATGAAGCTTTAGACTTGTTAGATCCTTAAGAAAACACATCCTCTATCCAAAATTTCAAAGGGGGATATCTAGATATCATTTTGGTTGAAGGTCAATGAGATCCAAATGCTAGAAACTAAAAATTGTGGACTTCAAAAAATTCTCTCATTTTGGAGAATTGTGGACTTAGAAAAATCTTGTTAGTTTTGGTCCTTTCGCCAAGGTGCACTTTTCATAAGGTGTACCAAATGAATATATAGGTTCACTTTTCATAAGGTGCACAAAACACAAAGGTGTTTTTTTCATAAGGCACGCCAAAAACAAAGGTGCGTCGATAGTTTGATCAGTTTTGGTTGTGGCGACAGTTAACTATCATTTTCTATTTTTGAGAATTTAATGCATTGAAGCACATTTTGATGATAGTTTAACTCCTAGAAACACTAAGAGAAGGACAAGTTTGCATTTTTGGAAGCTCTAGTGACTCCCAGATCATCTCATGGCTACTCTCTTTTTATCTTCTTCTTCTTCTTCTTTTATTGTTCTAAATGATGCAAAGGCTCATGCACCCATTAAGTGATATAAACAAGGGTGGATACCTACTTAGCACCATTTAGAGAGTTAGTTTGTATATAAGTAATTTTATTTTATTATTTTTTAGCATAGTATAACTTACATTAGAAGAGCTCTCACTCCTAACACAAAACAAGGAGAGGATTTCTTATAAATACATGGATGTAATATGTATTCCAAGATGATATTTTGATGCAATAATAAATGCTATTGGTGCTCTCATTCTGAGTGTAGTAAATATTTTTAAAGTGTTTTTTCATGAATTTACCTTCATGAATAGTAATGGAGCCGATGGTTTTATTATGTTATGATAGTTGTGTGATCTTTTAATTTTGATATTTTCCTTATATTAAAAAATTCAATCATTGTGATGAATTGGAGAAATGATCACTATTATATTCTTGCATAGCATTTTGTCTTGTGTGTGCACACCTTTTATGGCTGCATAATTTGTTGAATCATGAAACATCTTTTGATTTTCATGAAAGTTCCCATCGACGATTGCATTAGTGGAGTTGAGGAAGCACTGCTCCTAACCTTATTAGTTTCCTACCATGTCCTTTAAATAATTTAATTCATAGACACATTTTTGCTTTGGCTTATCTGTTAGCAAATTCCCTTTCAATTATTTACTTTAACCTCTCATTACTCTATTTTTGTTATTTTTGTTTAAAACATCTGGTTAAAATAAAAAATACAAAATATGTTTCTTTTGTGGTTACATTTCTTCAAAGTTGTGTAGAATTGATAGACACTAACAAAGGCCTCCTTGTGAACATTCATATTTATCTTCAATTGAGCTACCCAATAGGTTATAAATCAACCATTCAAAACCTTGGAGTTGGTAATTGATCAACTTTCCAAGAGAGAGATTCATAAGAATTTCTTTCATTACCATCATGCCAAACAACTGTTCAACAAAAGTGGTGGTAGAAGGTAAAAAGCTTAAGAAATACTGAGAGGGGGAGGGGGTGAATCAATATTTCAAAAATTTAAAACTAAATGCAATTGAAAGAGCAAAAAGAAAAATGACACATGAATTTATCTGGTGGAAACCCTTTTGGGTAAAAATCATGATATCACTAATCACTATAAATGTGGGCTACAACCCACTACATCGAAGGCTCCAATCTTCTCAACAAAAAGAAGGCTTCAACCTGATCAGATTGAGACAACTACCTCTAGAGGCCACATCCTCCAGCTAATTGATGAAGTAACTATATTACAACTTTTTGATCTTGTTTTATCATGAAGTGATAAAATGTTGTAGACTAGAATAGATATGCATCAATTTCTTCCTTCCTCATTTTCTATCAATATCTTCTTGCTTCAAATCAAAATTTCACTCTTTGATTCACACTCTACCTAAAGAATTGAAAAACATCTTTTATGTTCCCCACTCTCTACATGCATATCGAAAGCATGTCTCTGACATGGGTACACAACCTGTCCATAATGTTCTCATTACTACTTGCATGAAAGTAACTATTGAAGTATGATCATTACATCTTGCAGTCAAAAATTCAAGAATCCCACATAGAGAGTGTCAAAAGTTACAGAGGGTGCAGTGAAGAAAAATTGCCAAGGAGTTCAACAATCAACAACTTATAGAAACATACTGTAAGAAGGGCTTCCATGGAACCATTTGTCATGGGCTAAATATTCTCCAATGGAATTCACTTTCCCATGGACTAACATTCTCTCGTGGACCAACTGGAGAAACTTTCCCATGGAGAACTTTCCCGTAGACAATCTTTTCTATGGACAGACTTTCCCATGGACAAACTTTCCTATGGAGAAACTTTCCCATGGACAAACTTTCTTGTGGACAAACTTTCTTGTGGACAAACTTTCCTTTGGACAAACTTTTCTATGGAGAACATTCCTAAGGAGAGCTTTCCCATGGAAAAACTAACTTGTGGACTTTATTTTTTTGTATAAACAAGTCACTCAACCTAGATGATTGAAATAAAAAATACTAACAATATCCCCCTTTTTTTCATTGATGGCAACCCATATTGATACCACAATATTCTTGAAACTAAGTTGTACTGAAGCTGAACATACAACTCCCTCTACAAGCATACAACATAACTCCCCCTGCAAGCATATGACATAACTCCCCTTTTGAAATCAATGACCATGAGGTATAGCAATGAAAGTCTTCCCCTAAACATATTCCATTTAATTAGACAGAAGAACACTGAGCTTGTTTCGAAGATACTCAAAGTGCTTCCAAGACAACAATTTTGTAAAAATATCAACAACTTTTTCCTTTGAAAAAACATATTCTAGCTTTACCACATTGTTTGCAACTTTCTCTTTTAAATATTGGTATTTAATAGGAATGTTCTTGGTGTGGGACTGCATAACATGATTCTAAGAAATATCAATGGAACCCGTATTATCACAATATATGTAGATGGGATTATCAAACTAAATCTTGTAATTGCAACATGAAACTACTATGATGTATTCTGCTTCAACAATATATCAAGAAGTGCAAGACTATTTCTTGTTGAGCCATGAAACCAAACAATTTCCTAGGAAGAAAGCACAACCACTTGTGCTCTTTTTTGTCATCCATTGAACCACCCCAATTTGCATTTGTAAAGGCTATACAAGAGAAATTAGAACTCTAAGGAAAAAAAAGACCATATTCAATACTGCTTTCCAAATATTTAAAAATTCTCTTAACAACTTTGACATGTATTTTCTTGGGAGATGCTTGAAATCTAGCAACATAACCAACAACCTGTATGATGTTCAGTCTGGTGCCAGTAAAAAACAATAAAATTTCTACCATAAACCTATAGAAATTTTGGTCAACACTAGGGGATACATCATCCTTTCTTAGTTTTCATCTATTTTCCATGGGCGTGCTAACTAGATTGCAGTCTTCCATCTTTAACCTTTTAAGCAACCCCTTGACATATTTAACTTGTGAAATGAAAACACCTTCAACTAATTGACTAATTTGTAGCCCAAGAAAATAAGATAGCTCCCCATCATAGACATTTCAAATTCATTTTTCATGCAATCAATAAATTTGTTGTTCATTTTGGAGTTATCACTACCAAAAATTAGATCATCAACATAGACAACAACAATAAGAGTGTTATTACCTTCATTCTTGACATAAAAATTGCTATCCACATACCCTTTCTTGAATCCTTGCTATTGTAAGTAGTTGTATAGCCTATCATACCAAGCCCTATGGCTTGTTTTAAGCCACATAGCACCTTTTTCAGCTTGCACACATAGTTCAAATCATTAGCCAACACAAAACCATCTGGGTGTTCCACATAAATTTCTTCATTCAAGTCATCATTTAAGAATGTTGTTTTGAAAACCATTTGAAATACCTTAAAACTTGTGAAGGAACCAAAGAAATAAATATTCTAATTGCTTCTAGCCTAGCAACGAGAGCAAAAATCTCACCAAAATCCACACCTTCAATTTGTGAATAGCCTTTGCAAACCAACCAAGCTTTGTTTCTAACCACTTTGCCTTCTTCATTTACCTTATTATGAAACATCCATTTTGCCCCAATCACGTTCTTGTCCTCGGGTTTTGGCACAAGCTCCCAAGTATTTATCTTGTTAATTTTCTCTATCTCTTCCTTCATCATTGCAATCTAGTTCTCATCCTTGGCTCTTCATAACATTTTGGCTCACATAAAGACGTGAACAAAAGATCATCACCCTCAAAATAATTAACTTCCTTTCCAATAGCTCTTGTTCTTCTTTTAGCTATTACTTGATCTAAGAGATGGTTCTTTTGAAAAAACTTGGAAAGAGTTTTAAATAAAGGGGAATCATCAATTTCACCTTGAATATCATGCTCAAAATGCCCATGTGAGGTTTCATCTTTGTTATGTGAAGGACCTTTATTTGCATTGCATGATTGAATCTTTTCTTTGGCATCTTCAACACATTTCTTGGTTGTTCCATTTTGTGTGAGAGGTGATGAAGAAGATACAATAGGCTAGTGTATTTTTTTTAATTCATTTGGGCTATCCATATTCTCACTAGAATTGTTAGTAACCTCATGAATCTTAACATTAGCACTTTCAAATATTTTATGTACCTTTTCTTGTAGCACTTAAAAAATTCTCTTTGAGGAGTACCCAAGAAAGATCCCTTTATCATCTTTAGAACCAAACTTACCCAAGTTATCTTCATCTCTTCTAATATAACATGGACTACCAAAGATTTTGAAATACTTGACTGTAGCTGGTTTACCATTCCAAAGTTTGTATGGAGTCTTACTAAATTCAGACTTTAACAAGGACCTATTTTGAATATATAAAAATGTATGGACAACTTCTCTCCAAAATGTATCACTTACTTCCCTTTCATCCATCAAGCAACGTGCCATCTCTTTGATTGTTATGTTTTTCCTTTCCACAACACCATTTTTTTGTTGAGTTCTTGGGGCTGAAACTTGTTTTCTAATGCCATGAAGTTCAAAGAACCTCATAAACTCATTAGATGTGGATTCTCCGCCATTATCAGAACACAAACATCTGATCTTCAAATAAATTTCATTTTCAACTAGAGCTTTAAACACCTTAAATTTTTCTAAAGCTTCTATTTTTTCTTTAAGAAAAGAAACCCACATTATTTGTGTATAATCATCAATCAACAACATAAAAATACCTATCACCTTGAAGGCTTGTTATTGTAGTTGGCCTACAAAGGTCTATGCGCACTAACTCAAGTGGCTTGGAGGTAGTATGTTCTTTTAGTTTGAAGGAAAATCTAGTTTTCTTGCCTTGTTAATAGTTCTTGCAAACAATATCAGTTGGTTTCTCTATCTTTGGCATGTCTATAATTGCTTCCTTCTCACTGACCTTGACTAGACTATCAAAATTGATGTGCTCAAGATGCTTGTGCCAAAGACAAGCATCATCCATACTACTAAAACAAAAAGTTTCAACATTAGAGTCCTCAAGTATGTAAATATTATTAGCTTCCATAGTTGCATTTGGGATGTAGGAACATCCTAGGATAGTTAGCAATCCTGCATGTTGGAGTGTTTTGGCCTTCGAGGTAGGGAACTCAATCAAATAAAGATGTGTGGCTTAGTCGTTATTGAGTAGTTTGGATGTAATGTTAACTGAGTATTAACCTATCATGTTAACGGAGTATTAAGTTGTTGTGTTAACTGAGTTGTAGTGTTGACTAAGTATTAACATGTCTTGCTAACCAAGTTGTAGTGTAAACCGAGTTGAAGTGTAAACCGAGTATTAACCTAGCATATTAACTGAGTTTAGTGTTAACCAACAACATTAACTAGTTTTCAATGTTAACTGTTTGTAGTGTTAACTAGGTGTTTCTTCATGTGCCGAGTGAACCTGATAGTTGCTGATACTTGGAAGTGGTTTTCTGATACTTCGTCATGTCTTGGTTCCATCTTTTCCTGAGTTGTTTAGTTTCTAGTGTGAGCCGACCTTGGAATTTAATTTGGTTGTATTTAATTTAGATTGCAAGCTGACTTGTAGCTTAAAATGTGCATTTAACGCAAGATTTTATTTAATTTGTAACATACTAGGCTGACCTATGGATTAGTTGGGTATAAATAGGGGGTCTTGTGGAGTCTTTAGTGATAATCATCCAAGTTGGAGAAGAGGATGTGGTAGAGGAGTGAACTTTGAAGAGCTAGTAGCTGAGGCTTGGGAAATAAGGATATTGCTTGGAGGGCTTGTTAGCACAAGTTTAGATTCTTCTTGGGGTTTTCTACAAGATTGTGGATTTGGGATAACTAGTGGTTGGATATTGAGAAATCTTGCAAAATTACTATTGTAATTTCTATTGGCCATAACTCGAAAGACCTTACAACTAGGCATGTTGGATATAAATATTATGATTATATTATGAGAATTAGCATCTATATTATTTTTATACTTCTGTTGTGTGGTCATTTGCTAGGGGCTAGGACATCTCCTTTGGAAATTCTCCTACCTTGCACTACATCAGATGGTATCAGAGTGACAATTTTCTTGAGCGTGTAGATAGATCACTGAAGTTATGATAGTTTCGACCAAGACCTCAGGCAATGATTATTTAATCAAAGGTTGGATATGGTTATTTTTTATGGAGGGTTTACAAAAATATGGGAAGATGCCTCCGAGACATTTGGACCCTAGGGTGATTGAAGATCTCTGTGATGCCATGGAAGCGAGGATCTTGGTGAAGATTAAAGCAGAATCCAAATATGAGATGGTGTTGATGAAGAGTGATATGATCACTAAGATCATAAGTGCTATAGCTGGTGTACCTCTGCATGTAGGTATTGAATATGGTTATGAGGAAGTTGTTGAAAACTTTGAGGTTGCTGGATCAAGTGGTGAGGATAGAACTGATCATGTGGAGAGACCTATGGGAAATAGTGATGGTCAGTTTGATAGACCCAGATCTTAGTTAGAGATGAAGCATAAGATGGAGGTTTCTAATTTCTTAAGTACATTGAATACTACAGACCTAATTGATTGGAATGGTGAATTGGAAGATTATTTTGAGTTAGAGGATATTGGAGATCTGATCAAAGAGAGGTTGGCATAGACTAAGTTGAAGGGACATGCTTCTCTTTGGTGGAAGGAATTATAGTGAGATAGATAAGAGGAAGGTGAAATGAAGATCACTAGATGGAGATTAATGGTGACTAAACTGAAGGCTAAGTTCATTCTTGCATATTATGAACTAGAGTTGTTTAAGAAGTTGCAGAATTTGAAGTAGAAAGACATGACTATGAAATATTATACAGAGGAGTTCTACAAGTTGACTATTCGGTCTAGACATATATAACTATCTAAGGAGAAGGTGGCTAGATATATTAATGGCTTGAGATTCAATATTTAGGGTGAAGTTGGTATGATAAATATTGCTTCAGTTGAGGATGCTTATCAGTATGCATTGAAGGAAGAAGACAATTTGAAGAGGAAGAATCAAGGTAGTTCCTGAGGGAAGGAGAAGTAGGACTACTTGACAAAGGCTAAAATGAGTGCAGAAGATGAACCAAAATCTATTGATCAGAAGAGAAGGATAGGTCTTGTTTCAGATGTCATGAAGAAGGACATAGATCTTATGAATGTCCTAAGGCTAGTGATAGAAGAGCTACTATTATGAGTGAGGTTGAAAACCATTTTAGTGAACCTGAGCAAGGAGATAATTTACTAGCTTGATGAGTACTAGTTGGTTAAAGGACACTAAAATCTTGTCAAAGGAGTATTTTTTTAGGACTTTTTGTAAGTTTGGTGGTAAAGTTTGCAATGTGATTGTGGATAGTGGTAGTAATGACAACCTTATTGAGGAGATGGTTTAGAAACTTGATTTGAGAAGAGTGAGACATCCTTGTCCTTATAGGATTGGCTGGTTGCAAGATGAACATGCTTTATAAGTATGGGGCAATAACTTGTTGATTTTCAGATTGGGCAGTATAAGGATCAAGTTTTGTGTGATACTGTGGACATGATTAGTTGTCATGTATTGCTTAGTATACCTTGGTAGTATGATTGTAGGGATATGCATGATTATGTCAAGAATGTGATTACTATTTAGAAGGGTGGCAAGAAGCATTCTTTGATTCCTTTGTAGAATAAAGAACTCTGTAGGAGGAACCTAAGTATTGGCAGCCAAGTTGAGTTGAAGGATTTTGAAAGGGTTAGAGATTAGTGTGGACAAAAACCCTATGGAACATTTAGGATAGATATGAAGAAGAAAAAGTGGAACAAGAGAAAGAGTGTACAAGTTGATGACTTGGAGGACATGTATGTGAAGAACTAGTTTGGGATTTATGTGTTGAATCCCAGAAGATGTTCTTCAAGCTACTGAGAACATCTTTTCACACCGAGGGTGTTTGATGCAAGAGTATCCTAGGGTAGTTAACAATCCTACATGTTGAAGTTTTTGGCCTTGGCGGTAAGGAACTCGGTCAAAGAAAGATGTTTGGATCAATCATTACTAAGTAGCTTGGATACAATGTTAACTAAGTATTAACCTATCATGTTAACCAAGTTGTAGTGTTAACCAAGTATTAACCTGTAGTGTTAACCGAGTTGTAGTTTTAACTGAGTTGTAGTGTTAACCGAGTTGCAATGTTAACCAAGTATTAACTTGTCATGTTAATCAAGTTCAATATTAATCAATAATATTAACTGAGTTTGCAGTGTTAACTATTTGTAGCATTAACCGAGTGTTCATGTGTTGAGTGAACCTGACAGGTGTCGATACTTGGAAGTGGTTTTATAATTCTTGATCATGTCTTGGTTTTAGCTTTTCTTGAGTTGTCTATGTTCAATTTCTAGTATGAGCCGACCTTGGCATTTAATTTGGTTGTATTTTTTTTTGTAAGATGACTTGTGGTTTAAATGTGCATTTAATGCAAGAGTTTATTTAATTTGTAACATACTAGGCCGACCTGTGGCTTAGTTGGGTATAAGTAGGGGGTCTTATGGAGTCTTTAGTGATAATATTCTAGGTTGGAGAAGAGGATGTGGTAGAGGAGAAAAATTTGAAGAGCTAGTAGCTAAGGCTTGGGAAACAAGGAGATTGCATGGTGGGATTGTGAGCACAAGTTTAGATTCTTCTTGGGGTTTTCTACTAGATTGTAGATTTGGGATAGCTAGTGGTTGGATCTTGGGATATCTTGCATAATTACTATTGTAATTGCTTTTGGCTGTAACTCAAAAGGCCTTACAACTAGGCATGTTGGATGTAAATCTTATGATTATATTACCAGAATTGGCATCTATGTTATTTTTATACTTCTACTGTGTGGTCATTTGCTGGGAGCTAGGACATCTCATTTTGGGGATTCTCTTTCCTTGTACTACATCAATTTTTAATGACATCCCCCCCTTTCTTAATTTTGAATTGAAACCAAGATCATACCCTTGATCCCACAGTTGAGTCACACTTAACAAATTATGTTTTAGCCCTTTAACATAGAGAACCATTTCAACAATATTTTGACCATTATTCAATAAGAGATTACTTATTCCAACAACTCTAGTAGAAGAACTACCAACAAATCTTACTTTTTCACTCTTTATAGGATTAATGGAATGCAACTTATTTGAATCACCTATCATATGTCTTGAGCAACCACTATCAATGTACTATATATCATTTTCATTCTTAGCTAGAAGAGTAGTTAAGACAACTAGAGCCTTGAGAGACTCCTCTTGGTTCTTATTCCTCCATACCCTGATGACTTTTGGCATGTTGTTAGTTTTAGCCTTTGTGAGTGATCTTGTACCATAATTATTGCAAAACCTTGAAGCATGATTAAACTTATTAAAACTCTAGCACATTAGATTAAACTGCCTAAAGAACCAAATGCATTCCTTTCAAAGTTGTAGGACTTTCTTCTATAACCAATATTATAATCAATGGCTTTGTGACCAAAGTAATTACATGAAAAATAATAACCATAAAAGAAAGGTTTGTTCACCTTGTTAGCTTGCATGTGTTTAGAAAAAGCATGTTGACCATTGTTTGAATTCATGTGACCCTTTCTTTTTGACAAAGAAATTTCACTTTCCCTTTTCATCCAACTCCTTTCTTGTCAAGAGTTAATTTTTTAGAGGCAAGAGTGTCATCCATTCATGTGACCCTTTCTTTTTGACAAAGAAATTTCACTTTCCCTTTCCATCCAACTCCTTTCTTGTCAAGAGTTAATTTTTTAGAGGCAAGAGTGTCATCCAAGGACATGTTGTTGTTATTATTTGAGAACTCCAAACTAGACGAGGTAGTAGATTTACCAATGTTTTTAGTTAAAACAATCTCAACTTCTAGCTTAGCAATTTTTCCTTCCTTCAATTGAATCTGATTCTCAAGATTCTCACAAATTATCTTTGCCTCCTCATTTTTAATTTCTAGATCAGTCAAGTGTTTTTCAGTAGCACTAAGAGTCATATGAATCTTCAACTAGATTTTGATTTTTCTTCTTGAGCTTCTTAATTTCAGCCAAAGATGCAACCAATTCAAGCTATAGGTCCACTTCATCATCATCCATAACCATTTCTTCAAAGAAATCTTGGTCTTCAAGTTCAATGTCCTCTATAGCTATATGAGCTATGTCCTTTTGAAGATCTTTGACACATGTATTCTGTAATAGATCCAAAATTTCTTTGGCAATATTGAGATGTAGAACTTTGTCACATTGAAAGATCTTTGATATAGCTTATGATAGCACTCACTATCTTTGTATTTGTGGTTGCTCATTTTTTAGAATTTAGAGGATTAAGGGGTGGAACATATTTAGTTGAGACACATTCCCAAACCTCAAGACCAAGAGCCTTGATGTAGGGCATCATTTTGAAGCTCCACATTGTAGAATTTAAGCTATCAAACTTTGGAACTCCACACTTTAAATGATGTATCACATTAAATTCATCAATAGCCATGAAAAAATCTCATCATTTTGAGGATCATCCTCACTACTGGATGAATTATCGCTGCCATATTTAGAGTATAATACCCTTTTTGTTTTATTAGCTTTCCTATGACATTTAGAGAATCTTCTTGTTCTTTTAGCCTTTGAATTCCTTTCATCTTGGCTGCCATCTTCTTTCTTAAAAGGGAATTTAGATGCAAAGTGACCTTGGTTCCCATATATGAAACACTTCAAAGAGATTTTACCTTTGTTCTTGCTAAGACCATTTTTTAGCTTCCTCACAAGGTCTATGATTTTGTCAATTGAGCCTTCATCTAAGCTTTCACTTGGTTTTTTCTCCTTGTCCTTACTAGTTTTAGATGCTTTGAATTCCATCTCACCTTTGGAAGTGCCTTCAAAATTAGTTCTCATCACATAGGAAGTTAAGATACCATGCAATTTATCAATGGTGAGAGTATCTAAATCAGACATTTCTTCAACAACATATACCTTAGCATTAAACTTTATAGTAGGAGAGAAGAACATTTTGAACCACTATTTTCTCCAAAATATTTTAACCTAAGCCTTTTGATGCATTGAAAACTTCATCATCTTGAAGAAAATTAGCAACAATTCTCTCATCTTCTTTCATGCAAAGACTTTAAAAAATAATCCTATGTGTTTGAACCTTGGTGTTCCTGACTTTGACATCTCATGATAGGTATTGAACAACTTATCTCGTACTTCTTTGGCTGAGGTGCAATGTATGACTTTCAAAAATTTAGATTCACTCAACCCACATAATAAGACATTCATGGCCTTAACATTGTTCTCAAAATCCTTTTTATCATTAGAAGCAGTGGGTGGTTGGGTTGGAATGGTGTAGCCATTGACCATACTAAGATAAAAATCATAGCATAATGATATAATGTATATTTTCATATGCACACCCCAAAAGACATAGTTGGTTCCATCAAATAAGGGTGCATGATTTGTGGCAAGACCTTCTAAAGCACTCATGGTGACACATGATAGATCTACTCTCAAGATTTTAAGATTTGAAGGAGAAACTAGGCTCTACTACCAATTGAAAAACTAAGAAATGCTAAGAAGGGGAGGGGGTGAATTAGTATTTCAAAAATTTAAAAGTAAATGCAACTGAAATAACACAGAGAAAAACAAAGACATATGAATTTATCTCATGGAGACCCTTTTGGGTAAAAACTATGGTATCACTAATCATTGCAAATGTGGGCTACAACCTAGTACATCCAAGGCTCCAACCTTCTCAACAAAAAAACATGCTTCAACCTAATCAAAATGAGGAAATTACTTAGAGAGGCCACAAGCTCTAACTAATTGATGAAGTAACTATATTACAACCAATTTTTAATGTTGTTTTATCATGAAGTGATAAAACACTGTAGACAAGGATACATTTGCAAAAATTTCTTCCTTCCTCATTTTATATCACTATCTTCTTGCTTCAAATGAGAATTTCACCCTCTAATTCAAACTCTACCTAAATAATTGAAAAACCTTTTTTATGTTCCTCATTCTTTGCATGCATATCAAAATCGTGTCTTTGACATGGGTATGCAATCTATCCATAATTTTCTCATTGCTACCTACATGAAAGTAACTGCTGGAGTATGATAATTACATCTTGTGGTTAGAAATTCAAGAATCCCACATAGAGAGTGTTGATAGTTACAAAGGGTGTAGTGAAGAAATATTGCCAAGGAGTTCAACGCTTGGCAACTTAAAGAAAAAGATTGCAAGAAGGGCTTCCAAGGAACCATTTCCCATGGACTAAATATTATCTAGTGGATTTCACTTTCTCGTGGACTAACATTCTCCCATGGGAAAAATTTCCCATGGAAAAATTTCCCATGGACAACCTTCCTGTGGATAGTCTTTCCCATGGAGAAAAATTCTCATGGAAAAACTTTCCTATGGGCAACCTTTCTCGTGGATAACTTTTCCATGGAAAAAATTTCTTATGGAGAACTTTCTTGTGGAGAACTTTCCTATGAACTAACTTTCTTATGGACTAACTTTCTATGGACTTCATTTTGTCGTGGAAACAAGTTGCTCAACTTAGAAGATTCAAATGAAAAATACTAATAGAAGGAGGGCCTTAGAATCATTCTTCCCAAAAGAAAAAGTTGTACTTCGAAAGTTCTATAAAATTTTCAGTTCTATTTTGATAGTGTGGTGACAGTCATAATGTTTTCCTGTCTGAAGGTGCACTTTTCACTAAGGTGCACTTTTCATCAAGGTTGCACTTTTTGTATAGGTGTACTAGGAACCATAATGTGCTTCTCTAGAGGTGCGTAAATTGGAAGATCTTGACACATCCTCTCCCTTTCAACGAGCATTGAGGTCTTTGCCCAACAATCAAGAGTCCCTGGGACTCAATCATTTTCATAAGCCCCTTAATGATTAAGGAATACCTAGGCCCCACCCAATCACATTAAAAATTACATCATCATCATCCACTCTACATTCTACTTCACCCATTCCCATAGTCATGCACCATTGCTTTCTTCAATGCCCAAAGTTCACCATTGAACCTAACTAGTCCATTACACAACTTGCCCAAAAATCCTAAAAAGTTTTTCCCATGGTTCATCTAAGGAGAATCAAGAAAAATGGAATATCATATTAAAATTTTCAAGAAAATCTATAATCAGAACTAGATTCAACATACAAAGGTGGTCTATTGCCTTTTCCCTTACACTTTGAGGGAAAAAAATTCAATTGGTACCTCAATCTACCACCAACATCAATCAGAGATTGTAACTCTTTTGAGAGAATTTTCTAGCACAATTCAAGGTCTACATTGATCTAGCTATCCTACATTATCAGTTCATCTCAATTAAGAGAGATCCCCATGAGTCTATTTTATAGTTTAATCATCACTTATATAGGATGTATCAAAGAATGGAGTTTCCAAGTACACTATCCCCTAAGAGGCTTCCATCTAGATCTATTTGGGAATAATGGATTCATTAACTTCTATTTTTATAGGAAGCCTCCCTCCCAAAGACATTGACACACTTGCAAAGGTCTTCAAAGAGGCTATTACATTCACGAAGAAGGTAGATCCTCATTGTGGAGGGAACTTTGTGCCTCCCTTCATTTTGAATAATGCAACATCCATACCACCATTTCTCCTACTACACCTAATCAAATGACCATATTGAATCCAGTACCTTTACCACAATAGGTTACTACTGCTCCAATGCTAGTAATAACATATTAAAGGCATGAGCCCCAAAAGAATACATTCTTTGATCAGTAAACTTCACCTCCTAAAATTGAGAATAATATGGCTAATGAAATTGAGGCCATGAAGAGGAAAATGTCTCTTTTATCCAATGAAATCATCAAACTAAAGTTGAATTCTTCAAGAAGCCAAGAAAACCACCCAAGGCAACTTGCTTCCCAAAATAATTATTCTTGAAATTAGCATAGAAATTATGGCCCCTATGATATTATAGGTATGAGTCCAAGTGAAAATCAATATGGGTACAATGATGTTTTAGATCAACCTCCCCAAATCATGAACTAACTTTGTAGTTTAGTAAAATGTTGTTTTAATCATATGATAAATTTGCAGGAGGACAAAATGATGAAGATGATCAAGAGGGGTTTGTGTTCCCATTCAATGAAGAGAAAGAGCATGGACACTCTAGGATACATGTTTATTGAAACAATAATAGGAAAACACAGAGTTTGAAAAGTAGAGAAGAGTCTCCAATGGATGATGTCTCTCTATGGTTACATCCCACTCCTCCATATATGCAGGCCTGTAACACTCCAATGCATTGTGAGTCTCCAACCAACATTACCTCTAATAGTTTAGGAGAAATTACATGTAAAGGATGAGACTTTGAAAGGTTTTATGGATAACATAATAAGAAATTTGAAGTATCTTGGAGAAGATCAAAATCCAAACATCCTTTTGCTTCCTAACTATTGTTGCCTCCATCAAAGGATTCATTTAGAGATGGAATGTGCTAGTTGCCAAGATGCAGTATCCAATGTGTTAGTGTACATAGATCAACCTGCTAAAATTACTAGAAGTAGTGAAATTTTTGCAAGTTTTGATGTTGAAATAAGTACAGATATCCTAGAAAATCTTGAGGATGCAAAAAGTTTGAAGTTCCCAAACTCCATGGAGTTTTGAAAATTCTCAAAGTTGTGAAAAATGATGGAAATGCAGAATATCCTAGGGTTGCTAAGACTTTTGAATCAAAAAATTATCAAGAAGAAGATACAAATGCTTTCTACTGCGATATTGATCCCCCATTGGATAATGATGAGGAACCTCCCTTAGAATGAGATATGTCATCAGATGAGATCGGTATAGTGCTTAATTTGGTCTCAAGCTTGACTAAGGAAATGTCATTTTGTGTGTATTCTATAGATAGATTAGACCATGCAATAACCGAGTTATGTAGAATACATCCATTTGGGTTTCATTCAGAAGTAAGTTGTTCTAATTTCTTGTTAGCCTGGGAGATCACAATGAAAGGTAAGTATAATCATGAACAATTTTACTCAAGACTTGAGGAAGAAGATGCTTAAATTGATGATATTGAAAAACACTACAATTCAAAAGATATGTGTGTGATTGAGGTTGTTAATCTAAATGATATTAAGTGTCATTATTTGTTACTTGGGGTTAATGATAATAAAAAAAGGGAACATAATTACAATGTTCTATCTTTTGAGTCTTGTTTTGATAGTTATATCACATCACCAATGCACATGTTGCTATGTGCACGTGGAGTTGTGTACCACAAGATAAGATCATCACAAGGAGAAATTACAATGTGTGAGTGTAGCCCTATGACAGGGTACTCGATAAATCAAGTGATATGTTTCTATTGTCCCTCTCAAGTTGACAATTTTCAATTTAAATATGCTGCTAAAGGTAAAATAATTTGTTTGTGGATTAATCATGGTCATGGAGAGTTACCAAAGCTCCTCATTTTGTGTGATTTGTGCCCAAAATATGAACCAAGTTTGTCCAAATTTTATTTTTCAGAGTACAAAGACAAGTCAACATTTTTTAGAACTATATGGGGTGGTTTATTTCTACTGCACATAATGAGAAATCTACTAACAAGTAACCCATGTTCTTATTATTTAGGGTTTTTTTTTATATAAGATTTTGTTTTTAGTTTTTTAGTCTTTTTAGTTAGGTGTTAGTTTTCTTTGTGTTGAGTCTATTTTGTTTGGGTTTTTTCATTTTTTTGCTTCTTTTGATTTTTTAATCTTCAAGTTGGGGAGTCACTATGTTGTGTCGGGGTTGTTCCCAACATGTGATCCATCCCAATAGGTCTTGATTTCTAGAAGAGGCATTTCTTCGTCAAAGCATTTGGATAACTTTGTTTCTTGTATGCATTAAATACACATGTCACTCATAGGTAAAGAGGATTTCAACCTTAAAATTGGATTCTAAGTTGATCACTCTCAACATTTCACAAATTTAAAGAATTGGCCATCCAAGTTGCTTTCAATTCAAGTGGACAATAACAAAGGACAATTCAAAACCTACCAATTTGGACGTAAGATTTTCCCAGAGACATATTAAGATCACTATTTGGTGTGTGAGTTTACCAAAAGGTCATTAAAAGAGGAACACATGAGTCATCAGACTAGAATAGAACTAAAATAAGAAAGACCAAAACCTTGGCTACACAATCTAATCATAGTCAAGGAAAGTGAAAGAGAAAATAAAAGAAAATCATAATTGTGTCACCTAAAATATTATGAATCTTGGTATAAATGAAAAGGGTAATCAAGTGGAGCTGACACAACATAATCACTAGCCTACCTTTGCACAAACAAAAGGCTTTAAGGAAGAGTCAAGTGGAAATGCATGAGCTTTGCAAAGAAAGCAAATTGATTACCAAATACCCAAAGGCAGGCAATCAATGACTCATTAAGAGCCCTTTGAACAAATTCTCACATCTGGTCATACAATGATTGGTAGTAGGTTTATGGAGATCTTTGACACCCTTTTAGGTTAGAAAAATATTGATTTTGCATTGCTAAACACTCACGATGATTGGCACCTAGGAGTGTCAAAGGAATTAAGACACTAAACACACACCGAGTGTAAAAAGTTGAAAACTTTGAGTTTCTAGTTTCAAGTACTCATAAGCCAATTGTGGCATTAATTTAGAATCAAGTTATAAGATGGACATGAGTTTGAATAGTGCTTGTTGATAAAGAAATTCCTTTGTCATTTCTTCCTTTTATCAGGGCTATTTGTTGTGGTTTCACAATGCACACCCCATTTTAAGCTTTGAAAATGGGGACCCCCCCTTTGTTAATGATTAGTAGATAGGAGAGTCTTTTCTCTAGATTAGGGCATCTCCCTATGTGCCTTGGAGAATAGGCTTCCTATATTCCTTGGTCAACATCTTGTTGGTCATCATCATGTGAATTAGGTATTCTAGGGTTACACCGTTTTCATTAAGCACTAGTACACACTTGCGCACCTTCATACCTCTAGAAGTTGCACAACTCCACTATAAGAGCACAAGGTAGGACCACATATGTACATTCATACCCTACACACTTGTGCAGGTGCACCATGTTTTCTCTTAACGTAAGACAAAACAAAAGCTAGCCGTCAACCACACATACATAGATGCACATGTCTGCTATTTGTGCAAGTGCACACAATTTGGTCATGAATAAGCTTAAGGCACAACTTATGCACCTATGCAAGTGCACTATGTGCACAAGGTGTGTTGGTGCACCTTGTTTAGTTTCTTTCCATTTAGGTTAATTTCTTTCGATTCTATCATTTTTTTGTCATTCTGATTATGCTGGTAAATAATCATTTGAACATCATTTTAGTATTCTACGAATGATACACTAGAATTTGTCTATTCTAAAGGTTAAAATGACATCCTCATAATCTTCCATGGAAGCTAATATCACACCTAAACTAGTGGCCTTCAAGTATCAAGGTGCACTAAAGAAGTCTAGATTCATGGACAAACATTCTAAGATCTGTGACACTAAGCTAGGACATATAATCTGTAACACATTTTTAGAGCTATGCAAAAAACCTAGAGAGAGATAAAAAATGGTATGAGCTTTAATTATAAGCAGGTTGGTGAATGCAAATTTACATCCAATTTTCTTCCAGTTATCAGAGCTAATAAAAATATTGGCCCATCGTCATGTAGAGAAGGAAGTGAAGAACATTATTGGAGAAATCATGTTGGACATAGGTCCATGTAACATTAAGAAATTCATCATGACATCCTCTTCATCTGTAACAAGAAATATTACCATGTAACAATGGTATTGCTTGTGCATATTCAACATAGGTGCCTTGTGATTTCAGATAGATGAAGTAGGAGTTCAAGTCCATTACAATGTTGGACTATAAAGAGGGCATAAATCATCAAAAAGATAAAATTAAGTATAGAAGAGTGGTCCTAGACCTCATTTGAGAAAAACCTATAAAATATTTTCAAATTTGGGAACTTTGATTTTTTGGTGAATTGAGCACCTTGCACAACTCCCTAAAGGTGAGGTAGTGCAAAGGTGTGTTAAGTCTGAAGGTGCGCATGTGCAAAGGTGTGCAAGTGCACATTTTGTAGATTTGGTGAAGAAATAATTTCTAAAGGTGCACAAGTGTGCATATCCAAAGCATCTTGAGGTCCTCGAGGTCCTCGAGATTACCATGACTTCCTCATCTTCTACAACAACTAAGAGCACACTTAAATCCATGACTTTCAAGTTCCAAGGAGTGCCTAAGAAGTCACAATTCATGGATTTGAGCTTGGAAGTGAGGGATATCAAATGCTACTAGATGTTATACAAAAGAAGAACTACATAAGATTGATGATTGGATTTAAAATATATAGGCCATTAATAAGGTCATGTTATCTATGTATGAAGATATCTAAGATATGCAAAGAGAACATGCTCAACTATTAGAAGTGGATAAATACTACAGTGGAATCAGATTAGAGACTTTTGATGACAACTCCAGAACACAACTATGCTTAGTGAAATAGTTGTACAATGATTCAAGAATCATTTGGAGTAGTATCCTCTAAAGATGATGCTAGACACATTTTCAAAAATGAGGAGACACTAAGGGAGTTGAACTCTAAGTTGGATGATTTTGTAGAAGTAAGGCAAGAAGTTCATGATTTCCACAAGGAAGTGAGGGTAAAGTATGAAGCTTTAGATTTTTTAGGTCCTCAAGAAATCACCTTTTCCATCCAAAAGTTCAAAGGGGAACATCCAAAAATCATTTTGGTTGAAGGTCAACAAGACCTAGATGTTGGAAACTACAATTGTGGACTTAGAAATTTTTTGTCACTTTTGGAGAAGTGTGGACTTGGAAAAAATCTTATTATTTTTGGTCCTTTCACCAAGGTTCTCTTTTCATAAGGTGCATAAAACACATAAGTGCACATTTCATAAGGTGTGCCAATAGTTTTGATCAGTTGTGGTTGCGTTGACAGTTAACTGACAGTTTCTATTTTTAAGTATTCCATGCACCAAAAGTGCATTTTGATGGTAGTTTAACTTCTAAAAACATCTAGAGAAGGTCAAGCTTACATTTTTTGAAGCTCTAGTGACTCCCAGATAATCTCATGGCTACTCTCTTCTTATCTTCTTCTTTTATTGTTTTAAGTCATGTATAGACTCACACACCCATTAATTGATACAAACAGGGGTGGATACCTACTTAGCACCACTTAGAGAGATAGTTTGTAAATAATTATTTTTTAGCATAGTATTTGCATTGGAAGAGCTCTCACTCATAACACAAAACAAGGATAGGGTTTGTTAAATATACATGGATGTAATATGTACTCTAGGCCAATCCTTTGATACAAGAGTAAGCTGATATTTTGATGCAATAATAAATGCTATTCGTGCTCTCATTCTAGTGTAGCAAATTTTGTTGGTGTGTATGAATTTACGCTCATGTATAGTAATGGAGCTAATGGTTTTGTTGTGTTATGATAATTGTGCATTCTTTTAGTTTTGTTGTTTGCCTTATATTAACAAATTCTACTATTGTGACAAATTAGAGAAAGGATCACTATTATTCTTTTATAATGTTTTTTCTAATGTGCATGTACTTTCTATGCTTGCACGATTTGATGAATTGTGAAACATCTTTTTATTTTTATTAAAGTTCATATTGACAACTACATCAATGGAGTTTAGGAAGTGATGCTCCTAATTTTGTTGGTTTAGTACTAGGTCCTTTTAATAATTTAATTCATAGACGTGTTATCGCTTTGGCTTATGTCTATTAGGAATTTCCCTTTTAGTAATTTTCTTTAATCTCTTGTTACGCTATATTCGTTATTTTCTTTTCAAACATGTGGTTAAAATAAGAATGTATATAGTTGCATTGATCAGAACTTGCATTCATCATAAAATAGAAAAATATAAAATACATTGCTTTTGTGGTTACTGTTGCCCCACTTTTCATTCTCTAACCAATTTTCAAAGTGGAAATTTTGTGTTCTAGTAAGGTCCTAGGTGTGTTCAAGTCTAATTCCAAGCCCCCTTAGGTGGAAAGAGTCTTCATTGAATTTTTCATTTTCCCCTTCTCCATATTTCATAGACAGGTGGTTTTCCTTTGTGTTGTGAGTTTTTGCAGGTAGCTTAGTACCATATCCAATGGAGATTCATGAAACATGCAAAGATCATTTACAAGGGTTATATCTACTTGGGATCCATTATTTTCTCCGTGAGAACAAAATTTTGCGAAAATTTGGACTTCATCTTTTCCTTGGTGAGTTTCCAACCCATGAAGGTGGTTTTCAACGAAAAATAACAAATGATGCATTCGGGATGAAATAAGAAGATAAAAAGCTACCCTATGACAAATTAATTTTCCTCTTACGATTATCTACCTCAAGAAAAATTTAGGATTCGTCACAATTCTCAGAATCATTTTAGGCCAAAAATTGGAAACTGGCTTCTCCTCAACAGGTTTTCAATCCATGAAGTCAGTTTCCTTGGAAAAGCTAATTCTGAAGGAAAAGAAGAAAAGGTGGGTCCCTAATGAATTTTCACACTACTTTTGGACATCTCTGAAGCCAAAGGAAACCATGATCAAAAGGTAAAGTTAAAAGGCAAGCCTGGGTGGAGAAATGAAAATTGTGTTCTCTTCGATAGGTTTTCAACCCATGAGGACAATTTTTTAGATTTTAAAGAAAATCAAGTTGGTGAGTGGATTAAACCCATATTTCATGTGCTAAACCTCTCAAGATGATAATGGAAATAATCTAACTATTGTGGGAAAGACCTATTATGTAGAATTCACTTCAATGGATATTTTGTTACAGAGTACTATGTTTATAACTTCCCAAAACTTAGTGGAAAATGGGAAAGTAAATATGAGAGATAGAAAGTTACCATTAGACAAATGGAATAGTGAAAGGACACCTTAATACCCATTAAAACTATGCATTTACTATTCCTATGGATCTCTCCTTCAATTTATTCGTGTGGCATGAATTCTGAAGATCAACGAGTGAATTGAAGTCCATATATAGATGGAATGGCAACTAGATTTGCAAGCTTTGACAGATTGAATGGGATCAAGTCTTCACTTTAGAATTTCACGGATACTTCTCTCCATTTCTATGGCATGCAAGATTTACAAAAGAGGGTGAGATCAGAGCCTATTCATCCCATTACTGAGAAGCTCCAAGGATGTAGGCTAGTTGAAGCAACGAGTTTTCCAGTTGTAGTCCAAGCTCTAGAGTTGATATATTAATGTACAAATCATTATAACCTGGAGACTAGATAGATTGTATTTTTAGATGACATAGTATTGATCTCCATTGATAGACAAATTTTGGTAAATCGTCTTCGAGTTTCGAAGCAGGAAGAGTTTTTAGATTTGACAATTGGTGGAGTCATCTCTAAGCTTTCCACGAAGAAAATGGTCTAGAGAAAGGAGATTATGCAATCATGGTTTCAAAAACCATGGAGTTCCAAGAGTAAGGTCCCTAAGACTCTTTTTGGTACTAATCTCAAGCCTGAGATTGTTGATATCTTGGTTCTCTTGCACAGATTGAAAGGTGAGGTAGAAACTTTAAACTTCATTGAGAAATATTTCTTTTTGGTACAAGTTATCTACTCTGACACCCAATATATTGATTGGGCTTACGAGGTAAGCAAGATTCTATCCAATGCTCTCAGTGCTGTGAAATTCTACAACACCTTCTCTAAGTCCTCTTTTATGATTTACATGTTAGCTTCTCTACAATTATGGCTAGGCCTCCCAAATGTAGAGACTTTCCCTGATGATGTGAAGTTTTATGAGTTCTAACCATGTTTACAATTGGGAAATAGTTATCCAGAGTATATAAGAGTCAATGATGCATTTACAATGACAATTTGTAGGGAGCTCCAAGGATGCCCATAAAGGAGATTTAGCTTGAAAGCTATGGCAACCATTAGTCAGTTTGGGAGTTATTTTATCCAGTTCTCATCATTTTTATATTTGCATCTTGCAACTTTTGATGGATTTCCCTTGAAGCTACCGAGATATCTAAGTGATATGATCGAGATCATGAGACTAGCCATTCAAGTGAATGTCTTGAGTGAGAGTCTAAAGAAGAAAGGTTACAAGTTCCCTATGAAGGTGAGGGCATTCAGTTGTGAGTCCTATTTTGATGCAAATAACATGTTAAAGGTTTTCAAAATGAAATATAAATTGAAGATTTATAAAGTTTTGAGGCCTATGTGTGATGCAAATGGATATGCAAGATAGGTATTGCAGATTGGAAGTGTTATCAAACATATCACCACTAGTGAAGACTACTAGGCCAATTGTAAGGATGAATTCGAGAGTCGTGATCGTGCTTTTGCCAGACTCATAGTAGATCAAGTGAAAATGTATAAGGTTAATATCAATGTGGAAGGAGTAGAAGATGATGGGAAAAATATGTATAGCAATACATATTTAACAAAGCTAAGAAATATTCCCATCAGCTTAAAGACTTAGCAAGATACTGGGGATGATCTAGATGTCATGATGGCTCAAATCATCAAAATGACCAGGAAGTGGGTCGAGTGGACTACAACAAGGAGAAGTCAAAGTAAAAGCACCCCCACTCAAGCTTCTCTAGCAGTTGCCCTTGCTTCTTCCTCACAAGGTGGCACATTAGGTGTAACCATGGCAATAACTCAAAGACTAGCTCAACTAGTAGGTGGAGGTGACCAACCTCTAGAAAAAAATATCCCTTTGGCTAAGACTTGTTAGGACGGCTCCTCCCCAGTGATTGGTGACCAACCAAATGTTGAGAAGAAGGTGGATGAGCTGAAAGATAGTGCTGCTACTCTAGTTCCCTCACTTACTAGTAGTCCAGTTCCATCTATAAGCCCTGCACTTCTCCCCCAAGCAACCCTCATGTGCACGTAGTGGACTTAGGAGATGGAGGAAGTAGTGATAGCAAGTCCAATGAGTCAGACGAAGTAGCCAAGAAGACTATAGAGATAGAGAAAGGCTAAGATTCCTTAAAGCTTATTTCTCAAGCCCAAAAGAATCCCTTTTCTTCAATTGTGAAAGCAATCACTCCAGTCAAAAGGAATTTTTTTAGCATAGAGTCTCTTGGAATGACCACAAAGGTAATAAGCATAGATTCATGGTTGGAAGATACTCTAGATAGAAAGAGAAAGAGGAAAGATGAAGGTGCTCCCAGCTAGGATACCTTATCCATTGCTGTTCATTCTAGATCTACATTGACTAAGGTTAAGAAACAAAAGACCTTGTTTATCCTTGTGCAAGATCCTTAAACAGGGCATTTAACAATGGAGATAGCCAAACCTACTAAAAAAGGAAGGATTGAGGATATGACTACAGATGATTTCACCATGGATTCAGTAGATCTTGGGGAAGCCAGACATGATACCAAGGTTGGCTTGTGGAAGTCCACAAATGTGGTGATCGAAGGAGAACTAGAAGGCCTTCAGATGTCAAAGGTTTGAATGAAGGCAAAAATACAAGAATTGAATAGTTTCATAAGGAAATTGGTCACCCCTTTGGGAAGCATTTCTAGGATGCCCATTACTAGAGATCCCACTGCTGCATACGTCCAGACACTTATCTCCTAGCTCCAAGAAGATAAGCATTTTGGATGAATTGACAAAGAGTGGAGTGAGAAGATTAAGATGGAAGGACTCTCCATTATAGAGTAGATTGGTAATGCCATAATAAGATTGGAAACAAAGAAAGATAACATATCATCAAATAGGGCTACCTTGGCCGCATAAAAGGTCAAGAGTGATGATTGTGTTTCCTTGTTGAAAATGATCATCCACATGAAAGTAAATGAAGCCATTGAAGCAAAGATTTTACCCAAAGAAGATGAGCCCCTAGTTGAGTGGTTTCAAAGTATGCAATTCACATGTGAAATGATCATGGGGTAGAAGAGGGACTTAAAGAAGCTGAAGTCAAAGCAAAATAGGAGTAGGAAAAAGATTATGAACTACTAAGAGGTTTGCATATGGACTCATGGTCTAGTGGGGAAGGGAAGGCAATAATTGGAGTAACTGTCATGCAAAAAAACTTTTGGAATTTCATAGATGATCTGATAGGAATGACTTCTAGGTGCCAGGATAGAATTTCTAAGCTTCAGAGGCTTGGTGGATGTGTGCACGTGGCCATGAAAGAATTACCAGATCAGTTGGGTGCTATTAAGGATTTGGCCTGAGAGCATTCTAAATGAATCTTGAGATATACCAATATACACATCCATAAACATGAAGAGCTAATTCCAATCATTATTTCCGCCAAAGCCTATAGGGAAAAGGTAGAAAAGGAAAAGAAGGCGCAGTGATTCATATTCTGCCCTTTCTATTTTTTTTATGTAATCATTGTAATAGACGAACTGGCTCCTTGCCATTTGTCATTTTTAATGAGATGAATTGATTGAACTTCCATTGTAGCGGTCATCTCAGATACCTATATGTATGATTATGAAAGATTAATAAAAGGTCAAATTTTTTTTGGTGTGAAGTACTTGATGTTGCAGAGTCAATTGAAGGGTATTTCTGTATCAATTATTTTCTATTCCATTTTGAATAGTTGTTAATTATTTTTTTTTTCTCTTTATTTTGGAGTGAAACGAGGAACAAACAAAGTTTTATTCCCCTATTTTAGGACCATGAGCTAAATATGATAAGTATTGTCATTATAGGCTCAACAAAGATCCTTTAGATATTTTCATTCAATGTAATCTCCCCTTGCAATTTAGTTTCTAGATAGATCAATCATTCTTAGTGCATATTAGCTACGAATTCATAATATGTGTGAGTTCATAGACTCAACTAACCCTGAAAATATCATTTCTTGCCTAAGTTGAATCCTTTATAGGTTTGGCTTAGTTTATCTCTCCTGTTCTCTGGTTAAGAACATGCCTTGTTTAGATTTAGGAGCAAAAAAAATTCATTCAAATTTCACAATAGGGAGTTGTACCTAACAATTTAGAGGAAAGTGAGTCTTCTTAGAAGAAACTTTCCAACTGTCATAATCAGATGTTGTTTACAAATTAGGGCATTGAAGAGTTAAAATCATAAAGAAAAAATTTGTTTGCCAACCGATTTTTGGCAACTCTGCTAGGGATTAAACCAAGAATATCTTGATTAAATAAGCCTTTAACATGAGGGAAAATGGTACTACCTCATGAAAACATATTTCCAATACTCCAACCATATCTTGGGTTTCAAGACGACCAAGAAGACATAATCTCATCCCTTAACACATTTTTTTGGATTAATAGGAGGAACGCTAGCCAAATATTGGAAGAAGAAGAATCTAGAGTAGAAGCATTAGAAAGGGTTGTTTAGAGGAGAGACATCCAAAGGATAGAAAGACAGTTAAGACATGAAGCTGAAAGAAAAAATTAATCTGGCACCTTGGAACAAACAAGGATCCTCAAAAGTACCAAAGAATAGGTTGGGCAAGACCCTATTTTTGATAAGCTCACAGAACTTGATTTTCCCATCCTAGATATTCCTAAGAAAAAAGGTGAAAAGAAAAGTTGGAGCAGACCATCTTAACCTATTAAAAATCAAAGCTCTTCACGTACTACCTGCCAGGTATTGGCCTTACATGGAGTTACTACTCTGCCAGTTGTCAATTTTTGGCCATACCTTGCTAGAACAATTATGGCTGCTCCTTGGGTTGTAGCAATAGGTCCATTAGCACTAATAGCCTATCACCCATTCCCAGCTAGTTCAAGGAATAATTTCCCTAAATTTTTAGGTGATGGGAAGGTTACCACAAATGAACATATTAAGGCCTTCTTCATAGCTACTCACATCTTAGGGGTTGCTCATGAAGATGTTGCTGTAAGATTATTTGTAGAGACCTTGACAGAAAGTGCAATAGACTGGTTTTATTATCTAGATGATGGCTCAATCACTAATTGGAATATGATGCGAACAACCTTTGAAACTAGGTTCAAGACTATAGAAGATGAAAATGTCTTGTTAACAAAGTTGACATCCATTAAAAAAAAACCCACCATGAGTATGAGGGATTTCGTTGTGACTTTTAATAAGATCACTAGCAGGATCCTAAAAGTTGATAGGCCTACTATTAGAAATTTGAAAATATTCTTTATAAATGCAATGCCACCAGTTATCAATTATGATTTAAGAAGGTCTCATCACACAGATTTAGCAGATGCACAAAAGAAAGAGATCAAATTTGAAGATGACTAGATCTCTATGGGGAAGTGGAAAAGGGAAATCCAAACCAAGGGAAGTTCTAGCTATACCACCTCATCTGGCAAATTGATTCAAAAGTTATCAAATGAACTGGTGGCAATGAAGAGACAATTACTTGGGTTGAATAATTCTTGCAAGTGAAATTATCAAAACCTGATAGGAAGAAATAATGATGGAAAGTTTCCACAACTTATAGGGTCATAACCAAGATTGGCGATTGAAGCGGCACCAAAGAAAGGGAACATGTGCATGTTTTGTTTGACAACAGATCATGATAGTGAAAGCTACCCAAAAAATGCTCGTATGATGTAGTTGTTATCCACTAATGAGTTAAGCACCGCAACCCCCTGCCCTAAGTTAGATTCATACTCAAATGGTGACTTTGGAAACTTATTCTTAGAATATGAATCCAATTCTGAGCTAAAGGGAAAATGCTATGTGACTATTGATGGAACTTCATACACAGTACTAATCCAAGGTCAAAAAATCAAGAAGTCATTCTCTAGTCATGTTCCAAGAAATGACCCCAACTCTTCATCAAATAATATTCACATTGATGAAGGAGCATCAATGTAAGACCCCTTTTGATTTCATCCAATTTTGTGAAGAGCAAAAAATTGAAATCTCTCTTATAGATTATTTGAAATCTCATCCGTCTGAGTTGAAAAGATTGGTAGATCATTGTAAAGTGAATGCTTCAGATTTGAATCATAATGTGACCATTAAAGAAGGCGATGAAACTTTGACATCTAACTTGTTTAACTAAGAGGATTCCACTATCCTAGCAACCTCTCCTGGAAAAAAACCCGACCGATTATACATTTCACTATATATTAATAGATGCAAATTGAGCAACTTCATAATAGATTTAGGTGTGTCAGACAATGTGATGCCTTATTCCATAGCTAAAGCCTTAGGTATCACTATTACTAAGGTTCATGGGAGGTGTTATTCTATGGCACCAAACAAGTCCCCTTTCTTGGACAAATCAAAGATGCTCAAGTAGCCTTAGCTTCTCATTGGGAAAAGAAACTATTATTGACCATCCTAGTTGCAGATATTCTAGCAAGCTATGGTCTTCTCTTAAGTAGGAGTTTTTGATGAGATTTAGGAGGAGAAATAAAACTTGACTGGTCTCAAGTAGTGATTCCCATAGGGAGCAAGAAAGTTAAGTTGGAACTCGAGGAAAAGGTGAAATTTACTATCTTAAAGTCAGAAGACCCTAAAGCATAGGTCCTCTATCAAGAATTAGAGCTTGGTAATTACATGTTGTACACTAAAGACACCCTAAATGGACAAGGAATAAAAAATCTGGAACCCAAAATCCCTAGTGAAGAAAAGGAATCCTCATCTATATGTACATTAGAATTTGATGGAAGTTGTTCCTCTTTAAGATCTAGTATAGGTGTAGTGTTAATACCTCTTGAACGAGAACCTAAACCCATGGCTTTCAAATTGGAATTTGCAAACAGTAATAACACCACAGAGTATGAAGCCTTACTTCTTGGAATAATAGCCACAAAGGAAAAAGGAGTAAAGATCCTAAAAGCCCAAGGTGATGCAGAACTTATTGTGAGACAAATTAAAGGGCAACACTTTGTGAAGAACCACAAGTTGAAGAACTATAGAAATGGAGTTTGGGATGAAATACAAGGCCTGGATGATTTTTCTATTGAAGCAATGCCAACGGAGATGAACACCAAAGCTAACTCCTTAGCTATTTTTGCTTCCTTACTACTACCTCATCCTGAATTCAAAGATAAGAAATACCAGATTGAGATTGTGTATCGAGCCTCTATTCTAGACAATATATAATCCTAGTAAGTCTTTGAAGATGACAAGAGTTTGCAATTGTTCTTAGAAATTGAAAAATCTACTTGCAAACACTCATCAAAGGAAGACAACCATGGAAACCTCAAACTCGAGCAAAGAGAAGATCAAGCTAATGAAGTCCAATTTGGAGGTAATATTATTCCCCCATACTTTGTATCTTTGGAAAGATTGTTTAATAGATACAATAGTTACATTAAGTGAAAGAGAATGGAAAAAGGTCCTACTACAAGCTAGTATGAAGGAGTTAATATAGGAGATAGTCATAGTCCCAAAATGATTAACATTGGAAAGTGTTGTTCACCTGAAGAGAAAGAAGCTACTAGACAGCTTTTCATAGAATACTAAGATGTATTTTCCTGGAGCTATGAAGATTTGAAAAGTTATAGGGGTGGGAAGGTAAAACATCAAATTCCCCTAAAGCCTAACACAGTCCCCTTTTGACAGAAACAGAGGAACTATAGTCCTAAAGTAGCTGATGCTATATTTAGGGAGGTAAACAAGATGTTAAAAGCAAGGATTATCTATCCCATTCATCATTCCACCTGGGTAGCCAATATAGTGCCAGTTAGAAAGAAGAATGGAGAAATAAGGATCTGTGTTGATTTCAAGAATTTGAACCAGGCATCTCTAAAGGAAATTTTTTCTCTTCCCAACATGGATTACCTATTACAAATAGTAGTTGGGGCTGAAATGATGTCCATGCTTGATAGTTTCTCAAGGTACAATCAAATAGAAGTAGAGGAGAAAGATCAACACAAAATGGCTTTCACTACTCTATGGGGTATGTTTGCATACCATAGAATGCCTTTTGGATTCATTAATGTCAGTGCCACATTTCAAAAATGTATGAGCAAAACATTTGCTGATTTAAAAGATCATATTATTGTTATATACTTGGATGATCTCACTGTGTTTTCAAACAAAAGAATGAATCATATCGAAGATTTGAAGAAGGTATTGCAAAGGTGCCAAGAGCAAAAAATTTCCCTAAATCCAAAGAAATCCATTTTCAATGTTACAAAAGGAAAGCTTCTGGGTCATATAGTTTCCCAGGAAGGTATCTGAATCGACCCTAAATGGGTGGAGGCCATTCAAAGGTTAAGTCTGCCAGTAAATAAAATAGAAGTTAAGTCATTCTTTGGACAATTAAATTTCCTTAGAAGATTCATCCAAAATTTTGTAGAAACTACTAAATGTATTGTAGATATGATGAAAGGGAATTCAAATTTTAAATGGAATGAGGCTGGAAAAAAAGCTTTCTAGAACATAAAGACTGCCATTGCTAATGCTCTAGTATTATGTCATCTGGATTATAAATGAGATTTCACATTTATTATTATGCCTCTAAAAACACTTTATTAGCAATCCTGATGCAAGACAACAAAGAAGGAATACAAGCCCTTATAGCTTTCATGAGCATACCTCTAAAAAATCATGAGTTGAAATACTCACAAATTGAAAAACATGCCTTTGTAGTAGTTAAAATGTTGAAGAATTTTGGATTCTACATCTTGCACTCGCATTCTGTGGTTTGCATTCTAGATGTAGCAGTAAAAAGTGTGTTGATGCAATAGGATGTAGGGTGTAATGCCAGAGGGACATGGATAGAAAAAACACAAGAGTATGATATTGAAATCAAGCCTACTAAGCTAGTGAGAGGCAATGCCTTGTGCAAAGAAATTGTAGAAAATATAATTGTTGAAGAAATAGAGGAACCGAGAGAAAAGTAGTTAGTATTAGCAGTAGGCATGCAAGATTCTTGGTTTGAGAATATTGCTTACTTACTGACATACAAAGAATGTCCAAAAGGCATGACAACAAGACAAAGAAGAGATATGAATTTGAAAGTAGCTAAATACGTAATTTGGGATGACAAATTGTTTAAAAGGGCTATAGATGGTACCTTTCTCTGATGTGTCGACAAACAACAACAAGAAAAGTTGTTGAGAACCTTCCATGATGAAGCATGTGGTGGACATTTCTCATCTTCAGTCATAGCTTTCAAAATACCGAGATAGTGTTACTATTGGCTAGGAATGTTTAAGGATGCCTACTCCTAGGTGGCAAAATGCGAGAAATGTAAAATATTTCCTGGGTGACCTCAGTTAGCCAATTTGTCTCTCAGACTTGTCATTATTGAAGGTCCTTTCCAACAATGGGGTCTCGATTTCATTGGGCCTAGCAACCTAACATCTAGTGCTGGTTACCAATATGTTATAACTACAACTAATTATTTCACTAAGTGGGTGGAGGCCAAAGCAACTAAGAAAACTACTTCCGAAGTGGTATGGAAATTCATTAAAGAAAACATACTAGTTAGATTCGGTGTCCCCATCAAATTGGTGATGGATAATGGAATTTATTTATCTTTAGTTGATATCACCAATTTTTTTTTCGAGCATGGTATCATAGCCAACCATTCATCTGATTGTTTCCCACAAGGAAATGGTCAAGTGGAATCTAGTAACAAAAATTTGATGAATATTGTCAAGAAATTGGTATCGGATAATCGGAAGACTTGGCACAAGAAAATTTATGAGGCACTATGAGTAGATAGGGTGACACCTAAAAGGGCAATTGGCATATCTTCTTTTGAATTGGTCTATGGGATTGAAGCTGATCTCCCATTACCCTTGGAATTAGCTATGAAAAAATTGAGAATACTAATTGAAGACGATATCTATAGGGATGGTTTAGAAAAGAGGATTTTTTACTTGAGCAAACTCAAAGAGGAAAGGGAAGAAATCATAGATCATATCACACAACATAAGATGTGTGTAAAGAACCTAATTGATAAAAGGGCAAGGCTATCAAAATTCATGATAGGAGATAGTGTGTTACTATGGGATATGTGAAGAGCTCCAAAAGGTATGCATAATAAATTTGATACCTTGTGGAAAGGCCCATTCACTATACATCAATCATTTGAAAACAACTCATTCAAATTGGCATATCCAGATGGTGAGGTGCTACCTCTGACCTACAATGGTTAGGATTTGAAACTTTACCAAATTACAAATTGAGAGTAGGTAACTCATGTATTATACTATAGTTACTTTTAGTTCCTGTTTGTGTTTTCCTAATTAGGTTTCCCTTGCTTTCTCCTTTCCCTTGTTGTTCCTTTCTTTCTTTTTGTTTTCTTGCCACCTTTTATTTTTGTGGAACCAAAGAGTTTTGGTTCCTTTCTTGGGTATAGCTTACCCAAGTCCCCAGTGAGAGCCAACTATTGCCTCACTTTTCATTCTCTAGCCAATTTTCAAAGTGGAAATTTTGTGTTCTAGTAAGGTCCTAGGTGTGTTCAAGTCTAATTCTAAGCCCCCTTAGGTGGAAAGAATCTTCATCAGATTTTTCATTTTCCCCTTCTCCATATTTCATAGCTGGGTGGTTTTCCTTTATGTTGTGAGTTATTGCAGGTAGTTCAGTACCAAATCTGATGGAGACTCAAAAAACATGCAAAGATCATTGACAAGGGTTGTATCTCCTTGGGATCCATCATTTTCTCTGTGGGAACAAAAGTTTGTAGAAATCCAAACTTCAGCTTCTCTTCGGTGGGTTTCCAACCCATGAAGGCGATTTTCCACGAAAAGCAGTAAATGATGCATACAGGCTGAAATAAGAAGATAACAAGGTACCCTATGAAAAATTAATGTTGCTCTTACAATTATCTACCTCAGGAAACATTCAAGATTCATCACAATTCTCAGAATCATTCTAGGAGGAAAATTGGAAACTGACTTCTCCTCGATCAGTTTTCAACCCATGAAGTCAGTTTCTCGAAAAAGCTAATTCTGAAGGAAAAGAAGAAAAGGTGGGTCCCTAATGACTTTTAAAAATACTTTTGGACATCTCCAAACCCAAAGGAAACCATGATTAAATGGTAAAGTGAAAAGGCAAGCCCGGGTGAAGAAATGAAAATTGTGTTCTCCTTGGCGGGTTTTCAACCCATGAGGATAATTTTCTAGATTTTAAAGAAAATCAAGTTGATGAGGGGATTAAACCCATATTTCATTCGCTAAACCTCTCAAGATGATAATGGAAATAATCTAACCAATGCAGGAAAGACCTATTAAGCAGAATTCGCTTCAACGAATATTTTGTTACAAAGTACTCTATTTATAACTTCCTGAAACTTAGTGGAAAATGGGAAATTAAATATGAGAGATAGAAAGTTACCATTAGATCAACATAACAGTGAAAGGACACCTTAATACATGTTAAAACTATGCATTTATTGTTCCAACAGATCTCTCCTTTAATTCATTCATGTGGTGTGAATTCTAAAGATCAACGAGTGAATTGAAGTCCCTATATAGATGGAAATGTGAATAGTTACAAAACTACTGCTCTTTCTTGAAATGTTATTCTGTTAAAATTGCATTACTTTTTCAAAAAGCCAGTAAATGCACATTTGTTATTCCTTTCATTTTTTGGCTTCAAAGTTCATTTTCAAATAGAATGGCAACTAGATTTGGGGCTTTGATGGATTGAATGGGATCAAGTCTTCACTATAGAATTTCATGGACACTTCTCTCCATTTCTATGACATGCACTATTTCTAGAAGAGGGTGAGATCACACCCTATTCATCCCATTACTGAGATGCTCCAAGGATGTGGGCTAGTTGAAGCAACAGGTTTTCCAGTTGCAGTCCAAGCTCCGAGTTTGATATATGAATGTATAAATTATTATAACCTAGATACTAGATAGATTGTATTTTTGGATGACACAGTATTGATCTCCATTGATAGAAAAATTGCGGAAAATTGTCTTTGAGTTATGTAGCGGGAAGATTTTTTAGATTTGAAAATTGGTGGAGCCATCTTTGAGCTTTCCACAAATAAAATGGTCTGGAGAAAGGCGATTATGCAATCATGGTTTCAAAAACCACGGAGTGCCAAGAGTAAGGTCCTTAAGACTCTTTTTGGTACTAATCTCAAGCCTAAGATTTTGGACATCCTGGTTCTCTTGCACAGATTGAAAGGTGAGGTAGAAGCTTTAAACTTCATTGAGCAATATTTCTTTTTGGTACAAGTTATCTACTTTGACACCCAATATATTGATTAGGCTCACACGATAAGCGAGATTCTATCCAATGCTCTTAGTGTCGCAAAATTCTACAACACCTTCTATAAGTCCTCTTTTATGATTTACATGTCAGCTTCTCTATAATTATGGCCAAGCCTCCCAAGTGTAGAAAATTTCCCTAATGATGTGAAGTCTTATGAGTTCTACCCATGTTTAGAATTGGAAAATAGTTATCCAGAGTATATAAGAGTGAATGATGCATTTAACATGAGAATTTTTAGGTAGCTCCAAGGATGCCCAGAGAGGATATTTAACCTGAAAGCTATGGTGACCATTAGTTAGTTTGGCAGTTATTTTATCTAGTTCTCATCATTTTTATATTTGTGTCTTGCAACTTTTGATGGATTTTTCTTGAAGTTGTCGAGATATCCAAGCAATATGATTGTGTTGATCGAGATCATGAGACAAGCCATTCAAGTGAATGTGCTAAGTGAGAGTCTAAAGAAGAAAGGTTATGAGTTCCCTATGAAGGTGGGAGCTTTCAATTGTGAGTTATATTTTGATGCAAAGAACATGTTAAAGGTGTTTGAAATGAAATATAAATTGGAGATGTATGAAGTTTTGAGGCCTATGTTTGATCCAAATGGATATGCAAGATAGGTGTTGTAGATTGGAAGTGTTATCTGTAGACACCTAAAAACCTTTAGAAAATAAAGTATTTTTATTTTCTGAAAAATTCTTGATGACATCATCATTTATTAATTAATTAATTATTTAATTAATTAATTTATTTTTATGCCATTAAATCCCTTTATTCTAATTAAAAATATTTAATTAAGGAATCCCTCCCAAAAATGTTTAAATTTTATTTAAACATGATTTCCTTATTTATTAATTATTTAATTAATAAATTGACCAAAAAACCCAAAATAAATAAAAAAATTATTTTTTGCCCAAAAATTGGCCAATTTCCTTAAGACCACTAACCTCTTCCAAAATCTTCTAATCCTTCTTTAATTTTGATTAAAGGCTAATCCCATCATTTCCTACCCCTAATCCCAACTCAAAATATTTAATTAAGATTAAATATTAATCGTCATGTTTATTAAAAAAGTTTTAATAAATATCTCCTCAACCCGAACCCTTGAAATAAATAAAACTTTATTTATTTCCTAAAAATCTAATTTATCCTCATCCTAAGAAGTTCTAGACTCTTCTAGAAAGTCTTCATCCTCATCCTAGAAAATTCTAGACTATTCTAGAAAGTCTTTATCCTCATCCAAAGTCTAGACTCTTCGAGAAGATGTCTTTAAACCTAATCCTAATCCCCTCCTAACTTTGTCACATTCCCTAAACATGGGTTAAGACTTACTAACCCAAGCCAAAGTTAACAAATATCTCCTCCTTCACCCACCCTCATTAAATGCCATCCACTTGCCTATCCCTAAGCTAATCCTAAACCATCCTAATCCATCCTCTAATCATTTGCACAATCCTAAGCAAGCTTAAAACCCTCCTAATCAAGCCCAAGTCAAAATTGCTCTCATCTCCCTCAAAATATCTCAACCATAAAACTTTATGAAGTCCACTAGGCCATAAATGACTCTTCCAAGCCCTTTTATTGCTCTTACAAGTCATTATGAGGGTCTTTATGAAGATTTTATCCCTTGAGCCTCCTTTGTTGACTCATCCTTCCCCTTTCTTCCATCCTCTCACCCTGTGACATGTGTCACTCCCTGATTGGCTGTAAGGAAGCACAATCTATGTGCTCTCCTCTCATGCAATCTGAGCCCTCCATGAGCTTTTTCCTATCCTTGCATCTTAGCCCTCAATCCCTCAAGCCTCTTGCCTATAAATTGGATCCTTCCCCTTTGCAAAATAACACAATCCATGAAGTAAAGTCATAATGCCATTTTGAGAAGCCATTTTACATCAAAACCATACACTCACACCCAAATTCCAACTCCATTTGAAGCCCTTTTTGAAGCATAAGCTTGAGCATACATCCTATCTATTTAGACAAAGCTACTCAACAAGAGAGTTTCTCATTGAGAGAGCCCATTAATGACTCATATTCTCAATTGAGAGCTCATCTTAGTCTATCTTGAAGTTTATGAATTTTGTTTAGTTTATAGAAGTTTTATTTAAATTTGGTTTCTATTAGCATACTAACATTGCTCATATACATTTTGGCACGCCTAGTGGGACCTCGCATGGGTCATCTTCATTAGCTTTTTTAGTCAAATTTTGTATGTCATTTGCTGATTTTGGCTAATTTTCCTTGTTTTTGTGATTGGTAGGATTGTATAAATTGGTTTTGTAGGTCCACATGAGCATGAAGAAGACAAAGGAACTCATAGTCTATCTCATAGTGTTTGCAAATTTTTCAAGCTTATAGGTGGACAAAGCACTTGCAATTCTTCTTCCTCTTCTTGTCTATATTCTTCTTATTCCATCTACTTCTTCTTCTTGTTGTTGTGGGAGATCTTGGCCATTTTTTTTTAAGGAAGCAAAATCATACACACTTCATTTTAGTGCTTAAAATCAACCCCAAAATCATACTTAAATCCATTAAAAAATTAAAAATTTGCAAAAAAGAAAAAATCTTTTAACAAGTGAAACTAAACCAATCTAATCATTTGCATCCTTGCAACATCAAGGTTTTAGATGCATTCATGCAAAGTTAGGAACACTTCATTTTTGAGAATTTAAAAAGAACTTCAAGTTTCCATTTCAAAAGGTTAAAATCAACACTAAGTGCACACTAAAATCTAAATCAAACTCAAAGCATCAATCAAAGATAAAATGAACCTCATTTGCAAATATTTTAAAGTTCTTTTAAAAATCTCATGAAAACTAAGAGTCCTAAATGGTTGCCAAAAATTGTCCTAAAAGCTTTGTTATTTGTTCCAAACAAATGTCTTGTTGCAAAATCTTGAATGTTTCTTAGGTTTTTCATGCATCAAAATAATCTAAGAATATCATTTTTGGGCTTAAAATATGCAAACTAGAACACAAAATCTTGAATGAAAACCAAAGTCCAAAGAGTCATTTTCACTTTTGAGTCCAAAACAATCTTGAATGATCTAAGGTTAAAACAAAGCACTTCAAAGTTCTTAAAACAATACACAAAATCTCAATCTTGAATGCTCAAAGGAAAAAACTTGAATGCTTAATCACTTATCTTTGAATGCATGTTGCTAAAATCACTCTTGAGTGCCATGGATTAAAATCAAGTTTTTTTTTTTTATGAATGCATGATTAAAACAAAAAAATCCAATCTTGAATGCAAAAGGTCAATTAATCATTACAATATCTCACACTTCATCTTTTGGGGCATAAAAAGAATCTACATTCTAGGAACTTCTTAAATTATAAAAACCAAATAAAGACGCTTTAAGTGAGTTTGTAGTTGGACTCACCCTCTTTAATCTCTCATCAATCTAACCATTGGTTGCAATCTCAGTGCCATCTATGGGGATGGGTCTACCTAAGAGGGTGTTAAGTGCTCCACAAAGATCAAACTCCACTCACTTGGGTCTTTAGTGGTTTTTATAAGTTAGAAAATTCTTTGAATACACATTAATCTCACTCACACTTCATTTGGGCATAAAAATTGGGCAAATCTTGACGTGGAGGGCCTTCGGGCATGCGCTTGGCAATCGAGCTTCACATATCTTTGTTTTGGGCTTAAAACAAACTCACACTCAATCTTGAATGCCTAACAATCAATGAACATTGCATGGTTAGGACACAATTTCAATGACACTCGCATTTTTTATGTTAGTGATCTCTCTATTTTCATTATGCTGATGATGCTGTCAAATTGCAATGAACATTTTATGCCATAATCACAAGTGTCTTCAATCATAGCTTACAAAATCTAAATCATCAATTGGAATAAACGCGTGTCTTTTAAAGCCCAAGATCATGTATGTGGTCTTGTTTTACACTTTTTAGGAGGCCTACTTGGGGATTTCATCACCCCTTGGGACGACCTCAACTCCAGTGTTCCGGCGGAGTATAAAAATCGGGAGGTGAATCCAAAGACACCTCTCTTGGAATCAAGATTTTGTCGCTCGGGCTAAGCCTCAAGGAACTTTATACCCTTGAGAAGTGAAAGAGGAGAAGTGGGTTACCGCTCCTCTCAGCTGTGTGACATCTTTTTGGTTTCATCTACGGATTTGGGCCTCACGTACCTTGCGTATATCGAGGACTCCCTAGCTATAACAAATTTCTTCCTTGTAGAAAGCTTCCTAGGATGTTGGTGTGTTTGACGTGCTTGCTCCAAAATTTTGTCTGCTTGTTTGTTCATAACTTTTGAATGAATGTTTGCCGACTTTGGCCAAAATCCCAAAAAAGCAAAAATCTCCTAGCTCAAGGCATACTTAGCATAGTCACTACCTCATCAAAAAATCATCCAAGCTCCCCCACTGCAACTGAATCTATCTAGTTCTTTGCTTTAGAACAATCTCAAATCCAAAGTCCATCCAAATCATCCCCCCCCAGCCAGCTAGCAACCCAATCCAAAATCACACCCAAGCCTTTCGAGAGTTGTTGTCATTCTGCTAGAATTTGCTATCCAATCAATTTGACCAATCCACCAGCCTCACCAAGGTTATCCCTTTGACAGAGCTTTGTCTAGGGTAATCTAGCTTTGTCACTTGTTATCCCTCATCACCTTGAGCTAAAGGTTGGGATCCACAAGTGGTCAATCTCGTGTCATGCCCATAGGATCATTAGTCTATCCTTAAGTTGACACAATCTCCACCAATCCAGCGCATAGGAAAGAAAAACTCTCACTTTTTGATAGCATGCCCTTGAAGTCTTCCATCCACAGGAAAGCCAAAAATCTCTAGCCAATCCTCCTTAGGTCTGTCATACAGCTTTGACTCTCCTTAAGAAATCCTTCATCAGCCAATCCAAAATTTGTGCTTAATCCAAATCTAACCATGAGCTTCCGTGTTCATCCATATGCAAGACCCCATCCCCATCCGACTCATCATCAAAACATGAAATCCCAAACCTATCATGATGTGTTTGGTCATATTGTCCTTGCTCCTGCAACCTCATATTCCAATGATGATGAAAATCTTGTTGACTATGACGGGTATATTGAAAGCCTTAGAAACATTCCCCCAAGCATCCCCCAAAATTCAAGAGTTATTCCAAACTATCTAGTAATGCCATCTGATATCCTAGCTTCTCCTCCATCACCCAATAAACCAAGCTTCCAATCTTCCACCCCCATCACACTAGCTATTCCTGTCAATCCGCCTCCACCTCCGACACATGAGTCTCCAAAGAATCTCCTAGAGGAAATACAAGAAAAGTTGCCTCAAATAGTCGATAAGCCATGTCATCTAATCCAACCATGTGAAGTAGTCAGTAATGAAGCTTCCCCATCTATAATATCACCTCCATCTCCCATAGCTACCATCCCCATACCATCCATCAAATTGCTTAAAATCCTTCCACTTCCCACAAGCGTCAAAATCCCACCACCCATTGAATCGCTCCAAATCCCATCCACATGTCCTCCTCCAAGCATTATCCAAATCCCATATAATGAACCTCATGCATCCACTCCCATCCATTCCTGTCAAGATCTTGTCCAAAAGCATGTTGAAATATCCTCTGATAGAACAACAGATCTCACCATCCCACTTATTCCCCTACATGATCCACTTTTACCATCCCCTCCATATCTAAATCTTACCATCTTACTTACTCCATTTGAAGATCCCTTTCCCTCAGCCCACCCAACTCAAGATCCTATCCTCCCATCTCCTCTGCTTCATGATCATACATCTCCCATAATCCATGATGATAGATCCATCGAAAAAGAACTAATTATCATATTTGAAGCTCCAACTCCTTCAGCTAGTAATGGACTCACATCTTGTGTTCCAAATAATGAACATCATATTGAAAAAAGAAATGAAAATGTATTTCTAGATGTTGGTATCCCCGCTATTCCTGCATGGTCCCAAGTCCTTCCATCTCCACCCCAAAGTTCCCATCCATCTTATTCCGCATCTATTTTGGGACCTCATCCTACTCCTTATCTCCAACCCTCCATTTTGGGTCCATATATCCCTTATCTAAATCCCACCCCCTTTCCATCCATTTTGGGTCCTTACATACCTAATATGAATCCTTTATCCCCTCCATCTATTTTGGGACCTACACCTTCGCCATTTCTATCTATTTTGGGCCCATATCCTTCCTTCCCTCCATCCATATCCTATGTTCCAATCTATCCTTCCATCCCCTCAAATCCACCAGCTAGATCATCAAAGGCACTCACCCTTGAATCCCTTCCAACCTTTAAACCCTATCACTCCATCAATTATCCCTCCATCTCCTCCATGCTCTTGTTCCCATCCCATGGCTAATAGAAGCATATTGGATGCCAAAATGCAAAAGCATAAATCCAAAAATCCACAAAAATCCAAGTCTCAACATGTCCCTTCTAAAATACATGTTCAAAACAAGAAACATTTAATCCCAATCAAAGAAAAAGTCAAGAGGCCACAAAATCCAAAGCTAAAAAAGCCAAAAATCATGTGGATACCCAAGATGCTCATAAAAGAAATGCATCTCAAAGAAAAATCTCAATTGGCATCCATTCATGCTACTCAAAAAGCCTCATCCATCCATCCTTCATCCAAATCCCCATATAAGTATCCTTCATCCCCCCAATCTACTTTTAGTCCATATGCTTCTTATCCTAAATTTCCCATCCTCCATCTTCCAACTCTACTTTTAGTCCTTATCTTTCTCTTCCTCCATTTTCTCCTCAACCTCGCTCAAAACCATCTTTCCCACTACTTTATCACCTCTCAAGGTGTATGCCAATGATGATCTTTCCATTTTCCTCATCCATTTACCCACAAGCCTTATGTCTTCGCATCCATTATCTGTCAAACTCCCACCCACCATTCCACTTGTTCAATCCAATCCTTTTTAATCCATCCTACCAACATCTATGAGCCAAAAATAGTTGAAGAAAGCCAAAATCATTCTAGCACAACATCGAACCATCCCGCTATCCTATCATCCTGAGCTTTTGCCTGATTGTAACTATCTTGGTCAGCTTCAACTTGTAAATATCTTGGTCCATTAGCTTGTACATCCTCTTTAGCTTAGTAGCATTGTATCTATCTAGCTTTCATGTTAGTTCCTCCTTGATCAACATCTTGCACACATCGCACATCTTGGTTAGCTATTCCAATGCATCCTTTAACTAGATCTCCTGTCACCAAAGTGTTATCCTTCTTAGTTCAGCTTGCTAGACGCATCACTCATCTAGATCCATCAGCTTAGGTGCTTTTCGATAGATCCTTGAAAAATATAGCTTTCCTCATGTTTGATCTTGGTCTGTTAGTACCTTGTCCTACCCATCTCGTTGGCAAACCGTTCTCTTTTGGATTTTCACTTTCTTTCTATTTGGAATCTTCCCTTTTGGGTCTTGAAATATCTTTTCCAAGCAATCCTTTTGTTCCCTCCTCAAGGTTTCCATGATCTTCCATATCATGGTATACTGTGAATGGGGCAATCTGAGCGTAAGGTCTTGATCAGGTCTTTCATTTGTTTTTCTTTTCTGCTTGTGGGTTACCCAGTGTCGGTTCCACGCTGCTTCCTTTAGGAATCATGTGTGATGTTGGGGCAATCCTTGCGTGTTTGTTTTGAGTCAGTTTGTTAGTCCTCTGGACAGTTGGTGAAAAGGCCTTGATGTTCTTGGTAACCTTGGCAATTAACCAACAGTCCTATAGCAAATCTAGTGCTCAACTACATGGTGGCACTTCTCTTTGAAGTATCCCCCCGCTCAAAAAGCTTCAATGTTTTCCCTTCATCTCCATTATCCCCCATCCATATCCAACATCTGTCTCTCCTACCCCAGCTTATGCATCAGTTTATCTTTGAATCACTCCTCACCTTTAGCTTTAGGGATCCACAATCCTAGTCTTAGGGATCCACCAATCCAAATCAATCCACCAAGCCTCATCTTTCAAGATCCACAATCCTAGTCCTAGGGATCTCCGAAACCCATCTTCTGCCAATCTGACTCTTTGAAATTCTATTGCATTAGCTTTTTAATCCCCTCATCCATCTCCCCATCCTGGATTCTTTTTATAGCACTCCACTCCTTCATCCTCTGCAATCCCTGAGATCTTAAGCTTGCTTCCTCTTGTGCCTCTGATTCTCCCTTTATCATTCTCCCGTAGTGAGAGTTTGAGCTAACTAAACCTCTTCTCTTAAGCCAATCTGAGTCTTCTTGCTCATCTCAGATTCTTTTACTCTTCAAGAAGTTGTCGAGCCTCGCTTTCTCTCCCCGTCGCCTTCTTGAGGGGGCATCTTGTAGTCCATTCTCTCCTCTTCTGCTCTAGCCTTGGGCATCTTATTTTCTTATCTTTGATGCCATGCCACTTGCGGCATCACATCAAAGAGGGGCAAAATGTAGACACCTAAAAACCTTTAGAAAATAAAGTATTTTTATTTTTTGAAAAATTCCTAATGACATCATCATTTATTAATTAATTAATTATTTAATTAATTAATTTATTTTTATGCCATTAAATTCCTTTATCTAATTAAAAATATTTAATTAAGGAATCCCTCCCAAAAATGTTTAAATCTTATTTAAACATTATTTCTTTATTTATTAATTATTTAATTAATAAATTGACCAAAAAACCCAAAATAAATAAAAAATTTATTTTTTGCCCAAAACTTGACCAATTTCTTTAAGACCACTAACCTCTTCCAAAATCTTCTAATCCTTCTTTAATTTTGATTAAAGACTAATCCCATCATTTCCTACCCCTAATCCCAACTCAAAATATTTAATTAAGATTAAATATTAATCGTCATGTTTATTAAAAAAGTTTTAATAAATATCTCCTCAACCCAAACCCTTGAAATAAATAAAACTTTATTTATTTCCTAAAAATCTAATTTATCCTCATCCTAAGAAGTTCTAGACTCTTCTAGAAAGTCTTCATCCTCATCCTAGGAAATTCTAGACTATTCTAGAAAGTCTTTATCCTCATCCAAAGTCTAGACTCTTCTAGAAGATGTCTTTAAACCTAATCCTAATCCCCTCCTAACTTTTTCACATTCCCTAAACATGGGTTAAGACTTACTAACCCAAGCCAAAGTTAACAAATATCTCCTCCTTCACCCACCCTCATTAAATGCCATCCACTTGCCTATCCCTAAGCTAATCCTAAACCATCCTAATCCATCCTCTAATCATTTACACAATCCTAAGCAAGCTTAAAACCCTCCTAATCAAGCCCAAGTCAAAATTGCTCTCATCTCCCTCAAAATATCTCAACCATAAAACTTTATGAAGTCCACTAAGCCATAAATGACTCTTCCAAGCCCTTTAATTGCTCTTACAAGTCATTATGAGGGTCTTTATGAAGATTTTATCCCTTGAGCCTCCTTTGTTGACTCATCCTTCCCCTTTCCTCCATCCTCTCACCCTGTGACATGTGTCACTCCCTGATTGGCTGTAAGGAAGCACAATCCATGTGCTCTCCTCTCATGCAATCTGAGCCCTCCATGAGCTTTTTCCCATCCTTGCATCTTAGCCCTCAATCCCTCAAGCCTCTTGCCTATAAATTGGATCCTTCCCCTTTGCAAAATAACACAATCCATGAAGTAAAGTCATAATGCCATTTTGAGAAGCCATTTTACATCAAAACCATACACTCACACCCAAATTCCAACTCCATTTGAAGCCCTTTTTGAAGCATAAGCTTGAGCATACATCCTATCTATTTAGACAGAGCTACTTAACAAGAGAGCTTCTCATTGAGAGAGCCCATTAATGGATCATATTCTCAATTGAGAGCTCATCTTAGTCTATCTTGAAGTTTATGAATTTTGTTTAGTTTGTAGAAGCTTTATTTAAATTTGGTTTCTATTAGCATACTAACATTGCTCATATACATTATCAAACATATCACAACTATTGAAGACTACTGGGTTGATTGTAAGGATGAATTCGAGAGCCATGATCATGGTTTCACCAGACTCACAGTAGATCGAGTGAAAATGTATAAGGTTGATATCAATGTGGAAGAAGTAGAAGATAATGGGAAAAATATGTATAACAATACATATTTAACAAAGCTAAGAAATATTCCCATCAGCTCGGAGCCTTAGCAAGATACTGGGGATGATCTAGATGTCATGATGGCCCAAATTATTAAAAGGATCAGGAAGTGGGTCAAGTGGACTATAGTAAGAGAAGTCGAAGTAAAAGCACCCCCACTCAAGCTTCTCCAACATTTGCCCCTACTTCTTCCTCACAAGGTGGCACATCAGGTGTAACCTTAGCCATAACTCAAAGACTAGCTCAACCAATAGGTGGAGGTGACCAACCTCCAGAAAAAAAAATCCCTTTAGCTAAGACTTGTTAGGATAGCTCCTCCCTAGTGATTGGTGCCCAACCAAAAGTTGAGAAGAAGGTGGATGAGTTGAAAGATAGTGCCGCTACTCTGCTTCCCTCACTTACTAGTTGTCTAGTTCCATCTACAAGCCCTGTACGTCTCCTCTCAAGAAGCCCTCATGTGCAAGTAGTGGACTTAAGAGATGGAGGAAGTAGTGATAGTGAGTCCAATGAGTCAGATGAAGCAACCAAGAAGACTGTAGAGATAGAGAAAAGCCAAGAGTCCTCAAAGCTTGTTTCTGAAGCCCAAAAGAGTCTCTTCTCTTTGACTATGAAAGCAATCACTCCAGTCAAAAGGAAAATGTTTAGCATAGAGTCTCTTGGGACGGCCACTAAGGTAATAGTCACAGATTCATGGTTGGAAGATACTCTAGATAGAAAGAGAAAGAGGAAAGATGAAGGTGCTCCCAGAAAGGATATCGTATCCCTTGCTGTTCATTTTGGATCTGCATTGACTAAGGTTAAGAAACCAAAGACCTTGTCTCTCCTTGGGCAAGATCCTTAAATAGGGAATTTAACAATGGAGATAGACAAACCTACTAAAAAAGGAAGGATTGAGGATATGACTATGGATGATTTCACCATGCATTTAGTAGATCTTAGGGAAGCTAGACATGATACCAAGGTTGGCTTGTGGAAGTCCACAAATGTGGTGATTGAAGGAAAACTAGAAAGGCTTAAGTTGTCAAAAGTCCAGATGAAAGAAAAAATATAGGAATTGAATAGTTTCATAAAGCAATTGGTCACCCCTTTGGCAAGAATTTCCATGATGCCCATTACTAGAGATCCCATTGTTGCATACATCTATGCACTTATCTCCCAGCTCCAAGAAGATAAGCATTTTGGGTGAATTGATAGAGTGGAGTGAGAAGATCAAGGTGGAAGGGCTCTCCATTATAGAGTAGATTGGTAATGCCATATTAAGATTGGAAACAGAGAAATATAACATATCATCAAATAGGGCTACCTTGGTTGCAGAAAAGGTCAAGAGTGATGATTGTGTTTCTTTATTGAAAATGATCATCCACATGAAAGTAAATGAGGCTGTTGAAGAAAAGATTTTACCCAAAGGAGATGAGCCCCTAGTTGAGTGGTTTTAGAGTATGTAGTTCAAATCTGAAATGATCGTGGCGGTAGAAGAGGGACTTAAAGAAATAGAGGTCAAAGCAAAATAGGAGCAGGACAAAGATTATGAACTACTAAGAGGTTTACATACGAACTTGCAGTCTAGTGGGGAAGGGAAGGCAATAATTGGAGCAACTATCATGCAGAAAAAATTCTCCAATTTCATAGATGATCTAATAGGAATGACTTCTAGTTGCTAGGATAGAATTTTTGAGTTTCAGAGGCTTGGTGGATGTGTGCATGTGGCCATGGAAGAATTACAAGACCAGTTGGGTGCCATTAAGGATCTGGCTTGAGAGAATTCTAAATGGCTCTTGAGATACACCAATGTACATGTCCATAAACATGAAGAGCTAATTCCAATCATGGTCGCTACGAAAGGCTATAGGGCAAAGACAGAAAGGGAAAGAAGGCGAAGTGATTCATATTCCGCCCTTTTTATTTTTGTTATGTAATCATTATAATAGATGAATTGGCTCCTTGCCATTTGTCATTTTTGAGGAGATGAACCGATTGAACTTCCATTGTAATGGTCATCTCAGAATCCTATATGTATGATAATGAAAGATTAATAAAAGGTTGACAAATTTTTTGTGTGAAGTACTTGATGTTGTAGAGTCAATTGAAGGGTATTTCTGTATCAATTATTTTCTGTTCCATTTTGAATAGTTGTTAATTACTTGTTTTTCTCTTTATTTTGGATTGAAATGAGGAATGAACAGAGTTTTATTCCCCTATTTTAAGACAACAAGTTGAATATGATAAGTATTGTTGTTATAGGCTCAAAAGAGATCCTTTAGATGTTTTCATTCAATGTAATCCCCCCTTGTAATTTAGTTTCTAGATAGATCAATTAGTCTTAGTGCATATTAGCTATGAATTCATAAGATGTACGAGTTCATAGACTCAACTAACCCTCGAAATATCATTTCTTGCCTGAGTTGAATCCTTTATAGGTTTGGCTTAGTTTAACTCTTCTATTCTTTGGTTAAGAACATACCCTGTTTAGATTTATGAGCAAACAAAATTCATTGCAACTTTCACAATAGGGAGCTATACCTGACAATTTAGAGAAAAGTAGGTCTTCTCAGAAGCAACTTTCCAACTGTTGTAATTAGATGTTGTTCACAAATTAAGGCGTTGAAGAGTTAAAATTAGAAAGAACAAATCTGTTTACCAATAGTTATGTTTCCTCAAAGTTGTGCAAAATTGATAGATAACAACAAAGGTCTCATTGTGAACATTCATATTTATTTTTAATTGAGCTACCCATCAGTTTGGTAAAAAACCCCCCAAAACCTTAGATTTGGTCATTGGTCAACTTTTCAAGAGAGAGATTTGTGATAATTCATTTCGTTGGCATCATGCCTAACTCAACACTATCCAAGAAGAAAAATAAAAAATTTATCAAGTTGAATTAACTTGCAAGGAACATGTGTAACATTTTTGGAATATTCACAAAATAATATATCACATACAATAAAGAATTTCTTATTTACTTTATCAAGTAACCTATAAGCTTTTAAAGATTCAAAATAACCAAGAAAAATACACTCATAAATTAGTTGATGCAACTATTTTTCTTCTTGTGAATGAAAGCATAGCAAGTGGAGCCAAAAATTTGAATATTTTGAATAGAGAGAGGATAAACAAACCAAACTTTATATACAGTTATTTAGTGAAGATAAGATAGAGGGCATATATTGTAACAATAAACTCCCATTCTTAATGTTTCTACCCAAAAATGGAACTTTATATTTTTAAAATATAACATTGCTCAAACCATGTCCATAATTATTCTACTCATTATGTCAATACCACTATTTGTTGAGGAATGCCTAGAATAATGAGATGATGTTGAATCTTGTTTTGACACATATAGTCCCCAAAAACTAAAGAAGGGGATTATTTTACTCAAAGAGTACTAATTTGAGATTGTGCTTGACTTTCAATTATAATGTGAAATTTTTTTATTACCCAAAAGCTTGTGTTTATTTTTTGCAAGACATAAATCCAAGTTATATAACTATAATCATTAATGAACAACATGAAATAATTACATTTTTTAGTAGAAGTCACCATAAAGTTCCAAATCTAAATCAGAATAAATGAGTTGTGAATTGGTTTTTGCTCATCTAGTGGAGTTAGGGAAGGTATCTCTATGTTGTTTTGCAAGAATGAAAGCTTAATAATTTCAACAGTCCTAGGCAAAGGGAACAAACCCACAATAACATTCTTTTGCTTGACACAAATACTCTTGTAATCAATATGTCCAAACCTTGCATGCCATGCAAGAATAGGATATAAGTCATCTTCATTTGCAATAAGTGCATAACTTCTAGAGAAGGATGAAGCATCATAGAGTTTTAATACTTTTTTATTTCACAATTAGTAAATGAAACTTAATAATTAATTTTTTTCCCCAACAACTTGCCCATCTTCTAACAAAATATATTGGCCTTATGGATTTTTTTTTTTTTTTTCTTTTCTGAAGATAACTACAAATATAATTGCACTGCCTGATAGATATGTGTGCTCCAAAGGCAACGATATCTTTGAATTTATATGAGAAATAAACCAAGAGGGGACATGTCTCTTCATGAGACATCTCATTATTATAATTAATACAATGAAAATCTTAATTATAACATTAATTAATCTCATAGGTTTATCCTACTAAAGCCACCAAACATAAACAATCCCTCTTAGCTAAGAAGAATAAACATAAGACAAATATTACACCACCAGTAATATTAAGAATGACACATATAAGGAAATATTTGATTAAAATATTTCCACCATTTTGATATCACATTTGACATCATGAGTATTGGCCTATCGGAATATCAACACATGATATTTACTAAATACTTTGAGTAATGACCTATCATAATATCAATGTATGATATTCACCAAGTACTCAATATGGTAATGGGCTACCATAATATCAGCACATGATATTCACTGAATACTCTGAGTAATGACCAATCAGAATATCAACATATTATATTCACCAAGTACTCAATAGGGTAATGGCCTATCAAAATATCAATACGTGATATTCACCAAATACCTATCATATATCTATATAAATACCTCATAGACCATCAAGTGAATGACATTTAACACTTAGTTGTTGATTTACAAGATATAATCTGTCAGGATCTATTTCAACATTTACATAAAATGCATATCATGAATTAAGTTATTGTAAGATCATCACCTTACAATAACTTCTGCAAATACAAGTGATAATCATTTGTAATGTCCCCACTACTAGGGTTTGGGACAAATAATACCTAAAAAATAGTGGTTAAAATCACAACAATAACAAATCTAACTATATTATTCTACCCTCTAACTTAAACCCAATCTTAAGAAAATCTCCATATTGAGCTCCTAGCTCATAGCTACCTCACCGCCATCCCGAGAGCGCACCCCTTAAGATTCGTCTTGGATGTCACATCCTTTATCCAAGACCAATCACATATGCATATGTTGACATCATTAGAACATCCTAGCACATGGAGATTATTATTGATTCTTGACCATGGTGGTCAAATGGAGATATTAACATCTCTCATACCCCATGCTTTGAGTCTCATTAATCTCTATGGTTCTAACCCCATAGGTTAACACTAAATTATCCAACTTCTATTATTCTTCATATAAAGAATTGATTATTACAATATGATATTTCAAATAAAAATAAGAAATCATCTATATTCAAGTCGATAATAAAATATCATAAAATGAATCTCATATCCATGATGAATATATTATATGTCTTAGAACATTACATAACATTACCTTAAAATGGAGAAGTCGACCGTTCCGACTATGTCTCCCACTCCTGCTGCTTCTGCGTTTGAAAACGCATCGGCATCTGTTCCTGCCTATCGTTTGGGTGAAGGTGCTGCATGTTTTGGTGGTGGTGGGCATGCTGTGGGTGGGGGTAGGGTTGCATTTGGCGCCCTTCCTTCTTTGACTGTCCCTCATTCTATTTCAAGGTCTCCTGGTTTTGGGTTTGGTGCCCTTTCTTTTCTGTTTGCCCCTTGTTCTCCTAGTTCTGGGGGTAGGACTTTTGTAGACGTGGTTGCCTTTGAAGCCATATTACATGGTGCTTTCCCTCATGCCGTATCATCTGGGCCTTCTCATGTTTCGCCTATAAGTGTTTTAAAACCCATTAGGGTTTCTTTAGACCTAGAAACAATTGAAGATATTTTTCATACGACATAAGAGCTTTCTTTTTTTGTAGCTATTTTTCGCTTTCGGGGTTTTTGGCCCTCTCTTGCTAATCTACACGCATGGATCTTCAAGCATTGGGAACCACTTATAGATAATAATATCCACATCTTTCCATTTGCAAAAGGCTTCTTTATAGCTAAGTTTGAAAGTTCTAATGACAAGAAGACTATTTTGTGTCATAATAGTTTTTCTTGGCAGGGCAGATATCCACTTATGGCCAAACCATGGCATATGGATTTTGATCCACTTTCGGAGTCCTTTAACAAGTTCCCTATTTGGGTCTGACTTCCAAATCTCCTGATGCATCTTTGGAAATATTTTGTTTTTGAAACTATTGGGAATGCTATTGGTGATTTTTTATATGTGGATTCTGATACCTCAAATATTTTCCTTTTGACGTGTGCATGAATTCTTGTAGAGTTGGATGTTTCTAAGGGCCTTCCTAAGGTGATTTGCTTGGATTCCCTGAGGGGTTCTTGGACTCAAATGTTGGATTTCGAAGGCATCCCTTTTCATTGCAGGAATTGTCACATGACAGGTCACATTGCTGCTCGTTGTGTTGCTGGGAAGTCCAAATCAAGGTGACCACCTTCTTGGTGGTCAGGGGCCTCTTCTGAGCACTATACGGTGAAAAAATCCTTGGTTTCTCCCATGGATTCTATGGCTGAGGTCTCTTTTGGCGATTAGTCGGTGCCCGTGGTAGAGGAGGATGTCCCCTCTTCAGTCTCTCCCCTTGTATCAGATGCTCTTCCTGGGGGCCAATCATCCTTTGATCCTCCTAGGGAGATTGTTGTGGCTTCTATGTCCCCTAGGTTTCACTATTCTATTTCTTTAGATGCTTGGGTTGCTGAGGTTGCGAAGGTTGAGGACGGTTGGATTGCGGTTAAAAGAAAGAAAACTAAGCCTTTTGCTCCCCCTTTAGATATGAACCTCCAGTTGCACAAGGGAGACTTTAAATTAAAAGGAAAATCATGAGTTCGCTTGTTCTGATTGGTTCTTTTGTGATGGTGTGCTGGCTGTGGTACTAGTACGCTGGTTACTGGTTTGGGAGGTTTTTTTGGTTGCTTTTCTTTCCAGTTTGTTTACTTTCTAGGTTCCAGTGTATTTTTTGGATGCTTTTTTTGATCATATCTATTGGTTTCAAGTCCCTGTAAAACCTAGTTTAGATATTCAGCTGGTTTCAAATCCTTTTAAAACCTAGTAGTACTTCATGGTTTATCTTTCTTTTTAATGTAAAGGGTTTCAAGGCCCCTTCAAAACTTGCTTTTACCTTAATCTAAAACATTACCTTAAAATTATAGTAAACAATATTTCACAACTTTGAATAATATACATATATTCAACATTCTAATCTATATTACTTCCATTTCACTACTACATATATATTTGATATCCTTAATTAACATATTCATGATGACATAATGTAATAATACTTGCACCACTTTATCCACGTGGGTAACCTTCAATGTACTGTGGATAGGTACTATACAAACATATCATTTTGCCTTTATAATCCACATCATACTAATGTGGGTACTGATGGGACAATAGCTTGGTATATATTTCGTTGTCATTGTTGGGTTATTTTTTTTGTACTTCTTATTTGATGCCAAATTAGATGGTTACAAACCCGACTTCTATTTTCTCCTCCATCATGTATCTTACATATGTTATTCTCTTTGCTACTTACTATTCGATGGTCTATACTTCATATCTTTCTATGAAAACTCCACTTTCTTACATTCCTCAGCAACCTTATCATGGGTGGCTTTGGTGGGTCCATGTTTCATTATCATTGTGCGATCAATACTCTACATGCCATCTTCATATATATAACCTCATTTTCTATGCCAGGGTGGCGATAATAGCATCCACGTAGGATTTTCTTTACTCAGTCCCTTCTGCTTAGCAAGCCAATATTTGTCTCATCCCATGTATTGTTATTAATTTTACCTTTTCATGTATTTCTCCTATGTTTAAGCTAATAGGGTACTTGCTTTCTAATGCCTTTAGCGAGTAGTTATATTTAATTATATTGATGATTAGTGTTCAGTCCTTCTTTTGATCTACCGTATAGCATTCACACTCCTTCAATTATGGATTCGAATCAATATATGTTAATGGATATTTTTGTTCCCTTGATAAAAGCCAGATGTGATATAGGTTGTCCTACGAACCCTTAGGTCATATTAGAACCCATTAGGACATATTAGGACACCTTAGGACCCATTCTGACCCTTTAGAACACCTTAGTACCCCTTACCACACATTAGCATATTGCAAAGATGTAGTTACAACTCTATTTTCATCAAGAATATTACTTGCGCATGGAGTGCTATATCATGCAATTCCTTAATAGTTATATTCTTAACATAGTTCATATTCGGATTCTTTATGTAGTCGATATAAGGCTTTGAATCAATGAACTAATAGATTCTAAGGTCTCCACCTCAACACCCTTCTTTACAATAGAAGGCATAAGACTTTGGTCTAACTTGTGATGTAGGTGGTCTTCAAAACTGCTAGGTCCTATTACGACCCATCAGGACACCTTAGGACCCATTATGACCCTTCGAAACACCTTAAGATCCCTTACCACTATTAGTATATTGAATAGATGTAGTTGTAATCTCATATTTATCAAGAATATTCTTTGTGCCATGGAATACTATATCATGCAATTCCTTACTAGTTCTATTATTAACATAATTCATAACTAGATTCTCCATGTAGTTATTATAAGAGTTCGAGTCAACGATTAATAGATTATAATGTCCCCAAATCAACATCCTCCTCCATAACAGAAGTTATAGTGACATGTGTAGACTCTGGTCTAACTAGAGGACTAGTGAGATGTAGGTCACCTAGGATAGGCTAGGTCTTATTACATCTAATTAGCACGCCTTCAAATCCATTCTATATTTTTTGAACGCCGTACAAACCTATCACACATTAGTCTATTAAATAGATGTAGCTGCGATCCCATATTCATCATGAATATACATTTTACCTAGTGTGATGCATAAGGGTTTGAATCAATGATCAATATAGGTTAGAAGGTCTCCACCTCAACAACATCCTTAGCAATAGAAGGGATAATGAGATTTTAGTCTAGCATGTAATTGAATTCACTAAGGTAGTTTCAAAAGTTCTATTACTAGAAAATATAGATCTCATTGCAAGTTTATGTGAGATGTTTAAGGTTGGGTGCATAAAAAATCTTATACAAAGGTTAATTTTCTTGGCATCTAAATCCTTTGGATCTTATGAAACCATTGGAATTATTGTTTTCAATCTATGAGTTTCTTGGAGCTTTAAAACTATCATAGACAATAGAGAAAAAGGAAATGCTTGTCTCAACCATCATCTATTTTCACAAGCTTCTAGTAGAAGGCCTATTCAAGAAAGGTCCATTTATGATGATTATTTGATATCTTGCACATTCATCATTCAAATTATTAGTAGATAGTACACATAAAATTATGAGATGTCTTATAGAGTCTATATAAAATTGAGGTCTATTATTAGAAAATCTAGATCATGTTGTAGGTTTATGTGAGATGTTTAAGGTTAGGGCATCCTCAGATTTGACATAATCTTTTCTGCATAAAATTGTCTTAATTCTTCCCTACATTATGATAAATAGAAATCTTAGTGACTAGAAACTTACTGAAACTTACTGCAAATGTAATGGGCGTATCTCCTCTACTAATTAGATTGAAATAGAAATTGATGTCCTTGCAACTAAGGTAATTTTTATACTACAATTAGCAATACTAACTCAAAAAAAAGGCTCTACATTCTCCATACAAGTCATTGTCTTCTCAAAATGAAAACCATTGAGGTATTGATCATACCAACAAATATAAAATGGTGAGCCTCTATCTCTCTATGTGTTTCTAGTAGATGTGCATGAAACATTAGGCTTTCCCTATCTCCATATAAGCCACTACATTCTCAAGATGATAACCATTGAGGTTTCAATCATACCAACAAATATAAAATGATCTCTCTCTCTCTCTCTCTCTCACACACACACACACACACACACACACACACACACACACACACACACACACACAAAGTATGAAATAATAGGCTCTACCTGTGTTCATATAAGTCATTTTTTTCTCAAATAGTAAAGTAGTGTTCTAAAGACACAAACCGAAATGCTGACAAAAAACTACATTAAGTTCCTACATGACTATTATTAGCCCTACTAAACTTGTGAATGCACATAAATTGTTGGTCCTAATGATGAAATGAATACTATATTCATTCTTTACATACTTTCAATTTACAATGTCAATGAAGAGAAGTTTTGATTAAGTAAAAGCAAGTTTTGAAAGGACTCGAAACCTTGTATAAAGGGACAAGAAAGATATAATAGTGAAGGAACCACCTGAAAAACTAGAGGGACACACCAAAGATCTCAACAAGAGGGCAAACAACCCAAAAAGCCACATACCATCAAGACTTACATTTTGGTCTAATCTTTTGAGAACGTAAAGACATATCAAATGAAGGTTTGGAGGATTTGACTTTTTTACCTTTAACTGATGTCCAACCATCCTCCACCTTCCTAAGAGCCTTTTGCCAATCCCCAGACAAACTTCTGGAAAAGGAGTAGCCCCACTACTAACCCCCAAAACCCTCGCAACACAAGATAAAACAACTGGATCAGCACCAACGATAGTGTTTTGGATATGGTCAACAATAGAAGAAGGGACAACAACAACATTCTAAATCAAAGCTGCCAAAGGGACAACATTTGAATCATCAAATTCAACAATAAAAGAAGAGACAACAACAAAATTTTGAGTCAAACTACCATAGGGGCAACATCAAATCATTAGAGACGACAACATAATCCTCAGCCAAAGAAAGATCAATCAGAGAAGAGCTATCTAAATTGTATAATGATAATTTGAAACCCCCAACCACCAAGAAGGTGATTTATTCAATCTAACCTTGTCAGAGGAGCATCGCGCATTGAGATTGCTGATATTATGATATTTTCTGCATCTGAAGGGAATACCCTCATAATCAAGAAGCTAGATGCAAGAATCATTCGGAGAAGCCAACTTAATCTTTTCGGGGAGCCCCTTGGAGACATCAATCTCCACAAGGATGGGAGCATATGTTTTCTTATACACATTGGAAGAATCTGAAATAATCAACAAGAAGTCCCCAAGAGCATTCCCCATAGCCTCCAAGACTAAATCTAGCCAAAAGTGAAGGAGAAGATTCGTCAACCTCACCTAAAGAGGAATCTTATTAAAGGATTCAGTAGTCGGATCAAAATCTTGACACCAAGGTTTGGCCATCAAGGGGAACCTCTCCTCCCAAGAGAAACCATGACATAGGATGGAATTTCTATCTTCAATATTTGCAAATTTCATAATAAAAAAACCCCTTTCCACAAGGTAAATTTGAACTAAATCTGAAATGATTGGTTCCCAACATTTGGAAATCCAAGCATGCAAATCCGAAAGAGAGGGCCAAAAACCCCTAAAATGAAAAAATAGTAGCAGTAGAAGAGTTATCCTCCACATATGTCGAAATCTCATCAACAATTTTTGAATCTAGATAAAGTACAAGTGGGTTACTTACAAAAACAAGTACAGTCGAATGGAGTCCCTTCATCAGAACAAGACCGCCAATACCTACCTCAAAAGCTATCACATCTGCATAAGAAATTGCAGACCTCCTCACAACAACTTGAGATCTAGGGTAAGCATTAGAATAATGAAGAGCATCCGTAGTAGGAGAAACTGGAGCGGTGGGAGTAGGACCTGCAGCAACGAACCAGGCCACAACAAGAGGGCAAAGAGCTTCCACAACTGTAGCCTGAGGATGATGGGCATCCCCAGCAGTAGCCTGAGGACAATGGACAAGAGGAACAACATTTTGAACCCTAGCGTGAGTAGCATGGGTAGGAGTAGGAGCAGTGTGGGAAGGAGCAGAAGCAAGAGCATTCACAGGAGCCATTTTTGAAAACATGCTCAACCATCAATGAAGAGAAGTTGTTAGTCTTTAGCTAGTTACTTTTGATGTAAAGGAAGTGATATTGAATTAAAAAAAAAATCTCATGCACTTGTAGACACAAGGATTCACTTGGTGGAATAGATGGTCACATTTTCACACTCCTTGTCAATCAGTTGTCTCAAAGGTAATTAAAATACTACTTCCAAATCTTGTAGATCTATGGGCACTAGTTTCTCATCACATGTTTGACTTCAGATCCTCATAAAAGGATAGTAAACTAGTTCCAAAGCCACAAACCCAAATACAAACAACATGCTACTTTAAAATGTATGAATCTAGTCATTTCCTATAGTAGATTTGTAGCTAAAGAAGAGGGAGAGGCGAAGACATTTAGAGGTAAGAATTTGGTATTAGCCATAGTAAACTTGTAAATACACATCAATTGATGGTTGCAATGATGATGTGAAGGCTAAATTCATTGTTGACATGCTTTTACTTTTCAATGTGAATAGAAAGTTGTTAGTTTTCAACTAGTTCCTTTTCATGTACAACAAGCAATGTTGAACCAAAAAACTCAATGTCATGCCCTCTTAGACACAAAGATTCATTTGGTGGGAACAAGTGGTTACCATTTCACACTCCTTGTCAATCAACCATCTCAAAGAAAGCCGAAGTGCCTCTTCCATATACCACATATTTGTGGGCACTACTTTCTTAGTACATGTTTGACTTTAGGCCCTCACAAAAGAATAGTAAACTAGTTCCAAAGCCACAAATCCAAATGCAAACAAAATGCTACTTTAAGTTATTGTAGGACTTCGATGATTTCCTTAGGTGGATTTGCAATTAGAGAAGAGGGAGATGTGAAGACATTTAGTGGTACAACTTTGGTATTATCCCTAGTAAACTTGTGAATGAACATCCACTATTGATTGTAATGATGATCTAAAGACTAAATTCATTCTTGATGTGCTTTCACATTGGAATGTGAATGAAGAGAAGCTATTAGCTGTTAGCTAGTTCCTTTTGATGCAGATGAAGCAATGTTAAATCGACAAACTCAATCTCTTTCCTTCATAGAAACAATAATCCACTTGGTGGAATAAGTGATCACCTTTTCACTCCTTTTTAAACAACTAATCTCAAAGGAAACCAAAATGTCACTTCTAGGTCCTATAGATCTATGTGAACTAGTTTATCACTACATGTTTGACTTTAAGTCCTCAAAAAAACATAGGAAACTAGTTCTAAATCCAAATGCAGACAAAACTCTACTTTAAGATATAGTATGACTTTGGTGATTTCCTATGGTGGATTTGCAATTAGAGAAGAGAGAGAGGAAAAGACATTAAGAGGCATGACTATGATATTTACCCTAGTAAACTTATGAATGTAGATCAACTATTGATTGTAATGATGATCTAAAGACTAAATTCATTCTTGACATGCTTTGACTTTGTAATGTGAATGAAGAGAAGTTATTAGTTTTCAACTAGTTCCTTTTGATGCAAAGGAAGCACTGCTAAATTAACAAACTCAATCTCCTTCCCTCCTAGACACAAGGATTCATTTGGGGAAATGGGTGGTCACCTTTTCGTTCATTGTTAATCAACTATCTCAAAGATGGCCGAAATGACACTTCCAGGTCCTACAATTATTTGGGAACTACTCTATCACTACATGTATTTGGACCTGGAGTTTGACAGTCGTCCTTGCCTATCATACGATTTTTTAATGATGGCTAAAAATATTTCATTCCTTCCATTTTATGTTATAAGAAAAAAATTGACTACCAATTTTTTGTTTTAAAGTAACTTAATAGATAATTTTGAATTTAGATTTTTTATAAAAAAAAAATGTTAACTAGTAATATATGTATAAGTCTCTATGAATAATTTAGAATTATAAATTAGTAATATACAAAAAAATCTCAAATAAAGTTTCTAAGACCATTTATGTTACATTAAACAATTTTTGAATTTATATAATTATATAACAAATATTATAAAAACACATACCTAACATTGTGAATTACTAAAAATAATTTTTTAAAATTCATTATATTCTATTTCAACAAGATTCTAAATTAATATAAACATACAATCATCAAAATAGAAACATATCTAAACATCAACCAAAAAAAAATAGTAATAGAAAATAATATGTATTTCTCATACATATATATTATACATATTATAAAATCACATTTATATATATTATTAAATAAAATACTAAGTTGTCTATAACAAATATCAATGGTTTAGTAATATATTTACTTGTCATATTGATAGTTCTCTTAAATTTTAGCCTATAATTGATACGGTCTTACTTCTTTTCAGCCTGTCATATACAGTTCAAAAGTGTAAAAACGACCAACATGACCATCAATTCCAAGCCTACATGTATGACTTCAAGCCCCCAAAAAAGGATAGGAAACTAGTTTTAAAGCCACAAACCCAAATGCAGACAAAACACTACTTTAAGCTACTGTATGACTTTGGTGATTTCCTATGGTGAATTTGTATTTAGAGAAGAGGGAGAGGTGAAAAAATTTAGAGTTATGAATATGGTATAAGCCCTAGTAAATTTTTGAATGTACATCTTTTGTTGACCATAATGATGATTGGAAGATTAAATTCATTTTTGACATGCTTCCAATTTGTAATGTGAATGAAGAGAAGTTGTTAGTTTTTAACTAGTTCCTTTTGATGTAGATGAAGCAATGTTGAATTAAAAAACTCAAGCTCTCACCCTCTTACACACAAGGATTCACTTAGTGGAATAGGTGGTCACTTTTTCAAACTCCTTATCAATCATCTATCTCAAAGGTAGCTAAAATGTTGCTTCCAACTCAAGAGATGTGGACACTACTTTTTCACCACGTGAATGGCTTATGACCCTCAAAAAAGGGTAGTAAACTAGTTCCAAAGCCACAAAACCAAATGTAGACAAAATACTAATTCAATTTAATATATGACTTTGGTGATTTCTTGTGGCAGATTTGTAGATAGAGGAGGAGAGGTGGGGACTTTTAGAGGCATAACTCTTGTATTAGCCCCATTGAATGCGCATCAATTGTGATCACAATGATGATGTAAAGACTAAATTCATTCTTGACATAATTTCACTTTCCAATATGAATGAAGAGAAGTCATTAGTTTTCAACTAGTTCCTTTTGGTGTAGAGGAAGCAATACTTAATCAACAAACTAAATGTCCTTCTCTCCTAGACACATTTTCTAGCTTCAACAAAACTTCAGATCATGTAGCACTTGCAATCTTGTACTCTACGCATTAAACCCACTCTTTTTGGCACATTCTTGAAAATTTGCCCTACAATGTAAGCATAAATTAGCCCTAGTAATCTTGTAAATGCATATTACTGGTGTTATATTGAATATAGGACCTGCACACGCTATAGTGCTTTACCACTATAGCACGTACACATTATGGCTTGGTTTACGCTCAACAAATCCTAGATATAGCATGCACACACTTTTTGGGGACCAAAAGCATTTTGACATATTTTTGGTCCCCCATCTTTGCGCATATGCCCTAGTTATCATTTCCTTTGTCATAGCATCAATTCTTTTCATTATGATTGCACATCATTTTACAAATCAGTACATTTTATACTTGTAGGAACCCCTCCTCAATCATTGACTATCTTCAAATCTAGATCTTGCATTAGCACCCCTTAATCCTTTTGGGTTGTGCTAATTTGATTTGGGTTTGAAGGTGAGAATTCATGAGTGTTCCTAATGCATTATAACCCCCACAACACAAAACATTTGATTTGATGAATGATTATCCTTCCTAGCACGACTTACTTTTTCTTATGATACAAATCTTATCTGATACATTCAAGATCCTTTCCTTTGACCATCCTTCTTCTTTGTATCATAACCCTTACACTATAACATGCAATATGATTCTCTTTGGTGAACCATACAAATCATACATCATGCTGATGTTTCCTCCCCTTCATAGGCATAAGCTTTGGACAATGTTCCCATCTTAGAGCTTACAGAGAGGACTACATCCTATGCAAATGACTATCATTAGGTCTCTCATGATGTATTGCAAGTTGGGGAAGAACTGGCTTGTAGTTAGGTCTTATAAATTCAATTGAAAGTAACACACTTGCATTTTCAATTTGTAATGAGAATTTGTACTGCAACTTCTAAGACCTGAAATGCAAGTTATGGAAAAACTTTTCATAGGCAAACAATATATAGCTGGGTCTTGAAAGACTTGTTGCATTTGCAAGAAAATAGAAATGGTTTATAACTAGACATAGATGGACAAAATGATATCAAGATGCTCAAGATACTTTGGAAGAAATTGCAAAAATAGTGCCTCCAAACACAAAATCCAAATAGAAATAAAAGGACAAGCTAAAAAGGATGAAATTGCAAGCTTATAAGCCAAATGAAGAAGTTTAATATATTTATGAATCATACACAAGCCATAAAAGCATTTCCATACATGGTTTGCTTTCAAAGGTCATATTGCATATTGTAGTGAATTTCAAACTTCCTTAGAGCTAAACTCGCAAGCTATTACTCATTAACTAATAAATATGAAGCCGTTACTTGTAATTAGGTCATAGAAGCCCAATTACAAGTAAATTGTATTATGTTACTTATTATGACAATCATAAGACCCATAATTCCTCATCTCAAACAATTTATTTATAATTGCACCAAACACGAAAACAACTAGCCAATCTTGGACATTAAATGGCCAACTTCATGTGCAAACACCATGAAAATATGATTTGGGTACTAAGACCCAAATTAGAAGTTATAATGCAATAACAACTTCTAATTCTAATCTAGAAACTTGATTTGACCAAAATGACTTTATACAACACTTGCAATTTAAATTTGTGAGATTACACTGGTAGCCAAAATTTATGATTGATGTGTTAATGAGGTAAATTAATTGTAGTGCAAGTTACTTGCAAGGATGCCTTTGAAACTTAAAATTAAAGGAAAAACTAGTAACTAAGTCATTGAAACTTAAGAAATCAGAGATTAACATCTTTTGCTTTCTCAATGCATACAATAGAGATGAAATTACTTTTCAAAATGTGTCTTGAGAACCTTCAAAAACTAAAAAATGATAAGTTCTTGAAGGGTTATCTCCAATTTCAGTCGCGCAAAAATTAGTGACAAGATTGACAACAAAGTTAGGTGAGAAGCTCAAAGTGAGGATGAGAGTGTATAAAATGGAGTTGTAGTCATGGATTTTGAGGATTTGCAATGTTAGATGACAACTTGACATGAAAGACAAGATAATAGAGAAAAAAATAAAAAAAATACAAATAGATGAAAATGGCTAAAATTGGACCAATTTGCAATTTTGAGACTTGAAAACTACATTACAATGGGGTTAAGATATTTGTTCTTCTAGGCATAATCAGGATTAAAAGTTTGGATTACACTAGTACAAAGGGAAAGAAAAGATTATGCAATTATGCTAAAAGTTCCGACTTCATAGGGTAGTGTAATATATTAAGTCGAAATTGAGACTAAAAGTCCTAAAAACACATGATTTCAATGTGACGTGTAATGTGTAATTAGAACTTCAAGTTGTGGTTACACATTAGAAATATGAGTGCAAGGTAAGGTGTAATTGCAACTTTTAACTTTAATTACACGTCCAAATATAAATGTAAAGTTAGGTGTAATCAAGACTTCAAGTTTTGATTACACTTATGTAAATGTGATTATAAGGGTCTAATTAGTGCTTCAAGTTTCAATTACATAATGACATTTGTGTAATGTGTATATGTGTTGCGATTCATATTTTAAGTCTTGGTTGCACTTGTAGTGCATTCAACAAGGCCTAACTACAAGAACAAATAAATTAAAACATGGAAGTCACAACAAAAGATGAGTTACACATGTAATTTAGAACTTTGGATCTAATTTACAAAACAAATTGCAACCCAATTTGCAATAACACCTATAAAGCTCAAGTTGGCAAATTGCTTAAACAAGTTAACTAAAAGGTGTTAAAACCAATTAAAACAAAAACTATAAGACATCAACTTTAGACAACAAGCGTCTTGCAAAATAAAACACTCGACAATTCCTTACTTGCACCTCAAAATGCATGCATAAAGAGGACATGGATTATATATTGGACACAATTTATAGAGTTGTCACATGATTTTGGCCTAGCGAAAATTAGTAACAACAAATTGCTTCTTGAATCTACTGTATTGAACCAAAAACTAAAAGGAAGTTGATGCGATCATGGCAAGAGTTTCCCCAATGAAGATGGTCCATGCCATGTACCATGAGTCAACACAATAGAATTAACAAGTTGGCCTACATGTAGATTACTTTCAAGACAACCCTACCCCAATTACTATAGAATTCAGATCCTCGCACTATATCTAACCTTCCAAAGGCTCTTACAACTCTAAATCACTCTCCTAATCAAAGATCAACATGTAGAATATATAGAGCCTTTAAACGTGTGTTAGCCAAAATCAATTACTTTTTATCTAAACAATTGCTTTAATAACCTTAGAGGCAATCCTGCACATGAACACAAATGCACAATGATTTATGTGGAAACCCAATATGTGAGAATACCACAACAAATATATGCTTTCTTATAAACTTGCTCTTTTACAATGTTGTTGAGCACTAACTTACTAGAAGCTCCAACTCCCATACTTCGCAGGCACTGACCTACTACAAGCACCAACCCCCACTGTTGTCTTCATGAGCACCAACCCACAACATGCAAACTAGTTTTCCAACCTGCTGATGTTGCTCACTCAATTGATGATGGATACTATTATGGTACAAATTCCTCTCTTCAATCCACTATTTATATATATTTTAAATTCACATTCATGTTTGCAAATATCCTTCTATATATTGCCTACAATAGAACTGAAACCTTTTTATTTAATTTTTATTTTATTACACATACATTCACTTATATATATATATATAAGATTTTCAATCTGATTATATATTTCCTTTTTAATCCTCACTTATCATTTATTACATCTTCCTCTTCTTCATATATATACTTCACAGTTCTTTTATTTATTTTATACTTATTTTATACTGATTAAAACATCTATCTTTTTATAGATTTTCTTCTGCTATAATTTGCCTTATCTTTTTATATCAATCATATCACTCAATATTCAGATTCGAAGGATCTCCACACATTTCACTTGCTTTCTATTCACAAAATACTCTTCATTCTATTCTTCTTGTTCTTCATATTCCTCACAATTCTTCAAAATGATTTTTCAATTCATTATATATGTCTTTACATATCTCTTAAGAGTAGTTTTCTCTTGTAACTGTTGGCTATATATAACTATTAGTTCAATTAATTTAATAATTGAATTACATAACTCAAATTTTATTTATGACTTTTAATAATGATTTCCTTCAATTGATTGATTTTATCATCTTAAAACTTTAACTCATGCATATGATGGTATCGTAGTCTCCAAATTTTCTTCAAACATTTCAACTTTATAATCATTTGTATTATCCATGATAGCAGTATTCCTCAGCCCTTTAAATATTGCGATATATATTAGTTGTTACTGTTTCCATCGTACTCTGCTTATATTTCATCTGCAATTTTTCTGAAGATTTGATGCTCGCAACATTCTTTATCACACACCATATTGTCTATTGAAATCTATTAACATATGTAGTTTCTGATTACTTCCCATTAATTAATTTTTCCAATCGAATAAAGTCATAATGCTGCTGTTGACTTCCATGGTTGTAATTCATTTATTTTAGTTTTGCGTCTATGGCAATCATTGTCTTCATCTTCCATAGATGCATTTCATTGTGGCTTCAGAGTCTTCAGTTTCGGTCATGAACTCATTTGGTTCCGTATTTTCTGATCATGGAAGAATCTTTTAGAGCCGCCTTCAATACACGTCACCGCCGCATATGTACTTTGTCCAATCCAAGTCCATCGTCTTTTCGAATACTTCAACGTCTTTCAAAATGATATTTACATAATTAATTCCTTCTAGAAGATGCTGATATATTCTTCAAGATGTAACACACTAAATATATCTTCGATTTTAAGCACATTTTCTTTTGCTATCTATTTGCAGAGTATATGCTGTTGAGTCTGCGTATATTTCCATGTTGTCATTCATGATATTTGTACACAAATGCCATATACGATTTCTCCTTGCACCGTGCCCTGTCATTTAATATTCTTAAAACTTTGTTCATCGCTCTTGCACGAACTATTAAATCAGCTTTCTATATTTTGTCCATATATATTTTCCTTGATCTACATCGGGCTTGGCTTGTATGCTAGATAGTTTCCCATTTGTTTTGTATTCTTCTATCTATTTTAGCCATGCATGTATATCTCTAAATATCTTAACATTTCAAAGATATAATCTTTTCCCTCCTTTACCAATTCTTAACTAAAATAGCTATTTCTTAATTATCTTTAGCATCCTCAACACTTCTAGGCTTTTATGCATGGCATATATCTTTGGCTATAATAATGATTTCACTTTGACATCAACGCAAATATTTCTATCACCTAGACATAGATAAACAATGATGTCCAAATTTTACCTTCAGGTTCATGAAAACAAATAATCCAACTCAAAGGACGACTGCGAAAAACACTGAAACTGGAAAGAACGAACAAAACAAAAAACAAATAATTTTTTGGGATGCAAGATTGCCAACGAGCCAAGGATGTTTCTCATAGAAGTTTAGGAGTGAAGGACACAACTCGTGGTTCAATAGATAGCTCAAACTCTTCAAGGATTTGTGTTGGAAAGCTATTGTTATGCACGTGATTGCTATTGCCAAGGCCAATAATGCTTGGAAAGAGGTAGGATGGAAGAATGGAATTCTAATAACACAATACTTCAAAACAATTCAAAAGCATATGGAAAACTTTGCAATTAGTCTACAATCTTCTTAAATAAAAAGGGCAATTTTTTAGTTATGTGACGAGCTTTTCATCATCAATATGATGGAGCAAGATGATATGCATAAATGATCAACCTTTATAATTCTTAATAATAATTGTGTAGCAATATCTTGTTTAAGAGAGGTATCATTGAATTTAGAGACATTTGGGACATGATAGCCTTATCTTTGAAAAGCGATATACACCTTAAGTATAATTAAAATTTGTTCACTGCTCTCGTAAATAGTATCTACAAAGCTCAAAATGTAGTTCTTCTAACCTTCCATTTAAACCTTTCAACTCCCTTATCATGCAATTTTCCCAAAGGCAGAGGCAACAATTCCTAAGCTATAATATCAATAAACTTTCCCTAAACTTATTATACTAACAAATCCTCCTAATTCAAATTCAACTAGGGTTTAATATAAAAATTCAACTAGAGTTTAATATGAAAATTGAAATGGAAAGTGAATTGTTATGGGAGAATGCTTTAGGTTCTCATTACTCAGACCATTAAGTGTTTGTTTTGTCACAAAATTATGATTGTTAAACTTGCCTTCTAGATTTGTAATCATGCAGAACGAATTTGGGATGGAATTCACTTCCTCCTATATTTAACAAAAGATTAGTTGGAAACCTGCACATTCAGATCTGCACTTCACAGAATACGTTATTAAAGTCCTTCCTCTAATGTATTGTATCATACATATGGATGCTCGCAAAGCCTATTTCCAACACCTTCCCACCAATGGAAGTGATGATGAATGCTCTTCTATCCAATATTAGTTTTGTAACACTCATAAAAGCTTAAAAAAAAAGACCACAAAGGCTTATCATAAGGTTCTCATGGATGATCATGTGCAATCTAGTCCTATGGGAAACATGTGCAGAAAGCAATGCTGACCTCAAGTAGACAATGTGCCAATCAACAGCTCATGTACAAAGCAGAAGTCGCTACTTTAAAGCTGCAATTTCATCATTGATGATTCTGTGTTGTCTACTCTTTGAGAATAATTTAAATTTCATATGTTAATAATTTCATCATGGATGGATGATTTCAAATAACTTTTCGATAACCTTCAAATATATTGAAATGAGAAAAGGGTTCTGCGTATTTCAAAAGTTAATGAGAAGGAAAGATATCAAAAACTACTTCCAATTTCACAAACTGTAATTTTAGAGTTCCAATTTAATGACAACATGACTCATAAAAATTAAGAAGACAAGACACCCCAAGATCGTCTTACAATAGTAAGTTGGAGTTATTGGAATTGTAGAGGCTACCTTTGGAGGAGAGGTCTGAGCTTAGGTCCGATAGTAGAAGTAAAGGGTATCACAGACTTCTTAAAAACATGAGCATGAAGGCTGTGAAGTGTCAAAATATGAAGGTTACAAAAAAAGTCTTGATTTATAAAACGATTTAATGATTAACGAAAAAAATGGTGAAGGATATGGGGGACCGACTTGTTGTAAGAGAATTATAAGAATGAAAAAGGGCCCAAACAAACTATTTGAAATCTCTGAGGATTCTATCTATTGTTTCTTGGCTTTTTCGCTAGAAAAAGCTTGTTATGCATTTTACCTTTCAGTAGTAAAATGTTCTATCAAACAGAATACAAAAAGAACTTTTCATTTACAGAGAGCATTTTTCTGATTACAATAAGTTTTGATCTCATCATGCAATATATAATCATAAAAGTACATTTCAAAAACCAGAAGACAAGCCATTAAAAAGGTAAAAACCATAAAAATTCACAAAACTGAATATAGCTGGTTGATTGAGGATGAAATTTGGGACAAGTTTTTTCGAACAAACACATGGCAAATCAGTTTGAACAAATGAAGTGTCACAATATTCTCCATTTTTACAATAAAAAATTGTCTTCTATGAAAAAAAATTAAAAAGGAGAAAAAAGTCCATTTTAGAATCTAGGTTTTCAGCTTGAGATATGAAATTTGAGTTACAAACTCACCAGTGAATGGTTTGGCCATCTTTTAGGGCATGATATGCACATGCAAAATATTACTTGTTGACATGATCCTTCAAATTTCTCTTCAAGGCCCGAGGTAGATATAAAAAATATTTGAGTGGAGACAAATGCTAATAAAAAAATCTGTCCAGTTAGATGATTATAATTATTCTCCCAAATTTTTCCATGGACTCAATAGATCAAGTCTGATGGTCAAGTTATTACTTGAAGCCCTTATTTGTTATTGGAAATCAGCATAATTTACAACCCTTTCTCACCAAGGGAAAAAATAGGATACAATATAATGGTATTCATCCAAGGGAATTACCATATAGCATAAGGAATAAGAAAAATAAAATCTTTCTGCACATGTTTCAGAGCATGCAATGGCTGCATCATCTTAATCCCTTTACCAGCCCTGCCATTTCAGTTATCCAATAAAATTGTACGTACTAAATGAGCAGAAAAAATAATGATTCAAATATTCAAATTAGCTGAGAAGAAAATACTTATATAGCCAAAATATAAAATTTAAGAATACACACCTCATTGTACTCGAGTTAGAGATAAGCATCAACACTTTGAATCAAGGATCCATTCATGCATGGCCCCAAAATGTTATAGCAGAGTCAGGTCTTACACGATTTATTCTAACCGTTCCAAGCAAATATTCAGGCAATTCCTGCTCTTCCTTGCCCTGTGAACATCAAAACAACATATCAAGAAAATTGCTTGGTAATATGGAGTGCTAAGCAGATTGGTGAGATGGGGAAAAGAAACAAAAATGGTTTGCAAAAATAACTGTCCAATTATCAGTTTGTTGAATAATATGCACATCTTCACAGCTAGTGGAGTCTAGGATACATTTTTAATAAGAAGGTGAAATTTTTCAAAAAGAACAAAAAATAGGTAAAGATAGTGCTTAGCTCTGAAGGGAAGGGTAATGTCACTCAATCCAGACATCAGCATAGTAACAAGATTGATTTACATCCCCATATAGATCTTGGCTACATAGGACTGATAGTAATACAACATAGAGCATATTACATATGGGACTTACCATTCATACTTGCTTTTAGCTCAAGACGTCTTTAATGTTGTATCAAATTTACTATTGTGTTGGCTTCATGATCCTTAAGAAATTGGTGTATCGTTGTAAGATTGTATGCGTGTTGTCCTACATTTTGCCACCACAAAATGTAGGTAATAGTATGAAACTTTTTCAACTTAGTTTCACATTTCTCTGAGTTAGTTCATTATTTAATTGTTTAATATTGATTAATCAATTGACCCCAATTGATTTAATGATTCCTTTTACTGAAGGTTTTAGTCAAGTCTTTTTAGTTTTTCTGTTTGTTGAGCTTATACTTTATTTTTGAAGTCTTCAATGTCCTTTTTCTCATTTTGGAGTGTGTGATTGTTGGCTTTTGGTCCTTTGGATTTGCTCAAGTCACTGCTTTCGGTTTTCCCTTCGATTCGATCTATCTTAGGGCTTAATCGAAGTTGGCAATCAAAAAGATATTACCATTTTAGTGATCAAAAAGTGGACCTATTAAAATATCATGTTATATTTTGAAGTTGACATTCACTTTTTGAAAAATATAACATAAATTCACTTTATGTTATGTTTTTAAGTTACTTTATCATTTTAACTTTTCACTAAAGTAACTATAGAGCACTTTACATTATATTTTTTAGTTGAATTACTTTTTAATTTTTCACTTAAGTGACTATATTAACTATATAGTTCGATTTAATTTTTGAGTTTTAATTCAAAACATTTTAGTAAATATTACTTTCAAAATGATATTTGCACATTATATATTTATCTATAAAGTGTAAATATTATTTATGACTCATTCGAGTAATATTTCTTCAAAAATTAAATTGAAATGTGCTTAATTGATCACTTAAGTTGTGCATAACATGTCTACAAGCACATTTTCATCAAAATATGCAATTGCAACCAAAAGGTGCGATTTTGAATGAAAAGACAATTTTAACACATAGAACATGTTATTACATGTGTTTTAAATGACTCCCAAAAGGTGAGACATGCATATTTGAGTGTTTTTAAAACATGCAATGACCCAAAAGGTGCGAATTTGCACTAAGAGCCATTTGTGAGCAAATTTTAATATATGTATATACATCTAAAAGGTGCAATTTTTCTTATGGACTCCATTACACGTGTTTTTAAAACATGCAATTGCATCTAAATGGTGTGATTTGAATGGGGAGACTCTTATGCATATTTTAAACCATGCAATCTTACCCAAAAGGCGTGATTTGTCTTCTAAACATGCATAGGCCCTCATAGAACCCGAAATTGAAGATTCAAGGGCAAAAAACTTGATGTTTTCTTCCTCCAAGAACATGTTTTTCATAAAAAAAATGCTTAGATCTGACCATATAATGGCTTGAAATCCATCACAAGAAGGGTATTTTTGAGTTTTAATGCATATATATATATATAAGCATTTGGAGGTCATGATTTTGCATATTCAATAAAAAATGACCCAGATTTTTGCATTTTTGAGCCACATTTTTCACTTTTTGGCTTAAGTATAAGTTCTTTTGAGGTTTTAATTAATATATATGCTATTGAAGAACATATTTTTGCATTTAGATGTCAAAAAAGCTTCATTTCATACCTATTATAAATCACGTTTTTGCTAAAAACGCCCAGAAAATTGGGTTTTTAATCCACTTTTATGTGTTTTGAAGTCATGTTTTTGCATTTGGGTTCATGTATATGCATTTGGAGAAGATGTTTTTACATTCTCAAATCAAAAGTGACTCAAATACATGTATCTTTTGGCCACGTTTTTACAAAAACGACCCATATTTTTGCATGAAAAAGGGCGCGTTTTTGTTATAAAAAAAAACAAAAAATTGGCATTTCCGGCCCATACCTTTGGATCAATAGGGGTCGTTCTTGAGTTTTAATGCATGCTATTGCCTCTAGAGACCATGGTTTTGGCATTCTCATGTCAAATTCGACAATTGAATGTCCATTTCTTGCAAGTGTGGAGAGTCAAAAAGCTGTTTGAAAATCTGGATTTGAGGGAGAATTGGTCTTCAAAATCTATAAATCTTGCTATTTTGGCTCGTTAACCTCCAAGTAAGTGGATATTTTCAAACTTTCTCATCAATCCATGTTTATCTTTCTATTTTCATGCATATTTTAGCTTGATGTTGCACACTTGTCCATGTAGATGCTATGAAAAGTGCATTTTTCTTTAAAAATGATGAAAACTCTCATTTTCACACTTTTGGATTTTTCTCAAACTCCAAATTCGAATTTGCACTTGAAAGCAACTTGCTTGTTGACATGTTTGAGTTTAAGACCAAAGGCATGTGTTTGTTTTGTGCTTGTTTTCGTTGTTTGTTTGCTTGCTTTCTCATTTTTCTTCTTTCAAAAGAAATTGCAAGTTCTTTCCCAAGAACTTGAGCATGTTTCACTTCACTCCACTTTCCACCTCTTCGTGCAAGTGCATCATTTCAGTCCACGTCCATCATTACATGCCTTAGCACATTGCATCTCATTCTCCACATGCGATAACATGTAATCTCGCTTTCCATCCTCATTTATACGAAATCTCATCCTTCGTTCCCATTTACACGCATTCCATCTTCTGAGCCTAAATGCATGTTCATTTTACGTGTAATCCACTTTACTTATAATGACATCCAAAGAACCTGATTTTGACTAAAGGTCACACTTTTAAAGTCAAAAGTTATCATTTCACACATCCCCATGCGCCTAGCCTTCATTCCTCAAGGCATCTTTATAAGAACTTGTCCTTTTCCCATATGCATTTACATGTTATCCATCTTCCTAAGCCCCATTTTAGCCCTCCATATGTACTTTCCATATCACATCCAATTCATTACATATGTTCCATGAGTATCTAATCAATACTCCACATATTCTATTCTTTAGAGATCCATTTTGCCAATATTCTCATGGAGTTAGAATCCATATTTTCCAATGATGGATTCAATCCCATTGAAATTTTCATGTTGTAGCAAGTCAAGATATGCCAGGATTTCTATAAAGAATGAAGACATCTAGTAAGGAGGGCGTGTTTCAAATCATAGAAGCGGTAATTCATTTGGTCTCCATTTTTCAATGGTTGTCCGAGGACCTGAGTTCGTGTGGCAATACACCAAGCACTTTGTCTCAAAAAACAAGTTGCAGATGCTTGTCGGAAAGTTGTTTCAAGTTTACCTCCAAGCATCATTGAGAAGGTCTTCAAAGTGTTGGAAAATCTAGAATGTGCAAGTCTGATAAGATAATTCACAACTTCGAATGAGGAAAAGCTTGATCACGTCAAGTTTCAAATTACAATTAGAAACTCATCATGGTGAATGCAATGGCGTAAAATACAAGAATCCCCAATCCTGTGGTCATCATCAAGTACAAGGCCTTTGCCGACAATCCACAGGGTTGATTCATCCAAAATCAATAGCCTCAACACTTTCTTCTTCTTCTTTCATGTTTGAAGTTGGAAAGGATGTTTTGCATGAAATGATGTAATTACATGAAATTGTGTAATGACATGTAATCCAGTAATTTCTCTCACCTAGTTTTACCGGGTCAAAGTTGGTTGAGTTGCTCCCACTTTTTCCTCCTTTTTCTCGACTCCTTTGCCTATATTAAGGAGTGCCCTCTCATTGTAAAAATCATCTTTTGTTGTATGCAAGAAAGCTTTGCCAGACTTGTGCAAGCATAACTTTGTTTGTGTAGCATGAATTTGGAAGAAAACTTAGAAAAGTGAATAAAAGAAGCAATTGGATTCGAAGCCTGGACTAGAAGCAATTATGATAGACAAAATTAGAAGCTTTGACTATAATTTGTGCCTATTGTCTTTGATGTATGTTATTATTGTGTGTTCAATAATAGAGCGTAGTGAGTTAAGAAGCAGTTGGAGCTGACGCTTTGACTAGGAGTGATTGTGGTGATACATAGACTAGAAGTTGACTGTAGCTTGTATTGCCATCTCAAATTCACGAAAGATAGTTAGAATTTCCCTACTTTTGGAAGTCTTTGCACCCTAATGGTAGAGGTTTTTCTTATAGAATAGATAAGATAGATAAGATAAGATAATAAAACAAAACCATCTACTTCTTATAGAATAGAAATCATCTACTTTTGGAAGTCTTTGGGCCCCAATGGTAGTGATTTTTCTTATAAATTAAACAAAACCGGTATGCTTTCAATCAACCTTTGAGTTGGTGTTGGATTATCGGTATCACCGTTTACAACTTTAGATAGAAGTGTAGTTTGAGGTTTCATCTTGCCCATTATTTGTTCCGTGGGTAAGTGGATTCTTTCCTGAAAGCTAAGAGGAAAGAATATTGGTAACACCCCTTACAAAATCTCTCAACTAAGTTGATCCAAGGAATGGTGAGAAGGGGGAGACTTCCCTTTAATGTAAGAGAGGCTTGGTCTCATACGCTATGGCTGGTCTTCTTATTTTGCGAATGGATTTTCACAAACTGTCAGTTGCAAAATATCCCCCCAACAATACGAAAACAATGAATGTTTTTTAGTCGTATCTAGTGGTGATGAAACACCAAGGAGATAGCATATGTATCTTCTGATAGTGAAGATGAAGCCATCCATTAAGCACGGAAGAAGATGACAAAGGTGAGTAAATGTTGGAAATAGTGGCTGCTGCACATGCTAAATGAACTAACATATGCATGGTTTCCTGCAATTAACACTAAAAAATGAGAGTTTCAAGTGGCAACACCCATAGATTCATGCAATGGAGAATGAATATGTAGCAAAATGTCTTGGATCACCCAATAGGATGAAGCTAGGAAGACATAAGTCTCCAATATGCATGATAGAGAAAGAAACAATGGCAAAAATGTCAATTTTTCTTGGCGACCAAGGCATTATAGGTGGTGTCGTCTCTGGCGCAATAAGATAGGATGCTCACCAATCAGGTATTGATGGTAAAATCAGTCAATTGAGTCTCTCCATCTAAAAATTGTGTATTCATGGTTGTGGATAGAATTGTGTTCGAGGGAAGAATTGGCCAAAAGAGTATGATTTCTCAGAAAAATGAGGAAAATCTTGAATTTAAAAAAAACTAGAAGAAGATATAAAATCTTGTTTTTAAAAAAATTCAAAGGCATTTTTATAGTATAGAGATATAGAAAACAAAAAAGATTTTTGAGATAAAGTGCAAACACAATAGAAACAAACTCTGTAATTATATAGAAGAGATTTTTGAAGAAAATATCACATTGCAGATTATATAAGTAAATATTGAGTGAAAACTTTTTGAAAGGGCAGTCACCAAATAGTTGTCTTGAGTTTAAATATTAGCTCTGTATGAAGTAATAGGTTTGATATAAAACCTATTAGACAATGATTTAGCAACTAGCTAATGTTGAGAATTTAGTAAAAGTGGGAGCCATTTTTAAGTGAGAATTTTATTGTCATTGGAACATTAAGTTTGTAGGATAGTTCAATATTTGAGAAAGCCTATCAAATCATATTCCACAATTATAATGATTTATAATCCATAATGACAATTGGTAAAGTCCTTTATATGGGTAAAACTCAACAAAGGCATTTGTTTAGTTGAAGTTAAAAAATAGCAAATTGTTGGTTTTGGTAACCTAGCTTGCAACTATTATTTTAGGTGGAGAAAAATACTGATCTTAAAATTAAATATATACATTTTAAATGTATTATTTTTTAAACTTATAATTCATTATATAAATATTAATAGTAAAAACTGATTTAAATTTTCTATAATTTTAATTATGAACTTTAGGGGTTTGCTCTTTCCTCCTTAAAGCACCATTTCTAAGAGTGCATAATAGTTTAATTCTAAAGTTAGTCTAATATATTCACTGTATACTTGTCTGCATCAAAATCCATGAGATAGAGCACGTAGATAGCTTGAGTCCCATGTCCACTGTAGGGTAGATTCATCAGCTGCTTCAACACTATTAATGCCCCTCATTGCTCCTACTGCTCACTTGTTTAAGGTTTCCCAAAAGTCAAATGGAAACTCATGAACAAGATAATAAACTATTTTCACACTGATTCTGCATTGACTTTGATTGTGTCCTGGAACTGGCCCTATTTCTAAGTGATTCAATAATTTCATGAGTTTTTCTATGGTTTCCTTACTTTCCTCAACAACTTTTTCACGCTTTTTATCCACTTATAGGGATTTTAACATGATTTTTACACAATTAAAATGCAAAAAGTTATTGAAAATTGGGTCAACAATTGTTTTCACAATTTGGGATTTTTAGGGAAATAATTGTTTGGCTCCATGATTTGTGATTAATCGGGTATGATCATGATTTTGTACAGATTTGAAATATCCCATACTCTGATTTATAAAACCTAATTGCAATTTGTATTGTTTACTAAGATGATTTATCTCACAGAAATAATGGTTCAACTTAGACAATGTGTAATGTCCCCTTCCTAGGTGACATGCAAATGAGCATTATTGACTTATCATTTGAGTCCTCGTAGGTCAACAATATGGATAGGTTTGGACATTCAAATGGAAATTCCTACATCTAGGAGGGATCCCTATTTTATAGGGAATGACGAAGAGTTGGTTGTAGGGTGTTTACAAACCATTCCAGATGATATGAGACCATCTATTAAATTCTAGTAGGGTCCTATATTTTAGGGAGGGCTAGTAGTTGACTAGTTGATTATCTGCAGGACCATGGGGCACAACATGATCCCTTTTGAGTAGTTACAGTTGTTTGGAGTCAGTCTTCTACTTTTAAGGTTGGACCCCTATTTTTTAGGGAAAACTTTCAGTTGGCCTACAGGACTCAGGCATCATGAGTGATCAAAGAACTTCAAACAGATTCCAATTCTGAGCCAAGATTAGTGTTCTATGATTAATTAAAAAAAAATCTAGTTATTTCCTAGGACTAAATAAATAATGTTAAAGCGATTTCAATTCTTTATGCTTCTTTTTCTCTCTTGCACCCTAATGATGAATCCTGTAGTGTGAACCAAAACATTGATGACAAAAAGTTCTACACAATCAAACCCAGATATTGATATACAACATTAAAGTGATTTTCTAAAGTCACTTTATGTTACATCCCAAATTTTGACCTAATTTGAAATATAGCCATTGAGGTTCACATTAAGTTAGTTGATAGTTAAATTGGTTATAATCCCGTGAAATGGTAAGATGGTTAGTCGTCATAATTTCAGGTGAAGATAACAAGCGAGTTGATTATTTATCACGAAATCATGGAATTGAGAAGGCAGCTAGCCGTTATGATTATTTATAACTTGTTATGATAATATGATTTAATTGCGAAGAATTTTCTTGCAAGAAACACGTCGAAGGGGTGGAAGCATTGTCAGAAAAAAATTAGGCACAGGAGCATCACCATCACTAGGCAGATGGGTTGAGGACCTAGCAACTTGAAATAGGACACATCTGTGGGACCCGCATGAGCTATTGAAATAAATAATTTGAGAAACATAAATAATTGGGTTAAAATATATAACGTACCTCAAAGGATTTAATATGATCTTTTACCATATTATTATAATAGATATATATATACATATACATATACATATACATACACATACATATAGATATAAAAATGAGATGACACCATTATATTATAATAATTAATAAAGTGATATCACCCATTAATATTTACATGTACATATCTAATATAAAATTATAATAATATTCAAATATAACAACAATTGAATTATAATTATATTCGAATTATAATCTTCCAACTCTATTCTTTCCATTTTAATATTCTTGCTTTTAATTGATTAACATTTGGCATGTTAAATCGTTTGTATTTGAATGATCATCTTGAAAACTGATGGAAGCCGAGGAGTCTTGGCTAACCTTTCAAGGAGCTATGAATCGAATTGGTCGATCATTCATTCCTTACATCCTTCAATTTTTCCTTCTCCCTTTTCTCTTATCTGCTGTGTTTCATATTAAGCTGAGTTTAGACGTTCATAGCTAAACACTTTCTAGTATTTCTCACTCCCGATTTACCTATCTTTTCCTTAATACTACTAGCGACCGAAGCCTAAGAACAAGTATCTAATTAGCAAGTGAATAGGAGTTCCAACTAGGGGCAAGAAGAGCCACATTTTAATCACAGGTCACATGTCTTATTCTTACCTTCTTCTCTTCTAAGTATAAGCCTGATTGTAGTCGGCTACTCATTTCAAGGTTGAATGAAATACTATAGAAGTATTGTAATTTATAGTTTGATTTTCACTGGGGAATAATGTCTGTTTACAATTGGTACATAATGATAGGACTGAGAACAAAACAAATATGTTCAAGTGCATAACTCCCTTCTACTCTGATTTGAGTATCCATCCATAGCCAGCTATGTATGTAGACTAAGATTAATTTATGGTACTTTGCTGTTGGTCCCCTATATTACATAGAGACCATTTAAGATCTTCATTGAGTAACCTTGTGATTCACATCTTTTAAGAATTCAAATGGTAGCTGTAGAAAACTTGGTTGGATTGTGAGAGTCAACATCAATGCCCATGCTATCATATTTTCCAAACAAAATCAGAATATTTATAACATCGAGGAATTCACTGGCATGATGCCATAGAAATGGTCAAGAGGTGAAAATAATAACAGAATGCTCATAATCTTACAGACACTAAAGAATTCATCGACAAAGAAGCCATGAAATGGTGAAGAGTTGGAATGAATCTGCAAGAACATAGAAGAGAAATCATATATGATTAAGTTAATTATTTAAACAATAAATTCTGCAATCCTTAAGAATATCCTTTTCAAATCATAGATGTGATAAGCTAGAACATATATGTTATTCATGAATTTGTTGAAAATCAATAGATAGAGCTGATTGTTTTGAGATCCGAACACTTAGGATTCACAGGCTGTATAGCCATGGAAAAGGTGAAGAGGTGAGATGGAGTCTACAATGACTTCGAAAATAAAAGTCAGATATGATACATTACATCTAGAAAAATATCATTTAATAGCGTATGCATGATCCTGTTAATGTAACTCTTATTGTCGAGTCTAGTGGTGTGGTTAAATACTAGCATGCTCAGTAGATGACAGATGATCCAAGTCCAATTCCGGGTGGGAGGGCCTTTCTCGTTTGAGATTGTGTGGTGAATAAGTTAAGATCCGAAGTTGGGTGGTTATGCCCCTAACAATGTTTCACCTTTCCCCAAGTTGTTAGACATACAATAGACAAAGATAAGCTATACATTCAATTGTTTGCCGAAAATAGGTATTATCACTTTCATGATGTATATGCAAGAAGGTAAGATTAATCGAGTTATATGATCATTACAGTTATTTTACACTTAGATGCAAGAGATAGATTTATCGATTGTCTTTCATTTATATGAATAATAAATATGAGCATATCCTCTATCTTATGATATTGCCATAGTTAAGCAATTGGAAGGAAAGAAATGATACAGTGGTATTTGAGGCCTTAATTGATTCAGTGGTATTTGAAGCCCTAAATGATACAGTGGTTTCTGATGCTAAATGATCCAGTGGCAATTGAAGCCCTAAGTGATATAGTGGTATCTTAAGCCCTAAATGATCCAATGGTAATCGATGCCCTAATTGATATAATGATATGTGATGCCCTTATTTTATACAGTGGTATTTAATGGAAATCATCATTTGATTTTGATATAATGGTTTTGGATGGTAGTCATTATATGATATTGTTATAGTGGTATTTCTTGACTAATCAGAGTGATTGTAGAAGCATTCTTACAATGATTTATTGGTTCAAATTCCATGGTATGTGGATTTTAATTTCTATAGTAAATTCCTTGATGGTGTTTTAAGTTCTTAGTTAAGAAATTTTGTTAAATTGATTTTAACTGTTAATCTCTTTCATATGAACGAAACTGATTTAACTGCCTTCTTATAAAATTGAAGTAATATCTATACTTCTTTGAGTATATTAGCTGTTAATTTAATACCCAGGAAAAGTGGTTGTTACACTTTACATTGAAATAAAATAAATGAAGACCATGGCACATTTTTTTAAGGAATTGATGGTTATAAGTTGTTTTTAAAATAGGGCCACCTTTATAATGAGAAATGAGACCTTGAGAATCAATTTTATGAGAAGTTCATTTTCAAGAAAGTTTATGAAAATTATTACAAGAAGCTCTGGCTAGGCTTCAAAGCACTTGGATGAAGAAAACAGAAATAAAGGAAAAGGTTGGGCTTCATTTCATTCTATCCAATTTTATTATTTCATCCCAGAATTTGGCTGGAGTGCTGATTGCCAAGGTTGTAGCATATCTATTCTTCAAGAACGAATATTTTTTAGGACAAATAGGATGGACATTTCCCCAACTTGTCTACAAGTCGTAATTTCATTGTTACATTAGCTTGAAGGGCATTTTCTGTGATATTTTGTCAGCTTATTGCAGTAGTTTAGATTAGAGGCAGAGTTATATGTATATTGTGATACTACAGATCTGAAAGGAAATAACAAATATTTTCTATTTATTTTATTCCCAGCTGGGTCATACACCCTGAGGAGAAGCTGATGCTGTCTTGGGTGGAGGAAAACATTTTGCAGCAGTCTGTACTTGGGAAGAAACAGTTTATAGTTAATGACCAAAGTGTCCTTTCAGAGAATTGGTCACTTAATGAGCCTCCAGACTCACTGTACAGTGCCAGCAGTCTGTACGTCATCCTCCATTTGTGGCACTTGGATTTGTCGTAGAAGCACACCAACAACCTCAATCATAATCAGGTGTTAGTGGATCAGATTACCAGTGAATGGAATTAACAATTGCAAGTGAAATGTAAGTAAAAAATGCTGTTGACAAATTCATTATATTCCTTCAGCCTGGTACAACTAGTGTAGAATTTCTTATTTATATTTTTATGTTCCATTAGTCAAATGAAGAAAGACCCAAAAATAAAAATAAATAAGAACACAAGAAAATTCAAATATTCCAAAAACCAAGAAAAACCAAACTCATAATGCTGGTTAAAGTGAAGAAAAATCGGAGAAGACTGTCAGCCATTTGCATTGAAATTCAACCCAGGATCTTTCAGTGGTATAGAGCATGACCTTGCTAACCTATAGGGTAAAGAGCGATTATTTCCATTTCAGTTCGGTTTGAGTTTTGATCGTGGACAGTAGAATTGGACATCATGGAATGCTTTTTCAGAAATGAAGGGATAGAAAGCTGTATAAAGTTATAAACACAATATAGGATCACTATTCATTTTCCAACAATGAACAATGAGTGCCTAGTGTTCCATAAATTCTCATGAGAGATAGGGTCTTGTGAACTACTACTCATGAAACATGGTTCAATGAGTTTGACTTAAACTACTCAGTTAAATCCTTATAGTGATATCACAAATTGTCTTCTTGTGGAAAATATATCCTACTTATCAATTGATGAGCTTAAGGGGCTTCCAATGGATGTTTCATAAGGGACAACACTTGTCGAAGGTTTTGCAAATGGGTTGCAAGCAAAGTGGGTTTAACCATGGAGAAATCTCCATAGTTGAGCATGATTGAGCTGGTATAGTACTGGGATGAGTGACCTCCTAAAAACCTTTGTGAGGATCACCTAAATGTAATGAGTGCTAAGTGTTCCATCCATTCTCAAGAGAGATGGATTCTTTTTGAACCATTACTCATGAAACATGAGTTAATAGGTTTGACTTAAAAATTACACAATTGAATCCTGATTGCAATATCACAATTTGGCTTGCTATGGAAAATATTTGCTACTTTTCAATTGACGAGCTTAAGGGGTTGTGTAATGAATGGTTCATAAAGAACAACACTTGCTAAAGGTATTGCGAATGGGGTTCCAAGCAAAGTGGGCTAAACCATGGAGGAAACTCCATAGTTAAGCATGCTTGAGTTAGAGTAATACTGGGATGGATGACCTTTTGGGAAGTCTCAATGCTTCACCTCTTTGAGCATCACCTATATGCAATGAGTGCTACATATTCCATTCATTCTCATGAGAGATAGGTTCTTGTGAACCACTACTCATGAAACATGGGTCAATGGGTTTGACTCAAAAACTACACAATTGAAACCCCATACCAATATCACATTTTACTTGCCAAGGAAAATATTTTCTACTTATCAATTGATGAGCTTAAGGGTGAATAGCACACGATTATACTGAGGGGGGGGGGTGGTGAATCAATATAATAACAATTTTGCCAATTTAAAACTTTGATCCAAACAATAACTTCAAATGCTGAAATAAACAATTATCTACATGAACACAATGACACAATGATTTACGTGGAAACCTGATGTAGGAGAAAACCACGAAAAGTAAATGCTTTCTTATAAACTATTCTTTTACAAAGATTTTGTACGCAACGACCTACTTGAGGCTATGACCTCTATGTTTATGAGCACCAACTCACTGAAAACTCCAACTCCTACACTTTGTAGGCTCCAACCTACAGGAAGCTGCAACTCCCTCTGCTTGTCTTCGTGAGCACCGACCCACTGTACACAAACTGTTCCACCTTGATAGTGTTGCTTACTTCAACAGATGATGGATCCTTTAATTTCACCAATTTCTCTTCTATTGTTGTTACTTCAAATATTCTACTTGTTATCCTCTCATACTTGATAGTCTCAAATAATTTTATTTTATTTTTCACTCACATCCGATTTCTTCTTATCAATACACACTTCTGAATTTTTATTTTTATTTTATTCCACTTATTCTTTTACTCTACAATCTGCTCAATTTTCTCTTTCCTCATGTGCACCTCAGCCTCATATTACTTTTTCACATCTTCTTTCTTGATTTGAGAACAGAATAATCTTTATTTATATCTTACCATTTTAAAGTTGTGACTTTTCAAAAATGAAAGGTCATGTCTCTTTTTAAATAAATAGTACTCTCCTTTTAAATATAATCGCATCTCTTGATAATGAATAATTAATAGACCAAATTCTTCAGTCTTCTAAAATCATTCTATAGTTTTGATTTAATCTAGTCCAACCTTACGCATGATTTAGATTGCATCCTTTAGGAACATTAATTGACGGAACAACCATATTCATCTTTCAAATATTTCATCCGTGTACGCTATTCTCCCAATGTATCTTCATCCCGTTGAACTCCGCAATGGCAAGGTTTTACTATTCATCTTATTCATTTTTGCATTTCTTCATCTTCATACTATTGTTGCTTCCTTTATTAGGGATTTCGTTTCCATTGTCACCTTCTTCTATATTTGCATGGCTTTTTTGACTTCAACATTGATCCATAAATGATTTGTATGCTATAAATCATCATCGCGAATCCTTCGACTGTCTGCTATTTCTCATCTTTGGCAAATATAATGTGATGCCTGTTGACGAGGGTCTATTTTTCTTGTTTGCTGAGGGTGTGGATTCATTGCAGAGGTGTTGTGAGTCCTTCCTTCATGTTCGCTGTCTGTGCATGGTTCATATTTGTAGCTTTTATAAACAATGAGAATTAAATGCAGAAGTCTTTAGAGATATCGATGGATGTATATTGACTGTCGTGCGTGATTGTTAAATACAGATTTACTGTCATCCTTCATATTTTGTTTATACATTCAACAGACTCCATCTTGGTTGTAAACTTCATCATTTTTCAATATAGAATTCGATATCTTCTTTTCTTGAATATATACAGCACGTTCCAATGGTATTAATATTGTTTATTTGTTTTGAATAACCCTATGAATACTGACGGCATAGTATTGGCTTGATGTTAATTCATACTTGTTTCAGTGTTAATTTCTTATGCAAATATATTCAAAACTTGGATTGAAGTCTTTAAATATTTGTCCTACTAATGCTGACTCAAACTTCTTCTACGTACTCAAAGAACAGTTTGTTGTGCTTAGTCTGAACTTTGTCTTTCATTTAGTGCAGATATCTGTTCAGTACTTGACTTCCATCTTTGTCTCCTTTTGACTTATCAGGCTCTTGCTGTAAAAAGTTCTGCTGCAGGGACTTTTCCCTCTTGCTCTAGACTTTCTATGACTTATAGAATTATGTTTCTCATTGCTATTTAATGTGCTTCAAACAACTTAACTCTTTCAATATATTGTTGCTGCTTTGGGTGTTAATTACTCTTCTATGTATTGCAGTCCTTACTATCACTTATGTGTGTCATTTCTTTATATTACCACTGTTCATGTAGGTTGTAACCTCTGCTCATTTTTACCACTGCTGAAGATTACATTCTTCATTGTTTCACATTGATGATATTGGCATGGTTTGGGTTTTGAGTCCTTTCTCATGAGGTCCTTTGACATCAATGACAATACTTCCATCAATCTCCCCCTTTGTCATTGATGGCAATCCTTCCTAATCTCTTCCGGCTCTCCTCTTTTCAATATCTCTCCCCCTTTGACATCAATGGCAAAGAGATGTCGATCTGAATGCATGTTTCATCATTAAATACATACAGATATATAGCTCCCCCTTTGAATGTTCTCCACTACTCTGCCGAAGAAGATTTCTTCAGTGCTCCTGTATGGTTGCATTTGCTTCTTGAAACATTCCTCTAGCAAACTTTGACATCAAAGCAATCTGCTTTTCATCTTCTGAATATGTCTTCAAAACGTCAACTTATCTTGAAACATTTCATTCTTCTCTCCAAGGGTTAATGAATACTTTCATTTATATCTCCTCCTGAGTCTATGCATCTTTTCATGACTAAGAGGTGTATGTACTGCAAGTTGCACTTGCACTTGTTTCTCCTCCTTTTGTCATCTTTCTTTTCCAAACTTTTATAGTTTTTACTTTATGATCACCTTTGGTATCCCGTTTCTTGACATCTCTTTCAGTTTCAACATCAAGTCTACAATGCTTTTCTATATGCCCATAGTTATTGCACTTATAACATAAAATATTGTAGTTCAAATATGGAGTGCGATTCCAGCTTCTCCATTCATGAGAATTTCTTATATTTGTTCTGCACTCTCTTGCCATGTGACCAAAATAGCTGCATGAATAGCAATATCCATAAAAGCTAGGTTTATATCCTTGCTTTTTGTAATTCTTTTTAAGTTCAATTCCTTTAAATTTAGTGAATGGATCTTTTGTATTACATCCTTGCTTCACAAAACCTTTGAATGTATGATCTTGATTGCTTACTTCTCCTTCAAAACCTACTCCATTCTTGCTGGTGGATGGTCTTTGACTATCAATTATGTTGGATAGAATTTCAGAGCTCTTTTCAAGTTTTAGACTCTTAATTTGATATTGCTTTCCTCTATATCTTTCTTCAGCATTTCAATTTCTTGTCTCAATTTGGTACACTCCTCTTCATCATTCTCAACTTGTTTGGATTCTTCTAGTTGAGTCTTTAATTCTTTAACCTGCATTTTGTACTTAGTGACTTTTTCTTTCAATTTTGTGTTTTGTTTGTATGCATAATGTAACTCTTCCATGACATCAACATTTTCATCCTCACTAGATGACTCATCATTTTCTTCTTCTTCACTATATATCACACCAACATCTTCATACTTGCTGCATGACTTATCAACATTTTATTCTTCTTTCTTGCTGGTCATGGCCAAAAAGAGTATCTCGTCTTCTGTATCATCACTTTGGTATTCATCATTGCACTCTTCTGATGAGCTACTTTCTTTCTTCGAGTATAGGCTCTTATTGTGCTTGTGAAACTTCTTTTTCTTATGATGGTTCTTAGCATGCTTCCTATCCTTTTTCTTTGTATACTTTTCTTCTTTATCATCGAGTCATTGCTGTTTAATGAGCATTTTGATGCATAATGTCCAAGTTTTCTGTAGTTGAAACATTTGAACTTTCCTTGGTTCTTTACATTCCCCTTTTTCAACTTTCTTTTGAAGTGAGCATTTGATTCATCTGATTCACTACTTGAGCTTTCACTTGAAATCTTATTTTTGCTTTTACCCCTTTTAGATGCCTTGAATGCTATTTTCTTCTTTGATTCATTTCCTCCAACCCGCATTTCATAAGTAGTAAGGATTCCATGCAATTCATCTTTTGTCAACGCATCTAAATCTTTTCCTTCTTCAATTGCAGATATTTTAGAATTAAACTTCATAGGATCTTAAAATCTTTTCAACCACAAGACTTTCTTTTGCTTCCTCACCACAAGCTTGCATAGAATTGACAACATCATCTACACGATCAAGAAAAGTGGCTATATTCTCATCTTCCTTCATGTGGAGACTTTTAAATACTTTCCGATGAGTTTGTAGTTTGGATTTCTTTACAATCTTAGTTCCTTCATAAACATTTTTCAGCTTGTCCCAAATATCCTTGGCAGATTTATAGTGGGTAACTTTTGAGAATATTGAACTGACAAGATTGCATAAAATTGCATGTTTAGCTTTGGCACTGTTTTCACATTTTTTCTTTCCAGCTATATCTGTTGGTGCGGTTTGCGGTTTAGTATAACCATCTACAACTGATTGCCAGACATCGAAACCAATAGCCATGAGAGGGGTTTCCATTTTTATACTCCAGTAGGCATAGTTTGTCCCATCAAACATTGGCGTTTTGTTTTGAAAGATCTCGCCCATTGTGCTCCTTAAGATCTAACCTTCAAGTGGTTAGGCTTTAGAGAAGGCACCAGCTCTGATACCAATTGAAGAGCACACGATTATTCTGAGAGGGGGGGGTGGGGGGTGAACTAGTATAATAACAAATTTGCCAATTTAAAACTTTGATTCAACAATAACTTCAAATGCTGAAATAAACAATTATCCACATGAACACAATAACACAATGATTTACATGGAAACCCAGTGCAGGAGAAACCACGACAAATAAATGTTTTCTTATATAAATTGTTCTTTTACAAAGATTTTGTAGGCAATGACCTACTAGAGGCTACGACCTCTATGTTTATGAGCACCAACTCATTGGAAGCTCCAACTCCTACACTTTGTAGGCTGCAACCTACAGGAAGTTCCAACTCCCTCTGCTTGTCTTCGTGAGCACCGACCCACTGTACACAAACTTTTCCACCTTGATAATGTTGCTTGCTTCAACAGATGATGGATCCTTTAATTTCACAGATTTCTCTTCTATTGCCGTTACTTCAAATATTCTACTTTTTATCCTCTCATACTTGATAGTCTCAAATAATCTTATTTTATTTTTCACATTTCTTCTTATCAATACATGCTTCTGAATTTTTATTTTTATTTTATTCCACTTATTCTTTTACTTTGCAATCTGCTCAATTTTCTCTTTCCTCATATGCACCTCAGCCTCATATTACTTTTTCACATCTTCTTGCTTGATTTGAGAATAGAATAATCTTTATTTATATCTTACCATTTTAAAGTTGTGACTTTTCAAAAATGAAAGGTCATATCTCTTTTTAAATAAATAGTACTCTCCTTTTAAATATAATCGCGTCTCTTGATAATGAATAATTAATAGACCAAATTCTTCATAGTCTTCTAAAATTGTTCTATAGTTTCGATTTAATCTAGTCCAACCTTACACATGATTTAGATTGCATCCTTTAGGAACATTAATTGACGGAACAACCATATTTATCTTCCAAATATTTCATCCACATGCGCTATTCTCCCAATGTATCTTCATCCTGTTGAACTCCATGATGGCAAGGTTTTACTATTCATCTTATTCATTTTTGCATTTCTTCATCTTCATACTATCGTTGCTTCCTTTATTGAATACGTCTGTTATTGGGATTTCATTTCCATCGTCATCTTCTTCTGTATTTGCATTGCTTCTTTGACTTCAGCATTGATCCATAAACAATTGATTTGTATGCTATAAATCATCATCGTTGTCAGCTGACTGGATTGTCGTCGGTGTTTCTGTAGCCGACGGAGTGATTGTCGTCGATGTTTCTGTAGCCGACGGGATGATTGTCGTCGGTGTTTCTGTAGCCGACGGGGTGATTGTCGTCGGTGTTTCTGTATTCTGTAGCCGACAGGTAAATAGTTTGTAGCGGACATAATGTTTGTGGCTGATGGACTCCTTCGAGAAGGTTCGACGGATAGTATTTATATCCTGTCTAGGATCATTGTATATCATTTATCTTATCTTATCAAGCATAATGTAATGTTCTGGCATATGCGAATAATCTAAGGAGTTCTACTGTTTGTGTCCATTATTTGTGTGCAATTCTTAATTAACCTATGCGGTAAACATTTGGCGCCATTGCCCTATGAACTTGGAAGGTGGGAGGAATGAAGATTAATGCTAAATCAGTTTAATAAGGATCGAAATAAGGCTAAGGGAAAAGATGGAATTCGTACTGTGCCAGAGAATTTAATTCTGGCACAGCAAGCCAAGAAGCACGGGAGTTCTTGAATTTGTGTTCGCCAAGGGAAGAGAATCCAGACGGAAGAGCATCGACTCGCACGGCTCGGAGTGCTGACGGAGCAAGAGCATGTAGTGAACTCTTCGTCCAGGATATACTTCCGAAGGGGACAAGTTCAGAACACCCTTCTTCACCAAGATTCATAGCTGTTGAGTCTGACGGTGTGGGAGACCAGTTTGCCGGTGTGGGAGTGCATACCGCCGGTGTAGGAGTGAAGAGCGCCAGTGTTGCAGGACCAAGCAACCCCTATTTACAAAAATCAATTGTGATGGCGAGACCAAAAGAAAAACTGCCGAAGTTCGATGGCGATGGTACGGCCGATCCCATTCGACACTGCAAAACATGTGAAACGATCTGGAGGGCAAATGGGATAATTGATGAAGACGACTGAATGAGACAATTTTTGGCCACCCTACGGGGAGTAGCAATTGACCGGTTTACGAGTATAGATCCGCAGAAACTGGACAGTTGGAATAACATTAAAAAGGAGTTTCTGGCTGAATTTCAACTGTTGTGAGACGATTATGAAATTGTAGCAGAGATCTTTAATACCAAGCAAGGAAGGAACGAAACTGTCTGCGTTTACGCTAGGAAATTAAAAGACTTGATAAACAAAATGGAAAATAAGCTGGCGGACGAACTTCAGAAAAGGTGGTTCGTGGAAGGTCTACGCCCAAACCTGCGGAAGAAAATGAAAATTGTGCTACCGTCGTCATACACGGAAGCCTATAACAGAGCATTAAATCTCGAAAGGGAGCACAAGACAAAAAAAGAAGACTAGTTCGTCTGATTCTGATGACGACGAGCATTCTGGCGAAGATAGCAGTGACGATGAAGGCAGTAGCAAGAAGGTCCGTGCCCTACAGAAGGACATGATCTGCATGATGAAGAAGTTTAAAAACATGCAGAAGGAGCCAAAAAGCAGTGAGCTGTGGTGCACCGACATTCCCGCCTCTATCCATATTGTAGTCGTAGTCTTGATCAAAGAATACCTCCCCTGTGTCTGTATGACTGGATTCTATGTCCACCTATACAGATGAGCTAGACTGTTTGCTCTGCAGGTCTGAAATCCTATCTTGTCTTGCTTTGGTATTGCGGAAATTATAAAGCCTCTGTCGTATGCTCATAAATGTTCTGATTTTAGTGTTTTGACATTTCGTCAAACACTTTCCCTTCTATCCAGCTGTTCCAAATTCCCTATAAGACCTCCACAGGATGGCAGGACTTATAGCTCTGATACCAAGTTAGTAACCGTTGTACCAAAAGCCCGGACTGTTAGTAAACGGCACCTCCCCGCGTTAAGGGGGCAACCCCAGGATAACCTCGCTGGCGAGGACCCCGGACACGTGGTAGCGACAAACCGCACGGACAGACCTACGTCACCTTCTGTTAGGGGCCCACTCTGGGGACATCACAGCCCACCACGCTCCGTGGGTCTCGACCTCGAGACCTCCGGCTCTGATACCACTGTAATGACCCTTACTATAAAGGCCACTGAAACCCTCAAACTGGACTTAGGAATTTTGTCAAACAGTTGGCATGCAACCGAATAAGGCTGCAATATTACTAATTGTTGTACAACGAAACCTCAATATATGATGCCAATAATGTATGAACAACAATTCCAGATTATAACACTACCAATCTAAGAGATAGATGAAAATATGAAACTCAAATATGAAGTCCAATGCAATTCTGATTTTATGACAGCAAATAGAACTGATTACAATGAGAGATTGTCACAACTATGCACTTCTAATACATCAAGCTCTTGACAATGCAATGTTATGACATGAGCAATAACCCAGTTCAGATTTGGAATGCAAATGACGAAACTTTTACAACAGTTATTAATGACTGGAAATAACTATTTATGCAATGACAGTGCTGACTGTTCTAATCCATAACATGCAATATTTTGGCAATCAAAACTTCAGTTTGTGCACCTGGAATAGCTCCAATTTTGCCGGATATAAATGCTGAATTGATGCCACACAAAGACCTCACAATCTGCCCCAAACCGACTCACAAAATTGCTGCTGCTGGCAGGGCCGTACAGGTACGGCCTGGTACAGCTGCTAGATAAAAATATTGCAGCGTTTTTGTCACTCCAAAAGCAATAAATCTGGGGGCCTAGGGTTGCTGAATAACCCCCTAAAATATGAAATTCATCCGTCAAACCAATTAGGAGTTATGAGCAAAAACGTGGGTCCAAACTCTGGACTGGCAGTCTGAAAATAATGCACAACTGTGTGTACAAACCCTGTTAATCAATCCACAAATGCTAGGGCACAACTGAAACCCTTATTCCAACCAAAGTAAACCCTTATAACTGAATCTCAATGAAGTCCAAATGAGATGGCTGCATTACCAACTCCTCAAATGCAACAATTCAGGTGATATTTCACACCCTCAAAGTCGCCAATCCAAGGGAATGATTCGTTCCCAAAGATCAAATAATAATTTGCAGACCCAAGAGACTACAAATTTGCTACACAATGGAAGAAGTAGAAGAAATCTTAAATCCAAGCATGTCCAAATGAGAGGCCCAGCCCTCTATTTATTCACTTTTCTAAGAAGTTGCTAGAACTTCTAGAAACATCCTTTATAAAATCTCATTATAATGCACTTTTTATAATAAAGTAATTTTATAAAATAAAAAGTGCAACTCAACTTAAAATTATAACATGTAGGCCCCAATAACACATAATAATAAAATATAACCTCTTAACACTTCTTCAAGAGCAAGATATGACCATCTGATCCGCAGAATTGACTCTCTCTCCACCCCATTTGCCTACGAGAGTCTGAAATAGGAAAATCCATGATCAATGCCATGTCGAACTAAAGATGGGACATTACAGTCCGCCCCTCCTGAAATTGCTTGGCCTCAAGCAATCTCAACGCTGGGTGCTGCAAAATAGCTTCCCCCTCCCAAGTTGCATCCTCAACAGGTAGATCTTTCCACTTAACCAAGTATTCTCTGATCACTCTTCTGCGAAGCTGCTTTTCTCTACTCTCCAGGATGGATTCTGGCACTAAAATCAATTTTCCCTCATCGTCTAAAGGAGGTAATATTGCGGAAGGCACCACATTCTGACCCAACGCCTTCTTGAGGCGGGACACATGAAACACATTGTGCACCCTGCTATCTGCCGGAAGCTCCAACTCATAAGCCACCTCACCAACTCGCCTGATAACCCTGAATGGTCCGTAATAGCGTGGCTTGAGTTTCTCTGCACCACTCTTCTTAAGAGTAGATTGCCTGTATGGCTGCAACATGAGGTAAACCATATCATCCACCTCAAAACTACGCTCAGTCCTCTTCTGGTCTGCATACTGCTTCTGCTGGTTCTGAGCTCTCGCAATATTATCTTTGAGAGTAGCAACTATATCCTTACTCTCCTGTAATAATTCTCCTGCACTGGGTACCCGGCTATCGCCCAACAACAAATCCAAGAAACTAGGTGCTTCATAACCGTAAAGTGCCATGAAGGGTGTCATCTGTATAGTGATGTGATATGTAGTATTGTAACAATACTCGCAGAGATATATCCATCTGACCCAAGCTCGCTGCTGAGCTGCCACATAATTCCTTAAATACCCTTCCACCCATTTGTTCACAATCTCCGTCTGACCATCGGTTTGTGGGTGATAGCTAGTGCTGGGTGTAAGCTTCGTGCCACATAACCGGAATACCTCTTGCCAAAAATGACTCATGAAACGGCTATCCCTGTCACTCACAATGTTCCGAGGCAATCCATGCAATTTGAAAACCTCTGCCACCTGAGCTGCTGAGTGGGTAGTGGTGATAGGAAAGAAATGAGCATATTTTGTTAATCTATCTACCACCACATAAATACAATCCCTTCCTTGTACCTTGGGCAAACCTGTGATAAAGTCCATGGAGATGCACTCCCACTTCCTATCAGGGATCGGAAGTGGCTGTAGGAACCCTGCCGGATAGGTGTGTTCTTGTTTGTTTTGCTGGCAAACAAGACACTCTTGAACGTACTGCAAAACATCAGCTTTCAGCCCCTTCCAAGTGAACCGCTCTCGAACTGACCTGTAAGTTTTGAAGTACCCGAGATGGCCTGCTGTCGGTGAGTTGTGAAATGCTCTCAAAATCAGTTGCTTAACCTTCGATCCTGGGACTAGGTAAATCCTGTTCTTGTAAATGATTAAATCATCTACAAGTGTGTATCTGGTATCAATCACTGTTCCCTCCACTATATCGGAGGCCCATGTATCCCTGGCATACTCTGCTATAATCAAGTGTCGCCAATCCTCTGATATCTGAATCATAAGAGTGAGGTGTGGCCTTCGAGATAGAGCATCTGCAACAACATTCTGAGTTCCCTTGACATATGAGATGTCAAAATCATATGCCTGCAACTTACTTACCCACTTTTGCTGGCGATCATTCAAGTCCCGCTGTCCCAAGAAATGCCTCAAACTGTTGTGATCAGTTTTAATACAAAACTTGCTACCCACAAGATATTGTCTGAATTTGGCCAAAGCATGCATGATGGCCAACATCTCCTTATCATATATACTGAATGAACACTCGGGGCCTCTGAGCTTCCTGCTCTCATAAGCTATGGGGTGCTTATTCTGCATAAGTACAGCACCTACTCCCTCTCCAGATGCATCACATTGAAGCTCAAATGGCTTCGTGAAATCAGGTAATGCTAGAACTGGGCACGTAGTCATTATCTCCTTAAATCTCATAAAACAGTCCTGTGCCTTCTGAGTCCACACAAATTCCCCTTTTTTTAGTAGATCTGTCATGGGAGCTGCATGTTGTGAGTAGCCACTGACAAACCTGCGATAGAAACCACATAAACCAAGGAACCCCCTCAACTGTGTAAGGTTCTCTGGTGGAGGCCAATCAACAATAGCGCGAATCTTTTCAGGATCCATCCGCACTCCATCTGCACTAATAATGTGTCCCAAATATAACAGCTCGATCATCCCTAAGTCACATTTGGACTCTTTTGCATACAAGAACTCCTTCTGTAAAATGCTCAACACTGTCTCCAAATGCTCTAGATGCTCCTGCCATGATCGGCTATAGATCAAAATGTCATCAAAAAACACCAGCACGAATTTCCTCAACTGATGGTGGAAAACTCTGTTCATAGTGGACTGGAAAGTGGTAGGTGCATTGGTCAGACCGAAAGGCATGACTACAAACTCAAAGTGCCCACAATGACATCTGAAAGCAGTTTTCTCAATATCTTGTTCACGGACTCTAATCTGGTGATATCCTGTTCTCAAATCAATTTTCGTGAAATAACAAGCCCCATGCAATTCATCTATCAACTCATCAATGCGAGGAATGGGATACCTGTTCTTAATGGTTCTCTTATTTAATTCCCTGTAATCAACACACATCCAAAGAGTTCCATCCTTCTTTTTTACCAAAACAATAGAAGATGCAAAAGGTGACTTACTTGGTCGGATGTGCCCCATAGCTAGCAACTCCTTGATGGTCCTTTCGATCTCATCCTTGAGTCGCTTTGGGTGTCGATATGGTGTGATCATGATAGGCTTAGCACCTTCCTCCAGCTCAATAACATGCTCAATGCCTCTGTCCGGTGGCCTGCCTGGTGGAATCTCACTGAATACCTTTTCGTACTTAATCCTCAATTTCTGAATATCAGGATGATATTCCGTCTTATGTTGCTTCTCCTGTGTAGGTGTCAAAGTACAAACTGCTGCCCACTCTATATCATTATGCCTAGTTAATCTCTCCAGCCGCCTAAATGAGATAGTCCTAATGTCTCCATTACGGATAGCCTTAAGCACATGAGTCCTACCATTCACTTCGAATTGTATCTCCATAGCCTCTAGTCTCAGGGTAACCACCTTCAATGAATGAAGCCACTGCATTCCAAGTACTATATCCATGTCACCCATGTTGACCACATGATAGTCCGCCTTAAACTCATAGTTGTTCAGGCGCAAAGGTAGGTCTCGTACCATCCTATCACAACGAAGAGTGTATCCATCAGCTACCTTGACTCGTAGTCCCACGAACTCCTCAGTAATGAGTCCACGCTTCTCCACGAATCGTGCATCGATGAAATTATGTGTGGCACCTGTGTCCAATAATGTAATAACCTTCTGCCCAGCCAAAACTCCCCGAAGTCTAAAAGATCCCTCTCTCTGGATACTAGACAGTCGTGCTTCCTGTAAATGTAGCTCTGTTCCCTGCTGTTGCCCTGCACTGTCTATCTCCTGCTCTCCCTCTGCTTCATCAGGATCCTCATCATGATGTTCTGAACTATCTGAATCTGAGCCTTCGTAATAAGCCCACATTGCTCGATTGGCCTTCCCTTTTGGCCTCATAGGACAGTCATGGCCATACTCATACGGGCCTTTGCAATAGAAGCATAGCTTCTTCCTACGCAAGTCATTAAGTGTCTCCTTGTCCAACCTCTTACTTTCCTCCTTAGGTAGCTGTGCCTCTCTATGAAAGGGTTTCCTGTCCCTATCTTTTCCTGAAGGGAAACTCTTTGCCTGGAATTTATTTTTAGAAGCTGAAGAGGAATCCATGTCACGAGCTTTCTTAATGGCTTCCTGCAAAGTGGGAGGGTTGAGAGCTTTAATCCACCCTCTCAACGGATCAACTAGCCCATCCATAAATAGAACCAATAGCCTCCGTTCAGATACATCTGTTACTAACACTGCAAGTTTCTGAAACTCTGAAATGTATGTTTCCAATGATCCCCATTGTTTAAGCTGAGCTAACTCCTTGAAATGGAGTTCTGGATCCTTCTTATCAAAACGTTCAATCAGTCTCTCCGTAAACTCCACATATGAGGTAATGTGTGCATGACCCATAGTGATCATACCATGATGCCACCACTCGTGTGCTAACCCATCCAGGTGAATTGCTGCATACTTAATAGCTTCTTCCTCAGACATAGGGTTCAATTGAAAGTATGTGTCAAGTTTTTGAACCCAAGCTCTTGCTGTAGACTTCCCCGAGCCATCAAAATATGGTAACTGAAGTTTCCCTACTTTCTTTCGTAGCTCATAGTTTTGAGTCCTGTCATGTCCACGGGGCATATGCTTCATCCGCACATCCATATACTCTCTAAAGGTGATTGCAGCTGTAAAATCTGGACCTCCTGCTTCCCAATCTCTCCTTAGCTGATCCTGTATGTCAGTGATCTGGGGTTCTGGTACTGGCTGCTCTGGAGCTCTAGGAAGGAACGTGGGAATCATAGGTCTCGAACTCACTGTCCTAGCTTGCTGGGGTGCATGACCGAAATTGTTCCCAACTTGTTCGCCTCCATTATGTATCCCATCCTGATTAATCCCATTCTGATTGTTACCATTCTGATTATTTCCTCCACCTATGTTAGCGTTCAACCCCATTTGACGAGCCATCATCTGCATCATAAGCTCCATTCTCTGATTCTGTTCCTGTGCTCTTTGTTCGGCTAATCGCTGTCCCTGTGCCAAGGTGTCTAATAACTGTAAAAATCTTTCCTCTTGCTGATCTGGACAGGCATTCCCGCCTCTATCCATATTGTAGTCGTAGTCTTGATCAAAGAATACCTCCCCTGTGTCTGTATGACTGGATTCTATGTCCACCTGTACAGATGAGCTAGACTGTTTGCTCTGCAGGTCTGAAATCCTATCTTGTCTTGCTTTGGTATTGCGGAAATTATAAAGCCTCTGTCGTATGCTCATAAATGTTCTGATTTTAGTGTTTTGACATTTCGTCAAACACTTTCCTTCTATCCAGCTGTTCCAAATTCCCTATAAGACCTCCACAGGATGGCAGGACTTATAGCTCTGATACCAAGTTAGTAACCGTTGTACCAAAAGCCCGGACTGTTAGTAAACGACACCTCCCTGCGTTAAGGGGGCAACCCCAGGATAACCTCGCTGGCGAGGACCCCGGACACGTGGTAGCGACAAACCGCACGGACAGACCTACGTCACCTTCCGTTAGGGGCCCACTCTGGGGACATCACAGCCCACCACGCTCCGTGGGTCTCGACCTCGAGACCTCCGGCTTTGATACCACTGTAATGACCCTTACTATAAAGGCCACTGAAACCCTCAAACTGGACTTAGGAATTTTGTCAAACAGTTGGCATGTAACCGAATAAGGCTGCAATATTACTAATTGTTGTACAACGAAACCTCAATATATGATGCCAATAATGTATGAACAACAATTCCAGATTATAACACTACCAATCTAAGAGATAGATGACAATATGAAACTCAAATATGAAGTCCAATGCAATTCTAATTTTATGACAGCAAATAGAACTGATTACAATGAGAGACTGTCACAACTATGCACTTCTAATACATCAAGCTCTTGACAATGCAATGTTATGACATGAGCAATAACCCAGTTCAGATTTGGAATGCAAATGACGAAACTTTTACAACAGTTATTAATGACTGGAAATAACTATTTATGCAATGACAGTGCTGACTGTTCTAATCCATAACATGCAATATTTTGGCAATCAAAACTTCAGTTTGTGCACCTGGAATAGCTCCAATTTTTGCCGGATATAAATGCTGAATTGATGCCACACGAAGACCTCACAATTTGCCCCAAACCGACTCACAAAATTGCTGCTGTTGGCAGGGCCGTACAGGTACGACCTGGTACGGCAGCTAGATAAAAATATTGCAGCGTTTTTGTCACTCCAAAAGCAATAAATCTGGGCGCCTAGGGTTGCTGAATAAACCCCTAAAATATGAAATTCATCCGTCAAACCAATTAGGAGTTATGAGCAAAAACGTGGGTCCAAACCCTGGACTGGTAGTCTGAAAATAATGCACAACTGTGTCTACAAACCCTGTTAATCAATCCACAAATGCTAGGGCACAACTGAAACCCTTATTCCAACCAAAGTAAACCCTTATAACTGAATCTCAATGAAGTCCAAATGAGATGGTTGCATTACCAACTCCTCAAATGCAACAATTCAGGTGATATTTCACACCCTCAAAGTCGCCAATCCAAGGGAATGATTCGTTCCCAAAGATCAAATAATAATTTGCAGACCCAAGAGACTACAAATTTGCTCCACAATGGAAGACGTAGAAGAAATCTTAAATCCAAGCATGTCCAAATGAGAGGCCCAGCCCTCTATTTATTCACTTTTCTAAGAAGTTGCTAGAACTTCTAGAAACATCCTTTATAAAATCTCATTATAATGCACTTTTTATAATAAAGTAATTTTATAAAATAAAAAGTGCAACTCAACTTAAAATTATAACATGTAGGCCCCAATAACACATAATAATAAAATATAACCTCTTAACACTTCTTCAAGAGCAAGATATGACCATCTGATCCGCAGAATTGACTCTCTCTCCACCCCATTTACCTACGAGAGTCTGGAATAGGAAAATCCATGATCAATGCCATGTCGAACTAAAGAGGGGACATTACACCGGGAGAACCAAGTCGAGGGAAGGAAAAGTCACCAGGAGAACCAAGTCGAGGGAAGGAAAAGGAGATTGTTGTAGGCGGAGAAGATCAGTTGTTGCTGACCTTGACATTCGTACGACACCTTGCAGTTGTCGAGATGGGGATCCTCGGACATGTTCTCACGGACACAATAGTTGACGAAGGATCCGGCATAAATGTATTGCCGGAAGAAACCTGGAGAAAGCTTGGACAGCCGACATTGTGGCCTCCGAGATTTCAGCTGTTGACAGTCAATCAACATGGCATTAAACCGCTAGGTATTCTCATGGAACAGTCGGTAACAATTGGCAGTCAGCCGTTCTTGCTGGATTTCATGGTGATTCCATTGAAGAGAAAAGTATACGACGCCATCCTGGGTTGTGGGTGGCTTATCGAAGTGAGAGCTTGACATGACTGGAAGAAGAACACTTTATCACTGGAAAGTAAAGGCCGTCGATTTTTCATTGATCTGCATACCCAAATGGTAGGGGAAGAGGCGCTGTCATCAGATTCTGAGGAAGAGGAGGATGAAGGCAGACAACGGATGGAACCGGATCAGGAGGGAGTCCTGCAATTGGACCGGGGATCAACGGATGACGACTTGGATTCGGTCAACGGTCTGTACCACTGGCAAATGGAGGACTATGAATTATTTCATAGCTGCAATATTTTGTCGATTGAGGAAGGTCCGAGAGCAAACGAATATTTGAAGGAGTTTACTTAAGTAAAGGAGGGGGAGGCACCGTTGGATGTTACACCCGCCCATGCATTCAGTGAAGGGGAGACAATCAAGTACAATGAAGCTACGCTGTAAACAATGAATTTGGGGGACGAAGCAGAGCCGAAGAACATACTAGTCGGAGATAACTGGGATCCAGTACTCAAAGCCGCAACATTCAAGATATTTCTAAAATACAAGGATGTGTTTACATGGACATACATGGACCTCAAGGGAGTACTGCCACAATTATGTGTGCACTGCATCCCGCTGATGGAAGGAGCCATACCTATACGGAAGCGACCCTACGGGATAACAAGAACTATGCGGCACGGGTTACGGAGGAAATCAACCGAATGTTGGAAGCCAGCATTATATTCAAGGTGCAGACCAGCGAATGCGTGTCGCCGATAGTCATCTCCTTGAAGAAGGATACTACTCAGATCCGCATATGTGTCGATTTCAGATGCCTAAATGCAGTCACCGTCAAAGATCCCTTCCCGATTCCATTCACAAATAGCATTTTGGAGGAGGTCGCCAGACATGAAATTTACTCTTTTATGGATGAGTTCTCCGGATACAATCAGATCTCTATAGCGGAGGACAAATTGAAGACAATCTTTGTTGTCGAAGATGGAGTTTATGCATACAACCGGATGTCATTCGGGTTATGTAACGCGCCGGCCACCTTCCAGCGGATTATATTGCATATCTTCGACAAGATGTCCGTGGGAAAATTCAAAGCATTCCTTGATGATTGGTCAGTATTTAGCACAGAGGACAAACACCTGGCAGCACTTGGTGAATGCATGGAGAGATGTCGCAGAGCGTGACTGGCGTTAAATCCCATGAAGTGCAGATTCATGGTTCCGTAGGGAAGACTACTCGGACATATTGTCTGTAAGGAAGGATTGAAGACTGACCCTGACAAAGTAAGAGTCATTCTCGAAATGCAACCATCTACTAATGTGACAGAGGTAAAGTCTTTTCTCGGGCATATAGGTTATTACAGGAGATTTATTAAAATTTTTGCCAAGGTGTCCTACCTGCTAGATAGGTTAACTTGCAAGGAAGAATCATTTAAATGGGACAAAGAGCAGGACGAGGAATTTGAAGGGTTGAAAGTACGACTGGCTATAGCACCCATCTTGGCGTATCCGGACTGGAATAAAGAGTTTCATGTTCATGTGGATGCCTCCAACTATGCGATTGGAGCGACCCTAGCACAGACAGGTAACCACGGACTAGATCACCCGATATACTTTGCCAGCCGGTTGTTATCAAAGGCCGAGCAGAACTACAACACGATTAAAAGAGAAGCGTTAGGAATGGTCTATGCTGTGCAAAAATTCCGTCATTATTTGCTCGCTACGCCGTTTGTGTTTTATGTTGATCACCAGGCCTTGTTGTACATGATTAATAAACCTGTCATCCAAGGAAGGATCAACAGATGGCTACTCCTATTGCAGGAGTTTACTTTCAAGATCATTGTTCGGCCGGGGAAGAAACATGTCAGCGCAGACCACCTGTCGCGGATCAAAATAGGGGAACAAGCGGAGGGTGTGAATGACGACTTTCCTGACGCGCAACTATTTCAGATTGGGGTACTACTGGAATGGTACAGGAGTATCGGCGAGTACTTGTCAACAGGACAGTTTTCCACTGGGATGCCACCAAGTGAAAGGTGCAAGTTGATGATTAGGAGCCGTAACTTTCAATTGATCAACGGATTATTGTATAAAATGGGGCCGAATCATATTCTTCGGCGGTGTGTTAGAAGAAGAGGTACCACAGGTGTTAAAAGAAGCACATGAGGGTCCCGCGGGAGGACACATGGGACCCTACACCACTGCACGGAAGATATTGCTCGCAGGTCTCTAGTGGCCGATGGTGTACAACGATGCGTGGGAATGGGTCGTCGGATGTGACACTTGCCAACGCGTCGGGAAGTCGCTGAAGCGAGACTTCATGCCACTTAACCCCTCCCATGCGCAGGAACTTTTTGAGCGATGGGGATTAGATTTCATTGGACCCCTGCGGGTGAGCAAGACTCGACGGTGCCGGTACATCATTGTTGCAACAGAGTACCTTACCAAGTGGGCGGAGGCACGGGCATTACCAGATAACTCGGTCGTCGGCACTGCGAAGTTTATTTATGAATAGATCATTACCAGGTATGGAATTCCGTTGCAATTAACAAGTGATAGGGCAGGACATTTTGTTAATCATGTCATCCGACTGCTCACCACCCAGTTCAAGATTTATCATTCACCGTCAAGTCTGTACTATCCAAGAGCAAACGGACAGGCCGAGGCTACCAATAAAATCTTGGTATCAATCATTTACAAATGCTGCGTGGTTGAAGGTGCTGACTGGGAGGGAAATTTACCCGCTGCCTTGTGGGCTTACCGCACGGCGTACAAGGTGACAACAGGGCACACACCATTCCAGTTAATGTTTGGACAGGAAGCGGTAGTACCAACGGAATTCATGGTTTCAAGCCTGCGTATAGCACTCGAAAACAAGCTGGATGACGTGGAAAGCTTACGGGAGCGACTAAATAATTTGAATAATCTGGAAGAGAAGCGATTTTTGGCACAGTGGGCGACAGAAGTAACATAGAACAGACGAAAGGTCTAGCATCATCAACATCTGAAAGGTAGCAGATTCCAGCCCAGACAGTTAGTATTGAAATACGACGGTCGCAATGAGATAAAACCAGGAAAGTTCAAGGTGCGATGGGTCGGACCATACCAGATCTAAGAAGTTGGCAACAATGGAGCAATCAAACTATCGACCTTGGACGGACAGGAGGTGCCTCAGGCGGTTAACGGATCCAAATTGAAAATATATCGCGCTAGAAAAGTGTTGTCGCCCAATGCTCACATGAGTCCTCTGTCATCGTCAACCGACCGTGATGCATCGACGCCTAATTGAGGTGCCTCTGTATATTTGAAAAAAAAAAGGTAATTAAAAAAATTTTAAAAAATGAAATAAAGCAATTGGACAAAAAAAAAAGAAGAGCCCTGTCTGCGGGAATGCTCCGCGGCCGTGGAAGGTTTTCCGCGGTAGCGTGCTCGTTCGGTTCCCTTACTCATGCAGAGAATGTGATAAATATAGCATGGTCCGCAGAAGCAACCCGCGAGGTTGTAAAACAATAAAATCAAACCTTTTCTTAGCGATTGCAGATCTTTCGCGAGACCTTGGCTCCGGTTTGTGATCTAAGGTGCGGAGTTCAACTACAACAACAGGAGTTGAGAAAGTTCTTGTTTGGAAGATTGTCTGGGAGGTAGCGGGGTCAATTCCCAGGCCAGTAATCTTTGGGTTCCTGGGTGAGGGCGCTTCTTTCAAGCTTCTGAGACATTTTTCACCAGATTGTGAAGACCCAACTCTTGCATTCGCTTCTTGTTCTCCTCAATGCACAACACCTTCTTCAAAGAGGCGACATTTCAAAGTCGAGCACTGCAGAATGATCCTCATCAATGTTGAGTCCCAACTTCAGCATTCTGTGGATTCTGGAAGCAAACGTATTGGGATCGTCAAGAATGAATCTAGAAGTCAACAAAGCAGTTTCATAGCTGAGTAGCACCAGATCCTTCAAAGACTTGTCATTCTTATCTGTCAATGTGCGCATTCCTCGCTTGCTCATAATCTCTGTCACAGTTGCCATCGTTATTTCTCTCTTTTTCCCGGGCATTATTGGAGCGAATGAAGTATATATGCAGAGTTGTTCTGCGAATGAGGATAGCCAACATTGATGGACTTTTTCCTTTTTAATATTTTCAGAAGTGCAGTTTTCTTGGGCAACTCTCCTTTCCACAATTTTTTTTTTAAGAAGGATAGTGTGAATGGAGAATGTTTGGAGGCCTCTCTGCTGTTCTTATGGAGGGTGCAAAAGCATAATTGACAGTCTCGAGTTGTATCACTGGAGTTTGATCAGAATGGAAATTTGAATCACATTGCTGAAGGAAGCGATGGGGAAACTAAATAGGTGTAAGCAGCAGGAGCTCAGGGTTTTGTGAGGAGTGGGAAAAATTGCAGGAGCTAAGATTCCTTCCGCGGGAAGGGTGTGCCCGGTATATTCTTTTGCCTCTTCCGTAGCGTGGAAGTTGTTCTTGTAACAGACGGAGGAACCTTCTATAAGGGAAATAAGCGGTTATTGCATGGAATCGGCAGGCAAACGAAAGCAGTGGAAGACTCAGCTGGCAGCAAATATGGAAAAGAATTCAAGGGTTTTGGCATCGAGGATTTGGGTTGCAGGCCCGTTGGGTTCCAATAGCAAGAAGCAAAAGGTCAGGGAGGAACTCACTTATCTCACCGTCCAATTCGAGGGTCTTAATGGCAGCGAATGTCGGAGATGGTGGCTGGAGACCCCGGAGGCAGACCAGGTTAAGCAGATTCTAACACGGGCACAGGTACATTGGGCCATCTAGCTTCCTATCTTCTCCATCCGGTTGTTCGAATCAGTTTTGCTCACCATGATAAAGACATATAGTCGACAGAGCAGGACAAGTACATTCATCTACAAAAAGCATCAGATGACGGTGTCTTTTAAACCTAGGGATTTCACTAGGGTTTTCGGCATCCTTGGCTCCGATGGTAAGAAAGTGGAGATCAAGAACCACAAACTCTCACGGGAACGGAAGGAGCATTGGATAGATCTAGTATGCAGGGATCTTACACTTGTGGAGAGGGACGCAGCGGTTTAGGGGTCAAAGTGCAGAGGGCTTCACAGGAACTTTATTCGGGAGGGTCACTGGAGGTGCATTATGGACGTCGTCAAGAGAAAATTGACAGGTGCCACTCGGGCTTTAGATATAGCGTTGTCGCAGGTGGTATTCATGAATGGCATCATGTAGGGTATGGTATATGATTGGGCCTCAATCCTTGCCGACAGGATGGAGGAATTCATGACGCTTCAGCATCGAACATTTTTTATGCCACACCATGCCATTGGGCTGTTCCAAGAGGCAGCAGCTCGTCAGATACCACTGGATGATTTTGAGGCTCCTCCAAGGGGCAAGTTGGCAGACGGGGAGCCTCCCATATTCTATTGGCGCCATTTGGATACAGGTGGAATAGCAGTGGGCCAGAAGAGAGTACTTCGAGGATTGGACACTTTCGGAGATATAGATAGCGGATGGGAGGACACTTCGGAGAATGACGAGGCTGAGTCCGTGGAAGAGGAGGAGAGCACTTCGGCGGAAGTTGGCGATGAGGTAGCGGGTAGTGGGTCCACATTCTTTACCCCTCCTTAGTTGTCAACTTCGGCGCACTTGACTACCTGCATGACAGTCATTCCCCAGTTTGGCCAGTCGTGATGACCCCTCCAACGGTGACAGAGGTTGTCCCACGAGCAGTGACGGAGATGGTCCCACGTATAGCGACAAAAGTTCTCCCACAGATGGTGATAGATGTTGTCCCGCAGACAGTCACCCATATATTGCTGATGGCTGTAGCGGAGGTGATTCCAGTTGTACCTGCGGAGCAAGTTTCACAAGCAGATGTCGTTACAGTCGCAGTCTCAAAGAGAGCACAGCTGCCAGTGCCAGAGCCTGAGCCTCAGGTTCGTTTGGATGTGATTGATTGTGATGCAGTTGTCACTGTTTCGTCATCCTTATTAGTAGAGGCCGAGCTAGCCAAGTCAGCACAGCTAGTATAGCAGGACGAAAGCATGGAATCCGCGCAGTCAGAGCAACCGGAGGTGATGGATAGAGCTAGTGTGTTTTTGAGGCAGCAGTTCCGACTCACTCCTGCCAAGCGGGGTCCCTCCATTCAATCTCCCAAGCATTCAGGAGCATCACCTGCAGTACTAGAGCCTCGACCTTAGGAGGAGGGAATGCCATATGCCATCTTTGCGCCAACAGCAGAAGAGGTGGCATCGGATGTGGGCATGGCTCCTGTTGATGAGAAGGAGAATAGTGATGCAGAATGGTAATTGGAGGACTACGCCAAGGAGGATTACGGGTCGGATGAGGACAGGTGCAGGGACTACCTCAAGACTATGAAGTCTGCGTTGAAGAAGGGACACGATGTGGCAATTTAGGCTCTAACTCGGTGGAGGGAGTGGCATTTGATCCGAGCGTATATTTGTGGGGTTTGTTCTCAACGATTTCAGACTTGTTTTATGGATAGAGGTTGGCCGGCGGTTGAGACGTCTGAGATGTTGGCAGATTGGGCTACTAAGCCGGAGTTGGGACCCAATGACACTCCACTCATAAAGCTGGCACATGAGATTGTAGGATTGTACAAGGAGATTTATTATGCTTGTAGGCCGATAGGGTTGCAGCCGAGAGATCCTTGGCAGCTGAGAGAGAGGCTAGAGAGAAGTTAGCCACCAACTTGGCCAACCAGCAGGTAGCATGGGCAGCGGAGCGGGCAGCACTATTGAGGGATATGGCAGCAGTTGTGTAGGGTAAGGACACGGCTATCTGAGATGCTGAAGCAGCTGTACGGGATAAAGATGTCGCTGAGCACGAGTTGCAGTTAGCTAGGAAGCAGGCTATGGATGTGGCACTCCTCCTAAAGGAGGCCGTAGAGGTTAATTCACAGATTTAGACAGATCTGCGGATCAGGACAGAGCAAGTGTATGAGTTGCGTCACTAGCAACACTCTTCTGGGACGCCTCCTCCTCTTTAGTATTTCTTTTGTTGTTTGTAAGTTCTCTTAATTTTGTTAGTCGTTAGGAGACAACTTTTCTTTTTGGGGGGGATGGTGTCAGCCGACTGCATTGTCGTCGGTGTTTCTGTAGCCGACGGAGTGATTGTCGTCGGTGTTTCTGTAGCCGATGAGATGATTGTCGTCGGTGTTTCTGTAGACAACAGAGTGATTGTCGTCGGTGTTTCTGTAGCCGACAGGATGATTGTCGTCGGTGTTCTTGTAGCCGACGGGGTGATTGTCATCAGTGTTTCTGTATTTTGTAGCCGACAGGTAAATAGTTTGTAGCGGACATAATGTTTGTGGCCGACGGACTCCTTCGGGAAGGTTCGGCGGATAGTATTTATATCCCGTCTGGGATCATTGTAAATCATTCATCTTATCTTATCAAGCATAATGTAATGTTCTGACATATGCGAATAATCTAAGGAGTTCTGTTGTTCGTGTCCATTATTTGTGTGCAATTCTTAATTAACCTATGCGGTAAACAATCGCGAATCCTTCATCCGTCTGCTATTTCTCGTCTTTGGCAAATATAATGTGATGCCTATTGACCAGGGTTTATTTTTCTTGTTTGCTGAGGGTGTGGATTCATTGCAGAGGTGTCATGAGTCCTTCCTTCATGTTCGCTGTTTGTGCATGGCTCATATTTGTAGCTTTTATAAACAATGAGAATTAAATGCAGAAGTCTTTAGAGATATCGATGGATGTATATTGACTGTCATGCATGATTGTTAAATTCAGATTTACTGTCATCCTTCAGATTTTGTTTATACATTCAACAGACTCCATCTTGGTTGTAAACTTCATCATTTTTCAACATAGAATTCAATATCTTCTTTTCTTGAATATATACAGCATGTGCCAACGGTATTAATATTGTTTATTTGTTTTGAATAACCCTGTGAATACTGACGGCATAGTATTGGCTTGATGTTAATTCATACTTGTTTCAGCGTTAATTTATTATGCAAATATATACAAAACTCTGATTGAAGTCTTTAAATATTTATCCTACGAATTGCTGACTCAAACTTCTTCTTCTACGTACTCAAAGAACAGTTTGTTGTGCTTAGTCTGAACTTTGTCTTTCATTTAGTGCAGATCTCTGTTCAGTACTTGACTTCCCTCTTTATCTTCTTTTGACTTATCAGGCTCTTGTCGTACAAAGTTCTGCCTCAGGGACTTTTTCCCTCTTGCTCTAGACTTTCTATTGACTTATAGAATTATGTTTCCCATTGCTATTTAATGTGCTTCAAACAACTTAACTCTTTCAATATACCGTTGCTGCTTTGGATGTTAATTACTCTTCTATGTATTGCAGTCCTTACTATCACTTATGTGTGTCATTTCTTTATATTACCACTGTTCATGTAGGTTGTAACCTTTGCTCATTTTTACTACTGCTGAAGATTACATTCTTCATTGTTTGACATTGATGATATTGGTGTGGTTTGGGTTTTGAGTCCTTTCTCATGAGATACTTTGACATCAATGACAATACTTCCATCAAAGGGGCTTCCTAATGAATCATTCATAAGGAACAATGCTTGCCGAAGGTTTTGGATACAGGGTTGGAAGCAAAGGGGGCTTAACCATAGAGAAAACTCTGTAGTTAAGTGTGCTTGAGCTGGAGTACTAATGAGATGGGTGACCTCCTAGGAAGTCTTGGTGCTTTACCTCTGTGAACATCACCCAGATGCAATGAGTGCTAAGTGTTCCATTCATTCTCATGAGAGATGAGTTCTTGTGAACCGCTACTCATGAAACATGGGTCAATGGGTTTGACTCAAACACTACATAGTTGAATCCTGATAGAAATATCAAAACATAGAATCAACCGTCAATGGCAGCGATTGAATGGTACAATTTAAGATAAATTGGGTATTTTGGTGAATCATTTCCATCTATTAGAACATAAAAGAGTCCTCATGTCTCACTAACGAATAGAGGAATAATGACAAGCTATGACAAGTATGTGACCTCTTCTTCAAGAGATACATGATATGATTTCACACAATTCTTGGGTATACCGAATGAGGATGAAGGTCGCTTGATGTTTTCAAATCTATACCAGCAGCAAAAAAGGAAAGAAACCATTGGGAAAAGTGAAGGAAAGGAAGATAAATCACTTGTTGCCTTTTGCAACCTACAAGTGGTCACAATGAATGTGAAACCTAGTCACTCAGTGGCAGTTCAAAAGAAGAAATAACTCTGGATCAAGTGGAGATTCATAGTATGCCATTGAGTTATCACATTAAACATAAGGTGGAAGTGGTTACAACTATAAATCAGCCCATTGGACATGTTGAAAACATGAAACCATGGTATGACATCGATTCATATTTTTGCAACAAGAGTTCTAATCATGTGGTTACACCCATTTCACCTGAAGGCAATGGTGTTTAGTAGTCTATTTAGAATCAGATATTGAGAATATCAAAAGATGTGATACAAAGGATTGTATGCATGTGTATTCTCAATGACTCCCAATCAAAAGGGGAGTTAACTAATCAAACTAAGACATAGCTGGCCATGGCAGCTAACTATAGTCAATTAATGATTAATAAGGCAATGGTGGTATTTTTGTGTACTTCAAGTCAAAGTTAGCATATTCCATAATTTAATTACGAAGTTACTGGTTCAGGTTTGGGAATAGGTGGGAGTATGCAGACCTGGTACGTAGGTACGTGAATTATTTTAGGGCTTTGGGTATGTGTGTATATGTAAAAAATTATAAATATACATACATACACAAAAAAAAATTCTTTTACGAAACTGTAAAACTAAATCATTTCAGTGTATGATACTTGATAATTATTGATAACTAATCAATAAATGCCAATTGATAGTTAAAAAAAATTCAAAAAAGCCATATCAAGTACCCACAATACCCAACAAGAACCCTCAAGTACCCATAGACGAACCTATACTGGGTGCATATCCAACCTTTATTTGGGGCTTGTGAGTATGAGCCCGGTAACTCAGTTTAATTATTAACAACTTTGGTAAGAATTATTAAATATTTGTAGCATCCTAAGTATACTTACTAATAAATGCAACATAAGATTAACACTTTCAGCATATTACACAAGGTTCTATAGAAAATCAACAAATAAATCTTTTTCTCCATTGATGATTGCAGTAAACCTGAGAGGAATACTCTCTTCTGCCGAATGCTCAAAGTAAACTTGCTGATGGGATATAATACCTTTGCTTCCTAGGCATGTAGTAAATCTGCCAATAATATATTCTCTCCTTAAAGAGTGGCTGAACAAAATATGTTGTTTGGGTTTCCAAATCTGTTAGAAAGGTTAATCTTTCTTTGGATATATTAATTGGGATATTCCAAGGGTTCCTAAATGTAGTTTGTCCTCTTGTACACATGTGGAGGACATGTCATTGTTTTGTCCTTTATTCCACATGTAAGGACAACTCTTGTTTATTTCTTTATTTAGTTTATCCTCCTTAAGAGGATTGTGACACTTTGCACACACCTATTATGAATGTGGCATTCATAGAAATGGGAGTTACAAATGCAACTCCTCTCTCATCTCTATATAAGAGATGCTCCTCCTTCTTTCTTTTTCACTCTTAGCACTTGATGTTATTGTATTGAGCTACTTTTGCTCCAACACTCTCTCTCTCTCTTCTCTAGGCATTTTCCTTCATTCATAATACTCACAAGGGGTTTTCTTTGCTTTCCCCTTATAAATCCTTGTCTCCATTGTTGAACCATCTTGGTGTATGCTCTTGGAGTTTGCTTATCTTATGGTAACAATGTTTCACACTTAACTTACTTGGATTGTTTCTCGTTCCTTGCTCAACATTATCATTTCTTACATGGTATCAGAGCTTGGCTATCTAATCCTTGTTTTAAGTTTTGTGTTGAAGGTTGCCATTCATTGGAGCACACCTTATTTGGAGACGTTATTGAGAGAAGAAGTTTGTGTTGTGATTTTAGCTCTTTTTTAACATATCTTGTGTATGCAGGTTTCATATTTTTTTTACTAACCCTCTTTGGAAGGCTTGCCGCCAAAGGGTTTTCTTGTTAAATTTCAATTTTTTTTCTTGTTTTGGAAGGCATGCCGCCAAAACAAGAAGTATTACATGAGTAAAGTTTTCAATAAGTCTCTAATTTTCTTACTCCTTTAAAATTTTTTTTTTCCTTCTCTTTAAAAAAAAACTTCTAATATATTGTTCTATATCTATTTGTTATATGCTCTTGAAAATTTCAAACATAGAACATAGATATTTTCATAGGATTTTAATCCTTATAAATCTATATACATTGCATTTAATTGTTTTTTTAAAAATCGCGCATTCACATTTGTGGGCGGACGCGCCACCCGCGTGCCACCCATGCACCGCCGCGCACCATTAGCGCCGCCGCGTGCACACAGCACTGCCGCGCGCAACCTACGCCCAACACTGCGTCCTCTGCCGCGCACATAAACCTCTGTCGTTTTTTGTTTTTCGTTTTTCTTCCACCGCTGATCCAACGCTTCCGCCGCTCCCTTCTCACCTGCGGTAAACCCTAAGGCGCGGCCTGCGTTCAGGCTATGCGTCAGCCGCCGCCTGCGCAGCCACGCCAGTGGCTTTATCCATATCTTCTTTGAACCGTTTTTTAAAAACTTAAAACTCCGCCCTTTTCCACCGACCAGGGCCGACCAACCACCTCCGCCACTTTGACCATGCGGCAGCCGCCACCTGCGCTCCGCTCCCCTCTCATCCTCCACATGCGCACTGCGCGTTTTTTTAAAAAAAAAACTCCGCCTTCTTTGCCCGCCCTTTCACCGACTTTTTAAAATCTTGTTTCATTTCTTAAAAAAAAAACAAAAAACCATATAATGTTTATTATATCACATAATTTTTTTATTCATTTTGTTATTAAAAAAATAAAAATAAATAAATTTTTTTTCATTTTATAAATTTTTTTTTTGTTTTCTTTCAAATAAATAATTGAAAAAAAATATATTCTTAATTTTATATATAAAAAAAACAAGATTTTTTTTCTCAATTAATTTGATTTTCAAATTAAGGAATTTTTTTTTCTAATCATGTCAACCTTAATTCCAGAAATAAAACTTAATTATTCTAATTATCATTCTTGGAGAACTCATATCTCATTTATTTTTCGTTTTAAACACCTCTTCGAAATAGCCACTGATCCTTCTCTTGAACCCGGTTCAGCGGCTACCCAAGACGAGAAAGATACTTGAAAATCTAAAAATGAAGAAGCTTTAGGGTTAATTGGTATTTCCATTATTCCAGATTTATATGTGTTAATTGCTCACTGTTCTAAGGCTCATGATGCATGGTCCATCTTGAAAACCAAGTATGACAGTGGAGATGAATACCGCAAAATACAGTTGCAGGATCAACTTGAAGATCTCAGGTATGCAGATTTTAAAAGTATGGATGAATTTCTGTTAAAATTTGATTCTCTTAAAAGTCAAATTATTGCCTTAGGTGTTCAATTAGAGGACATTCGTTTAATTCATCTTATTCTTAAAAAGTGTCTTCCTAGATAGTTTCAACAGTTTATAACTAATATTCATACACAGCTTGCTATTCCTACTTTAACTTCTCAGTTAACTTATGTTATTTTTCAAACTTTATTAAGACAGGAAGAAGCTAAGCTAATTTAGTTTGGTACCCTTAAATCAACTGAACATGCATTTGTGTCTAGAAATTCAAATAATAATTCTCGTTCTAATAATAATAATAATCACCACAAACAATATAATACTAATTCAAATAATTCCAACAATAAATTTCATGCGAAATATAATAATAATACCAATCATCCTAATAACACTCGTAATACTAATAATCAAAGGAATCATTCCAATTCCAAACCTCATTGTTCTTATTGTGGCAAAGATGGTCATATTGTCAATAACTGTTTTAAAAAGCAAAATGATAAAAAACCTATGAATAATAGTACTAATAATCAAAACTCAAATCATAAAAAAGGTAACTCTACTGGTTTTAATCCTCGTCATGCTTTTACTTGTAGCTTTAATCTTTGTAGACCTTTAGAATGGATTGTTGACAGTGGTGCATCACAGCATGTCACTTCTCATAAAGAAATTTTTGATTCTTTACAACCTGATATTGCTAACATTCCTATTCAGTTAGCTAATAATCAGACTTGTAAAGTTGAAGGATTAGGTGATGTTACTATTCCTAATGGTAAATTGCATGATGTATTATATGTACCTGACTTGAAAACTAATCTGCTTTCTGTTTCACAGTTATGTCAGGACTATAAAGTTGAATTTTACAAAGATACATGTTATATCATGGATCCTCAAACTCTAAAAGTGATTGCTCATGCTAAAATGGATAATGACAATTTGTTTAAATTCCATGAATTTGCTAGTTCACGATATTCACTACATACTTCTATTGATTTCAATATATGGCATGAGAGACTTGGCCATTTAAATTCCGATTATATTACTTTCATGCAAAAGTATAATATGGTTGATGGCTTGCCTCACATTATTCCTTCCAAGATTGCCTGTATAGGTTGTATGAGTGGTAAGATGCATAGGGAGCCCCTTCCAAGTGGAAAATCATGGCAGGCAACTCATAAGTTGCATCTTGTCCATAGTGATCTTTTGGGCACCATGGAGAATACCTCCATCCAAGGTTCTCGGTATGCACTTACCTTTGTTGATGATTTTTCTAGACGAACTTGGATCTATTTTTTGCATAGCAAGGATCAAGTTCTTGATATATTTATTGAATTTCAGTTATATGTTGAAAAACAATCTGGTTTTAAACTTAAAATTCTTAGAACTGATAATGGGAAGGAATATGTGAATAATGCTTTTCATTCTTATTTGAAATCATGTGGAATTAAACACGAGCTTACTATTCCTTATACACTACAACAAAATGGTGTGGCAGAAAGAAAGCATTGGACCATTGTTGAAATGGCTAGAAGCATGTTGCATGCTAAGAATCTGCATTATAAATTTTGGGCTGAAGCCATATTTTGTGCAACTTATATCCTTAATCGGACTCCTACCAAAGCTCTCAAGCTTATCACTCCAGAAGAGGCTTGGTCTGGTAGGAAACCTAATTTACATCATTTACGGATTTTTGGTTCTATTGCTTATGTTCATACTCCTAAACAGAAAAGGCATAAATTAGATGCTAAGTCATCTCTTTATATGTTTGTTGGTTATGATGAAAACACTAAAGGTTATCGTGTTTATGATTCCACTACTAACAAAGTTCAAGTTGCTAGAGATGTTTGTATTGCAGAAAATGGAGTCCATGATTGCTCTACTACACATGATGCAGAATTCAGTGGCACTAAAATTGTGCTGGTGGAGGACCAACCTCCTTCTCTCAACCTTACGCCTCCTCTTAATCCTTCAAATCAAGTACCACCTATTATTTCTGCACCTACACCTCATGATATTCAAGTAGATACTAATGATACTTTTATTACTAATGATTCTTCCTCTAGTGATAATTCCATTACAACTAAACGTAAACCTAAATGGGCTCAAAACTTAATCAATGAAGGTGATGATTACATTTCTAGATCTGGTGGAATTAAACATAGAAGGATTAATTATTGTAATTATGCTTTGATGACTACTATTATGAATTCTAACGATCCTAAGTCTTTTGAGCAAGCTAACTCTCAACCTCATTGGCAGAAAGCCATGCAAGAGGAATATGATTCTTTAATTGCTAATCAAACTTGGGACTTAGTCAAGTTACCTCATGGAAAGAATATAGTTTCATGTAAATGGTTATATAAAACAAAATTGAATACTAATAATGAAATTAGTAAATTCAAGGCTAGACTAGTTGCTAGAGGTTTTTCCCAAATTGAAGGATTAGACTATAATGAAACTTTTGCTCCTGTTGCTAAAATGCCTACTATCAAATTAGTTCTTGCTTTAGCATCTAAAATGAATTGGCCCATTCATCAAATGGATGTTAAAAGTGCCTTCTTAAATTGTGAGTTACACGAAGAAATCTATATGGCTCAACCTCTTGGATTTGTTAAGAAAGGTAGCGAAAATCTGGTTTGCAAATTGAACAAATCTATTTATGGTCTTAAACAATCACCTAGAGAATGGTATTCTAAAATTAATTCTTTCTTTATTTCTCAAGGTTTTGCTAGAAGTCAGAATGATCCAAATTTGTATATTAAACATACTAACGATGACATTATTATTGTTATTGTTTATGTAGATGATCTAATACTCACTTCTAATTCAGACACTTTGATTTCTGATATCAAATTTCAACTTAAACAGAAATTTCAGATGACTGATTTAGGTATCTTACATTACTTCTTAGGTATGCAAATTTTCCAAACTCCTAAAGGTATCTTTCTTTCTCAAAGCAAGTATGCTTATGATCTTTTAGAAAAATTTAAGATGAATGACTCTAACCATGTTTCAATTCCATGTGAATTAGGAACTAAATTAATGAATGATATGAATACTCCTTTTGTTGATGAAACTTTGTATAGGCAATTGGTAGGAAGTTTAAATTATTTAACTCTTACTAGACCTGATATTGCTTATAGTGTTGGTTTAGTTTCTCGATTTATGTCTAAACCTCAACAAACTCATTTTAAAGTTGCTAAACACATCTTAAGGTACATTAAAGGAACTATTAATATGGGATTATTTTATGATGCAAATTTTGAATTTATTTTACATGGCTATACTGATTCCGATCTAGGTGGAGATCCCAATGATGGGAAATCCACTTGTGGTTATTTTTTCTTTGTTGGTTCAGGTCCAATTTCTTGGAAAAGCAAAAAAGAACACTCTATTTCCCTATGCTCAATTGAAGCTGAATACAAAGGTTGTACCGATGCAGCTAAGGAAGCTTTATGGATTAGAAGACTTCTTGATGATTTGGGTCTACCTCAACAATCACCTACACCTATACATTGTGACAATCAAAGTGCTACTGCCTTAGCAAAGAATCCAATTTATCATGCACAAACCAAACATATTTCACTTCAACATCACTTCATTCGAGAACAAGTTGAAGACAAGCAAATTATTCTTCTTTATTGTAAAGGAGAAGATCAAGTGGCTGATATTTTAACCAAACCACTTTCTAAGGAGAGATTTTAGTTCCATTGTAAAAATTTGGGTTTACAACCCGTTGATGTAAGCTCCCCAAGTAAAGATTAAGGGGGGGTGTTAGAAAGGTTAATCTTTCCTTGGATATATTAATTGGGATATTCCAAGGGTCCCTAAATGTAGTTTGTCCTCCTGTACACATGTGGAGGACATGTCATTGTTTTGTCCTTTATTCCACATGTAAGGACAACTCTTGTTTATTTCTTTATTTAGTTTATCCTCCTTAAGAGGATTGTGACACTTTGCACACACCTATTATGAATGTGGCATTCATAGAAATGGGAGTTACAAATGCAACTCCTCTCTCATCTCTATATAAGAGATGCTCCTCCTTCTTTCTTCTTCACTCTTAGCACTTGATGTTATTGTATTGAGCTACTTTTGCTCCAACACTCTCTCTCTCTCTCTTCTCTAGGCATTTGCCTTCATTCATAATACTTACAAGGGGTTTTCTTTGCTTTCCCCTTATAAATCCTTGTCTCCATTGTTGAACCATCTTGGTGTATGCTCTTGGAGTTTGCTTATCTTATGGTAACATTGTTTCACACTTAACTTACTTGGATTGTTTCTCGTTCCTTGCTCAACATTATCATTTCTTACAAAATCAATAAGCCCATCGTGAATATAAGACGACTATTTAGTATTAACTGTTGAAGGGGCATTTGTTCACCAATAGGTTTGTAATCCATTGTGCTGAAAAATGTTTCTTCTGGAGTATAGCACGGGGAACGATAATCCATCCTTCACTATAATTGATAGTAATTTCCTAAAATCCCTCTCCGTTGTTTTATAAGGATAATATTAAAATTCTCTTTTAAATTGTTCAGCAGGGAGTATTGCACATTCTCTTGCTGGCAATATCCTATGTTCCTTATGGGTATAGCACAAGGAACTATAATCCATCCTGCTATAGTTGCTAGTAATTTTGTAAAATCCCTATCCACTGTGGTTTTATACGGATAATATTAATATTATCTTTTCAAGTTTTCAATAGGTAATATTGCACACTCAATAGATGTCTATAATTGATAACAAGACAATATGAATGTGCTACTGCTGCTGTCATTATTGGCATGGCCTGCACCCGTCATCTTCTGAGTTTATTGTTGTTTTGAGTTCTCTGAGTTTCAGACTCGTCACTCCTGATATACTGGTTTCCATAACTCCTTTCTAAACTGTTCAACTTAGTTCTCCTCCTCAGTTCATCGTGGATCCATCAAAGGCTCTTACTCTTACTCCTCTGCATACATATCAGAGGAAAACAACGGATACAGTCCATGCAGAACTACTTGAACAGGTTATTAAGATAGAGGCAGAGTTTTATTGCTGGAGTTTACAAATAGGAATTTAACAGAGCTATTAGAGAGGGTTTGCATTTTGGAGAGAGAACAAACTACTGAAAGGTGAAGTAGAAGATGTCTCCAGCAGGCTCTCCATTGTCAGAACAAAAAATGGTGAGCTTTGCCACCTTTTCACAGAGCATGGGGCTGTTAACCCGATCATTTCAGAGCTGCAAGCAAGATAATCTGAAACTAACAACACACAAGACTGACATAAATCAGAGATAGAGAGACAACTAAAATCGTGGGCATCAGTCTGTAGTGGTAGGGATACTTTTTCTCTTTCTAGAGTTGGGGCATTGGTCCACTCCAAATTTGCTAAAGAATAAGGAGAACTAGGGAACTCAATTTGAAGGTTTGTGGCCTCTCACCCATCACCACCAACCCTTTGGATGTTGCATATGCATTTCTCTATGACCAACTTGAGCTGCCTGACATATTCCTGGAGAGGGCCTATGTTGGATATTATTCCAACCTATTCCTACAATTTCACATTCCCTCAGGAAGGCTCCGTGTACTCAAAGAACATACAACGCTCTTTCTTCTACCATTGAATATTTTTATTAACGAGGATCTTACTCAATCCCAGGTCATAAAACTTAAACATGCCAAAGCTCTTGTAGATTATGCCTGATGGGACGACAGGTGGGTCGTGGTTAGAAATTTTATGACGATGATTTGAGACAGTTTTCCTTGTTGGGTGAGCAGATGCGTGACTACAACCGCTGAATGACACTTCAAGTGTTAGGATGCAGGGGATGCACTAGATTTCTCAGATTTTCTGTTCCTCACTAAGACTCATGAGAGCCCTATTCGATCTTTTGCCATATTTGTCGATTTTCATTGGATGTCAACTTTCAGAAACGAGACTAGGAGCCTTGTTAAATTCACAGTTTGGGAGGGGTTGCTTTCCTTGTTAATGATTGACTTCATGGTTTCATTTATGTTATCCTACCAGCTGCCTCTGCTAGATTCATGTGGGTTTGGTTATGTTAGACTGCCATATGTTTAAGAGACAACTTTTTTAAGGTGTTATCCATAGTGGCCTTGATGAGGATCCCTTTTGATCTTTATGATAGCATCAGCTAGTTCTCTATGGTTGGGGAAGTTATCCTCAGATGACATAGATTCCCCTTCACAGTAAGGTGGTTGACTCTAATGCATTGAGGATTTCGATCCAGCTTATATGGGACTCCATAGGTTTTTAGAGGATGTGGATGTTTCCTGGACAAGGTATGGTAGACATATTCTACAAATTAGTGAGCCTTTGGACCTAGTGGTTCATAATGGTTTTTTTTTTCCTGGATCACACTTATTCATGTGTAGGCCTCATAGTGATGGTGCTAGCATGGTGCATTATGCTCTCTCTCGATCCCCTCCATTAGCCACTTCCCTGTTACACCGTCCCTCTAGTCAACCATGCTTTGCTTTGTCTTTCAATAAGAAGTGTCTTCACATTTCCCAACACAAATGTACTCTTCTTGCCTCCCTCCACCATTCCCTCCGACATTTTTGGCGTACCCTCTTCCCTTGCCATACTCTTGAGCTTGATCATACATTCCCGGTCAACACCCTTTCCAGGTCACACACCACACCTCACTGCTACCTATTCTCTTATACCACTATGAAGGAGTTGGTCAAAACTATGAACTCTATCAAGGCATATGATGACGAGGGCTTATAGGCTGAGTTCTTTAAACACAACCTCATAGTTTTGGGATTCTATTTGGCCAATCTCTTCAACCATGTTGGCACAGGTTTGTCCCATTCTTGAATGCGCCACATCATTGATCTGATCTGCCAGGCAGATCTTGATTCAAACTTCATTGATTAAAGAATCTCATGGTTGGACACACCTTCACCAAGCTGTACACCATGACTATTCATATTCTTCTATTGAGAGAGTTGAATCACTGTCACATTCGTGCCAAGGGGCAAATCAGTTTCAATCCAAATTATAGACTATTAATCACATCTTGAATCTTCGGGCCATTATTATAGAGGTGCATCATCCCTCCTCAAAGGTGTATTGTTGCTTTGTGGATTTCTGCAATGCCTTTGACATTGTCCCTAGGACAACCCTTTTTCAAAGGCTTCAAGATATCAATATTTTAGAAATTATTTTGGTAGTTATCATGACACTCTACGAGATGGTTGATGACATCATAGTACTCTTGAGGTTAACCAAGGCTGCCCCTTGTTGCCTGCTGTTTTTGGTATCTACATTAACAAGTTTGAGAGGTAACTTTGGGACCATACTCTTCATGAAGATAGTTGCCTTTTTCACCAGGTTCTAATTTGTATTCTTCTCTTTGTAGATTATATCATTTTTATGCTTCCTCTTTGGTGGGGTTATAGAAATAGCTAGACGGTCTTGTGTCCATTTGCAACTTGCAAAAATTGATAGATAAGTTAGGGAAGACCAGAGTGATGGTCTATATGCTCTCAAGATGTCTCACCTCCATTTCTTCTTTAGGGGTTTAATGGTGAAGATCTCATGCTCATACATATATCTTCGGGTTAAGTTCTTGGGCCTAGTTTACCATGAGACCCGCATTTCATCTATAGACAAATAAGGGGTATGCTTCATTGGGCCTTCTAAAAAGACAATGTTCCTACAACATTTTCAGGACACTTTGTCCATGATGACACTAATGGATACACTTATTAAGCCTACTATTCTTTGTGATTCGATGGTTTGGGGTTGATGCAGGAGCATCCTGGGTTGCCTTGTAATCCTGCTCATTTTTGTTCTAGTTATTGCCGAGTGCCGGTTATTGCCGAGTTCTAGTTGCTGCCGAGTTGTCTAGTGTTGGCCAAGTGTTCCTTTGTGTGCCAAGTGAACTTGATATTTGTTGTTGCTCAGTTCCTTCTTTGACTGAGTTTGCCTGTGATTGGTTCTTAGTTTGAGCCGACTTATGTATTTAATTTGGATTGTGAATTTAATGTTAGGATCTTGTCTTGGGATGTGTAAAGACCGTTTTAAGGTCATCCTTCCTTTATGTAATGATCTAGAATCTTCTGTAAACCATTTTGGCAAGTATAATAGGGGTGTTTAGGTTTAAGTTAGTGACCACTTAGGGAATTAAAGGGCAGATGTCCCTAGAGGAGTGAGTTTAGAGCTGGATTGTGGATTGAAGTTATATCTTGTATTTGACTATAACCTAGAAGGCCTTACAGCTAGGCATGTATGCTGATAATTGAAAGAATCAAGTGTTTATTGTTCTCTCTCCTTGGTGTTGTTCTTTGTGTTGTTTGCTTCTGTTGTCTTTACTCAACAAGGTGGTTGGGTAGTTAGGTGTGCCTCTAACCCTAGCTATTCTCTCCCTTGCGTCAGGTGGTACTAGAGCTTGAGGTTCATCCTCGTGGAGATTGGATTGTGTAGAACCCTAAGTTGAATTTGGTTGTAGGGTGGCAGATTTGTGGATTGACCTTCAACTGGTAGAGGGTTACGATCTTCCAGGAACCTGTTTGTAAAGATGGTTCAAGGCAAAGGAAATGTTGACACTGCTATTATGAACATGTTGAGACAAATTGTAGCCAGATTAGATGTTGTGGAGACAACGCAAAGGAGAGGAGTGCATCTTGATGATATGAGTGATGATGAAGCACTGACACCAAACCCTAATCCAGAACTTGAGGAAGATCAGGATGAGGAAATATTGTTGAGAGTGTTGCCTAGGGCACATTCAAAGCTTGCTGTAGAAGTTGTTCCTTATGATGGAAAGTTGGACACTGATGTTGTGTTGGATTGAATATCTAATATGGAGAAGTTCTTTGAGTTTGAAGGCACTCCTGATAATAGGAAGGTGAAAATTGCAGTCACTAGGTTGAAAGATCATGCCTCACTATGGTGGGAGCATTTAAAAACCGATAGACAAAGAAGATGAAAAGAGAAGATCAGGACCTGGTTGGAAATAGTAAACAAGGTGAATAAATTCCTTCCTGCTGATTACCAGAATAGCTTGTTGAGGAAAATGCAAAATTTGAGACAAAAGGACATGATTGTGAAAGAGTATACTGAGGAATTCTATAGATTGGACATCAGATTTGGACATGTGGTTGATGAGGTTAAGAAAGTTGCAAGGTATCTAAATAGATTGAGATTTGGAATTCAAGATAAGTTTTGTGAAACTGGAAAGTGTGGAAGAAGCATATCAATATGCCTTGAAAGATGAGGAGATCTTGACAAAGAAGCATGAACAAAGACAAAGAAGTAGAGGTGGTAGATTTCAGAGAGGCAGAAGTAGATCTTATGGAGAAAATGATAGATCTGACAATTTTGTGCAAGATAAGGACAAATCCGAATGGAAAATTGATGATAAAGGCAAGACCGAGTGGAAAGGTGGTAATTCTTACTGAAAAGGTACTAGTTCTTATCAAAGAAGAGATAATTCTTATTTTACAAGAGGATTTCATGGTAATTGTTTCAAATGTGGCAAAGAAGGGCATAGATCCTTTAAATATAGATACTCCGGTGAAAATGAAAGTGGTAGCAGGAATGCTTTGATATAAGTTGGATCTGTGCACCCTTAGAGTGATCCTGAGGTTGGGGAAAATTTGATGGTGAGGAGGACTTTGTGCAGTGAGAAAATTGAGGATAAAGAACCTCTTCATAGAAGAAGTCTTTTCAAGACCAAATGTAAGATAGTTGGGAAATGCTGCAAAGCTATGTCACAAGGTTTGCCGAATTTTCGACTTTACGTTTGAAATTCAGCGAACCTAGAAAAACTTTAAAACATTTGTTAAAATTCAGGTTGAGTTAGTCTAGCAAGAAACAAAACTTCTGGTTTGGCCTCAGTTCACATGAATACAGATCGATTTTTCTTCTTCGTCTGGTTTAGGCTCCGTTGCCGTTGTTTTCATTTATTCTCTGCTTGTGTTGTTGTCCCTTGTTGCTCTCTCTTCTCCGCCTAGACTTCTAACGCCACCATTGTCGTCTATGTAGTGGGGAATGAATGTAGCGCATGGTGCAGCTGCATGATTGCTTCCACTTGGCCGCAAAGACTGTTTTCTCTTGCCTGATTGAGTTTTTTTGTCGCCACACAAAGAATATTAGGTTTTCATTTCGTTTTAGATTTTTAAGATACATTTAATATTAAAAGGTTTAAGTTTATTTATTATTATAAAATTCATCTTTATTAATTTTAATGATAATATTAATAGTTAGTATATAACTTATTTATTATTATAATAATGTGTCAACGGATTTAAAACTTTATTATTTTTAATATTTTTCATTTTGTTTTGCAAAGTTAAAATTAAAAACAAATGTATTTCTTTTGTATGTTTTACTTAATATAATTGGTGATTTTATTTTGTTTTTAAAGTTTAATGTTTTATAAATAAAATATAGTATTATTTTAATATGTAAGAGTCAATAAAAGAAAATGAAAATAAAGTATTGGATATACTAATATATATAATTTTTTTTATATATAATGCAAATTTAATATTAAACTTTTAACCTTATCAAACTTCATCCGAATTTCATAGTTGTCGAACTCAAACTCAAACTCAAACCTTGTGACTTAGTTGCAAAGTGATCATTGATAGTGGAAGTTTAACAAATTTGGCATCAAAAGAGCTAGTTACAGAGTCGCAGTTGTAGAGGTTGAAGAACCCTAATGTAATGCCCCCATTTTTAGCAATTTCTTGCAGTTGGCCAAGCTAGTTCACTATCGCGATCCTCGTGAGCTAACAGTGGGATTTGAGGGTTTCAGTTGTGTGCTTATAGGCTTTTAAGCAGCCTATGGTGTGTTTTGGCTTTGTTTGAGGGACTTACTATTTATAGTAATTCAATCTGTTGGTTCCGATGAGCTCAGTTGAGTTAGAAGAGTTGGAGGATGCTCTCAGTTTTTATTTCGAGCTTCTAGTTTGAGGTCCAAGAATCTTGGAGGGAGCGTCTATTTATAGTAAGTCACCCGTCAGGTTCATTCATCCTCTTTCATCATTAGGATCACTTTGGTGTTGTTAGATTTTGGTTCTGATAACTCTTCAGTTGTTTTCGCAAGACGGGTGAATTATTATTATTGTTCATATAAATATGCTGAGGTTGTTATTTTTGATAGTGTTGTTAGTTGGTCACCTCAATATCATAGCTTGTTGGAACTAGGATGAAAAGTTTTAAATCATGGGAACAAGAAACAATAGCCTTATGTGTTAAACTTTTAAGTTATGGTGGAAAAGGTCATTTTCAGAGCCAAAAACAATTAATAAATCAAATTATAATGACACTTTATTATATTTTAATGTTGTGTGTGGGAAGCTTCTTAAGTGAAGTTCATTTGGGAAACTTTGTGCCATTTGGAGATTATAAATATGAGTCCATTTGATGAGTAAAGCATCCAATTATTTGATTATCTTATTTTGCTCTTGTTGTCTTTGTGACATTTCTGAGGCTGAAGTTTGTGCCCTTGCTGAAGTATAAGGGTTTGGGATCTACAATTGAAGTATTGTAGATTTAAATTTTAGAATCCACAACTGAGGTATTGTGGACTTTTGAGTTTTATTATTGTCTCCTTTTTTTGTATTAACTATGGTTGAGGAGCATTTATACAATTGAATATTATAATTTCTCTGTTGTTGGACGAGGGTTTAGTCTGCAGATTGGAGTTTGTTTTGGGCAACATTTGTAACGGTAGATTGTGAATGCTAGATTGAAATTGGACTAGGCGGCTTTCAGTTTGACTTTGCAATTACATTCTATGGCAAAGACCAGGTTCTTAATTTGTAAAATTCAATTGATATTACATAGTTTGAAAGTAAACAGGCCGGCTTCAAATTCTAGTTTATAATCAGCCAACAATTAAATTCCCTTTTCATTATATTGTTATATGGTTTTTTGATGAATGAATCTAGAGGCTGGTATGAATCATTTCAGAATTGTTTATTGACGCTTGGAATTTATTTATGCAAAACTTACAAGGCCAAAATTAAATAAGTTTGTGATCAGTTTCCTGTACATCCTGATATTGTGTTTGGAAATTTAAGACATCATATATTCAGTGGTAATTGGGCTGCTTGCCAAGTGTTTGACAAAATGTCAAACCATTGAAATCTGAAAGAACTTGATGCTTGATTTAGCTATAACTAGACAGGGTTATTACACCTAAACCTATCATGTTTCATGGATCAGGGATGAGAATAAGATATTGGAAAGTGAACAATGTGTTGTAAAAATTAAAGATTAGTTATTACTCTGATGAAGTTCCATGTGATATTGCTATGGATTGTTGTCATTTTCTGTTGGGTAGACCTTGGCAATATGATAAACATGTTGTGTATGATGGAAGATTGAATCAATATACCATGTGGACGAAAAGAGTTATGGATACATTGATGCCTTTGATTGAGTCTCCTGATGAGATAAATTGTACTACTGTGAGGATTTGCATGGTTGACGGAAAGCAATTTGAAAAAGAAATGAAAAGGAAACAAGATTGTTTTTCTGTAATTCCAAGAGGACCAAGTTGTGGTAGTAATGATTGAGTAGCAAATAGCAACCGAGTAGCTGAAAATGGTAGAGAACGAGTGACAACAAAATCTAGTAGTGTTAGCCTAGTGCCAGCAGAAATTGAAAGCTTGCTGAATGAGTACAAAGAAATTGTTACAGAGGATATACCTGATGGTTTATTGCCAGCAAGAAGTATAAGTCATTGTATGGATTTGATTCCTAGACATAGTTTGCTGAATAAAACACCATATAGGCTGACACCTATAGAGAATGAACAACTTAACAAACAAGTGCAAGAATTGCTACAAAAAGGTTTGATCAGAAAAAAGTTGAGTCCATGTGCTGTGCCTGCTGTATTGACACCTAAGAAGAATGGAGAATTGAGAATGTATACTGATTTTTGAGCTATTTAAAGATTACAGTGAAATACAGGTTTCCTATATCGAGGATGGATGACATAATGGATTGTTTGAGTTGAACAAAGTATTTTACCAAGATTGATTTGAAGAGTGGTTATCATCCGATCAAAATCAGAGAAGGTGATGAATGATAGACTGCTTTCAAGATGAAAGATGGTTTGTATGAGTGGTTGGTTATGCTTTTTGGTTTGACTAATGCACCTAGTACTTTCATTATGTTGATGAATGAAGTTCTCAAGTAATTCTTACGTAAGTTTGTGTAGTCCGAATAAAGTAATTATTATGTTTAGTACTTGTTAAAGCTAGCTGGGCTAGGTAGTTATGTGGCGAGAAAATGCATCAGTTGGTTTCCAACTAACCGACTTATAAATATTTGGAACATTGGTATTGTACTCATGTTGATTTTTGGTATTAATAAAGAAGTCATTTCCTTGCCTACTAGTATTGTGGTATGAATGGCACGTTCTAGGTTTTACTTCATATGCATCAATTGGATTATTCTGTGTATCTGTGAAATTGTGTGATATCCCAATCTACATTTTTGGCACTGTTGCCTAAGTCCAAACCTGGAGGTCAACAAGATGGAGTAATGGGAAGGCCCTCTATACCACTCATCCAAGTAACAAATAGTGACAAGGAAGAGGAGGAAATAACTAGGGAAGATCAATTGACACATGATTTGGTAATGACCTAGGAAGTTGTCGTCGATTAGTACGTACAAAGGGAAGCCCATAAGAGAACAATCCCTAAAGGTATTGGACGTGATGAACTTTCGGTGCCACCAGTAGTGTATGATCTCCTAGGAGAGATCCCTCACCTGCTAGCACGAAATTTGTTACAAGTGGAAGAGGAATAAGCTGAGACACAAAGGGAAAAGAGGAGACAACAATTACTACAACAATTTGTGGAGAGGAGGACGAGGGAGCGTAAAGAACATGAAGATTCCAAAAAGGGAAACAAACATTGAAATGATTCATGCCCCTGATTCCAAATATATATCCTAGGTGGGTATAGGGAGAAGAAATCGAGGAGGAAGTTGCCTTGAGGATACTATGTTTCCAGCAGTAAGAGGAGAGACGTCGTAACTGGAAAGGAGGACAAGGAGATTCTACGAGAATCCAACAAGGGAAAATCGAGCATACAATTTAAGGTATAGCAAATTTGGTCATCTCAGAGACACCAACAAGGAAGTTGGGATACAAAAATCCAGAGACACCGACAGGAAGAGACTTTTGACGGGAGTAGAGTCAAGAAGAAGGGGATACTTTTAGTAGTTCCTCCTCGAGAACGAACTTCCAATTGAGAGGGAGTGCTCCATCGGGAGGAAGTGTTCCATTGGGAGGTGTTCACATATGGCAATAGTCAAACAAAAATTGCCAAGGTTCACAGGGGATGGATCAGAGGACCTTGCTCGCCATTGTAAAACATGTATAACAATATGGCAAGCGAATGGACAAAATGAAGAGGCGGAATGGTTAAAAGCCTTTCCGGCCACATTAAGGGGTATTTCCATTGATTGGTATATGGATTTGGAGGCAGCGAAGAAAAGCACATGGAGTAACATCCACACAGCCTTCAAGGAAGAATTCAGACTCCTGAGAGATGATGATGAAATAGTAACGAAGATTTATAACACAAGGCAAGGGAAGATTGAATCTATCAAAGCTTCTAGTAGAAGAATGAAAGAGCTGATAGGAAAACTAGATAACAAGCCGGCAGATGGACTAAAGAAACGATGGTTCATTGAAGGATTAACACCATCTCTCAGGAGAAAGATGAAGATAGTCCCACCATCAACCATTGTAGATGCATGTACCCGTGCCATGAACATAAAGAGTGAGAGTAGAACTTCCAAGGCAAGAAGGCATGGAAGTTTAAGTGAAAGCTCGGAGGAGAGCGAAGAAGAATCCAAAACCATTCAAGCCCTGAGAAAAGACCTGAGGCATTTGATGAAGGAAGTGGTAGGGAGTAAGGAAGAAAAGAAAGAGGGGAGAGAACTTTGGTGTACTGAGTGTGAAGGCCATACTAAAGGAGCATGCTCAAAGAAAGCATTTTGTGAGATTTGTCAGGTACTGGGGCATGAAATTAAAGATTGCCCTTGCCCCTATAATTTGAAAACAAGAAGCACCCAAGTATTCCTGACCCATGAGGGGCAATCCACACCTCCCTCCACTCTGCCGAAGAACACAAATACAGAAGCCTCACCAGGAGGATACATAAACAATAGGAGAGGAAGTAACAATAATAGCAATAACAACACACCGCAATGACCACTCCAGTATGATTCCAAGGGGAGGCCGATGATTCAATGTAGGAGATGTAATGAATGGGGACACTTTGCACAAGATTATCAAAGCGGAGGGGGACAAAATGGAGGGGTGCTCTGCAAATGGTGTGGGCTAAGCAACCATGAGGATGCAAATTGCCCAAGACAAAAGGGAGTAAATATGTTAGACATTGACGTTCCAGAAGGCAAGATTCTTGTAGTCACCAAGATGCAAGCTAGAAAATTAACCTATCCGGATGCTACTACAGAGATCGAAAGATTTCAGGAAATAAAGAAACACATTCATGATAGCATGAGAGAGGAAGGATAAAGTTGGAGAAGCCTACTTCAAATAAGGGTGTAACGAATATTGTGCGGCAAGTCCTGGAAACCACTATCCTAGTGAAAATAGGTGATTTGTTAGAAACACTACCCCAGCTGCAGGTAGCACTAACACAGGGCAAACCCGAAAGGAAGAACCACAAAGAAAGAAAAGGAAGAAGTATGCATAGAAGACAATGCATTGTTCACCATAGAGATGGGGAGAACAACAACGGTAGTAGAGATAGAGATACTAGGGTGCAAACTCTCAAATACTATTGTGGATGGAGGTTCCAATGTAAGTGACTTATCAGAAGAAACATGGAAGGAAATAGGGAAACCTACACTCTGGCCTCCGACATTTCAACTAATGGGAGCGGACCAACATGGAATCAAGAATATAGGAACGTTGATGGGACAAAAAGTCATGGTACGCAAGAATTTTTTATTGATTTTGTGGTCATCACTCTAGAGAAGAAAGGATACGATGCTCTATTAGGAAGGGGATGGCTGGTTGTAGCAAAAGCTACCCATAACTGGAAATGAAACACTCTATCTATTGAGTTGTAAGGAAAAAAGTACATCATAGACCTCAAGAACTAGTTGGTAAGTCAAGACTTGACATCAGATTTTGAAGGAGAAGACTATGGAGGGATGGAACTAGATGAGGAAGGAAAACTGAGATTAGGGGAATGCTTAGAAGATGACACAAGCTCCCTTAATGGATTATTTCATTGGCAGATGGGAGACTATGAAGTTTTCCATGCGGAATGTAATATGCTGGAAATACAAGAATCTGAGTCAAAGGAACAATACTTGGAAGGGTACACAGAGTATAAGGAAGGGATGACAACCCTCAACAAGACACTTGCACACATTTTGAACAGAAAGTGGAATACGAAGATGCAAAGCTCTAGGCATTGAACCTCAGAGAAGAAGATCAACCCAAGGAATTATGGATAGTAGGTGATTGGGACCTAGTATTGAAAGCAACAACCCTTAGAATCTTCTTGGAGTATAAGGATGTTTTCTCTTGGACGTACAAAGACTTTAAGGGAGTACCTCTGGTATTGTGTCCATCGGATTCCATTGGTACTCGGAGCAAGACCAGTATGGAAAAGACCTTATAGAATGAATAAAAACTATTTAGAAAGAGTCGGGGAAGAAATTACAAAGATGTTAGAAGCAGGGATAATATTCTAAGTACAAATGAGTGAATGAGTATCTCCTATAGTCATATCACTCAAGAAGGATGACACTCAAATTCAGATGTCTGAACGGGGTAACAATAAAAGAACTATTTCCCATTTCGTTTATTGATAGCATCTTGGAGGAGGTAGTCGGTCATGAGATGTATTCCTTCATGGATGGGATTTTAAGATACAATCAGATTAGCATTGCGGAAGAAGATAAGCTAAAAATTACATTTGTGGTTGAAGACATGGTATATGCCTATAATAGGATGCCCTTTGGACTATGCAATGCACCAGCCACATTCTAGACGATCATACTACATATCTTCGATGGAATGTTTTTGGGGAATTTCAAAGCATTCTTAGATGACTGGTCAATCTACAGTGGGCAGGAGAAACACCTCAAAATTCTGGGAGAATGCATGGAGAAATGTCAAAGAAGATTAGCTCTCAATCCAAAAAAATGTAGGTTCATGGTTGCACATGGGAGACTGCTTGGGCACATTGTGTGCAAAGAACGACTAAAGATAGATCTTGATAAGATCAAGGTGATTTTGGAAATGGAAGTGTCATCCAATGTAATAGGTATCAAGTCATTTCTAGGTCACGTAAGATACTATAGAAGATTTATAAAAGGATTTGCCGAAGTATCAATGCCACTAGAAAGATTAACTAGGAAAGGGGAGCGATTTGGGTGGAAGGAAGAGTAGGAAGAGGCCTTCCGAGAATTGAAGAAAAGATTGGTCGGGGCTCCTATTCTCATATATCCCGACTGGGACAGAGAATTTTGTGTCCATGTGGATGCCTCCAATTATGCAATAGGTGCCACTTTGGCACAAATAGGGAAGGAAGGGCTGGATCATCCTGTATATTTTGCAAGCAGGCTCCTATCTAAAGCAGAGCGTAACTACAGTACCACGGAGAGGGAAGCATTAGGTATGGTGTATGCAGTGTAGAAATTCAGACATTACTTAATGTTGACGCAAGTTTTGTATCACTTACATAACATATTAGTAATTGGACATTTGATACAGAGTATCAAACATACAATTCCTCTCTTGAAAAGTTATTACTCATGAAGACATATGCAATAGCTCCAATGTTCCTTACACCATTGGATACTCACTCAGTTTTATCGATGTGATTTGCTGGTAATCACGTAGGCGGCCTTATGTAAATTGTTGAGGATGACTTGGACTTTGGTGGGATGAAGGTAATGGTGGCTCGGTTTGTGAAATGTGCGGAGGCAGATAATGTTGATGGTGGCGATGATGGAGAATGTGTCTGCCAATGATGATGTTGATGGGAAAGCGATGGTTGTGGAAGGTGAATGGATGAGTTCTATCACTTAACTTACTTCTCTAAGCTTCGACTATCCAGCTACTCACTATTCTACTCCTATGAATGGAAGGTTAGCAAATGAACAGGGATCGAACCTAATGAGAGTTGACCAGCGGCCTCACTTCCACAGTTGCAATGATTCGAAGGAATAATAAACTAGTTTACCACACAAAGCTTCCCAACCAACCGCTAGGATGCTAGTGGCCTAGTATTGATTCCTATCAAACATTTACCAATGCTACCATACAACTATCCATCTACTTTAACTTTACTTAAACAACTTCAAATGCAACCAACTTAAACAACTTGAAAGAAAATATAACTATGTGGAAGTAGAAAACATGCAATAACACCCAATGTTCTTGATCAACATGCCAATCGCAACAATGAAAAAGAGAGCAATTTTGGTATTATCTTCGCAACAATTTATCCAACACTTGACAAATGAGAGCAAATGGCCTTATATTGGGGCCAAAAATACAACGGACGGTGGAGATCAAAACAAGATCAACGATTCAAATTGGATCCTCAAAACCCTAATTAGGGTTGCCACCCCATCGACCAATGAGAAGACGCCACCTCATCAATGGACCAATGAAAAAAGTGCAAAAAGTGGCAACCAATGAGAAGGCACCAAAATGGTGACCAATCAGAAATAGACACTTGTCCTATTCTAGAGGAAAGGGGAAATTTGCCACTTGGGCTTACATCAAATGATCTTCTAATATAAATCTTGCCTTTTCTTTCATTTTCTTAGCTAAGGCAATGAACTTAGCTAGCCTTTCGTTAACTTCTTCCATAAGAGGACAAGGTGTGTGTTTCGCCTTGAGTTTTGCTGACTTCACCACACTGTTTGCTGCGTGTAGTATCTTTTCGTGATCCTTCTCATATTCCTTTGCAAATCCAATAAAAGCGTTGAGAGAGGAAAGGGTGCCCAAATGTTTTTTGTTAATAGCAACCTTTCCTAACTCATCCAGTCTTGATCCAAAATCTGTCTCATTGATATCTTCTTCTCTAATATCCTCAAAATCAAGTGCCACCCCAACATCGCTCATCATGGTTGAAATAGAAGTGTCGACGCTTGGACTGTGTCATGCAATCTCATTATGTATCTCCTCAAGTGTTCTAAATCTGGTAGTTAATGCAACAAACCAAGATTCAACTATACTCAATCCTCTCTCATCAACCAATCTAGCCCTTTGCAAATATGCCTCTGGTAGCCCAATGAATGCTTGTAGCCTACGAATAGCCAAATCTCTCATGGGAAGGAAACCTTTCCACTCCTCTTCGAATAACCTGAACTTGTCTCTAATGGCCACTAATGATTGGAATGTCGAGATGAAGGCAAGAAATTTCGCCCATCTTGGATTGTATCATGGATCTAATCCCTGACTTCATGTAGTTGACCTGATATCTCTCCTGAATTGCTCCCGCTGTCTTGAGGAAGGGCTGCCTGGTGCAGCTGTTGGATAGGCTGGCTATCTCTCCAATATTTGTTCTCAGCCTCCAATTTTACTATCTTTTCATTTGCTTTCTTTAACCTTTCTCTGATTGATGCTATACCTTCCTGGACCTCCTCACACTCCATATCATTTGTATTCCTTCCCAAGTTATGTTCCACTATCTCATATTCTTGGGCCACAATCTCATTCACTGCCCTGTTGACTGTTGGAATAGCAATCTGAACATTTCGGTGATCATCATTGTCGCTCCTGATTACCCTTGCCACCATTCTTGCCATTTGTTTTTGGTTCTTGCTATCACCCTTTTCCATTAACCCTTGGATGTCCTCAGCTGTATGGGCCGTTACCACCACGCCTCTTGGCATAAGCATTTGTCTTAACCATAGTGGTGCAGTGCATCTTCCCAAATCTGGATTTGGTTCGACTAACAAAGCATCACCAACGGCCTCGGGTTCTTGACTTATTGCCTCGATGATCTGTTAACTCCTTTCCTTCCCTCGCGTATCCAATTTTGCTTCAGATGCATGTAATAGGCCTCTTGGTTATCTTGAAATGATTTAGTTGCTTGGTCCATCATCACAATCGTCATGCCCTTGTACTGGGGAATGTTGAATGTTTCTTCGATTGCTTGTTTGCCAATGCTGGCCAACACTCTCTTTCCTTCATCAAAAATGATGGAATTACTGTTTAGATCAAATCTGGATGGACATTCCATCATCAATTCTGGACAGGGCAATGTGGGAGGAAAAGCCGCTGCGTGTACGATTCCGCTCTTGTATATCCTTTGTGCCAATGGGGATTGTCCTTCATTTAATTTGTCCCTCATCTGTATCATGTCTACTGTACTGATATTGGTGTCAGTTATTCTCTTCATTTTCGAGAAGAAGAAAGTTTTGGGCATCATATCCTCTTTGTCTTTCTTAGTGTTCGCCCGCTTGGGATTCTTACTTGCACTACCATCCTCCATGCTTGTCGCCCTATTACGGGATGGTAGAGTGGTGGACCAAAAGGCAAGAAGAACCAAGCGAAGCAATCCTTAGATTAGAACGAAAGATGGATGTCAGCTTAAGCGCCCCTTGCAACTCTAGATGATGAAAATTCACCTTAACCAATAATCTTACAGCGACTTTTCGGAACCCAAGATATGACTTTCAAATCCCTTTGCAAATTAGAAATTCAAACTTCTAAAACTATCCAACACTTGCTCAACAAACAAAATTCAAACTTCCATATGCATCCCTTGTCTCAACAAAATCGCCAAGTCTGATAAAAAAAATGCAGTCCTAAATAGGAAAAATCAGACCTTCACCATGAATTGCCCATGTCACCAAATCAGATCTGCCTCAAGAAAATGTCAACAGTGAAAGTTCTGCCCTTGCCTTAATTCACCCAAGCATGGAAGTCCTTAATTTGCCCAAAAAATATTACCCAGGGCACAAATTGCAGCGCTTAGAAGGAGAACAAATCACCAAAAATCTGCCCACAAGAAAAATCGCCAAGGCCTGAAATCTGCTCCCCAAGAGAAATTTGCTCAACAATGGAGAGAAATCTGCCTTCCACAAACTCGCCAAGTCTGGAAAAAATCTGCTCCTCAATGAAATTCGCCCATGCATGGAGAGGAAGAAGTGAATTGTGGAAAAGAAATGGGAGAGAGGTCTCCTTTATACCTAATCTCCTTCTCCTCAAAGCTGGCCGACCTAGTCTTGGAGGAGAACAAAAAAACCAAAATTAACTCCAAGTCAAGGCCCACAATTAAATACTTCGCTCAAAAAAATTAATTTTGCCAAAAGAAAATTGCACTTTTAAATTTGCCAATTAGCTCCAAATTGCAAAACGAAATTAAATGGCCTTGAGGGTGTTAAATATTTCCATTTAATGAAGGTTTAGTAATTAATACGTCATTAAATTTGGATTTTGGCTAACCAAAAGCCATTTTTTCAATATTAAATTACCAAATTCATTAAAAACTGAAAGCTTTCAAGGCAAATTAATCCAATTAAAGCCAATTTCTTGCAATTTTCTACCAAAGTGATTTTGCCAAGCTAAAATAAAAATAAAATAAAATTGCATTTAGAACCAAAAATCGGTTTTTTGCAATTTAGCCTCATTTCAACAAAATTAAAATTTTCACCAAAGAAAAATTTGAGATTTTCCAAAAACTTAAGTCTAATTAAAATTTCACAATTAAAACCAAATTTTCAAAAGAAAACGTCTAAGCACAAAATTCACAATTTTATCCTGCCAAGTTGAAATTAACTTAGAAAATCATTCGGCCTAGGGATAAAATTGATAGCTCTAGAAAATCAAGTTGAAACCGGGTGAAAATAAGCTAAGCCTCCCCATATTTGTCCTGAAGGTGCCAAGGCGTGAAATTTTCAAAACTCAAAAATTTTGGGCAATCCAAAAATTTGCTGAGGCAATAAAAAAATAACGGGGTCCCCAAGATTTGGGGTGATGTGTGAAAACCTCACAACACTTACTAGCTACACCCTTCACATTTTTTGTTGACCACCAAGCACTAATGTACTTAGTGAATAAATCGGTGATTCAAGGGAGAGTAAGTAGATGGCTAATTCTACTACACGAATTTATATTTAAAATTATAGTGAGGCCAAGAAAATCTCATGTGATTGTTGATCAGTTGTCAAGGATCAAGTTAGGGCAAGCTTCGGGTAGTGGGGTGTTGAGGACTTTCCAGATGCACACCTATTTCAGATTGTAGTGTTACCTCAATGGTATGAAAAAATTGGATATCAATAGGAACCTTTCCAAAGGCAATGCCTACAATAGAAAGGAGAAAAATTGCCTTAAAAAGTAGCGCATTCCAGCTAATTGAAGGGTTATTGTACAAAATGGGACTAAACGGAATACTAAGGAGATTTGTAATGAAGGAAGAAATTCTAGGGGTCCTAAGTGAGGCCCATGAAGGATTGACAAGAGGTCACATGGAACCAGATGCTACAATGAGGAAGGTACTTTTGGGAGGACTATGGTAGCTGACATTGTTCGTAGATGTGAGGGAATGGGCACTGAGTTGTGACACTTGTCAAAGAGCAAGAAGGCCACTTAAAACAGACTTCATGCCATTATTTCTGTCCAAACCACAAGGATTATTTGAACAGTGGGGACTAGATTTTGTAGGACCCTTACACAAACAAGTCATCGATGTAAGTACATAGTGGTGGCAACAGAGTATTTAACGAAATGGGCTGAAGTACGGGCTCTTCTAGACAATACTGCTCTTATCACAGCCAGATTTTTGTATGAGCAAATAGTCACCAGATTCGGGATTCCACTCCAACTAACAAGTGACCGAGGAGTACATTTCGTCAATCATACCATCAGGAGGATGACAAGTGAGTATAATTTTTTTCATTCTTTATCTAGTCCTTATTATCCAAGAGCAAATGGCCAAGCAGAGGCCACGAACAAAGTAATAGTGGCAATCCTATATAAAACTTGTGGAGTCAAAGGGTAGGATTGGGTAGGGTGAATCTCAACAGTGGTTTGGGCATACAGGACTACATATAAGGCCATTACTGGACATACCCCCTTTTACCTTATGTACGAATAGGAGGCCGTGGTACCAATGGAACATGTAGTAGCAAGCTTACGAGTGGCAGTTGAAAACAGGTTGGGGGATGAAGAGAGCCCCAAGGAAAGACTATGTACTTTACTCAAACTGGATGAAAGGAGGACATTTGCTCAATGGAGTACAGAGGTGGCCTAACAAAGGCGAAATTTTTGGCATGATAAGCATTTAAAGAAAATGGATTTTAAACAAGGACAATTGGTCCTAAGATACAATGGGAAAAATGAAATAAAACGAGGAAAATTTAAGGTCTGATGGTTGGGACCATTTAAAATATTAGAAATAAAGGAGAATGGATCAATAAAGTTATCTACTTTGGATAACAAACCTATCAGAGACCTAGTAAATGGGTCTAAGTTAAAGCGTATGAGAGGCGAAATAAATTGGCAAGTAGCTATTTTATAAATATAAAAGAGGAAAAAGGATGAAAAGAAGAAAGAGATAAAACCGAACCAAGTCCTTATAAAGAGATGGAGTCATAAAACATTACCTAGAGTGATAGAGAAGGAATTGCCAGAGAAGGAAGTGATAGATAGGAAAGTGCAGAGGCAGTCTTAGAGATAGCCGTCCGAGAGGAAAGGGTGGTCATAAGGACAGCCATACGAGAGGAAAGGGTACCCAACAAAGGCGTACAGCAGTAGGACAAAGTATGATATTCCCAAATCACATCCGTATGGGAGCAAGGCAAAGTACGACACTTCCAAATTTCATCTGAACATGACATCGTACGACAATAGTAGGTAACATCCGTATGACATCCATCCACATCCATATGACATCTATCCACATCCGTACGACATCATTACTCATTCATATAGTGGCAAATATTCTCATCCGTACGGGCATCCGTAAGGTAGTAGGGGTGCATAGGAAGTAACTCTGTACGGGAGATAGAGACACCCGTATGGCAGCAGTTTGCAGGAGTATGGTAGACAGAGGTACGACAATAGCCTATAGGAGTACGACAAATAGGTATGGAAAAAATAGGCACTCCTAGTATTTGAGAAATCCGTACGAAGGGTGAAAGAGGATGGACATAAGGTGGCCATACAAATACAAGAGATAGTATGAAGGGATACACAGGCAAGAGGAGAAGCATCTGTACGAAATTCCGTACAACTAGTAGTACTACACATGGAAGTTGGTTACGAGTGATCACTTTAGAAGGACGGGTGGTACAAGTGGCATATACAAACAGTTCAAGAAATCTAGGAATTGACTCGCCAACATAAAATGGTGAAATTAAGCATAGGGAATTCGAGCAAAGGAAACATTATCGATTCCAAGAAGAAGAAATTTGTTACATTGGAAGCCAAAAAGGAAAAAAGGAAAATTACAAAAGGCAAAGGGAAAACGACACAGAAAATCACAATCATGGCTAAGAATATTACATTTGAGAGTGTGATAGGAAGTGAGTGTAGGACTTGGTGGGAGAATGCGGAAGAAGATCATCCCTAGAAAACAACATTGTGCACAACAGAAGTAGGCAAAATAATTTTTATGCCAATTTTTTAATTAAAAGAATTTGAGCCTGTCCAGTGAAATTTAATTACAGGTTATGAGAAATCATGTCATAAATCTATAGTCCAACACTTCTAGCAATAGGTGATAGTTTCTTATTCAATAGAAGAAATAAGTAGGGTTTTCGGAATTCCCAACTGAGGGAAAGAAGTGGAAAAAACTTCTATGAAAGTAGAAGACAAGAAGAAATGGTTAAAATTAATGTGCCGAAAAGATCTTACAAGTCTAGAATGGGAATGAATCCTGAAGAAGAGTAGGGGTCTGAAGAAAATTTTCATAGCAAATGATAAATGGTGTTGTGTTGTAGATTTGGTTAAAAGCAAGCTCACTATGGGCAGCCGCACTTCCGACATTGCCCTTTGGATGTTACCTGTAGTGGATGGATTGTATAAAGGGTAGACATATAACTGGGCTAAATTTCTTTCTGATAGACTTCGAGAATTCATGGAGTTGAAACATAAAGCTTTTTATATGCCGCATCATATGGTGGCCTTGTTCTTAGAAGTAATACGCACTCAAGTGAGCAGTGAACACCGAGGGATATTGGTATTGGCTAATAGTGTAGAACCTTGCAAACCAGCCATGACCTACTGGCTCCATCTGGATACTATGGACACAGGATCTCACAATGGAGGTGAACCCAAGAAAAAGAAGCTGAAACAAATAGTGATCGAAGAAGAAAAAGAGGAAGAGGATGACGAAAGTTCAGAAGAAGAAGGCAGCAATATGGATTCATCCTCCTCCAACTCATAGGAGGTGGAGATCCACCCGAGTCATCTGTAGGGAACTCCATAGGCAGCGACGTTTTTAGCACCTATAAAGGGGCCACTTCTAGCAAGAGCAGCAAAACTTCTTGAGCTTTACCAGAAACCGCCTAGTGATCCCGACATAATTGAGGCAACAAATCCTAACATGGGGGGCTTCCAGAATATCAGTTCTGAAGATGGTGCCACTTATCCTTCCAGAACAGCCTTCTTGTACCAAAGTCATAGATCTGAGGTGCCAAACAAAGTGTGCCCATAAAGTGAGGTTACTAACACATCTTGGCCCAGAAATAGTCCATCCGGTTGCTCTTGTGGTACAACCAGTAGGACAAGAGGAGAAATCCAGGAAACTTCCCACTCAGGGTAACGTAATAGTAGCTGGTACAAATGTGGCCAAGACAAATACCGTCCTGGAGGAAGGAGACAAGTTACTTAAGGAAGAAGGCATCGTGTTTTCACCCATTGAGATAGTTGCTGATGAGTAGGTGGAGATACAAAGTGAGCGCGGGGAAGCACCGGACACAACCTCTTTTGCAGTCAAGGCCGAACTGTTCCTCACTGAGCTTCATGCCATAGAGCAGTCTACTCGGAAGATTGTGCAACAAGCTAGGGCTCAGAATTTGGAAACTATCATCATGGCAGTAGAGGCCTTGGTCGCCTTTATGTAGATTGATTGCCACACAAATTGGGGACTACTAGAATAGGGTGGCTATTCAAAGGAGGCCATGGCTACTGCATGGACGGGCAGCTCTATCATTTCCATAGGACAGGAAAAATCGCCTCTCATAGATGCACTGATAGGAATGAAGGTTTCTTTTTGGAGAATCTTTTTGAAACTTCAAAAGGAAAAATACCTAGCTAAAGCTTCAGAGCTAGAACGAAAAAGTCTTCAACAATAGTGGGCAGCGGAGAAAGTTGCTATACAGGAAGCCTAGAACAAAGAAAAAGCTGAATTGGAGAGCAAAGTTGCTACTGCAGAAGCCAAAAAGATGGATGCATTACAAGTCTTGCAGGGCATTCAGACAAAGCAGAAGACAGTTGAGCGAGACTTGCAACGGCTAAGAGGAACTTCGAGCACAGGGATGTACTCCCACCTTTCATCTTGAACTCAAAGTTGTTTTTGCTGGTTTCATGTTCTACAGTTGTCTACAAGACGACTGCATTTTTGGGGGGGATAGATGTAGTCGGAATAAGGTAACTATTATGTTTAGTACTTGTTAAAGCTAGTCAAGTTGGGTAGTTAGGTGGTGAGGAAATGCGTTAGTTGGTTTCCAACTAACCGACCCTTCTATAAATATTTGGAACATTAGTATTGTACTTATGTTGGTTTTTGGAATTAATAAAGAAATTATTTCCTTGCCTACTGGCATTGTGGTATGAATGGTACATTATAGGTTTTACTTCATATGTATCAAGTGGATTATTTTGTGTATTTGTGAAATTGTGTGATATCCCAATCTACAGTTTGTGATTGTTTATTTGGATGATATTTTGATATTCAATAAGACTAAGGGAGAACATATTGAGCATGTTAGACAAGTATTGCAAAGATTGAAAGAGGAGAAGTTGTGGGTTAATTTGAAAAAATATTCCTTTATGCAAGATGAGATTGTGTATTTGGGATTTGTGATTTCAGCTTATGGTTTGAGAATGGATCCTGAAAAGGTTCAAGCAATTTTGGAATGGCCTACACCTGACAATGTGGCTGCGGTAAGATCATTTCATGGTTTGGCTAGTCTCTACAGAAAGTTTATAAGGAGTTTCAGATCTATTTGTAATGCTATGACAAAGACAATGAGAGAAGATAAAAAAGTTTTTAAGTGGACATATGGGGTTGACAAGAGTTTTGAGACTTTGAAACAAAAGGTTGCGGAGTAACCTATATTAGCTTTGCCTAATTTCAATAAAGTATTTCAAGTTAAATGTGATGCAAATGGTAGTGCAATAGGAGCTGTGTTGAGTCAAGAAGGTAAACCTGTTGCTTTCTTTAGTCAAAAGTTGAATGGTGATAAAAGGAAGTACTCTGTGTATGATCAAGAGTTTTATGCTATTGTTCAATCTTTGAAAAAATCGAGACATTATTTAATTCCCAAGGAGTTTGTGTTGTATATGATCATAAAACTTTATAGTATTTGGGCAGTCAACATAAGTTGAATAGGAGACATATGAAGTGGGTTGATATTTGCAGAATTTTACATTTGCGATAAAGCATAAAAGTGGAGTTACTAACCGAGTTGCTGATGCATTGAGCAGAAGGCGTTCTTTGTTGACTGAGATGAAGGTTGAAGTTCTTGGTTTTGATGAAATGAAGGAGTCGTATGATACTGACCCTGATTTTTATGAGGTGTGGATAGAGTGCAGAGCACCAAATCTATCAAGACAACTGAGTAAGTATGATGAGTATTTCATTCAAGAAGGTATCTTGTTTAAAGGAATTCAGTTCTGTATACCAAGAAGTTCTATAAGAGTTAACTTGATTAAGGAAAAGAATTGTGGTGGATTGGCTAGACATTTTGGAATTAATTAGACACTGAGTTTGCTTAAGGATAAGTATTATTGGCCATAGATGTATAAGGATGTTTAGAAGTTTGTAAGGAGTTGTGCAATTTGTCAAGTTGCAAAAAGAGTAATGAAGAATACTGGATTATATATATCTATTTTTGTTCCTGAGAAACCTTGGAGTGATATTACTATGGATTTGGTTCTTAGATTGCCTAAGAAAACAATAGGGTATGATTCCATATTTGTTGTTGTGAATAGATTTTCTAAGATGACACATTTCATACCATGTAAGAACACATCAGATGCTGTGCATATTGCCAAGATTTTCTTCAAAAAGATTGTTAGATTGCATGGATTATGAAGAAGTGTTATTTTTTATAGAGACAGTAAGTTTGTTGGTTATTTTTTGAGTACTTTGTGGAAGAAGATGGATACTAAGTTGAAGTTTAGTTCTATATTCCATTCACAGACAAAGGTTGTGAAAAGGAAGCTTGAGTAATTTGTTGAGATGTTGTTACATCCCAAATTTTGATCTAATTTAAGATATAGTCGTTGAGGTTCACATGAAGTAAGTTGGTAGCTTAATTTGTTATAATCTTGCAAAATAGTAAGTTGGTAAGTCGTTATAATTTCAGGTGAAGATAACAAATTAGTTGATCATTTATCACAAATTCATGGAATTGAGAAGATGGTCAACCGTTATGATTATTTATGATTAAATAATTTATTATGATAATATGATTTAATTACGGAGAATTTCCTTGCAGGAAGCACGTCGAAGAGGTGGAAGCATTGTTAGAAAAGAATTAGGTAGGAGCATCACCAACACTGGGCAAATGGATCGAGGACCTAACGACTTGAAAGCAGGATACATCTGTGGGACCTGCATGAGCTATTTAATTAAATAATTTGATAAAACATAAAATAATCTAATTAAAAATATAAAACATGCCTCAAAAGATTTTTAAATAATCTTCATCATATTATTATAATAAATACTTACATACGTACATATAAAAAATAAAAATGAAATGGCACCAATAAATTATAATAGCATAATTTAATGATGTCACCCCATTTATATATTTGTATGAACGTATACAAATATATATTATTATTCATTTGAAAATTATAATCTTCCAATTCTGTTCTTTTTTTTTTAATATTCTTGCTTTTAACCAATTAACATTTGGCATGTTAAATCGAATTTATAATTGGAATTCGAATGGACTTCTTGGAACCGATAGAAGTTGAGGAGCCACGACTAGCCTTTAAGAGAAGCCAAGACAACATCTCCTTTCTATTGTCTGCTACGTTCCCATTTCAAGCCGAGCATAATCATTCTCAGCTAAAAACATTCTTTCTAGCTACTTAACCAAAATTACCTTGTTCTCCTTTACTTTGCTAGCATCTGAACTCTGCAATCAAGTCTTAACTAGCAGGTGAACAAATAGCTAAACAAGAGTTCCGACCAAGGACAGGAGGAGACACGTCCAGACAAAACTTCAAGCCCAATCTCAGGTCATGAATATATACAATCATATTTCATAAATTCCTTCTTTTTCTAAGCATATGTTTGACTGCAATCGGCTACACATTGCTAGGGCTAAAAGAAATACAATATAAGCATTTGTAATTCATAGTTTCTTCCTTCACTGAGTAGAATGTTCGACTGCAGTTCACTACATATTGCTAGGATAGCATTATATGTTTTCATATTCATAACTTCTTCCTTATCTGATTAGAATATCTGACTGTAGCCGACTATGCATTGTTAGACTAAGCTTAATTTACAATACTTTGCTGCTGGTCCTTGTATTACATAGAGTTTCATGGAAGAACTTCATAGTAATATCTTTGTGATTGAACATCATTTATGAAATTGAATGGTAGCTGTAGAAACTTAAATGATTATATGAACCAACATCAATAACCATGCTATCATAATTTCCAAAATAAATAGTCATAGATTCTCTAACACCTAGGATTCACCGGCAATGATGCCATGAAATGGTGAAGACGTGGAGTGACTCTGCAAGAATGCAAAAGAGAAATCAAATATGATTAAATTAATTAATTAAACAATTAATTCTACAACCTTTATGTTAAGAAAGTAACTTGTATAATTCTACAGGTCTGTTAGTACAAGCCGTACCTTCTTGTATGGATAATATATATCCAATGATTGGCAAATAACACATTTATATCTTCCCTATAGGTGCCGGCGATTCCCATATAGGTGTTATTGTTTTGCATTTAACTAAACTAATGCTTAGTTTTGTTTTTTCTTAACATAATCCTCGAAATTGCCGATTTAGGGATAATAGTGTTTTATTGCCTAAACTAGGGTCATGTCCCTCGAGGGACATACCCTCTAGATCAAATATATATAAGGTTGAGAATTTAGTTTGGAGAACACATGTACACAACAGTCTAATTCTCCAAGCATTCTCCTTCCAACAAAGATATAACTTGAGATATTCTCCATCACTCAAGATCGAGGATAAAAGACTGTACATGCAACAAAACATCAGTTATATCTGCATCAATAAAATCTGAATACACATATTGTCTTAAAGATCATTCTCAGCATCTTGGAACTGCACTGTAAGTTGATTCAAGGCTCACGAATTTGCAGAACTGTACATGGTATCAGAGCCAAGTTATCAGATCTAAGGCTCTACAAATTTTCAGCAATATAACCTTTTAAATATTTAGTAGTTCTCTTCCATTTCCAATGGCGTATACAATCAGGCCTGAGGACAGATTCGATGGGAAGGAACACTTTGACGCATGGAAATTCAGAATTTTGATGATTCTTGAAGAAAACAATGTTAAACAATTTGTTGATGGAGCATCCAAATAGCCACCAGTTGAACCTCACAAATCCATATGGACCAATGGAAATAGAAAACCCATTCAAATAATCTTGGATGGAGTTAAGAATGATATCGTACCTATGCTTACGAAACACCAAACTGCCTACGATATGATGAATGCATTAAGGAATGCATTTGAAGTAAACAATGCAACTAGGGTCTTTGCATTAAAAAGACAACTGAATCACATCTAGATAAAGAAAGGAGAATCAATAAACTCTTATTTCCTAAGAGTTGTTGGCATTAGAGATGAATTGTCAAGCATAGGAACCATCATTAATGACACCGAACTAACGCTCATGGCCATAGATGGTTTGCTAGAATCATGGGAAACTTTTGCACAAGGAATAAGCGCTAGAGATCAACTTCTGGACTTTAATAGGCTCAAGAATGATTGTCTTCAAAAAGAGTCAAGAAAGCTAAAGAAAGGAGGAAAACCAAAAGTAGAAGATGAAGAACTTCACATTCTTAATGCAAACTCTTATAAAGGCAAGAAAAAACACTTCAAGAAGAAAAGGGGAAATCAGAAGAATGGAAAGCCCAAGAAAGATCTATCTAAAATAAAGTGTTTCAAATGTGAAAAATTTGGACACTATAGATCTAATTGTCCAGAAAACTCCAAACAACAGGCAAATTGTACAAATGTCATTACAGAAGAAGAGACTTATGATTTAGAGAATCATGTTTTGTATTCCTCTCTATCAAATCAAATCTCAAATAAGGCATGGGTAATAGATAGTGGATCTTCTAGACATATAACGGGATACAAAGAAACTCTAGATTCCTTATCAGAGAAAGTTAGCGGTGAAGTTACTATTAGTGATAACTTTGCACACTCAGTTGAAGGAATTGGAAACTACACTTTGAAATTAAAAACAAGAAATACTCTTCTTCTTAAAGGTGTACTCTATGTACCAGGGATTAAAAGAAACCTAATCTCAATAACAACACTTGAAGATGGACACAATGTTGTGTTCATGGATGACAAAGTATTAACTTGGGCTAAGAACTCTTCCATCAAGAAAGCTAAATTAATTGATCAAAGAAAGGGATAGTTGTATGAATTGAATACAGAATCTAGTCGATCCATTCAAGCCCTAGTTCACGAAGCTAAAGATTCAAACGAAATATGGCACAGAAGATTAGGGCACCTAAATTTTAAAACTTGATCAACTATGGAAAAGATGGTTACCAGATTACCAAAATTAAATAAAGATCACCATAGTATTTGCAAAGGGTGTGCCCTAGGTAAAAGTACTAGAAGTCCTTTGCATGATAGTATTAGAAAAACAAATAATGTACTAGAATTAATTCATTCAAATTTATGTCGACCTATGTCCGTTCCCTCCCTTGGAGGATTATGGTATTATGTCTTGTTCATAGATGACTTCTCTAAGAAAACATGGATTTATTTTTTAAAATGCAAACAATCAGAAGATATCCTACAAAGATTTAAAGAATTCAAAGCATTAACTGAAAATTTTTCAGGACATAAAATTAAAACCCTTAGAACAGATAATGGAGGAGAATATACCTCACACTTGTTTAAAAGGTTTTGTAAAGAATCAAGGATCAAGAGGGAGTATACTATTCCTTATAACCCGGAACAAAACAGGGTAGCTGAAAGAAAGAACAGGACAATTATAGAAGTTGCTAGGGCTATGATTTTTGACCAAAATTTAGAATACTATCTTTGGGCAGAAGCCTCTTGTACTGCAGTATACATTCAAAACAGAAGCCCTCACTCCTATCTTAAAGATAAAACCCTTCAAGAAGTATTTACTAAAGTAAAACCCAATTTAAGTCATCTCAGAATTTTTGGATGTCCTGTATACATTCATGTTCCAAAAGAAAAGAGAACCAAATTAGAACTATCTAGGAGGAAAGGTATCTTTGTAGGCTATAGTCAAACTTCTAAAGCATATAGAGTTTTCATACCTGGACAGAAAACTATTGAACTTAGCAGAGATGTAATCTTTGAAGAAGATCTTGCATTCAAAAGAGCCTTAAGTTCCAATGAACCTTCTCCTTTATCAAATTCTGAAAGAATTAGTGAATCTGAATCCCAGAGGGAGAACCTAGAAGAGGTAAAAAATGAAAATATGAACCTCGAGGAAAATTCAAAAAAAAGACCACTTTGGGCCATAAAAACAATTGAAGCAGCTCAAGATTTTGCTGCACCTTCAGGATCAGTCAGAGAAAGTAAAAGACCTAAAAGAGTCTCTGGTTATACAACAAATATGATTGATTTATCCAAAACAGAGTCAACCAATCCTTCTGATGCTATTAAACATCTAGCTTGGAAAGAAGCTATGATAGAAGAATATCAATCAATTATGAAAAATGATGTTTGGGAAATAGTTCCAAGACCAAAAGAAAAATCCGTTGTTTCTTCCAAATGGATATTCAAGATAAAGCATATTGTTGATGGGAGTATTGAGAAAAATAAAGCCAGATTTGTAGCCAGAGGTTTTTCTCAGAAAGAAGGGATTGATTATGAAGAAACATTTGCTCCTGTTGCCAGATATACTACCGTTCGAGTTGTCTTAGCAATTGCTGCACCTAAGGGATGGAAGGCACATCAAATGGATGTAAAGACAACATTTCTCAATGGAAAGATTTCAGAAGAAGTCTATCTGGAGCAACTAGAAGGATTTGAAACCCATGATCCTAACACCTTTGTTTGCAGACTCAAGAAAACTCTTTATGGTCTTAAATAGGCTCCCAGGGCCTAATATGAAAGGATTGATAAATATCTCACCGGCTTAGGATTCTCTAAGAATGAAGCCAATCCAAACTTATATTATAAAAGAGATAAAGATGGTATGGTAATATTGATATTGTATGTTGATGATTTATTAATCACAGGTGATGATAATCTTATAGATCAATGCAAGAAAGATCTAACCAAAGAATTTGAGATGAAAGACTTGGGTCTTCTCCATTACTTCCTAAGATTGGAAGTACGACAGAATGCTAATAGTATCATACTGAATCAAGGAAAGTACACTTCAAATATCTTGAAGAAATTTGGAATGTGGAATTGCAAGTCTATGTCTTCTCCAATGGAAACCAATTTGCATAAACTTAAAGAAGTGGCTGCAGAATCACCTCCAATAGATTCTACTCTCTACAGGCAGATGATTTGGTCCCTGATGTACCTAGTAAATACAAGACCTGATATTTGCTATGTTGTTCATGCCTTAAGTCAGTTTATGTGTGAACCTAAGGAGATTCACCTAGTTGCTATTAAACACATTATGAGATACTTATAAGGCACTCTTAATTATGGACTCAAATATGAGAAAGATTTGCATGGATTCATCGATTCAGATTGGGGTGGAAGTGTTAAAGACAGGAAAAGCACTTCAGGATGTTGTTTCAGTTTAGGATCAGCTATGATTTCATGGATATGCAAAAAGCAGTCTTTAGTAGCTCAGAGCTCCACAGAAGTCGAATACATTGCAGCAGCGATGGCCTCTTGAGAAGCAGTATGGCTAAGGAAGTTACTTGTGGGATTATTTGGGCAAGCCATGAATCCTACAATTATTCATTGTGATAATCAGAGTTCCATCAAGCTCTCAGTGAATCTAGTTTTCTATGACAAATCCAAGCATATTGAAATTCCTTACCATTATGTAAGAGATATGGTAGATAGGAATTCTGTAAAAATGGAATACATTTGTACTGCAGATCAGACAGTAGACATACTCACCAAACCTCTATCTAGAGTAAAGATGGAACATTTCAGAAAGAGACTTGGTATGGTTGAGTTGTAATTCATTTGTACTCTTTTGATTATTAATAAATAATAAATTTTATTTTTGTTAGGCTATTGACTGTTATGGGCTCCACCATGTGTAATCATTATTTAAGAGGCGATGATCTCTGAAATAATGAATACTTGTACAAAAGACATTATGGGAGATGACGATCTCTTAGATAATGTACTAAACAGTAGATTTTACTATAAGATCCAGATGAGTTTTAGATCGTCTTGTGACATTGACATTGCTATGTTCATGGGTCACAAATTGGATAAAGGAAGGATTTTAGAAATTCTTCGGGTTTATCTTGTATTCTGCTAGATGTTAAATTCAGGATCTTGTTGTGATATAGAAATACCAATTTCTATGAGTCACATGTGTCTTATAACTACTAGTAGTGATTTGTCATATCACAGGTTTAGTAAGATGATTTTGTATCATGTGTTCTATCATGTGTAGTAATTCTTGCTTAACATCTGTATTGATGTTGCTAGATATGATATCTCTCTATAGGATTATCAAGTTAAGAGGGAGTGTTAAGAAAGTAACTTGTATAATTCTACAGGGCTGTTAGGCCGTACCTTCTTGTATGGATAATATATATCCAATGATTGGCAAATAACACATTTATATCTTCCCTATAGGTGCCAGCGATTCCCATATAGGTGTTATTGTTTTGCATTTAACTAAACTAATGCTTAGTTTTGTTTATTCTTAACATAATCCTTGAAATCGCCGATTTAGGGATAATTGTGTTTTATTGCCTAAACTAAGGGGATCAGATATATATGAGGTTGAGAATGTAGTTTGGAGAACACACATACACAACAATCTGATTCTCCAAGCATTCTCCTTCCAACAAAGATATAACTTGAGATATTCTCCATCACTCAAGATCAAGTATAGAAGACTGTACATGCAGCAAAACATCAATTATATTTGCATCAATAAAATCTGAATACACATATTGTCTTCAAGATCATTCTCAGCATCTTGGAACTGCATTGTAAGTTGATTCAAGGCTCACGAATTTGCAGAACTGTACACTTTAAAAATGTCTTTTTCAAATCACAAATCGTGATAAGCTATAACATATATATTATTTATGAATTTGTTGGGAATCAACAAAAAGAACTGGTTGTTCTGAGAATTCTGAACACCTGGGATTCACCCAATTGTGTAGCCAAAGAAATGGGTGATGAGGTGAGAGAAATGAATCTGAAATAACATGAAACAGTATCAGTAATGACATAACAATGCTTATCATTTTAAAAAAGAATCATTTAAAAGCTCATGCATTAACATGTTTACCCTCCTGTTGTCAAGTCGAATGGTGTGTTTAGATACTAGGATGCTCAGTGGATGACAAGTTGATCCTTGTCTATTCCGGGTAGGGAGGGCCTTTCTCGTTGGAGATTGTGTGGAAATAAGTTATAGTCCGAGGTTGGGTGGTTAAGCCCCTAACAATGTTTCATCTCTTCCAAGTTGTCGGATGTACAACATACAAAAATAAGCTATATATTCAATTGTTTGTCAGTAATAGGTATTTTTACTTTTATGATGTATATGCAAGAAGGTAAGATTAATTGAGTTATCTCATCGTTACAACTATTTTACAGCTAGATGTGAGAGATAGATTTATGGATTGTTTTTCATTTATATGAATATCGAATATGAGCACTTCCAATCTTGAGTTATTGCCGCAGTTAAGCAATCGGAAGGAAAGGAATAATACAGTGGTATCTAACGCCTTAAATGATCCAGTGGTAATTGAAGCCCTAAATGATACAATGGTATTTGAAGCCCTAAATGATCCAATGGTAATCGATGCCCTAATTGATACAATGGTTTGTGATACCCTAATTTTATATAGTGGTGTTTAATAGTAATTGTCATTTGATTTTGATATAGCGGTATTGAATAGTAGTCATTATATGATTTTGTTATAGTGGTATTTGTGGACTAATCTGGGTGATTGCAGAAGCTTTCTTACAATGATTTATCGGTTCAAATTCCATGGTATGTGGATTTTAATTTCTATAGTAATTCATTGATGGTGTTTTATATTCTTAGTTAAGAAATTTTGATTAACTGATTTTAACCATCAATCTAATTCACATGAACATGACTGATATAATTGTCTTCTTATGAAAATGAAGTAATAACTATAGTTTTCGAGTATGTTAGTTGTTAATTAAGACCCGGAAAAACTAGATGTTACAGATGTTTAGTTGGAGATAAGTCGAGTAACTGGGATATGGTATTGGCACAAGCTAAGTTTGCATATAATAATTCTATGAATAAGAGTATAGGGAAAACACCTTTTGAAATTGTTACTAGAATGCAGCCTAGAGGACTATTAGATTTGAGGGATGTTGCTGGTGAAGAGAAGAGAAGTGTGGTTTTATGAAGTCTTTGCATGAAAAAGTGAAGTTGAGATTGGAACAAAGTAATTAGAAGTATAAGGACAATGCTGATAAGTCTAGGAGACATCATGTTTTTGAAGTTGGTGATGAGGTGATGGTTCATTTGAAGGAAGACAAATTTCCCGTTGGAACATATAGTAAACTGAAAATGAAGAAGTTTGAACCTTGTAAGATCTTGAGGAAGTTTGACAATGATAATGCTTATAACTTGAGTTACCTGATGACATGGATATATCTCCTAAATTCAATATTACTGATTTGCATAAGTATCACGAGTCAGATGATTATACTAAGAAGCAGATTGAAGAAGTTGAACAAATATTGAATCAGAAAGTTAGTAAAAGCACAAGAGGAAAATATTACCATGAATATTTGGTGAAGTGGAAGAATAGATCAGTTAAAGATGCTACATGGATTTCTCAATTTGAGTTCGATTCAACTCAGGTTGTGACATCTCAATGATTCAGGAGAATCATTTCTTTCAACCTTGGTTGTCTGATGCAGGAGTATCTTGGGTTGCCTTGTAATCCTACTCATTTTTGTTCCAGTTGTTGTTGGGTTGTCCAGTGTTGGCCAAGTGAACTAGATATTTGCTGATGCTTGGTTCCTTCTTTGATTGAGTTTTTTTGTAATTGGTTCTTAGTTTGAGCCGACTTATGTATTTAATTTGGATTGTGAATTTAATGTTAGGATCTTGTCTTGGGATGTGTGCACACCATTTTAAGGTCGACCTTTCTCTATGCAATGATCTAGAATCTCTGGTAAGCCGTTTTGGCAAGTATAAAGGGGTGTTTAGGTTTAGGTTAGAGACCACTAAAGGAATTAAAGGGCACATGTCCCTGGAGCAGTGAGTTTAGAGTTGGATCGTGGATTAAAGTTGTGTCTTGTATTTGGCCGTAACCCAGAAGACCTTACAGCTGGGCTTGTATGCTGATAATTGGATGAATCAATAAAGTGTTCATTGTTCTCTCTCTCCTTGGTATTGTTCTCCGTGTTGTTTGCTTCCATTGTGTTTACTCAGTAAGCTGGTTGGATAGTTAGGTGTGCCTCTGGCCCTAGCTATTCTCTCCCTTCCTTGCATCAGGGGTCTTTTGCTGGATTTTGATAGGACCTCTATTGAGTGCGTTCAAATTCTCCTCCCCCAACAAATTCTCCGGTGCAAGCAATGTCTCCCACACAACATTATTGTTGCACGCTCTAAAGCGCATCCCTTTAGGCTTGAAGCCATCTTTGATCTCGTTTGGTACCTTCACTACCTTTAGGGTTTTTTTTGATATGGGTGAGGGGTGTCATAGATACCCCTACCTTGCCTATTGTTCTTTAGAGTCTTTTTTTGCCTCCATTGTCCCATTTGGTTGAGCTCACAGTTAGTTTGTTGAGAGTTCGACTCTTCTTGGGCTCTATTGGGATTAAGATGGATTGCCCCCTCCCTTTTAGTACTCTCTTAATGCTGCCCCCCATCTTCTTCATACTAGGAGCTAAATAGATGCATCAAAGATGACATTTATAGGCAATTCATTCATAGTGTTTGGGTTAACCCCCATGAGGGTCTTCACCCTGAGATGACCTTTTATGGAAAGAACTTTCCGGAGGTGAAGGATTCACTCATTGTCCGACCTTCCTACTTATCTCACCATTGGCTCCATTCCCTCAAGATCCCACTTGGCTCCTCCTGAGTGGGTACACATTTGATTTGTTGAAAGATTGCACATCATGTTGACAGAGCGAACAAGATTTGTTAGCTTTGCAACATTGGCGAAGTTGAGTCTAAGGAGCACTTCATCTTTTGTTGTCCCCCATACCACATGATTATAGGGAGGTCTTACTACCTCTTCAGATAGGTGGGCTCTCTCCACCTTTATATACGAAACAATGGTGCCTTTCCCTTTATTTTAGGAAGCCCTTAGGCTTCGAGACCACACACTCTAGCACCACCATCGCATGATGCCTCCACCCTATTAGCTTATTGCTTCTCCACAAAGCTTCATTTAGTGTGTTAAGGATATTGCTTCATTCAGATTGAAGCATTCTTATATTAGTTATGGATTTAATATATTGTTGAATGAATATATATATATGTTAGTCACAAAATATTTATATATACAAAAAGGAATATAAGGTATCGACAGATTTGTCTAAATTGGCAATTATTGTTCATGAGTCCGATATGAGAGTCATGATTATGAAAGGCTGTGACTCTCCTTAGAGTGTCAGACTCATATATAGTAATTCCAAGCCGGTGTTCTCATATTTAAATTCATACCCAATAGTACCTTGAAGATACCTTAATATATGCTTCAAAGCAACAAGATAAATTTCACGAGGTTCAAGCATGAATTGACTCAATGCATTAACAACATAGTAGATGTCAGGTCGAGTATTTACAAGATACATCAGAGACCCAATTATCTATCTGTATAAAGTAGGATCAACTACACTGGATTCAACACTTGCTTCCTTTAGCTTGTGTAAGTTTGTTTCCATTGGGAATATCTTTCTACATCAAAAGAAGTATATTGATGATATTTTGAAAAGATTTGGAATGTGGGACTGTTGACCTATGTCTATACCTATGGAAACAAACTTACACAAGCTAAAGGAAGCAAGTGTTGAATCTAGATTAGTTGATCCTACTTTATACAGATAGATAATTGGGTCTCTAATGTATCTTGTAAATACTCGACCTGACATCTGCTATGTTATTAATGCATTGAGTCAATTCATGCTTGAACCTTGTAAGATTCATCTTGTTGCTTTGAAGCATATATTAAGGTATCTTCACGGTACTATTAGGTATGAAATTAAATATGAGAATACCAGCTTGGAGTTACTTGGATATACTGATTCTGGTTGGGCCGGAAGTGTGAAACATTGGAAAAGCACATCAGGATATTTCAGTTTAGGATCAGCTATGATCTCTTGGATCTGCAGAAAGCAAGCTTTTGTTGCTCAAAGTTCTACCGAGGCAGAGTATATTGCAGCAACAATGGGAGCTAGAGAAGCAATGTGGCTTCAAAAGTTGCTCTCTAACTTGTTTGGCGAGCCTATGAAACCTACCACTATTCACTTTGATAACCAAAGTTGTATCTAGTTATCCATGAATCCGGTATTTCATGACAGTTCCAAGCATATAGAAATTCCTTACCACTATTTAAGAGACATGGTGGAAACAAGAGCTAATCATTTAGAATATATCAATACAGATGATCAAACAACTGACATTCTTACTGAGGCACTTCCTAAAGTTAAGGTCGATCATTTCAGAAAGAAACTTGGCTTGGTTAAAATATAAGTTAATGAGATTGAGTCACAAACCCTGTAAATTTGTTTAATTAATAAAGACGTTTAAAGTGAAAACTCTTTTGTCATATGTGTGACTCTATGACTCATGGGCCTACTCCATGTTCAGTATTAAAAGGAGACAATCTTTTATATTGGAATGTTGACTCTAATAATACAAGGTGACGACATTAAATTATTAGATTACTATTATGCTGAATATCATGTGGCTTGATATTCTTGGAAAATCATAATAGTTAAGAGAGCATATTGATAGATATCATGTGACTTGATATCTGTGTACACTCAAAATTGAAAGAATATCATCAGACTTGATTTTCTTAAAATAACTAGAGGATATTACTTCTTATAATGAGAGGTATTCATATGCACATTGTGTAATGTCCCCTTTTTGACAGGCACCAGTTACTTATTTTATTTTAGCCTTTATTTTCCCCGGAGGCTAAAAAGGAAGAAATAAGGGGGAAAAGATATATTAAATTAATTACTTATAAGGTTACTAAACAATGAAATATTAAAAAGTAACTTTATATTTAATTGATTTAATATTAAAGTGACTAACATAATAAAATATCAAAAAGTCACTTAAAAGAATAAAGTGCTGGATTCCTCTAGAAGCTTCTTGGAGTTGCTTGTGAAATCTTTATAAGGAGCCTTTGGGGGGTCATTTTACACATCTTGAGTTGCATATTCATCTATTGTGCTGAGAGCCTTAGTGCTTGCATACTTGCCTGAGGGTTTGAAGACTCTAAGGTGCGAATTTCGGTTGTGAGATATCAACCCTAGTTGGGAGTGGAGGAATTGGTATTCAGCCAATTCATTTGTGATTAATTGGGAGATAATATTTAGTGATTTTTGTTCAGTACGTGCATCTAATTTTTGACATCAGTTGGCAAAGAGAAAGGTTTCAGTTTTCACAGCGGATTCGAAAAAGAAAAGCGAAAAAGCAGAGCCGAAAAAGCAGATCCGAAAAAGTAGTCCGAAAAAGAAAAGCGAAAAAGCAATCCAAAAAGCAGATCCAAAAAAGCAGTCCAAAAAAGAAAATCTGAAAAAAGCAAAGTCAAAAAGCATGTCATCTCAGGTACTTATTCCAGGTTCTTTTGGTATTTACATTTGGCAATTGTAGATGGATACATTTGACAAGTAATATATGTCTTTTTGTTACCAAAGTATTCAGTCATTGTGAACATTGAAGTACTGGAGGGAAATCAACTTAATTCAGCTGTTCAATTTGTATGCCAAATGTTTGTAAAAACGTCTCATTGCATAGTCATAGGATGCATACCAAGTGTTTGTGAAAATACCTCTTGGCTGTAGGTGTGCATTTTACATTAGAATTTCATGTACTTGCATTTGGAAAACAATAAAAAGAAGTTGCATATCACTTTGATTTTCAATTAGTTATTTTGCAATCATTTGTATTCATCAATATCATTGGCATTCAAAAATCATAGCAAAACAACAAACATCAGCAAACTGAGGCTGCAAGGGAAGTGTTTGACAAAATTCCTAAAGCAGAAAAACAGGGATAGAACTTCAAAAATTGTCAAGGCACTTTACACATTGTCTTCCCTAGCTATGAGGGAGTCTTGAAACATGTAGCTTCGGTTCAAACAATTGCATTGATCATATGAGAGTTTACTCATGTATATATACATGTTGATATGTATATATGCATGAATATGATTTGCATTATTTATGGTGATCCCAAAATTCACAACCGATTGTGCATATAATGATTGTGTTATATTTGAGAATGATTTCAATAATGATCATATTTATATTGATCATGGTCGATTGCAATGGACTTAGTTAAGTCTTGAATTCATTAGTTTTGTTATGACTATTCAATTGGGTGTGCCATACCACTGATCAAATGTATCGGTGAATGGTCATGTCTCCTTTTGGAGACATGCCCATTCACCCATATACCCGACCACCCTTGTATAAACATTGTATGCCGCCCAATATTGTTTGCATAGAAATTGATTAATGCAGGCAGATCGGAGGCAGTACAGACATCAAACTTGAAGGAACTATTATATCACATTGCATTGAAATTATATATATTGTGCAACACATTGAATCCTTCATTTGTAGTGACTGTACTTGAAATAAAAACATGCATACTTTAGTACTGTAAGAGAAATCTATAAGTAAACTTTACAAAAGCTAAATAAAATAGAGGATTTTCCACTTCATGAAATTTAGATATGGTAGCATGAATTTTCTTCCTTTTAGGAAAATTTTTTCAAATGTGACCAAATTTATCACATTGATAGCATTGAACTTTGGATAGATCCTTTACTTTGTGATATTGAGAATTGTTTCCTCTCTTTGGTTTGAACTTCCTCTTCTTCCCTTTGTTGTTGGTATGTAGGGCTTGAATCTCCCCTTCTTGAGTTGTGTAGATTCCTCTTGAGATTAATCGGGATTCCTCTTGAATGCACTCATTCTTGAGTTGATCAAATTTTGGAAGTGAGGGACGACTTACACATTGAATGAAGGGTTCCCATAATATAGGTAAGCCTCTTAGAGAAACTAGTGTATGTTCCTCATCGTCTGCATTGTTTCCAATGTTGGCAAGTTGGTCTCTTATCTCCAAGATTCTTAAGAAGTTGTCATTGACTCTCTTTTGTTTATTTTTATATTTAGGAGTTGACGTTTTAATGTTAGTATTCTGCTTGCATTGTGTATTTCAAATGTATCTTTTATAGTTTTAAATACTTCATAGGCTATTTTCAATCGTGCTATGGAGGGAAGTATGTCATCCCTTACGACATCAATTATAATCTTCTTAGCTTTATTGTTACGTCTTTTCCAAGTTGCTTTTTTTGATTCTTCTTTAGGCATCTTAATATCTTTTTCTATGAAGGAATCTAGTTCGAGTTCTTCAAGTAAGGCTATAATTCGAATTTTCCATGAAGAGAAGTTTATAGCCCCTTCCAATCTATCTTCTACTTTGATTCCATTCACCATTTTGAATGAGATTGAGTTTGACTTCTATAAGCAGAGGAGCAATTCTAAATACTGATTTTTCTCTAGTTAGGCTCTGATACCATGTTAAATAAAGATCTTTTCTAGAAAATAATTTAACTTGTATTTGATCAGACTTGAATACCAACTATTGAAATATGCTTTTGATGCTTATCAAAATCTCTAAATGTGTAATTCTAAGTTGATTGATTTCTCTGAATATATTATTTCAGAATTGTAATGACTGTTGTATCAACTCAATGCCTTGGTTATTGATTGTGTTAATGCAACAACCATCGATCTTAATAATTATGACATATGAGGGTCACGATCATGAAAGGTTGTGACTTCCCTCATAACTCCAAGCTAGTATTCTCATATTTAATTTCATACCCAATAGTACCTTGAGGATACCTATAATATATGCTTCAAAGCAACAAGATGAATCTCATGAGGTTCAAGCATGAATTGACTCAATGAATTAACAACATAGCAAATGTCAGGTCGAGTATTTACAAGATACATCAAAGACCCAAATCTGTATGTATAAAGTAGGATCAACTAATCTGGATTCAGCACTTGTTTCCTTTAGCTTGTGTACGTTTGTTTCCATAGGTGTAGACATAGGTTGACAGTTCCACATTCCAAATCTTTTCAAAATATCAACAATATACTTCTTTTGATTTAAAAAGATATTCCCAAAATTGTGACGTACTTCCAAACCAAGAAAGTAATGAAGAATTCCTAAGTTCTTCATTTCAAATTAAGAAACAAAATCTTTCTTATACTGCTTAATGAGATGCTCTTCCCCTGTAATTAGAAGATCATCAACATAAAGAATTAGAATTAGCATATCACCTTTAGTTACCTTCAAGTAGAGATCTGGATCAGCCACGTTCTTGGTGAATCCAAGACTTAAAAGTTATTTTTCAATCCTTTCATACCAGGCTTGGGGAGCCTGTTTGAGTCCATATAGAGCCTTCTTTAGTTTACATACATAAGAGGCAACATCATGTGTCACAATCCCTTCTGGATGTTCTAGGTATACTTCTTCCTCGATTTTTCCATTAAGAAAAGCAATCTTTACATCCATTTGATGGATTTTCCAACCTTTGACTGTTGTGATGGCTATTACAGCTCTAATAGAGGTGTACCTAGCAACTGGTGCAAAAGTTTCTTCAAAGTCAATTCCTTCCTTTTGAGAAAAATCTCTAGCCACAAAACGAGCTTTATGTTTTTCAATGCTTCCATCTGCAACATACTTAACTTTGAAGAGCCATTTTGAAGACCCAACAAATTTTTCCTTAGGTCTCAAAATTGTGTCCCAAACATCATTTTTAGTATAGACTGGTATTCTTCCACCATGGTATCTTTCCAAGCTTGATGTTTAAGTGCTTCAAAAGTACTTGAAGGTTCAGGGTTCGGATCCTCACACATGAAAGCATTGTATGTCAATTTTCTTAGTCTCTTGCTTTCTCGAAAAGTTCCTGAAGATGTTGCGAATTTATCTCCTTCCTGTATTATTTTCCTTGCCCAAAGTGACCTTTTAGAGTGATCAAGACTCTCTTCTTGAGTCTCAGGATGGATTTCAGTTTTAGTTGAAGTCTCTTTAGGTTACTCTCTATAAATCTTAGGAGTAGGAGCTTCTTCCTGAGATGCATTAAATGTATCTAGTTCATCGGAAGTGTTGGCTCTTCTGAAAGCAATGTCTTCCTAAAAAATGTCATCTCTGCTTAGTTCTATTTGCTTTTGACCTGATATGTAGACTCTATATATCCTTTACTGTTTCACTAAAATGTCATATCCCCATTTGAAGATAGAATTTTAATAATAATTAGATAATACAATGTTATTAAATAAATAATAAAGTTATATTAAAACTAATACTAAAATATAAAACAAGGAAACAATAATTATTTAATCTATATTATTAATAAAATAATATTTAGTATGATATTTTAAATTATTAAAAAAATAATAAAATTTTAATGAGTAAAGAAAGAAATAAAATAAAATACAAGAGAGAATATTGTAAAAAGTATATTAACTTTCTAAATAGAATTTAATAATAAATAAAATAAATACAAATAAGTAAATAAATAATATAACATAGAATAATATAAATTAACTAAATCTAATGAAAAGTCAAGAGATGTTTAACAAATAGACATGACTCTTTAAAATTAAGGTATAAACAGGAGGAGAATTTATTTTAAAGAGGAAAAAGAGAAGAGAAGAGGAGAGGAGTTCAAAAGGAAAAATGGAAGAGGGAAGTAATATGAAGAAAATAAAGAAGTTAATTTTTGAAAAGGTATCAATGATATTGTAAGGATGTGAAGGTCATAATTATGAATAGTTGCAACTCTTCAAAAATATTTTAAGTATAAAGTATTGGGATTTTTCCAAAGGATTTTAGTTATGAAGTGTTGTGACTTTTCGAAAGGATTATAACTATGAAGTGTTGTGACTTTTCAAAGGATTTGTATTATGAAAGGTTGTGACTCTTGGAAAAGAAGAAACAATTTTTTTTTTTTTTCCTTTCCTTATAAATAAAAAATGAAGAATTTTGGAAAGTACATATAGAGTTGAGATAATTTAGAAGGAATAATTCATTGAAGGGTTGACTAAGGATAGAGCCACATGGACCAAGAAAGAAGAAGGTAAGAAAGGTATGTTTATAGATTATATTTATTTTTTATGTTTATGAATATAAGTTAATTAATTATTTAGTACATATATTTCTTACAAAATGATTAAGAACCCATAGTGCCAGTATAAGGACATTGCTCACCTATATAAATGGCTTCATCCCAGTATAGAGTCAGCAGTCATCTTTATATAAATGGCTAAGATGGGAATTGATGGAATCTTATAGTGCCAGTGCAAGAAGTGAGATCCTCTTATAAATGGCTATCGTGCCAGTACGAGAGATGAGTAACCTTGTATAAAAGACTAGATGAGCATGTGATAATGGCCATAACTATGACAAGAATAATATATCTATAATTGTTAGTATTTAAACCTAACATTTATTTTGAAGGTATTAGTATTTCAAATCAACCTTGAGAGTGGGGACATTATATAAAACCAATAAGGATACCCTTTCTTTCGGAAGGTTCTAACTTTGTCCTCTTCTCCTTAGCTACATGAATATACACAGGAAATCCAAATATCCTTAAGTGACTGATGTCTAGTTTCTTTCCAAAAAATGCTTCTTTAGGAGTCTTATTGTCCAAATATGAGTCAAGACATCTATTTTGAATATAGATTGCTATGTTGGATGCTTCAGCCCAAAAGGGCATGCTCAAATTTTGATCAAAAATCATAGCCCGAGCAGAATAGTTCTGTCCTTCCTTTTAGCAACCCCATTTTGTTTAGGATTGTAGGCAACCATGAACTCCCTCTTAATCCCAATGAGTTTGCAAAACTCTTCAAATATTTTATACTCTTTCCCATTCTCTGTTCCTAGAACTTTAATGTTCTTACCAGAGGAGTTCTCAGTGATAGTTTTGAATTCTTTAAACTTAGAGAGAATCTCTTCAAATTCTTGCATTTAAAGAAGTATGTACAAGTCTTCCTTAAAAAATCATCAACAAATATCACATAGTACAAGAACCCTCCAATAGATGGTAAAGACATGGGTCCACATAGATCAAAATGTACTAGTTCCAACACTTCTTTAGTTTTGCTCAAACTATGAGGAAATGACTTTTTAGTGTTTTTCCCTAAGGCACAACCTTTAAATGATTCATTGTGAATATGACTTAACTGGGTCATTCCGGTTACTAACTTTTCCACTGATGTTAGAGCACGGAAGTTGATATGACCTAGTCTTCTATGTCATATTTCATTTGAATCTGAGGTCTCATGTACAAGTGCACGGCTTGTCTTAGCGCAAAGCTTATATAAAAGTCCTTTTCGTACTCCTATTGTTAGAGCCTTGTTTATGGTTGAATTTTTAGGCCATGCTAGTACTTTACCTCCCAAGAATGAAATTCTATAACCATCATCTTCAAGTGCAGATATAGATATTAAATTCCTCTTAATACCTGGTACATAAAGAACTCCAGAAAGTTGAATAGAACTTCCAAATTTCAATTTTATGGTGCAAGTCCCAATTGCTTTTACGGAATGTGTAGAATCATCACAAATTGTAACTTCATCTGTTTCTATTTGCATGCTTTCTAGGTTATCCTGATATCCAATGATGTTTCTTGAAGATCTGCTGTCAACTATGCATGTATTAGATTTGGTTGATATCTGGCTGGACAATGCTGAATAGAAGGCATATTTCTTAGATTCATTGCCTTCATTTGACTTTTCAGATTTTGCAAAAGATGCTTGAGGTTTAGATAGATCAGGACACTTTATTGCATAATGTCCAAATAAATCACATCTAAAACATTGAATTTTGGACAAGTCTTTCTTCTATTTGAATTGTCCTTTTCCATGAAAGTTTCTTTTCCTTTTGTTGTTTTTCTTCTTTCCCTTCTTATGAGAGTTTGTATTAAGAACTTGAACATCTTCATTTAAGGTTTTGTGTTTTCCCTTAATCATTAATCTCGATTCTTGTTGAAGACAATTTGATCTTAAATGATCTAGTTTCAGGATTTTAGACCTGGCACTTATACCTTGTACAAAAGATTCTTAAGAGTTTGGAAGTCCTAATGCTATTAAGGATAATGCTTGATTTTCAATCTTATAACCAAGTGCAGATAATTGATCTCTCAAATCTGTGATTCTCATGAAGAAAGATTTTATAGTTTCTCCTTTATTCATGCTTACATTATTCATTTGCCTTTTAAGAGCAAGTTTTTTGCCAGTATTATTGATTATAAATGCATTTTCAAGAGCTCGAAACATACGATATGTTGTTGCATGTTTTGCCACAATAGGTACTATGTGGTCTCAAACAACATCCACAATTATCTTCATAGCCTTTTCATTTTTCTAGATCCATTATGATTTCTCAAGATTATCTTTAGGTTCCTCTTTGTCCTCTCTTACAAATGATTCCTGTTATCTCCAAAATCTACACCCTGAAAATTTGCCTTAAGTCCTAAAACTCGCAGCGACTTTGGAGAAACATGGGATCAACCAAAAGTTGTGGGTAACTTATAACTTGGCTAAACCTCCGGATTCTAGGCCAGTTCCTATATGATATATCTTAGACCTTACTTGTACTAATGGAGAAGTGAAAACTTTTAGATGGAAAAAGGGTAAAAAGATAACCTTAAACACAGAAAACTTAAAGAAATAAGGCGATACACCAAGATTGATAACACAAATTACTGCTATAGCTGAGACACAATGAAAGATTTTGACAAGACAATCACAAGAAACCTTATTTGAAGATCTGCTAATTCATATCAATAATTTAAGAGAAGGTTTATGAGCTTTTGAAAATATACGAAAGGAATTTGATCACAATCGAATACATCAATAATAAAAAACACAACTCAAAACCTATGAATAGCTATTTAGATAAAGAAGATACAAGATAAGACATCATTCAGAAAGGTCTATTATTAAAACACAATTTGAACAATATCCATCACCTTAACGCATACAACTAAATCTGTCTACTTCAAAACTGGTTCCAATGAAAACTTTATTTCTTTCAAAGGCCCTCAAAATAGTACATCTGCATAATGGATCAGAATCATGGAGAAAAAGGCACTAAGGACAAAATCACATAAGCGTCCTCTCTCTAAATCTGAAACCCTTCCTCATTATCAAGAGGAGTATACATAAACAATACAACTGCCTCAAAGCAGAAAAGCTGGGTCGAAATAATGAGCTAACTCCTTATTAAAAACCACTAAAACTCCAAAATCATGCTCAAAATACCCCAAACTGAGGTTCCACCATCCATGCATGAGAAAAACTAGAAAAACTCCCCAAACTGCCATAAATCACTCCATAATGCACTCTGAAATCTTCAGTCTGAACTGTGCCTCTAAAAATCAACTGCAGCTACTCCTTGAAATTTGGCATTTTATATCCAACTCCTTCCTTAACTTCATTTAATTGCATGATTTTTTAATTATTCTTAATTGCATGAATATTTATTATTTTAATAATTGATTTATAAGATATCAATTATAAAATAATAATTACAATCATTTTAATTCTTATGCAATTAAGAATGCAAATAAATGGCAACCTTTCTATTTTATTTTTTTACTTGCATTACTTTTATATTAAAAAATTGCATTTAAAAAAAAATCATTTATCAGCTTTAAGTTGATTAAATCAACTAAAGCATAATAAAGCTTTAAATAAATACGCATGCAATCTTTTAACAAAGCTAACACATTATGCTTTATGTGACAAGTATATGCAAAAATAAAAATATCAACTCTCCTCATATGTGGCCGAACCCGAAAGTTTATCAAATTTGATAAAGGGCGAGTTTGTGTAATGCAAAGAAAAGGCAAATTATTTGATTTTTATCTTATCTTGGAGTTTTTAGCATTCTGCGTAAGAGAAAATGAGGGTTTCTTTCAACCCTAGCCACCTGCATATCATGCGATTTCTCTCTGCTGGAAGGCACAATTTGCTATCGGATCTTTGCTGTTTGGACGCCATGTATATTTCTGAGACTTGTATGAAGGGTTTTTTAGCCGCTGACTAGTATCTTCCATTATTTTGAAAGCCAAATTCGCATATTTGTTGTGGGTTCTCTTGTAGCTAAGCTTTCCTGGCAGTTTTCTCCATTTTTGCTGCTGTAACTGACCCCCACGTATATTTCTGAGACTCGTATGAAGGGGTTTTTAGCCGCTAATTGAGAAGCCGGCTAGTGTTATGGATGTCCTTCCTTGTTTTTTCTATAGGTTCAGTCACAGACTGACAGGCTGCTATTTCTTCTCTTGTTGGGTTCACACCATTGTGATGCTGATATGATGCCTGGAGATTCACGGCTCATGGTATGCAATATGGAGGTTTTCCTTCAGATGTTTGCAAAAATAACTCTTAGAAGTAGTGATTCCTTGCTGAAAGTTATAAATTGATCTTTGTTACTGACTCTTAGTGGGTTTGAATCTTGGATGCCATTATCACTTATGACCTACGATTTTTTCTTGGACACCATTCACTAAGTTTTAAAGAAAAATTTTTAAACTCAATGATGCAATATCTGGTCGCCATATTTATTGATGTATTTGTAAATTTTTTCAGTATAAAACTCCATGCTGTATACGAATCTTTATCAAGATATTTGCAAAACTGTTGTAGACAATGATTGCTTTGCTGAAAGTAACTATAAACTACTAAATTTCTTTGTTACCAGTTCTTCGCTGGAAGTTGTTATGGCGTCATATCTATCTCTTATCTGCTGCATATTTCCATGTTCGGCTCTTTTATTTGCAATTTTAGGCTTACTCCTCCATTTGTCTTCTTTTCTAACTGTGGTTATGAATTTTGAGCATGTGAAAACCCATGCATCTAATCTGTTTGTCTTTATACTGTTAGCAACATTGTTTGTCCATTTAAAAACAGTACTTCAACTGGTACAGCTGTAACTCTTATATCCTAACCTGTGAGTTTCTTGCATATAAAAAAAATGACTCCATATTTGAAGTGGTTCAAAAACAGTGTTCAGCAATTGTCAACATCTTTGTTTGCCTTCTTAAGAACTGTGAATGCCATTCTATATATATCCTGGATACCAATATAAGCTCATGCACCTTTAGTTTATTAGACTGTCTTATCTCTTAAAATGATTATTGCATATTGTCTGATCAAAACCTTGGCATGGCATATTAGGACAACTTTTCTTTCCCAATTTACATGTTTGGAGCTGCTTGGAAATAAACTCACACATTTTTTCCTTTTGTGGTTCCAATATTGATCTGAAATGATGCTTCTATTATGATGACTCAAGTGAGAAACAAATTGCTGATAACACCTTCATCAGTATCATTTCTGCATCCTCATATCGCTTCTTGCTATTGTATCATACTGATTATATGTTGTGCTTTCCTTACTAGCTGAAAATGGTTATTTTTATTGCGATAGATAGCCTCTTACTGTAGCTTTCATTCTTGTTGTATGAGCAAAACAAAAGGTTTCAAAACTTTGAAAGTTCGTCACTTTAATGTTTCATCTGCTGTTATTTGAATGCAAACCAATTCCATCTGCTATGCTATCCTCTCTATCTGCTGGTGTATGTTTGTATTTTATTGAGATGAATAACGTGTAGGACGATGAAACTGAGATGAAGTGAGCTATCAGCATTGCTTAGATCCATTGGATCTAACCCATTCTCTTTTATGGACGCAGGGATTGGAAGCACGGGAAGGGCGATATCCGAAACAGCAAGACGGTGGATGCAGATGGATGCTACTTCACCAGTCATTACAGGCAATGACTGGTGCCCATGACCTTTTTCTCCCTTTTTTCCTCTTTTATGTTACTGATTTCAGTATAGTATAGATGTATATGAGTACGTAGAGACTACTCTCACAGTCAGATGTGTGGGAGAAATTTACTTTCAGCATTTTATTTCCATCATGATTTTTTCTGTTATCTGAACATTGTATATTATTTCAAAGTGAATAAAAATACCTTTCTTTGATGCATTTCTGAAAATTACTTGAAAGTAATAAGCACGTATTTTCCTTCATTTGAACATGTGTGAAAAATGAACAACAATTCCAATTTGTTTTCTTTTAACAACATCATTATACAAAGTTTCCAGATTCAAAGTTCTCAGCACTTCCAAGGTGATGTTCAAATCTCAGTACGTTTGTCATCTTTGTAGAGAGAGTGGACTATTATTTAAAGTGAAATGTAATCCTTATAAATTTAGTGCGATCTTTCCTTAGCCTTGCTTTGATACCATGTAAGGTTTACTTTCAGTTTTCTCTTAGAGTACCGAAGTATGTATGTTTTTATTTCAGGTACAGTCACTGCAAATTAAGGATTCAATGTGCTGCACAATATATATAATTTCAATGCAAATGTGATATAATAATTCCTTCAAGTTTGATGTCTGCACTACCTCCGATCTGCCCGCATTAATCAATTTCTATGCAAACAATATCGGGCGGCATAGGGTGGTCAGGTATATGGGTGAATGGGCATGTCTCCAAAAGGAGACATGACCATTCATCGATACACGCGATCGATGGTATGGTCACACCCAATTGATTAGTCATAACAAAACTAATGAATTCAAGACTTAACTAAGTCCATTGCAATCAATCATAAATTGTATAAATACGATCATTACTAAGATCATTCTTAGATATAACACAATCATTATTTGTACAGTCAATTCTAAATGCTATGATCACCATAAATAATGCAAACCATACTCATGCATATATACATATCGATATTCAAAACATATAGGCATGTATATGTACATGAGTATATTCTCATATGATTAGTGCAATTGTTTGAACCGAAGCTACATGTTTCAACAACTTTGTCAAGTGAATTAAATACAGGTAATAATACTTGGATAATAGTGGAGCTTCAAGACATAACTGGATTCAAAAATCAATTTGAAAAAAAATCTAATTAAGTTTTAAAAAAATTCAAAGAATTTAAAGCCTTGGTGGAAAATCACACTATAAAGAAAATAAAAACATTAAGATCAAATAATGGAGGTGAATACACATCTGACATCTTCAAAAAATTCTGTATTTTTGTTGAGATTAAGAGGGAGACTACAATACCTTATAATCCTAAAAAAAATGGGGTTGCAGAAAGAGAAAAATAAACTATTATAGAAGCAACAAAAGCCATGATTCATGATCAAAATCTCTCTATGTCTTTTTGGGCCAAAGCAACAAGTACAATAGTATACATTCAAAATAGAAGCCCCCATGTAACATTAGAAAATATAACTCCCGAAGAAGCCTTCAAAGGGAACAAACCAGATCTTACTCATCTAAGAATTTCCGATTGTCCAATTCACATTCACATTCCCAAAGAGAAAAGGTCTAAATTAGAACCTTCCAAAAAAAAAGGCATATTCATTGGCTACAATGAAACAACTAAGGGATACAGGGTATATGTTTTAGGACAAAAGCGTGTTGAAATCAGTAGGGATGTTAAGTTTGACAAAAATATCGCTTTGAAAACATTTTTAAACAAAGAAGACGAGGAAGTTGAGAATCATAGGGAGTTCATCATAGAAGATGATTATAATACTGAGAATTAGAGGGAGAACACTTTAGAAGATAATTCAACTGGAAATCTGAGGGAGAGCCTTTCAGAAGACAGAGACACACTTGCATCTAATGTTGAGAATGATGAAGTTTTAAATCACAAGAAAATACCTCTATGGGCAAGGAAAATGATTGAAGAGAACAATGTGGAACCAGATGAGATTTCTAGAGAAAATAAGAAAACAAGAAATAAAATATGCTATGTTGCTTTATTGACAGAACTCACAAAAACAGAACCAACTAATGTAGAGAAGGCCTTAAAATGTCAAGCATGGAAAGATGCAATGGTAGAAAAATATTAGTCCATTCTAAAAAAATGATGTCTGGAATATTGTTCCTAGACCTAAAGACAAATTAGTTGTATCCTCAAAATGGTTGTTTCAAATCAAATATGCACCTAATGAAAGCATTGAAAAACACAAAGCCAAATTTGTTGCAAGGGGTTTTTCTCAAAAGGCTGGAATTGATTATGAAGAAACTTTCGTTCTAGTTGCATGTTATACTTCAGTAAGAATGATAATTGCCATTGCCACATCCAAAGGGTGGAAAATACATCAAATGGATGTAAAGACAACTTCTTGAATAGGGTCATTGAAGAGGAAGTATTTATAGAACAACCAGAAAGATTCACCACACATGATCAGAAGCTATACATATGTATACTAAAGAAAAATATCTAATAATGACATGTTGATACTTGTTCTTTATGTTGATGACTTGTTAATAATAGTTGTAGATCATCTTATAGCCAAATGTAAATAGGATCTCATAGCTGAATTTGACATGAAGGATCTAGGCCTTCTACATCAATTTTTTGGGTCTAGAAGTACGACAGAAGGGAAATTACATCTTCCTAAATCAAAAAAAGTACACTATAGATATATTGACCAGATTTGAGATGATGGGTTGTAAGCTACTATTTACTCCAAAGGAAACTAATCTTCATAAACTTAAGAGTGAAGCAATAGACACAAAGTCGGTAGATCGTACTCACTATCAACAAATTGTTGGATCGCTTATGTACTTAGTAAACACTCGACCAGATATCTGCTATGCTACAAATGTATTAAGTCACTTCATGTGTGAGCCTAAGAAGATTCATCTAATGGCTGCCAAACATGTTTTAAGGTATTTAAGAGGAACTATTGGACTTGGATTAAAGTATGATAATATTGCGCTACAACTTCAAGGGTATTCCGATTTTGACTGGGCAGGCTGTACTATTGACTGTAAGAGTACAACAAGGTGCTATTTTAGTCTTGGATCAACTATGATATATTGGCTCGGTAGAAAATAGTTAGCAAATGCTCAGAGCTCTACGGAAGTAGAATATATGGAAGCTTCCATGGGAGCACGCAAGCAGTATGGCCAAGGAAACTTTTATACGGATTATTTGGAAAACCAATAAAATCCACCATAATTCACTGTGACAATCAAAGCTGTATTAAGCTTTCAATTAATCCAATTTTTCATAACAGGTCTAAACATATAGAGATTCCTTACCACTATATAAGGGATATGGTAGATAGAAATGTTATCAAATTGAAGTACATTAGCTCTGAAGAACAAAATGCAGACATCTTTACCAAACCTCTAGCAAGGTTGCAACTTGAGAACTTCAGGAACAAACTTGGTATAACCAAACAATAATTCAATATTATGTAAAATTGTTATTGAATATTTAATAAAATCAATATTGCAAGATTGTGGATATGTTGTGGCAAGAAAGGTGATAATCTTTCGTGTGGGTGAGGTCACTATTGTAAGGTGATGATCTTAACAATAGTTTGACTTGTCATGTATCTCTAAAGTTGTTGAAATACATGATGATGGATGTATCAAGATTGATTACATTGGATTAATAATCTAGAATGCTTTGATTTCTTGATACGGTGTTTATCACTGGATTCAGTTCTGATTTAGACAAGAGTAGTGATAATGGTTTAGACAAGTCCATGTAATGTCCCCTCTTTAGTTCGACATGGCATTGATGATGGATTTGCCTATTCCAAACTCTCGTAGGCAAATGGTGTGGAAAGAGAGTCAATTCTGCGGATCAGATAGTCATATCTTGCTCTTGAAGAAGTGTTAAGAGGTTATATTTTATCATTATGTGATATTGGAGCCCACATGTTATAATTTTAATTTGAGTTGCACTTTTTATTTTATAAAATTACTTTATTATAAAAAAGTGCATTATAATGAGAAATTATAAAGGATGTTTCTAGAAGTTCTAGCAACTTCTTAGAAAAGTGAATAAATAGAGGGCTGGGCCTCTCATTTGGACATGCTTGGATTGGAGAACTCTTCTACTTCTTCATTGTGAAGACATTTGTGGACTTTGGATCTGCAAATTATTCGATCTTTGGGAACGAATCACTCCCTTGGATTGGCGACTTTGTGGGTGTGAAATATCACCTGAATTGTTGCATAATTGGAGTTGGTATTCAGCCATCTCATTGGAGCCTATTGAGAATTCGTTGTTAGGGTTTGTTTTTGGTTGGAATAAGGATTTCAGATTTGCCCTATCATTGGAGAAGCATTTGACAAGAGTTTGAAGACAGAATAAGTGCATTTTCAGAATTGGCAAAGCAGGGTTCGGAACCACATAATTGCTCATATCTCTTCAACCCCTTGGAGTTATTTTTTATGGTTTTACAGGGTTACTACCTAACCCTAAACGCCCATTTTCCTTGCATTTGGGGGTCTCAAAACCCTAATATTAGTTTATTTCAGCAGCCGTACAGGTACGGCCTGGTACGGCCTTGCTAGTTTGGGCAGCAGCAGCAAATTAAGGATAGTTTGGGGGTGCGGTTGGAGGTCTTCATCAACGATCTGCAGCAAAACGTGGTGTTCTTCCATAGTTCTTCAAACCAGGTTCTTGCATTCTGAAATATATGTCAATTTTTGGGTAAATTTGCTGTCATACAGTCATTGTAATAATCAGTCCAGAATTGGTAATAAAATAATTTCAGAATTTATTGCATTGTAATTGAAATATAGTTCAATGGCTTTATATATATTGTAATTCTGTGATTATATTCTGAAAGTATCAAATCTGAAATTACCATATTCTGAATATTGTTACTGTTACACGCCAAGTGTTTGACAAAATTCCTAAGTTCAGTTTGAGGGTTTCTGTGGCCTTTATAGAGAGGGTCATTACAGTGGTATCAGAGCCAAAGTCCTGCCATCCTGTAGGGAATTTGGAACAGCTGGGGAAGTGTTTGACGAAATGTCAAAACACTAAAATCAGAGCATGCGACAGAAGCCTTATAATTTCCGCAATACCAAAGCAAGACAAGATAGGATTTCAGACCTGCAGAGCGAACAGTCTAGCTCATCTATCCAGGTGGACATAGAATCCAGTCATACTGACACAGGGGAGGTATTCTTTGATCAAGACTACGACTACAATATGGATAGAGGTGGGAATATTGGTCCAGATCAGCGAGAGGAGAGATTTTTACAGTTATTAGACACTTTGGCACAGGGACAGCGATCAGCAGAACAGAGAGCACAGGAACAGAACCAGAGAATGGAGCTTATGATGCAGATGATGGCTCGACAAATGGGGTTGAACGCTAACATAGGTGGAGGAAATAATCAGAATGGTCACAATCAGAATGGGAATAATCAGGATGAGATACATAATGGAGGCGAACAAATTGGGAACAATTTCGGTCATGCCCCCCAGCAAGCTAGGACAGTGAGTTCGAGGCCTATGATTCCTACGTTCCTTCCTAGAGCTCCAGAGCAGCCGGTACCAGAACCCCAGATCACTGACATACAGGATCAGCTAAGGAGAGATTGGGAAGTAGGAGGTCCAGATTTTACAACTGCAATCACCTTTAGAGAGTATATGGATGTGCGGATGAAGCATATGCCCCGTGGGCAAGACAGGACTCAGAACTATGAGCTACGAAAGAAAGTAGGCAAACTACAGTTACCATATTATGATGGCTCAAGGAAGTCTACAGCAAGAGCTTGGGTTCAAAAGCTTGACACATACTTTCAATTGAACCCTATGTCTGAGGAAGAAGCTATTAAGTATGCAGCAATTCACCTGGATGGGTTAGCACACGAATGGTGGCATCATGGTATGATCACTATGGGTCATGCACACATTACCTCATATGTGGAGTTTACGGAGAGACTGATTGAACGTTTTAATAAGAAAGATCCAGAACTCCATTTCAAGGAATTAGCCCAGCTTAAACATTGGGGATCATTGGAAACATACATTTCAGAGTTTCAGAAACTTGCAGTGTTAGTAACAGATGTATCTGAATGAAGGCTATTGGTTTTATTTATGGATGGGTTAGTCGATCCGTTGAGAAGGTGGATTAAAGCTCTCAACCCTCCCACTTTGCAGGAAGCCATTAAGAAAGCTCGTGACATGGATTCCTCTTCAGCTTCAAAAAACAAATTTCAAGCAAAGAGTTTCCCTTCAGGAAAAGATAAGGACAGGAAACCCTTTCATAGAGAGGCACAGCTACCTAAGGAAGAAAGTAAGAGGCTGGACAAGGAGACACTTAATGACTTGCGTAGGAAGAAGCTATGCTTCTATTGCAAAGGCCCGTATGAGTACGGCCATGACTGTCCTATGAGGCCAAAAGGGAAGGCCAACCGGGCAATGTGGGCTTATTACGAAGGCTCAGATTCAGATGGTTCAGAACATCATGATGAGGATCCTGATGAAGCAGAGGGAGAGCAGGAGATAGACAGTGCAGGGCAAAGGCAGGAAACAGAGCTACATTTATAGGAAGCACGACTGTCTAGTATCCAGAGAGAGGGATCTTTCAGACTTCGGGGAGTCTTGGCTGGGCAGAAGGTTATTACATTGTTGGACACAGGTGCCACGCATAATTTCATTGATGCACGATTCGTAGAGAAGCGTGGACTCATTACTGAGGAATTCGAGGGACTAAGAGTCAAGGTAGCTGATGGATACACTCTTCGTTGTGACAGGATGGTACGAGACTTACCTTTGCGCTTGAACAACTATGAGTTTAAGGCGGACTATCATGTGGTCAACATGGGTGACATGGACATAGTACTTGGAATGCAGTGGCTACATTCATTGAAGGTGGTTACCCTAAGATTAGAGGATATGGAGATACAATTCGAAATGAATGGTAGGACTCATGTGCTAAAGGCTATCCGTAATGGAGACATCAGGACTATCTCATTTAGGCGGCTGGAGAGATTAACTAGGCATAATGATATAGAGTGGGCAGCAGTTTGTACTTTGATACCTACACAGGAGGAGCAACATAAGGCGGAATATCATCCTGATATTCAGAAGTTGAGGATTAAGTACGAAACGGTATTCAGTGAGATTCCACCAGGCAGGCCACCGGACAGAGGCATTGAGCATATTATTGAGCTGGAGGAAGGTGCTAAACCTATCATGGTCACACCATATCGACATCCAAAGCGACTCAAGGATGAGATCGAAAGGACCATTGAGGAGTTGCTAGCGATGGGGCACATCCGACCCAGTAAGTCACCTTTTGCATCTTTTGTTGTTTTGGTAAAAAAGAAGGATGGAACGCTTCGGATGTGTATTGATTACAGGGCATTAAATAAGAGAACCATTAAGAACAGGTATCCTATTCCTCGCATTGATGAGTTGATAGATGAATTGCATGGGGCCTGTTATTTCACGAAAATTGATTTGAGATCAGGATATCACCAGATCAGAGTTCGTGAACAGGATATTGAGAAAACTGCTTTCAGATGTCATTGTGGGCACTTTGAGTTTGTAGTCATGCCTTTCGGCCTGACCAATGCACCTGCCACTTTCCAGTCCACTATGAACAGAGTTTTCCACCATCAGTTGAGAAAATTCGTGCTGGTGTTTTTTGATGACATTTTGATCTATAGCCGATCATGGCAGAAGCATCTAGAGCATTTGGAGACGGTGTTGAGCATTCTACAGAAGGAGTCCTTGTATGCAAAGGAGTCCAAATGTGACTTAGGGATGACCGAGCTGTTATATTTAGGACACATCATTAGTGCAGAGGGAGTGCGGATGGATCCTGAAAAGATTCGCGCTATTGTTGATTGGCCTCCACCAGAGAACCTTACACAGTTGAGGGGGTTCCTTGGTTTATGTGGTTTTTATCGCAGGTTTGTCAGTGGCTACTCACGACATGCAGCTCCCATGACAAATTTACTGAAAAAAAGGGAATTTGTGTGGACTCAGAAGGCACAAGACTGTTTTATGAGATTTAAGGAGATAATGACTACGTGCCCAGTTCTAGCATTACCTGATTTCACGAAGCCATTTGAGCTTCAATGTGATGCATCTGGAGAGGGAGTAGGTGCTATACTTATGCAGAATAAGCACCCCATAGCTTATGAGAGCAGGAAGCTCAGAGGCCCTAAGCGTTCATTCAGTATATATGATAAGGAGATGTTGGCCATCATGCATGCTTTGGCCAAATTCAGACAATATCTTGTGGGTAGCAAGTTTTGTATTAAAACTGATCATAACAGTCTGAGGCATTTCTTGGGACAGCAGGACCTGAATGATCGCCAACAAAAGTGGGTAAGTAAGTTGCACGCATATGATTTTGACATCTCATATGTCAAGGGAACTCAGAATGTTGTTGCAGATGCTCTATCTCGAAGGCCACACCTCACTCTTATGGTTCAGATATCAGAGGATTGGCGACACTTGATTATAGCAGAGTATGCCAGGGATACATGGGCCTCCGATATAGTAGAGGGAACAGTGATTGATACCAGATACACACTTGTAGATGATTTGATCATTTACAAGAACAGGATTTACCTAGTCCCAGGATCAAAGGTTAAGCAACTGATTATGAGAGCACTTCACGACTCACCGACAGCAGGCCATCCCGGGTACTTCAAGACTTAAAAGTCGGTTCGAGAGCGGTTCACTTGGAAGGGGTTGAAAGCTGATGTTTTGCAGTATGTTCGAGAGTGTCATGTTTGCCAGCAAAACAAACAAGAACACAGCTATCCGGCAGGGCTCCTACAGCCACTTCCGATTCCCGACAGGAAGTGGGAATGCATCTCCATGGACTTTATCACAGGTTTGCCCAAGGTACAAGGACGAGATTGTATTTATGTGGTGGTAGATAGATTAACGAAATATGTTCATTTCTTTCCTATCACCACTACACATTCAGCAGCTCAGGTGGCAGAGGTTTTCTTTCGGGAGGTTTTCAGATTGCACGGCTTGCCTCAGAACATTGTGAGTGATAGGGATAGCCGTTTCATGAGTCACTTTTGGCAGGAGGTATTCCGGTTATGTGGCACGAAGCTTACACCCAGCACTAGCTATCACCCACAAACCGATGGTCAGACAGAAATTGTGAACAAATGGGTGGAAGGGTATTTAAGGAATTATGTGGCAGCTCAGCAGCGAGCTTGGGTCAGATGGATATATCTCTGCGAGTATTGTTACAATACTACATATCATATGACTATACAGATGACACCCTTCATGGCACTTTACGGTTATGAAGCACCTAGTTTCTTGGATTTGTTGTTGAGCGACAGCCGGGTACCCAGTGCAGGTGAATTATTACAGGAGAGTAAGGATATAGTTGCTACCCTCAAAGACAATATTGCAAGAGCTCAGAACCAGCAGAAGCAGTATGCAGACCAGAAGAGAACTGAGCGTAGTTTTGAGGTAGATGATATGGTTTACCTCATGTTGCAGCCATACAGGCAATCTACTCTTAAGAAGAGTGGGGCAGAGAAACTTAAGCCACGCTATTATGGACCATTCAGGATTATCAGGCGAGTTGGTGAAGTGGCTTATGAGTTGGAGCTTCCCGCAGACAGCAGAGTGCACAATGTGTTTCATGTGTCACGCCTCAAGAAGGCGTTGGGTCAGAATGTGGTGCCTTCTGCAGTATTACCTCATTTAGACGATGAGGGAAAATTGATTTTAGTACCAGAATCCATCCTGGAGAGCAAAGAAAAGAAGCTTCGTAGAAGGGTGATCAGAGAATACTTGGTTAAGTGGAAAGATTTACCTGTTGAGGATGCTACTTGGGAGGGGGAGGCTATTTTGCAGCACCCGGCGTTGAGATTGCTTGAGGCCAAGCAATTTCAGGAGGGGCGGACTGTAATGTCCCCTCTTTAGTTCGACATGGCATTGATCATGGATTTGCCTATTCCAGACTCTCGTAGGCAAATGGTGTGGAAAGAGAGTCAATTCTGCGGATCAGATAGTCATATCTTGCTCTTGAAGAAGTGTTAAGAGGTTATATTTTATCATTATGTGATATTGGGGCCCACATGTTATAATTTTAATTTGAGTTGCACTTTTTATTTTATAAAATTACTTTATTATAAAAAAGTGCATTATAATGAGAAATTATAAAGGATGTTTCTAGAAGTTCTAGCAACTTCTTAGAAAAGTGAATAAATAGAGGGCTGGGCCTCTCATTTGGACATGCTTGGATTGGAGAACTCTTCTACTTCTTCATTGTGAAGACATTTGTGGACTTTGGATCTGCAAATTATTCGATCTTTGGGAACGAATCACTCCCTTGGATTGGCGACTTTGAGGGTGTGAAATATCACCTGAATTGTTGCATAATTGGAGTTGGTATTCAGCCATCTCATTGGAGCCTATTGAGAATTCGTTGTTAGGGTTTGTTTTTGGTTGGAATAAGGATTTCAGATTTGCCCTATCATTGGAGAAGCATTTGACAAGAGTTTGAAGACAGAATAAGTGCATTTTCAGAATTGGCAAAGCAGGGTTCGGAACCACATAATTGCTCATATCTCCTCAACCCCTTGGAGTTATTTTTTATGGTTTTACAGGGTTACTACCTAACCCTAGACGCCCATTTTCCTTGCATTTGGGGGTCCCAAAACCCTAATATTATTTTATTTCAGCAGCCGTACAGGTACGGCCTGGTACGGCCTTGCTAGTTTGGGCAGCAGCAGCAAATTAAGGACAGTTTGGGGGTGCGGTTGGAGGTCTTCATCAACGATCTGCAGCAAAACGTGGTGTTCTTCCATAGTTCTTCAAACCAGGTTCTTGCATTCTGAAATATATGTCAATTTTTGGGTAAATTTGTTGTCATAGTCATTGTAATAATCAGTCCAGAATTGGTAATAAAATAATTTCAGAATTTATTGCATTGTAATTGAAATATAGTTCAATGGCTTTATATATATTGTAATTCTGTGATTATATTCTGAAAGTATCAAATCTGAAATTACCATATTCTGAATATTGTTACTGTTACACGCCAAGTGTTTGACAAAATTCCTAAGTTCAGTTTGAGGGTTTCTGTGGCCTTTATAGAGAGGGTCATTACAGTCCATCCTAGTAGTATGCTCTCAATCCTCTTTTCTTCTAAGAGGGAGTGTTAAGGATATAGCTTCATTTGGATTGAAGCATTCTTATATTTGTTATGGATTTAATATACAAAAAGGAATATAAGGTATCAGCAGATTAGTCTAAATTGGCAATTACTATTCATGAGCCCAATATAAGGAGAGTCACCATTTTGAAAGGCTGTGACCCCCCATGGCAAATGGGGGAAGTCACAACCTTTCATGATCGTGACCCTCGGATGTCGTACTTTTAAGACCGATGGCTGTTGCATTAACACAATCGATAACCAAGGTATTGAGTTGATACAGCAGTCATCACAATTCAGAATTAATCTATTCAGAGAAATCGATCAATCCGGAATTACACATTCAGAGATTTTGATAAGTATCAAAATTATATTTCAATAGTCAGTATTCAGGTCTGCTCAAATACAGGTTACATTATTCTCTAGAAAAGATCTTTATTTAACATAGTGCATGCAACAGTGTCAGCTTGGTCCTGCTCCTTATTCCAGATTTGTGACGCCCAGGATGAGCTCCTATTTGCAACAACCTTCCTCTTCCATGATCACTCTAAGACGGCCCATGGCTGCGATTGTCCTATTTGTTGTTCTTTGGTTTGGAATTTCTTAACCCATGTTTAAAATCATTAATTGGGTCTGGGAGGGCTTCATTTCCTTTGGACTCATCTCTCTATTTTTGTTTGAGTTGTTACTTTCTGTTTGGGACACCATCTAGTGTCTCTGCTGTGGGCTGACCCCTTTTGTTGTACTTGACAGTCCCTTTGACCCTTTGTGGTCTTTTGTTGGACATTAATAAGTGGATTTATCTTATCTTCTACACCAAAACAATAATTATGCAATTTAAATTAACTTTCAGTAAAGATGACAAGGTAACATTGTGATATAAATATAGAGACAATATGTCATTTTCAACTGTACGATTTCTTGTAATAGTGTTGTCTACAATATAGCAATATACAAATTGTAACATAATTATAGTTTAATAAACATGACTTTCAAACAATGACAATATGAAATTAGAAACTAGAATGGCTCAGCTTATTTCTAAAACTCATTGTTTAAATAAGAGAGAGAACCACAAACCTCTATTAGAATTGCAAGATCAATAACAATGCTCGTTACATATCCTAATACAAGCCCAATAATGCCTCTTGCAACAGATGAAGAACCAATGTCGACATCAATCTGTACAAGTAGAAATAGATCATGCATAGAAACTGTAATGAAGTATAAGACAATATATAGTGCAGCAAAAAAATATATTGTTCTTTACGAAGATAGGAGAGCAAGTTTGTATTCAATGTTTTTGAAACAAAATTCAACATCAAACATTAGTGAAGGAAAATCTGCTTGAAATTATAATAACACAGAAAAGATATGCAATTTAGTTTATATGTAATGCATCTATAAATTTCAATGGGAAATAAGATTATAGAAAAGCAATAATAAAACAAAAAAATCAAGGACCCCAAAAAAAAATGCTCCATAAGGATGAGCCTGACAAAACATTCAATGGGTAAATTTTACATTCATTTGCAAGGTGGAGTTGACAATTAACATTTCTCTACAAGTCAAGGTCAGGATCATCTCCTAAATATCTCCCATTTATTATAGTTGGCTGATAAATTTGCAAGTCCCAGGAGTTTGTATACAAAACCCTTCTGAACAAAAAAATATTATTATCAAATGGCAGCAATCTTTATGCATTAAATAGGTTCGTAAGGACAACATTGCTATCAAAACAAAAGGAAATTTCTCTCATGACAGTAAAGAAACTGGTGTTTGACTTTAACAACTTGAAGAGGCAAATATCATTAAATACTATTTTTAGGAATTGACATGCTGCAGAAAACCAGTTATACCGTTAAGGGTGACCAGCTAAAGGTTTTACATAAGAGGTCTACTTGTTGAAGTTTATGGAGGGATGGCCTTCTGAAGGTTTTAGGGGGCCAATTTGTTAAAGAGGCTTATTAGGCTTACCTAAGAGAGGACCATGGCTCTAAAGGTTGTTATTCACTAGAATCATATACTGTTAAAAGACTATTTGTTTAAGGGCTCACTGGTTCGTTTTGAAAGGCTCTTTGGAGAAAAGGTGATTGCACTGACATTGCCAACATGTAAAATACATGATCTACATGCCAAACATTAATCTCCGAAGTCACAAAATACCCACCATAGTTAAGGAATTCTGGTAGAACTATCCTAGAAAATGAGGCTAGAATGGTTTCATCTCTTGTAGATTTTGATAGCCATCATAAAGAAGTCTTCTCGTTATATTGTTTGTTTTAAATGACTTGACCCTAGAAGTTTGGAGTATGACTTTTTCTGATGATCTCTGGGAGAGTTTGTAAAGGTATATAAAAGACCTGGAAAAAGTAGTATAATTTTACCAAAACCTATTATTTTAATAAAATTGAGGGCAGGTCATTGTCAAAACATTTACTTAGGATGAAGTACTGAAGGGATCAATTCTCTGCTATCATTAAGCCAATAGATATATATCTGCTTTGGTCATCAATAGTTCGCCACCATGGTTTGAAACTTTTCTAAAATCTTTGCATTTTTGTTTGCAGACTTAAGATCCTCATTTTCACAGCATACTTCATATTTGTTATAAAAAAATTCAGAGAAAACTAAAAATGTCTTGAGTTCAATTCTGAATGATAAAAGAGTGCACATGCTATTTCACACAATCTAATGTCTGAATATGCTTTATTCATATGTATCTATAGCTTATGTTAAATATTTGAGAACACCGTTAGTTACCTCTACAATATAAGTTAAGCACCTTCTACGGAAATATTTAGTGTACCAAATATTATCGTACGAAGAGAAATTCTTAATATATCAATACTACAACCTATGATTTGTTTTATTGCCATTATCTCTGCTATTTATGGGCTCTGAATTTCTATGCTATGAAAAGTGGGCTGATCCAAAGTGAGAAAGCCCTTCAAGAGTGTACATTGATCCAAAAGAGGTTTGAAATAAATTACAAGAATTGCCATTGAAGGAGATTTTTTCCAATCAGTGTCAATGAAGTTTTCCATGAAAGTGTATTTTAGCACCTTATATTATAAGGCTGTAGCACAGTTTAGAACTCCAAATGAAGGCAAAAAAAATCCACTTTGCAGATTCTGTGCTGCTTATGGATTCAAGTTCTGTTGAGATACTTAGAGCTTTTCATACACTTCTGTGTAGTCTTTGTTAAAATAATTCCAACAAATTCACCCATTCACTTTTGTGTTGGGTTGCTTGATGACCACAATAAGCCATAAAGCACAATCAGGAACAAATTTAGACCCTCCAAGTCCATAGTACTAAAAATGTTCCCACAAAGTTAACAGAGCTCAGCCAATACAAGTTCATGGCAGCTAATTATTTCCAATCGTACGAGATTACACATTGGGACTAAAGCCTTGCTATTTGTCATGTTACTTTGTTTTATTAATTTAGGGTTTGACACTCGACTTCTAGCAAGATCAAGTTTTATGGCAAGATCAAGTTGGATTTGAAGATATTAAAACCTTTTGTTTTGACAGGGTGGTACAAAAACCTTGAACTCAGTTTTGAAGGCCTTAGAGGCTCTGAAAGTGGGTCAGACTTTGATTGAACGACACTTTGCCAACTTCGGCTGTAGTGTGTTTTGAGAGTTTTTTGAAAAGTGTTATAATAGCCAATTGGGTACATGGTACACAATCTATGGCCTTTAGAAGCTGTGTGACTTGAGAAAAAGTAAAATCCCTTCCAAAATCTCCAATGAGTGTCAAAACCTGTTTAGGGCATATTCTTGACATATTTCAATCTAGGGGAAAATAATATAAAGTTGGTCGGCCTAAAACAAAATAGATACAAATTTCTAGAACCTTCTAGGGTGGTTAAAATCTTCCCAATATAAAGAAGATAATTAGGGGTAATCAGGGAGTTTGATGGTGCATATGGTGGCTCTAGTTTGCGAAAAAAATTCCCATGTGGCTATGGCATGTTATTTTCTGAGTATTGTAATTTCATTTCATTGCAGATACTGAAATGCAAATATTTTTTCTCTTTCAATTGTTCAGTTCTTGCAATGTCCTATTTATTTCTCTATTGTTTTGTGTGTTTGTGTAAGGGGAGTACCCTTCATCAATGTACTGAAATGATTATGTGAATTGTGTAAATAATTATTAAACCTCATCATTTACATCGTGGTGAGGAAGAACCATCTTGATTTGGCAAGAGGCCGCAAGGCATAAAGGTCAGTGATCATGAATGTATAGTATTATTAATGCACTATGAAACTGCCTAGCTAGCTACCATGTGCAACAGCAGGTTTCTAAGACTATTGTCACGTGTATATGAGAAAGATCTGAAATTCGATGAATGACATATTTAGAATACTTTTCCCATATATGTGACCTTAACATTATGAGCTTGATCACACATGTACAATTTTTTCATCGGGATGTACTGCAGACTAATGCCTAAACTGTGTTTCCTTGCATCTATTCAAAATACACTACAAACAGGGTGATCCTGAATGCATTTGTTTAAGGTTAGAATCTCTCTTGTAAATTAATATAACTACTGATGTTATTACCAACTAATCTAAATACATTGCTAAAGTCATACATTGTTATTCATAATATTATCCAAAAGTACAGTTTATTATTCTTTAGACATTTTTAAAATAATCAACAAGTTGAAAAGAAAAAATATTTATAGCTTATAAGATCATCCAATGCTTAATTTTTTTCAGCTGAGGTAGGTACCTCTAAAAAATTATCTTGTCGAAGGTAATTACAAGTCACTGCTTTTCCCAGAAGGCAAGCTTTAGTTCCAACAGCACGCTTTACCATCCAATATCCCTAGTAACAGTCATAGGGAGCAGTTAAATAAATTAATCTCAAAAAATAATTTACTAGTAAGGAATTTATTTTATCAATAATGCAAAATTCTTACCTCTGCAATACTTGGGATAAGTTTAAAGTGTTCATCTCTAAACATGTCGCTGCCATTTGCGAATTTGTCCAACAGAGATCCTTTTCTGATTGCCCTATTTGCTCCAAAGTAGAAGACCATGCTATAGTTTGGTTTAGCTGGCACCTATCACAAGCACCATAATCATGTCCAGTTAGGATAATATTAAAAGAGGGCAATAATAAGATGTTATGTCTTGAACAGATTTTTGTTTTTATTTTACAATTTCATAATGGACAATGGATAAGCCTTATTGACTTTTGATTGCCAAGATCCCAATGTGGGCAAGTTGAGAGCATAAGTTGAAAAGAACTATACATATTATCACAGGAAAATGATTGTTAGCAGCATAGTTTGCAAACTCTGTGAGTACACTCCGAGTTGCCGAGCACTCTTTATCTCTACATCTTTTTCTAAGTTCTTAGTGTTCACAAGTTTAACTATACCATTTTTATAGTTGCAAAAAAACACAGGTAAAAATGTTGATGCAGGTAATATGCTAGTTAAGATGTGTTATTCACATTGCTTTTCTATAAAAGTTTGCATTTACTCTTTTGAGATGTCAACTTTTAATATAGTAGATATTGTAATTGAATTTTACAAAAAAAATGTTTCTTTAATAGATTTAAATTTGTAGTACTTTCAAAATTGTTGAGTAGCTGAATCGAGATTTTGGTAATGTCAAGTACTCTCCGAGTCCGAGTTTGCAAACTATGGTTAGCAGCAAGCCACACAACACAATATTGAAACTAATGCAGAAATCTAAAAATAATGAAATAATAATTCCAGTGAGAAGCCTCCTAGATGGCAATATACAAACTGCAGTTGGAAAGGAACGAAATTTGTTCTAGCAGCACAGCGCCTAGAAAAAATTACAAATATTATTGTTAGAAATAATAATACCAGAAATAAAAGTGATTTTTAATGCAGTGGCAGCATAAACATCCAGCTTTACAATATTTAGATCAGTTTCTAAACTTTTTTATAATCACAATGATAAGCCACACAAAAGTTATCAGAAATAAATGGTATGTTTATTTCATTATTACTGCTAAATACATACAATGCCAGAAATAATTATAAGATACACAAAAAATAACCAACAGCTGTAAAAGTATTAAAAATCCCCCTGTAAATAACAGATATTAGAGCATTTCATGGACTGCAAGAGGACTGCTTATTAGTTTTACTTTTCCCCTAAGAGAATCAGCTAAATGATGATACATAAGCGGCTCAATTATTACAATAGTTACCCCACTAGGGCACGAAGGGCCTCAATTTGGGGAGGATGGCAGCGGTTAGGGGGAACTTCTCTACAATCAACTTTCCATCTCCCATACATTTTTTTGCGCTATTAGTAACCACCTAAACCATATTTTCCATCCCTACTTCAATAATGACTTCCTCTAATAACTGATAAATATGCTCTGAAGTTTCTTTAGGTTCAATGTGTTAGAATCTGAAAAGATTAATAACCCAGAAAACTAGTGCAAAGAATATCTAAACTATGAATGCAAATGATACAAAATCAAAATAGCAACATAGAGTTAGTCTCCAAGAGAGTGATGCAAATGCTAGAAGCAAAATAGCATTAAGAGGATGCAAAAACAAGAGATACAAATACAAGCTAGGTAGCATGCTTACATAGGCTAGGAAGAGGAAGGAGATGACAACACCGACCAATGAGAAGCAACCATCTATCGGACTAAAGATAGCCAAGTATTTTCCCAAGATAGCTAATGGATGCTCAAATGTAGGAAGGTGACACCTCGCAACCATTCACCTAATAAGACATGTTTTATTAACCTAAGTGAAATTATTAAAAGTGTAGGAAACACCTAGCAATATAGGGAAAAATAAAAAACTACACTAACATCCCCCATAAGCGAAGCTTAGGTGGATGTAGAAATGGGTCTCGGCAAGTCAAGCTTGATGAGGTACCCATGTACATAAAATTCCCCCAAAAGAGAGCGAAAAGAGACCCCCCAAAAAAAGTCAAGACTCCGAGTGAGAGGAAGAGCCCCCCCCAAAAGATGAAGCATCCCGCACCCCCAACAAAGCTTGCAAATGAAGGAACTTGCTCTCAATGAAGGGCTTGGTGAAGATATCAACAACCTGCTTGGAAGTCAGACAATAGTGAAGGTCAGTGATGTGACCATGGATGACCTACCGGAGGTAGTGCATATGGACCTCTATGTGTTTGGTTCCCTGATGATGAACCGGATTCTGTGAGATCTAAATGGCACTCTAGTTGTCACAAAAGATGACTAATGGCCGTCTAATCTAGATACCAAACTCAGTGAGAAGATGTTGAAGCCAAATGGGCTTAGTGGCGACATTTATAGCCCCTCGATACTCGGCCTCAGTAGAAGATAGAGCAATAGCAAACTGCTTTTTGCTCAACCAACAAACAGGACCTAAACTAAGGGAGAAGTTGTAACCTGAAGTAGACTTGCAATCCTGAGAATCACCCACCCAATCTGAATCTATGTAGCCCACCAAATCAAGCTCAATACCTGTTGCGTAGTGAATCCCACGACTATGAGAACCCTGAATGTAGTGAAGGATCCGCTTGGCTGCTTTGCAATGCAGCTCATCAGGCTCCTGCATGAATCGAGAGACCATGCCTACAACATATGAGATGTCGGGTCTCGTATAAGTCAGATAAATGAGACTCCCAACAAATTGGCAGTACAAAGTGCCATCAACAAGTGGAGAAGAACACTAAGCCTCATGTTTGACTCCAGAAAGGAAGGGAGTCAAAGCAGGCTTACAGTCAGCCATATGAAACCTCGAGAGTAAATCTAGAGCATACTTGGACTATGTGATGGTGGTCCCGGAAGGAGACTGAAAGATCTCAATCCCAAGAAAGTAATGCAACAAGCCCAAGTCAGTCATCAAAAAACTGTCCTGAAGGGCCACTTTGACAGCCTTAATGGTGAGTGAAGAACTTCCTGTGATCAACAAGTCATCAACATAAAAAACCAAAAATAGAAGTGAATCACCCTATTGCAAAATGTAGACATTAGGATCAGAATGGCACCGAGTGAACCCAACTAATAGAAGAAAGGAGTCCATCTTGGCATATTAGGCCTGAGGAGCTTGTTTGAGGCCATAGAGAGACTTCCGAAGACAGCACACAAGTGAAGAATCTTGAAGGAAGCCCTATGGCTGCTCCATGTAGATCTCCTCATGAAGGTCACTATGAAGAAAAACACTATTCACATCCATCTGATGTACTTCCCAATGATTAGCTGCAGGAATGGCAAGACCAAGTCGAATGGAATTCATTCGGGCAATTGGCGCAAAAGTCTCGAGTAGTCAATCCTAGGAACCTAGGAGAATCCTTTGGCGACCAAGAACTGACCCATCTATTGCATTTTGTCCAATAGATCCACTTACATCGAACAAGTTTTCTTCCCTTAGGAAGAGGGACAAGATCCCAAGTATGGTTCCTCATCAAGGAGCTATACTCGTCCTGCATAGCCGTATCCCACTCAAGAATACTAGAAGCCTCATGAAAGGACCGTGGATCTGAGGCAATAGCAATGAAGACATGTGGAGCATCCTGGAATTGTGAACGAGTCTGCCTGGTGTCTGATGGATCCCCAACCCAATCACTTGCAGATTGCAAGGTCTGTCTAGCCCAAAGTGGATTGGAAGATGGAGAATCTGGAGGGGAATCCTTAACCTCTGAATGATGACTAGGAGAGAAAGGAGGTGAGTTCTCTGAATCACTCTGCATCGGAAGTGGAGGTAGACAATTGTTCAGGTGAATCTGGCTCATCAGAAGATCTGCCATGTATTCTAAGTGACTCCAATGTCAAAGTAGGAGTTGGAGAAGTGATAGAAAGTGAGCTTAAAGATCCCTCCTCAAACTGAACACTCCTCGCAATGAACAACTCATGTGTATTAGGGTGGAGCAACTGATAACCCTTCACACCATCAGGATAACCTACAAATATGCAAGATCTGCTCTGCGGACCCAAGGCCTTGTGTTTCTCTACAGGAATGTGGGCCTATGCAAGAGAGCCAAAAACTCAAAAGTTCTTAACTGATGGTTTTTGACCGCTCCAAGCTTCAAAAGGAGTAACTCCCTTCAAGACTCGGAGAGGAACATGGTTCTGGATATAACAAGCACAGTTAATGGCCTCTGCCCAATACTGTGGTGCAAGAGATCTAGAGTGAATCATACCATTTGCCATTTCCTTCAAGGATCTATTCTTTCATTTTGCAACACCATTCTATTGACGATTGTATGGAATTGAATGCTGTAAATCAATCCCCTCTAAAGTGCAAAATCTTTCAAATTGGTGGTTGACATACTCACCACCATTGTCTGTGCGCAACACTTTGATGGCTTTCCCGGATTGCTTTTCTACAAAAATTTTGAAGTCCTGAAAATGATCAAATACCTCTGACTTCTGTTTGAGAAAGTACACCCAAGTATATCAAGAAAAGTCATCAACGAATGTGAGAACATATCGGGCCCTGCCGAAAGAAGGATGCTGAAATGCACCAGCCAAATCACTATGAACTAACTCTAGTATCTATGAAGCTCTCCATGCCTTACTTTTGTCAAATTTTTCCTTGGGATGCTTACTAAGAATGCAACTTTGGCAAACACCACCTAAGAATTGAACTAAAGGCAAACCTGTGACCATGCTCTGTTGGTTGAGCTAATGCAAATAGTGGAAGTTAAGATGGCCAAACTGCTTATGCCATAATTTAATCACATCATTAGAGTGAGTGAGCAAAACAGTCGAAGGAGGATCAGGAACAAAGTGAGAAAATAGATAGAGTCGTAACTGATGATCTGCTTTCCCAACAACAACTGTAGAATCACTATGCAACTCATGTTTCTCCACTGAAGAACTCAACCCGCTTGCCTAAACCTGTGTGAGTGATCTGGTATACTGATAGGAGATTAATTGATAATGAGGGTACACAAAGAACATCATGGAATGTGCCATCCCCCACATCAACAAACCCTCTCTCACACACCTCAACAGGAGTGTCATCACCCATCAAAATATAAGGCATAGTACACGGCTCCAAGGATGCAAGTTCTTCCTTAGATAAAGCCATGTGGTGCGAAGCACCCGAATCAAGAACCCAAGTCGATGGTGAGGAAGCAACTGCAACAAAAGCCTTGCCCTTTCCTTTCCTGTCATGTCCCCAATTTCTGCCCTTCCTTAGTGACAACATTTCTAGCAAGGTTGGTCTATTATCTGGTTCCCATAGGCCAGCAGAGCGTAGAGGGAACCAACCCAAGGACTTTGAGAGTCATGCATGAGCTTCCCAAGTAGTTTGGAGCAATAGACAACAGTTTTCTACAATTTAGGAGGGATTCCTAATTTGTAGGGATTGACTAGGAGTGGTCTAGGAGGCATTTGGAGACCTCGGTGAACGTTTTGGAGACTTAGAGTGCATCTCCTATTTTTTAGGAGGCATTCTTATTTTTTAGGAGGAACTCCCAGTTCAATGATAGTTCTCTCAGAGGTGCACACAACAAGGGAGTCATTGGGACTCAATTTTGGTTGATTGGGGCAATCTCCTACTTTTTGGGAGCATCCCTAGATTTTAGGGATGGACTGCCAGTTGACCCATCTTGTTCGGCATCAGTCACAGACAGGTGACAAGGTCAGATTCATGTTTGATTGGTCATTTTGAGCCTTTTGGGACCATTTGGGAAATATTTTAATATATTTAAATATTTCCTAAGTTGGTGATTAAATAAATTAAATAAGGTTAAGTTTTAGCCATTTTGGAGTAATAAGGGGTTTTTTGGCCTCATCTGGATGCGCATCCTATGGTGTGATAGCTCGTTGGAAAGGTCTCAAAATTCTCTAAATCATTCTCTTTGGTCTCAGGGCATTTCAGTGAATGGAATTCTATCTATGAGGAAAAAGGTCATTTTCTAGTAACATGACCACTTTAAAATAAGAAATTATAACATTTTCACTACACAACGCCACTTGGAGACACTTAGGGTTCAATTTGCAATTGAGAGGGGGTTATAAGGAGATGGAAGCTTCATTCTAAGATCATCTTTTGCATATTGAAAAACTTGTTTTTGTGAATTGGCTCTAAGAGAGCAATTCTTCATCTGGGACGCAAACCCCAGGTTCTGGATTGGCTGGGACGTAGCCCTCAGCAGTTATTGGCATTGGATTCTTCAGACAATGTGCATTGCTATCAGGGATAGAGTACGCCATTCTTTATCGTGGATTCAAGTTGCAGATTTATGGTTTCAGCGTTGCAGATTGATTCTTTTAGCTGGGATGTGATTCCTTGCAGTCTTAGGGCTGCCATTTGCAGCAGTTTGGCATCATTGTTGGATGTAAGCTCATTGGAACTGCATTGGATTTATTATTTGGCTTTATAAATCAGAAATCTGTCTGGTACGATTTATAGCAATTCTGATTTGGCTCTATGCTCTTATTTATTTTCGGTCTCCTCTCATGTTTATTGTTCATTATTCATTACTATTGTGAAAACTATCAAAAAACACAAAACAAAAAACAAAACCTTCTGCAACTTCTGTCTATTCTCAAAGACCATCAAAGAACTCACAGGAAAATACAATTTATTAATTTAAAAACTACAGCAGATCAGCAAGGGCATCCATCAGGGATCTTTCATTTCCCCTTGTTGTTTTCTTTTGCCTTGTTAGACCCTTGATTAGAACTTTGTTTGGTAGACTCAGGAACACTAACATTATTCTTCTCAAGAATGTATGTCAAGTGATCAATTTGTTTCTTCAAACATTTATGTTCATCATGACTGGGTCTTTTACAATAGGCACATTTGACCTTTTCTTTCTTAGGCTTATTGCCCTTGGAAGATGGGGTATCAATAGTTGCTTTTGAAGCAACCGGTATTTGATCCTTCTTTTCCTTGCTATTATTTTGTTTCTCATCCTTACTATTGTTGTTACTACTTTGTCCTTTTTGTTCTTTTGTGCCTTGGTTGGCAGCCAAGGCATGTGACTTATAGGACTTAAGAGTGCCCATTTGGATTTGCTTGTCCTGTTCAAGAGTGAGATTGACAGCAAAATCATCTAAAGATGGCATGGTGAATTGAGTACCAAGTGCACCCTTAGTAGCATAGAAGGTAGAGACAAACACAAAATATTCTGAACTTAGCTTAGAGAGAATATTAAGAATCAGTTGTTCATCTTTCTTTTCAATTCCACATTGTTTTAACTACAGCCTTAGTGATTTCAATTTGGTGAAGAAATCCTAGATTGTGTTGAAATTGCTTGCACCTAAACTAATTAGTTCATTTTCCAACATATGACCCCTCATTGAATCTTGTGTGCCAAATAATGCTTTTAACTCTGTCTATATTTCATTTGGTGTATCCAAAGACTCAATGTGAAATAGCAAGTCAGGAGAAACAAACAAACACAATGTTCCATATGCCTCATCACATTTGTTAAACCACTCAGGCTTATCTTCATCTTTATTAAGTTTAGTTTCAAGTCCCATAGTTATCCTATTTAATCCAAATTTCCTTAAGTGAATTGTCATGCGTGATTTCCACTCAAAGTAATTGTATGGAGTTAGGATGGGCATATTTGTTTCATCCATGATGAAGAAATGTAGAGAAAAAATGCTAAAAAGAAGAGAACCCAGCCACGATAATGCCCCCCCTCCTAAAAAAAAAAATGTTTTGGCACTTTATTTTAGTGCATTTACAACTACCACTAGCAAGAAATACTAAGTGGTCTTGATTTCAATGCATTACAAAAACTCTCACAAAGAGCATATGCTGAAAGTGAAACTTGGGCACAATACTCAAGGAGACAAATAGCACCACTGTAATCTACTCGAAAAATCATACACTTCAAAAAAAAAATCACCTTGATACGAGGTTGTATGAGAAAGTTATGATCCTCCAAAGTTTCCAAAACAAGAACTGTGCAAAGTCACCGCGGAGAATCTGCAATTTTTGAAAAATTTATGCATGAAAATAAAAAAAATGACTACAATAGTGGATAGAGCACAAAAAAGTAGCCAAAATGATAACAAGAATACTTGAAATCAGAGTCCGTATGAGGAAGAACGAGGCATTTGAAAACTGCATTTAAAACTGCGACTGCCAATGGAGAGGAGTATGGCTGTAGCTTTCCACGCTTGATTTTGCAAAATATATAGATTGCATGCAAAAACTAATAGATACCCAGATGGGTTTTCGGGGCTACGAACAAAACCCAGAAAGCGTTTTGCTTGCTAATGTACAGAAGACAGTTGTAGAGTAAATCAAACGCCTTTAATAACAAAAAACGGCCCCAACAACCAAAAAACGACCCCAGCAACCAAAAGACATCATGAAAAGATTGAATCAGCTACCTAAGTCAATAAATGACATGCTAGAACCTGCAATATTTATTGAAACAATCAAATATGCAAGTTAGTTATCAGATTTGAGATTGAAACCCTAGTCTTGCAACTTGTATGACAATCTTTGATCTCGGTGAAATGAAAGACAAATCTAACTTTCTCAAGCCTCTTGGATGTGTTGGAACAACTAGAAATGTTGCGAGTATAACCAGAAATGTTGCAAGCAGCCAAAGATTAAAAACGTTTTTGTCAAACTTTTCTGATTCTCAAGAGCATCTGAAGATGTGAGAGAAGAGCATACTGAGTTTTTCAACAAGTTACAATAAGATTTATTAGCACCCCTTGAATCTATCAAATAAGGAAATTAAAATCTACTCTTGCACATAGAAAAGCTCTGATACCATGTTAGAATCTGAATAGATTAATAACCCAGAAAACTAGTGCAAAGAATAAATATCTAAACTATGAATGCAAATAATAGAAAATCAAAATAGCAACACAGAGTTAGTCTCCAAGAGAGTAATGCAAATGCTAGAAGCAAAATAGCATTAAGAGGATGCAAAAACAAGAGATACAAATACAAGCCAAGTAGCATGCTTACATAGGCTAGGAAGAGGGAGGAGGTGGCAACACCGACCAATGAGAAGCAACCATCTATTGGACTAAAGATAGCAAAGTATCCTCCCAAGATAGCTAATGGATGCTCAAATGTAGGAAGGTGACACCTCACAACCATTCACTTAATAAGACATGCTTTATTAACCTAAGTGAGATTATTAAAAGTGTAAGAAAAACCTAGCAATATAGAGAAAAATAAAAAATTACACTAACACAATGTGTCAATCACTTTCAAGAATACAACACCTTTAGGGTAAGCCACAAAAACATTAAGCAATGGCGTTTAACATATATCCGACCATCCATTGCTCAATATAGCATAACATGTTGCATTCCAAGAGGCTTTGATCTTGGCTAATTTCCGTATCTCTATTTGGACCTATGTAAAATAGTTGTTTCGAAAGCATCTGTAGAGGGAGATATGTACTCTTTGCCAAACTTAGCAACATTTTGAATCGCATTAGGGAAATGAGGATTTCTTGTCGTATTGATGACATAGCACTTGTATATGAAAAATCAGCCAATACATCATCCATCTATTGTCTCTCTACTAGTTTTCAAAAGTTGTTTAATGTTCCACTTTGTTTTGTTGCACTTGTAGGCCTAAGTAAACTAGAAGACATTATGAATGTAAACCTAGACATTATCAATCTAAAGGCTATCATCAACATTTCTTTTACACCTGATTAGATGAAGAGTCACCTCGAAGCTACTAATGACCTCTATAGAACTTGGTTCTTGACCTCATAGTCAATTGCTAGAATGAGAATGGTTCTTTTCAATTCTCCCCTGGGTTGCTTATGGATGCTTTAAGATCTCCAAATATTCTTTGTCTCATTGGGACTCATTAAAGCCCCATTCGTCCTCTTTCGGGCATTAAAAGTTGTGATTTATTGGTCGTAGATTAGATTCTTTGGTGGGGTTTGTAGTTGTGGTGGTGTGGGCTGCCTTATTAGGAGTCACGTATCAATGGTCTTCTCTAGTACATGGGCTGGATTCATGTGGAAATGTATATGTTGCATTGCCACTTATCTCAAGGATCTTTTCATTGTTGTTTGTTACTTCCTGCTTGCTTCTCTTCCCTGTGCCATCCATAATGACACTATTGGTGATCCATAAGGTGGTCTTTTTGACAACATTTCTTAGTTTTTGGCTGATGAGAACATTCTTATTCTTGGAGATTTCAATGCTCATACTCACATTATGCAAACCCCTTTCCATGAAAGAGTTTTTGATTCCTTGTATACTAAGGCCATTGATACTAATCGGTCAGACATTCATAGATTCTCTGAGGACATTGCGGGCCCTCTCACTAAGTACAACAAACATCATTTGAACTTTTGTGAGTCTTCTGCTCTTGTGATCTGTAAAGGTCTTTAGTGTTTCCCAAGATATCATGTCTTCATTTGTAGACCTCAGTATCGTGGAGCTAATATCATAGATTAAGTTTTCTCCTCTCAGACGTTCGTCCCTCCAACCATCATTTCTCCATTACCCCTCTTCTTCTGGGATTTACATTGGTTTTCTTGAGTTCCTTCTTGTGCACCTTCCTGCTAGTGATGGTTGCCTTCTTTACCATGTGTTGTTTCAGATCTTCTTTTTTGGTAATGATGTGGTTTTATTGGCCTTCTCCCTTGAGGGCTTGCAGAGGTAGTTGGACAGTTTGGCTTCTTTTTGTGATATGGGATGGTTGATTGTACAATTCACTGTGAATTTGGTAAGACTAAGGTAATGATCTTCAATTGCCTTAAAATCTCCCCACCTTCACATCACATTTGGTGGCTCCAAGATCAAGATTGTTTCATCTTATACCTACTCGGGGGTCAAGTTTTCGAGTCATAGTTTCAATTTGAGGCCCGTTATTCAGCCTTGTATCAATAAAGGCTTTTAGTCCCTTGGTCTTCTTGAGAGACAATGCTTTAGGCACCACTTGTACAAGATCCTATCCAAGATGACACTTCTTGACACTTTTGTTTGGCTCGCAGTTCTCTATGGTTCGGTGGCCTAGGCTCTGTCTCTTCTAGGCTTTCGTTGAGCATGTTAAGGTTTTACTTCTATACATTGTAATTATTTTCTCAAATTTTGAAGAAACCAAAAATATCAAAAATTTCAAAAAACCAAAAAATTGCAAAACTGTTAAGAAAGGTAGTGAAAATCTAGTTTGCAAATTGAACAAATCTATTTATGGTCTTAAACAATCACCTAGAGAATGGTATTCTAAAATTAATTCTTTCTTCATTTCTCAAGGTTTTACTAGAAGCAAAAATGATCCTAATTTGTATATTAAACATACTAACGATGATATTATCATTGTTATTGTTTATGTAGATGATCTAATTCTCACTTCTAGTTCAGACACTTTGATTTCTGATATTAAATTCCAACTTAAACAAAAATTTCAAATGACAGACTTAGGTATCTTACATTATTTCTTAGGTATGCAAATTTTTCAAACTCCTAAAGGTATCTTTGTTTCTCAAAGCAAGTATGCTTATGATCTTTTAGAAAAATTTAAGATGAATGACTCTAACCATGTTTCAATTCCATGTGAATTAGGAACTAAATTAATGAATGATATGAATACTCCTTTTGTTGATGAAACTTTGTATAGACAGTTAGTAGGAAGTTTAAATTATTTAACTCTTACTAGACCTGATATTGCTTATAGTGTTGGTTTAGTTTCTCGCTTTATGTCTAAACCTCAACAAACTCATTTTAAAGTTGCTAAACGCATCTTAAGGTATATTAAAGGAACTATTAATATAGGCTTATTTTATGATCCAAACTCTGAATTTATTTTACATGGCTATACTGATTCCGATCTAGGTGGAGATCCCAATGATGGGAAATCCACTTGTGGTTATTTTTTCTTTGTTGGTTCAGGTCCAATTTCTTGGAAAAGCAAAAAAGAACACTCTATTTCCCTATGCTCAACTGAAGCTGAATACAAAGGTTGTACCAATGCAGCTAAGGAAGCTTTGTGGATTCGAAGACTTCTTGATGATTTGGGTCTACCTCAACAATTACCTACACCTATACATTGTGACAATCAAAGTGCTATTGCCTTGGCAAAGAATCCAGTTTATCATGCACGCACCAAACATATTTCACTTCAACATCACTTCATTCGAGAACAAGTTGAAGACAATCAAATTATTCTTCTTTATTGTAAAGGAGAAGATCAAGTGGCTGATATTTTAACCAAACCACTTTCTAAAGAGAGATTTCAGTTCCATTGTAAAAATTTGGGTTTACAACCCGTTGAAGTAAACTCCCCAAGTAAAGATTAAGGGGGGGTGTTAGAAAGGTTAATCTTTCCTTGGATATATATTTTAATTGGGATATTCCAAGGGTCCCTACATGTAGTTTGTCCACTTGTACACATGTGGAGGACATGTCATTGTTTGTCCTTTATTCCACATGTAAGGACAACTCTTGTTTATTTCTTTATTTAGTTTATCCTCCTTAAGAGGATTGTGACACTTTGCACACACCTATTATGAATGTGGCATTAATAGAAATGGGAGTTACAAATGCAACTCCTCTCTCATCTCTATATAAGAGATGCTCCTCCTTTCTTCACAACTACAACAACACTCTTAGCACTTGATGTTATTGTATTGAGCTACTTTTGCTCCAACACTCTCTCTCTCTCTTCTCTAGGCATTTGCCTTCATTCATAATACTCACAAGAGGTTTTCTTTGCTTTCCCTTTATAAATCCTTGTCTCCATTGTTGAACCATCTTGGTGTATGCTCTTGGAGTTGCTTATCTTATGGTAACATTGTTTCACACTTAACTTACTTGGATTGTTTCTCATTCCTTGCTCAACATTATCATTTCTTACAAAAACAAACAATTTCAAAAAAGCATATCAAAATTCTCCATGATAAGAGTTAGGCTCTCTATAGTAACTTGATTACATTTGCCCCTTCATTGAGCCCATTGTTGGGGACATTAGATATGTTGATACCAAAGAAACAAGAATCATCGTAATTTGTCCAGTTTGGGTGATTCAAGGAGTTGGGCTGACTTGGATGATTTTTGCTGACTCATTGAATCGACTTGGCAATAGCTGGGCGTAAATTGCTCGAGAAATTGACCACAAGTGGCATTTGGGTCAACACAAAAACATAAAAAAATACACATTTTAAAAATATTTTCTTTTACCTTTTCTCTTTCTTATAACTCTCTAATTGTTTAGCATGAGAACAAATGTAAGAGACAAGAAGAGAAAAAGAAACCACAGGTTTGCAACGAGCAAGAGAGAAGAGCATCAAGGAGATAAAAAATCAATTTGGAGAGGCCATAAGATTGCATTAGAAGCATTAAGGAGCCAATAGCAACACTCCTCAACTCATTTGCAAGAGGTAAGTGTTGATTTTTTTTGTATTAGTGTATTTTTCATTTTTTGTTAAATTGTTTTAGTTTTCATTTGTAAATCTTGATTGTTTTTTAGTTTTTACATGTTTCTGACTAAATTGCAAGGTGCAATCTTGCATACCCTATATTGCTTTTATTAAAAAGTTGTAAACATCCAATCACAAATTTCTCAAAAAGAAAGTAGGGTGTGTTATTTTATTTTTATTAGTTCAAGTTTTTAACTGAATTTTCTTATTATAGTAGCCTTAACTTTCATTTTCCACAATGCCTAAAAAGGATGGGGCTTGGAAATATACTGAAGATTTTCTAAGAAAAACAAAATATCGAACAAAATGTATGTTTTGTAAAGACATAAAATATGGTGGCATATGTATTTTCAAATACCAATTTGCGGGCATACCTGGACATGATATTACCCTATGCACTCAACAATCTACTTAGGAAAAACGTTTTTTTTATATGGCATTAGAGACAATGGAACAAGAAAAGTTAAATGAGAAAAGACTACTTAAACAATTAAGTGCTATTGGTTCCCTTTCTCCCGCATCTGCATCTACATCTATAGGATGTGTTGGAGACGATTCTTTTAGGCCTCCCTTTTGTCCTAGTGTTAGTGCTACTGCTTGTACTAGTGCTAGTTGTTCTTATACTGATTGGACCTATTACATTTCAGCTTAGAGTGTAGAAGTCCAGATTGGATAGTTACTTTGTGCTGTGCACTACTCGTAGCTCACAACCCTCGCTTGAGAGCATGGGGTAGAATAAAGAGATTCATGATGTTGCTAGAATACAAATTTGCAAATTTTGGTACTTTTGCAACATTCAATTTATTGCAGCTAGGTTTAGTTGTTTTCTTTAAGTTCAAAGTTAAATTTGAATAATTTCTACTTGTGTATCATAGATTCATGTTACCTAATGATTTGTCATCTAAATTTCTAATCATACTCTATTTGTGACAAGTTTCTTTAATGACAAGGTGTGATCAATGTCAAAACTATTTGTGGTATGGGGTTTAAAACTCCTACTAAGGATGAGTCAAGCGGCTACAACTTAGATGAAATGGTAGAGGATATGAAGGTTGAGCTAGAGGACCACTGAAAAGAATGGAACGTAAAGGGTTCCACCATCATGACTGATGTTGTAATGTTCCACTTCTGTCAGAGACTTTGTTGGCGTATGATAGCAACAGATGTCCGTATGGTAGCAACAGATGGTTGTACGATGGGAGCAGAGGTGGATGTACAATTCAGTTTGAGAGGTTGTACGTGTGCAATAGGGAGGGCCATATGGTGTAAGTTGGATGGCTATATGATTGGGGAGGATGGCCATACGGTATAGGAGACAGCTGAACGAAGTGCAACTGCATGGTGTACGGTGGAGGATGGTGGGAAGAACATACAAGGATGTTAATAGCATTCGATCCAATAAGTAAGATATACCATAAAGATTGAATACGCACAAACATCAATTCAAAATCAAGTCTATAACATAGTTAAAAATAATAGTAGCTCACTAATTTGCTAGATCTAAGCAAAACAATATATATGGAATAGGGTGAGCGTTAAATCGCACCAAAACCGGAAAGCCAAGTAGGGAAGATCTTTCAGTTTCGAAATGGTGAATAATCCAGAACTCCAATAGGAATTCGCAGTACAAAGAAATAATCCAAATTGCATACTTACTACTACCTACATGTCGTGCTTAAATATGCTACGGAGAAACTTCCCGATGGTTTACAAAGATAGCCGATGGCCAAACTTACAAAAACAATTAAATAAAAATGGGTCCGAGATATACTAAATCAATTGGCCCATTAACAAAGGTTTGATTAAAGAATTATTTAATAACGGGAACATTACAGTCCTTCTGTCCCAAAATTTGCTTGTCCTCAAACAAATGCAAACTTGATGCTTGGAAACCTTTTGTAATTAGCTTCTTTAGTTTCGAGTTAGGTACCAAGTAGATCTTTTTGCCGTAGTAAATGGTATCTTCAATAACTTTGTATCTTTCATCATGTATATAGCTATCCATCAACTGACATGCAAAATGGTTCTTCGAGTACTTGAGCAATAGATGGGCCTACCAATCATCCAAGGAATGGGGCAAGGTCTCGATTGTTATGTTTTTACTTGTAGTGGCTAGGATCTTATCATGTTTAAAAATGGACTCCATCTTCTTCATTGTGACTTCCCTCGATCCTTTATTTGACATTCCTCTTAGCAACACCTTCTTGCCATCCGTCTCGAATGAAAAGTCCATCCTCTTGAAACTTTGGGTGTACTGGTCAAGGGTCTCCATCCATTGAATGCCCAATATGAATCAACATCAACCAAATCTATGATAAAGAAATCATCTGTCAAGGTATAGTTTCCCATGGAAATTTGTAACCATGGGATCACACGAGTGCAGGGTAACAAGGTCTCTCCAACAACCTTAACCTCAAATCCTCCATGCTCTACTACATGCAAGCCCTTACTAGTGACCAAAGATGAATTGATGAAATTGAGTGCGGCTCCATTATCAATCATGATTGTGACTCGTTTCTTATGAAGTGTGCCATGAACCCTGAAGATACAACTTCCACCCATTGTAGTGAGAGTAGCGATGGAACCCCTTTTTGTATTAGGGCACTTATTCTCTCCTGCTAGTTACTTTCTTCACTAGTAACTATAAGTACTTGTCCTTCGTTGTCATCAGGAACCACCTCAATGTAATGAATCTTTCCCTTCCCAAGGTAGCGATGACCTGGTCCCCATGGTTCCTTGCACATGAAATAGAGCTTTTTCCTTTGGAGGTCTTGCTGAGAGTCTTCATCCACCGAAGGTTTGTTTTGAGTTGGCTCCTTGTCTTTGTCTTCTTGTGGAGACGGTGTTGGCGTAGCTACATGAGTTTTGAAGGAAGATGCAGCCATGTCACACACCTTAATAGTCTCGTTGAGTGAAGACGGGTTGAACCCTTTGATTAGCCTCTCAAAGGCTCTTTCAGCCCATTCATGAATAACACGATTCAACATCTTTTAGAGATGTCTGTGACTAATACTGACAACCTTTGGAACTCAGTGATGTAATTGTCTACCGTACCTGTTTTCTTTAGCTGGGCTAGATCTTTGAAGTTTAGTTCAAATTCTTCGCATTGAAAAGGTCAATGAGTCTCTCAGTGAACTCAACATAAGATGTTACTTGGTCATGGCCAAGAGTAACCAGTCCATGGTGCCACCATTCTTCTGTCACTCCTTCCAGATGGAGTGTTGCTTCCTCTTGGGGCATTGGGTTGAGTTGGAAATAGGTGTTTGCCTTCGGAACCCATGCATGTGTAGTGATGGCTCTAGATCTATCAAATGGTTATAAGTTTACTTTTTCGATCTTTCTCCAGAGATCATTAAAATAACCACGATTGCCCCCACCTGAATATCTCATTCTTAGATTAACATAGTCTCTGTAAGATATATCACCTTCAATATTTGCATTCCTCCAATCTTCTCAAAGTTTTTTTTGTATTTCCTGAAAAGTGGGCTCTCTTTCTTTGCATGGTGCTTCCTTCCTTGAAAGGAAAATGGGTATTAAGGGTCGAGAGCGAGAGCATTGGGAGTTTGTTCTTTCCGAAACAAAGTCATCACTATGCCCATTTTGTTCTCCTGTTGTCTTTCTCTCGGCCAATTTTTGTAAAGTTTCCTACATAAGCCTTTGGGTTTCATTGATTTGTATTTGGTTTTTGGTCAACTCTCTAAAAAGATTCATGAGTTCTGTCGTAGGATCTTGAGGATTTGCCATTTTACCAACAAGGTTATTTCACTTTCTCCTTCGAATATACACTTGCATTCACTTCCATACTCTGGCCGAATTACTGGCTCTGATACCACTGTAATGTTCTCCTTCTGTCAGAGACTTTGTTGGCGTGCAGCAACAACAGATGTCCGTACTGTATCAACAGATGGTCATACAGTGGGAGCAAAGGTGACTGTATGGTTTAGTCTGAGAGGTCGTACATGTGCAATGGGGAGGGTTGTACAATGTAGGTTGGATGACTGTGCAGTTGGGGAGGATAGTTGTATGGTGCAGGAGGCAGTCATACAGAGTGCAACTTGATGGTGTACGATGGAGGATGGTGGGAAGAACATACAAGGATGTTAATAGCCTTCAATCTGATAAGTAAGCTATACCATAAACATTGAATATGTACAACATCAATTTAGAATCAAGTCTATAACATAATTGCAAATAATAGCTGAAAAGCCAAGTAGGGAAGATCTTTCACTTCCAAAATGGTGACCAATCCAGAACTCCAACAAGAATTTGCAGTACAAAGAAATAATCCAAATTGCATACCTACTACTACCTACATATCGTGCTTAAATACCCTTCAGAGAAATTTCCTAAGGGTTTAAAAAAATGGCCGACGGCCAAACCTAAGGAAACAATTAAATAAAAATGGGTCTGCGATATACTAAATCAATCGGCCCATTAACAAAGGTTTGATTAAATAATTATTTACTGATAGGAACATCACAGTTGGATGGATAAGAGGAATAAAACACTGCTCAATTTTCTTGTTTCTTGTGGAGGTTTTTGATCATTCCTTTTTCCTACATGCATTGTGAATTGTGATTGAATAGTTTAAATTTTGATTAGTTGATTGCAAATTTGTTGATCATGTTCATCAAATCTATTAATTCTCCCTCTCATGTAAAAAATGTCACGTACTTATGTGAGGTTATTAAGAAGGTCATAGTAGAGGTGTAGGAAGAAAATGTGGTGCAAGTGGTGACAGATAATGCAGCAAGTTATGTTGCTACAAGTAAACCTTTTAGTTTTAACTTATCAAGTTTTGAACTTTTCTAATGTGAAGTTTCTTAACATTTGTAACTTTCTAATTAAATTAAAATTGTTGTAGGTAAACTTTTGATGGAGAGACACCCCACAATATGCCTTGACCTAATGTTGTTGGACATTGGTAAGCTTGAGCGGATCAAATAATGCATAGAAAGGGACAAAAATATATGCAAGTTTATCCACAATCATGCATTTGTCCTCAGAACAATGAGGAAATATATGGGAGATTGGGAGTTAGCTCGTCCTAGCATCACGAGGTTTGCCCCCAATTTCATCACATTGACGTCCTTGATGACATCAAGGGAAGAATTGAGGCGCATGTTTGTTGGGGTTCTCTTCCTATGCTACGACCACTGTGAGGATAGATGTGGCGAATCAAAGACTAGCATCACGAGGTTCGCCTCAAATTTCATCACATTGACATCCTTCATGACATCAAGGGAAGAATTGAGGCACATGTTTGTTGGGGTCCTCTTCCTATGCTACGACCACTGTGGGGATAGATGTGGAGAATCAAAGACTAGCATCACGAGGTTCACCTCGGATTTCATCACATTCACATCCTTGATGACATCAAGGGAAGAATTGAGGCGCATGTTTGTTGGGGTCCTCTTCCTATGCTACAACCACTCTAGGGATAGATGTGGCGAATCAAAGACTAGCATCACGAAGTTCGCCTCGAGTTTCATCACATTGACGTCCTTGATGAAATCAAGGGAAGAATTGAGGCGCATGTTTGTTGGGGTCCTCTTTCTATGCTACGACCATTGTGGGGATAAATGTGGCAAATTGCCTCTTTGATGATAATGGTTTTTGGGCACCTACCAAAGAAATAATCAAGGTAAATTTCTTACAATTTAACATTTAGTATTATTATTTATTATTTAATTGTTTCATCATTTAATTTTACTTTTAGTTTTATGTTAGGTTTTCTGGCTCAATTTGTTTTTACATTATATGCAGATTAGTGAGCCCCTTGTATCTCTCCAATGAACTATTGATGAAAAGAAGCCCTCTATGGGCTACATATATGAGGGCATGCATAGGGCCAAGGAGGCCATTAGATCCCAATATGTAGGAGTGCCAAAGAAGTATGTGCCTATTTGGGAGATCATTGATAGGAGATGACAGAATCAGCTCCACAGGCCCATACATGCAATAGCTTATTACCTGAATCCACCATATCATTTCCATCTTGACTTCAGGGAGGACGAGGAGGTTCTAACTGACCTATATACACTTGCAGTAATGTAGAGGATGAGTAGTGATGGCAGCGTCTCAAGTGCAACCATTAAGCTAGACAAATTTAATAAGTAGGAAGGGGCGATTATCTCCAATAGGATAGCCATAGAAGCTCAGACATCATTGCAGCTAGGTAAAAACAACATAGTCTTAATGTTAATTGTTATGACTTATAAGTTATGCATTTTTGTACTTGTAAATGAAACTAATAGTTGTTCTTTTCCCTTATTTCAGATGGATGGTGGCAAATGTTTGGGCCCTCAACCTCAAACCTTTTGAGGATTGCAATCTGTATTGTGAATCAGCCTAGCAACACTTCATGATCTGAGTGCAATTGGTCCATGTTTGAGCATATCCATCAAAGAGGCAAAATAGGTTGTCTGTGCACAAGTTGAATGATCTTGTCTATGTTCATTACAACCTCTACCTTAGGACCAGACAGATTTTGGCCACTGGCTTCTCTCCGACCATTCTAGAGGAGATTAATCCAAAGCCAAGAGTGGCTCATTGAGGCTCTTGATGTAGCAATCTTCACTAAGGAAGACCGTATGTGAGTTGACCAGGTAGATAGAGAGGCTAAGGATGTGGCCATGGCAGAGAAGGCTACAAAATGTTCAACTACTCGAAAACGCACATGTGCATGCACAAACATGGGCCCTATTGATGTTGTTCGTGCATCCATCTCACATGCAGGGGCTATGGCTCATCGTTCCTCTAGGACCTACCTTAGATGCCTTTGTAGAAGGCAAACAAGATACTCAGAGGTTGAGGTTGAGGCTGCGACCAAGCTTGAGGATAATGACGAGGCTTGAGCTAGAGCCTTGTTTTTTCATTTTGTTTACAGATAGAAATGTTTCATGGATCTTCATCCCACATACATTTATGATTTGATGTCACATGGATCTTCATCTTATATACATTTATGATTTGACAACATTTATAATTCCTTTATATCTATGTCATGACTCATCATCATACTATGATTTCTATTTATATTTTAGATTTTACATGTAACGTATATGATAGGCTTATCATTTATGTTTTCAAATCATTAAAATCTCTAAATTTCAAGGGTTTTTTTCAATTTGTCGATTCATAGTTGATTCACAATTTGAGACGGCCTTGTCGATTCCGAGTTTTGGTTCTTTGGTTGATATTGACTCTCTTAGCCTTGGAGAGATTATGAGACCTTTGATAGCATGCTTGGGCATATCAAGCATGTTATGCATGTCAGTGTCCCTACTTTGGAGTTTTATGTGCACAATTGTGACGTGACATTGGAACATTATGAACACTTCGCTCCTAAGGGAAGCCTATATTGTAAATCCTAAATGGTATGCACTGAGACTTGGGAGAGTCATTCCATCTAGGATGAAGAGGTGAGTCAAATCTGAAATCTTAAGTTTTCAATTTAATTTTCATTTTAAATCAACATGTGAAATAGTGACCTACAAAGGCCTTAGTTTTCAAATTACAAATTAACAATGAATATGTTTTTTGTTTGTTCAACTTAGGTGATGGAGGGCTTCATTAAGGCACTTCCAAAAATGTACAATCTTGAAGATGCTAGTAAGATTTGTCAACAATGGCTTGACTTCGCTAACATTTGTGGCCCAACTTTTAGTAGACCAAAGGCAGAGACAAATAGAGCTACATTAGCTTAAACAGACTTTGTTGGATGAAGAAGGTGGCTTGGAAAAGACACACCCAAGCTGAATGTTCTCGCTATTTGTCTTCTTTCACAGATTGTGAGTTTCTCTATTGCAAATTGGAACTGGTCCACATATAGCTTCATCCAATCAATGAAGAGAAACAACCTTACCCCTAAACGGTCAGAGAAGTAGTGGTTGTTCATAGTGTATTACAGCTACAAGATGAACAGACTACCCAATATTGTTAGACTCTAGCAATACGTTGGGATGTTAATCCTGATGATGCTTTGCAAGTTGAGGAGGGTGGTACACCTCCTGGACTACTTGGAGTTCCATTGGATGAGGGCCCTCAACTCACTCCTACCAATAATTCAGAGGATGATTTTGATGATGATCCTGATTTAAATTTAGATTCCTAGAGAACAACCATATATTTGGCTCACATCATTTGCAAATACATTACTGATTTTGATTATTATGGACATATAATTATAGAGTTGAACTTCTATGCTAATGTTTAGTATTTTAGTATGACTTCTCTTTATGTCATTTTATCTCATGCTTGAAACTTGGAGCCTTTGGGCAGTTGGTATTACTATGCCATTTTTTTGAATGAAATTATTTAAGTGTTTGAATCTTGTTAATTTTCTAGTGTTTGTTGTATTGAATCAATGTTATGATATGCATAGTTGAATTCTCTCTATATAAAAATTCCCCTATTTTTAGTTGTCTCCTATCCTCCCCTAAAATTTGGCTTTGAACTGTACCCATACTGGAAACATGTCCTCGTCCCCAAAACTCCGTGGAGCATACCATAGATAAAATAGCTTTGCCAAGCTTAAAATAGGATCCACATGCAAAAGTTCTAAAGATTAAGTGGTCCACATTCTAGTAGCTATTACAAATGACTACTTTTTTGCATATCACTTTTCAAGTAGAGGAAAACAAGCCATTTAGAATAATTTGACAATATGTAGCATAAATCATAAGTTTTTCACTAGGCCAATTCAAGAGAACTAAAAACTTCACATGAGCCAAAAGCCTCTTTAAATATCTCAAAAAAATTTATATCATTCACATAATAACCCCCATCACTTCTTGATGAAGGGTGCTCCCCTTAATACTATAAATTTATAATAGAAACAAAGAAACAATAACAAATGCGAGAAGAAAATATGGACTTCTTATTTGCGCCGCAAATGCGGTATTACAGAATTCACAAGTACAATATGCTAACCCACATGGGCACCTTCATTACAATCATTTGCAAGACAAGCTGCGAACTATCACCTAGAGCTCCCCTAGACAATGTTTGGGCCTTTCTTAAATATGCCATTTTATGCCGCCTGCAAAGGATCTAGACAATGAAACTTAATACGTAGTGCCGATAGATCCTAACAATACATATAGAGTCAGCCAAATACATCTTTGACAATTATTTTAGATATTTTTGGTAGCCCAACTTCGGAAGGCCATAACTCTCGAACCGTCGCTCCGATTGGCTATTATAACCACTTTTTGGAAACGCCAGCTCCTAATATATAGGCTTTAAACTACGCACTTGCCCTTCCGTCGAGTTTTTGGACCTCATCCGGGCACTCTAAGGCCTCCAACGGTGAGCTTGAAGATTTTTTTGCAAATTTTTCCACCAAAAATCTGTAATAACTTTTCCGATATTTAAGCTGGAACGATGAGATTTTTATGGTAGACTTATAACTCTAAAATGAACCTTCTTATAGAAAATGAGAACATTCCGAGCTCATATGACAAACTTACTAAAAATAGCAAGTTCACATAAATAGTAACCACCTTGTCTATTAGTCCTTATTAAAATAGATGAGACTGAAAACAAAATATTTTTGGGTGATGCAATATTGCTCTTACACCCAGGATGCTCCTGCATGACTTCTCAACTCCATTGCTACCTGCAAGGGGAATTATACATAACACTTTCCTTGCATGCTTCATAAATCAATAAGAATTTATATAGATAACAATGGGGTCAACAAAATAATTTTTGTAAATTTAGAAGATTCACATCTAAAGATGGATATGAAATTTTGATATATTAATTAGAATTTTAATCCAATAAAACATTAAATATATTTTTAGACAAAGAATTCTTATTGAGAGAAAACTAACAGGAAAAATGGAATCTTTTGTACCTGTAAATTTATGACAAGGATGAATGGTAACTTCTTGCAAGCTTCTCCCTACAAAAGGTGAAACAATAATCAATAATTTTATAGTTCACAAAGGTTGTCATCAAATAAAAAGTTTCCAATTTTAGAAATTACAAATCATAATAAAATTGAATTCATATCCAATGCAAAGTCATTTTTATTTTGTAGTGAGGATTTATTGAAAATGTAATTATTAGGAAAGCTGCCCAAAACAAATGACATGAACCAAATTTTTAGTAAATCATCTTTGATTTTATATAATAATAAAGCTCAAGCTAAAATGTAACAAATTCATACTAACTTGTTGAAACTCATAGAAAATGCCATAATCCAGTTACAATATAATAAGACACCTCAAAATAATTAGAAACTTGTAGATTGATCAGATAATTTTGCAAGTAGGCCACATGTTTACATCGACAAAAATCACAAGATGACAATTGGTCTTTACCCCATTCTAAAGCATGCGGTCATTACTATTTAATTACGTATTTTTCTTCTATCCCAAAATCAAACGTACATGAATACCTTTTTTCATGCCTTTAAGGATTGTCACATTAACAAATCTAAACTTTTTGTTGTTTTATGAAGATCGCTGCAAATGTTTTAACATTGCCTCTGTGGTATATGTTTTCCAAGAGTACCAATCTCTCTCTTATATTGTGAAAAAGATATGGATAGATATGTCCCTTCATGGGGAAATATCTATTAGAAATTTGTTCAGTGCTCCCCTCGGGATTGATGACAAAGGTTTAACTGTCTCCTATGTACTATAAGTTGAGTGGTTGTATTGGGCATTAATAGATCGGTTTTTTGCTGCAATGGTAACCCCACTCTAACAAGTGGTATCAGAGCTTGGTCATAGGTTTGAATCCTTAGACCCCTGGGTAATGTTGAGGGGAGATTGTTATAAATTTGTTCAGAACTCCCCTCAGGATTCGTGACAAGGGCTTAACCACCTCCTGTGTACTATAAGTTGAGTAGTTGTATCGGGCATTGACAGATCGGTCTTTTGGTGCAATGGCAACCCCACTCTAACAATATCTATTCATTAATATTTAATACACACACACACACACACACATAACTTCTATTTAGTCTCATGAGTTTATCCCACTGAAGCTACTGGTCATTAACATTCCCTCTTAGCTAGGGACAGTAAACATAAGACAGATATTACACCATTGGTAATATTAAGAATGACAAAATTTAAGAATATCTTTGATCAGACGATATCCACTATTTTGATATGACATTGGATATCATGAGTATTGGCCTCTAGAATATTAACATATAATATTCACCAAATACTCTAAATAACACCCTGCAAAATATCAACACATCATATTCACCATTTTGAAGTCACATGACTATTAGCGTCTAGAATATTAACTTATAATATTCACCCAATACTTTGGGACATGGCCTGCAAAATATCAACGCATGATATCACCATGTACTCAATAAGGTTTGATATTGTTAGTGAAATAGGATCTATAACTTGTAATAGCACTTGTGGAATTTTATGTGTTTTCCAAGTTGCTATATGAATGAATATATATGTCAAATAAAGAGGCCTGTATCTTTAAGATATTAACTTACATTAGTTATAGTTATAACACAAGTAATATATCCTCAATATATTATAATTGTTATATAACTATATATATATATATATATATATATATATATATATATATATATATATATATATATATATATATATATATATATATATATATATATATATATCACTCTTATTATAAGTTAATTATCCCATATATAATATTTGTCATATATTATATATCTCATATATATAATATAATTTATCCGACAGAATTATAACATTAACACTCCCTCTTAATGAAGAAGGATAAAACACATAGATATTACACCATAGGTAATATTTCAAAAATAACACATATAGGAAATCTTTGATCAGAAGATTTCTAGAATATGATATCATGTAAGTATTGGCCTATCAGAATATCAACATTTGATATTCACCAATTACTATTTGATATCATATTTGGTAACATGAGCATTGGCCTATCAGAATATCAATCAAATGATATTCACCAAATACTCTGAGTAATGGCCTATCAGAATATCAAGGCAAGATATACACCAAGTACCGAAAATATATCTATACAAGCAACTTGTAGATAATCAAATTAATGATATCAACCACCTAGTTGTTGATTTATAAGATAAAGCCTTTACATGAAACAATTTCGCAAAAATGAATCATGCTACAAGTTATTGTAAGGACGTCACTTTACAACAACTTCTCTTAATACAAGTGATAATCATTTAGAAGTCATCACTTCTTCATGATGTACATAGGGGACAGGCTCATACATGTATGACATCAAAGGTTCGCATGAAGTCTCCACAAATACTATCATGTGGTGTTGTCACAACATTCACCATAAAACATATCAGAGAATAAGGTTTCTCCCTTTTAGTTTGATATCAACTTTTCTGACCTCTCAGCACAAGGTTCTCTCCGATGAAGTATCAGACTTCCTCTGAATCTATTATCATCCTTCTAACCTCTTGGTAGCAAGTCATGTCATGCTTCCCTAGTTCAATGGGTATCCTGATAGCATAAGGCCTTCCAGCCTACATATATGAGACTTTATCCCATGAATCATAGTCCTTTAGCTCTTATAGTTTCTGACTAGTGTTGAATCCATCAACAAGGTCTACTCCTTCTGAACCAAGATCATCAAAAGTTTGATTGAAGCATTTTTATTTTCTGCTCCCTCTCTTTCTCCAAGGTTACCTCTAATGAACTGTTAGACTCCCTCTCATAATCATAATCATCAAGGATATTTTCTTCAAGAGCCTCACATTATTCAACATAATCATTAGATGATTAATGAATCACAACTTCTTTGGAGCTACTATTTTCTTCCAAAAGAACATCCCTACACATCCTCGATGGTTTCTCCTCTTTGGCGTCTCCCCTTTAAGGATTGTTTAGAATGGGAATGAAACATTTTTATTATTTCCCCCCATAATGTAAAATTCCCACTCTTATATCATCGAACAATTTCGCATCACATCATATACGACAAACTTCTTTATGTTTTTCTTCATTGCAATGAATCACCCCTGAGGATCAAGGAAAAGAACAAGAGCATAATAAAGAAAATAACTCTTATATGCATGGATGTAATTAAAAGATTGACTACGATATGCACAAATAAAATTAGTATTCAATACTTATCTCAAGATGCACATTAACATCCTTGCAATCTGCTTCTCAAGTTCAATCATGAATCTCTTATTCTCTTTTAATTGAACACTTCACACACATCCCGTTTTATCACAATGTCTATACAGACATAAATAGCTGCTAATACTGTTAATTTTCTCTGCAACTCTAAGCCATCACCCTCTAGTTCACAGGTTGAGTATCGTTAATATCCTTTAGAGGTAGCATCTTTAGAAATGGTTCATCTTCATGAAGAATTTGATTACTCATACTTTAGCTTCTCATAGAGACTTTATTTAAGATTAATTCAGGATATTGGATGTAATCCCCTCATGAATTTATAAAGTAAATTACAGCAGGAGGAGACACCGAACAAGGCCGATTTAAAGAGGAAACAAACAAAATGTTGACGGATTTAATCAATGCCTCCAAAGCTAATTAATTGGGTTTCAGATCTGCTCTGATCTTCTCTGTCCGTTCTCTTAGTCAGCCCTGCTGTCCATAAAAATGTATATATACGCACAATAACTTCTTTATATAAATATAAATATCTAGTGGTGAATCCTTCATATCTTTGAAGATGTATTCAATATCCTTTATACTATCTTCCTAACTCTTCCTTTATTATCATGCTTATGGTGGGTCCACCTTTACTGACGTGGCATGTAAATTATTATGATAGATATCTCTTTTGAGGTTTCCTTCATTGATTCCTTTTGACTTATATTTATTTGATCGCTGCTATCCAAACCAACTACACATTTGTCCTTGTGTTCCACCGTAGCAGTATTGTCTTTCATTTTATCCACCTTTCAAAGTTAATGGCTCCACCATTGCCGATTGCAGCTATAAGCTTCCCTCACAATTATAGATATTGTGGCTGAGATTACTCTAGTCAGACTTAAAATTCCAGAGATTGAGATTCTCACATCCTCCATTGAGAATTCTGTGCAGCACCTAATGATATGACCCATGATGGGATTCATTTTACATTCCCCAATGTCCCATACGGAGTTGGCATCCAGATCAACTATGTACGTTCCTCCTACACTGTACCATATTTGTATGCTTTCATATGAAAATAAATTGCAAGAGTCATAGATTGTTGTTTCACTTTGATCGATTGCATTTCCTCAATAACAAAATCACTTCTCTTGGGTACCCGACTACACAAGAGTGTCTTGGCTCTGACCTCACAATGTTTGCTATTGTTGTATACCAGATTAAAAAACAAATTCCCTGTCCTTCATGCCCTGCAATGATCTGTCAACAAACTACTAAAGACTATGATGAACATCTTCAACTGGTTGACTTGACTGGTCTCTTTCCTGTATGTAAATAGAATTGCACATATTCATTTTACTGATGTCGGTGCATCCGCGAATCATTGCCTGACTTCTGATATTCCAACAAACTTTACTCACGATATAGCATGTAATTCATGGCATATTAATTTGCATGGAACTGATAATTTTAATTTGTAAACCAACTATATAACTGGCCCAACAAAACCTTCACGAGTCTACAAATGTTGAACCTCACGACACAAATTATAATCAGTCTTTCAATAATGATTTGAACAGTATTTGCAGACATAAAATTATCATTGAGAGAAGATGATATCCAATTCTCAAATAACTCCACACTCAAATGCACAATAACCCCATTCATGTGAATTTACTAGTGAAAATAATTATTCCAGAATTGTAACCTGCTCTGATACCATGTTAGTGAAATAGGATTTGTAACTTGTAATAGCACTTGTGGAATGTTTTCCAAGTTACTATATGAATGAATATATATGTGAAATAAAGAGGCATGTCTCTTGAAGAGACATGTCTCTTTAACATATTAATTTACATTAGTTATAGTTATAACACAAGTAATATATCCTCAATATATTATATATATATATATATATCACTCTTAATATAAGTTAATTATCCCATATATAATATTAGTCATATATTATATATCTCATATATATAATATAATTTATCCGATAGAATTATAACATTAACAGATATCTCATCTGATTTCATAAGTATTGGACTGCAGAATATCAACATATGATATTCACCAAATACTCCTCAAATAATGGCCTCAAGAATGTTGAGATGCAAGATATTCACTGAGTACTATGAGTAATGGCCTCCTGAACATCAAACCACATGATATTCACAAAGCACTTTGTGTAATGGCCTCCAGAACATCAATTTCAATAACATTCACCATTTACTCAAAAAATATTTATAAGGTATGTGCACACACATTTTCATAATGCTTACCATATAAGCATCCATGATATGAAGCATAATCTATCATGATCTGCATAGACATTCTAAGATATCCATCACAATAGAAAATTAAGTTATTGTAAGATCGTCACATTTTCAATAACTTCTGCAATTACAAGTAACATCATTTGGAAGTCATCACTTCCTCATGATGTGCACAGGGGGTAGGCCCATGAAATCACATAGTCACACACATGATACCAAAAGTTCACATGAAGTCAAAACTCCCTTTGATTCTGATATGATCAAGATCTTCAAAGATCAGTTGAGGCATATCCTTTATCAACTCCTTCAGATAGATGTGTTAAGACTCCCTTTGAACATCAATTTCCTAAGCTCCTCATCCAATGTTGCCTTTGATGAAGTGTCAGACTCCCTCCTTTTCCTACAAGAACATTCTTGGAGGAAGAGATCAAGGAAAATAATTCTTATAATACAAATAAGAATATTAACTTTAGTTAGAATGTTAGTAATTTAAATCATGCCTATTACAAACAATAACATAAATGAGTGCAACATTTATTTTATATTTTCAATAATAAAAGTAAGAGAACACGAGATTTAATATCTTTTACCCTTCATTCTGCCATAATAAATCTCACAATCATTATATCAAATTATTAAATGTCATTGAACGAAGATATATAATTCAAATACAATTATACATTTATATAATTTATCGCCACATATATTCTCAATTATATTTCATAATAATAATAACGTGAAGAGGAAACATTAAATCATATACCATACATACTTAGCAGGACTAGTACTCCAAACCCAATAGTCATTAGGCACTAAGAAAATGTACCTTACTCCTCAACTCCCCGTCCCGCATGTAATTACTTCTTCTTGGACGCAAGGATCTATTTACTCTTTCACATAGACTCCCACCAAAATTTGATTTATGAAATTTACTTTAATCTGTGATTGCCACATCATCTTTATTGTTTTAATCTATTAGTAACGGAATACAAATACCCTTCTTTATTGCTCGCAAGTGTCACATCTTAATGTGGGTGGAACCATACTCCACGTGGTCTACAGGATTTCCATGGTGGTGGAGTATGGGGATTAACAGCTGACATTTTCAAGAGCCTTGTTAAAGGAGTTCGGTAATAGGTTATCTGATCTATCCATCATATATTTCATGATTTTCTTGTGTACTGAAATTGAAGTGTAGCCATCCTTGCATCTTTCGAATGAACATCACTAACTCAAAAATGTGATAGAATCAGTATTTACAACTCCCAACTTGCTGAGACCAAACAAAAAACAATTCCATCATTTTCCATTGATACCATTGTAGATAAGATAGAAAATAAAGTGATTATTCTGGGATATTCCATCTCATAATCATCTACCACAAAAGGTTGATGCCAAGACCATAGTGAACTTCTATTGATATAATCATTTTGGCTAATCATCTTAAACTCCCAAATTCCTATGTGATGAATGCCCATCCTCTAAGCCACCATGATGGCAGAGAAACAAAGCCTGCTAAAAAAATTGTATATGAATAATTGAATTACTAATGCTTCCATATAAATTTGTATATGTCTTTTCTGTTTCTTTGTCCTTGTCGTCCATTCCTTTATACTGGATCATATGTAACTCATAATGTATTCCTGTTTATGTCTTCAAATTGATGGATGGAAAGTTTTATTTCCTTTCAAATTCCCTCACTTGGCAGAATATGCACTTGAGCACATTTTGGGGGTCTTCATGGAAATTCCCTTTCCCAAAATTCCATGACTAAGCCAATGCATTTTGTGTTCCTTGACGGACTATTTTTGGTGCACTCTTTCATTCACAAGTCCTTTACCATTGTTAAATTGTCTAATGCTGCATAGTCCAGACATATCTGATGCTGCTAATGGTTTATGAGTTTGGTTGTTTCTATGCTGAACCATTTTCTTGACACGAGTTCACTGAGATATTTGTCTGCTAATTGTTCTCTTACATTTGCTGTTGTGCTCTGATACCATGTTGTTTTATCAGGATTGCTGCAAATGTATTGAAATTGCCTCTTCAGTATATGATTTCCAAGAATAGCAACCTCTCTTATATTGTGGAAAATATATGGATAGACATGCCCCTTCATGGGACATGTCTATTCATTAATATTTAATTAATATAATAGCTTATTATTTAACTAAACACACACACACATGTACATATATATAACTTTAGTTTAGTCTCATTAGTTTATCCAATTGAAGCTTGCTATCCGGCAAAAAGGGTAGTTAGATAGTTACTGGTGTGGACACGGTTGTGTCGTTTCATTGGCACCATTTCAAACATTATAAATGTCGTGAACATTTATGTATTTAAAAATCATTATCATTGTATGAAATATGTTTGTTGTGTACGAAAAGCATTTGATAATGAACAGTATTTTGCATTGATTATATGTTTCTTTCTTGCTTACCTACAGGTTGAACATTTGGTGTCGTTCCTAGTTCGAATTCGGAAGATAGATGGAAGCACAAAGATAAATGGGAAGAATGGTACAAGACAACCGGAAGACAAATGATGACAGCAAAACAAAAATTTTGGAAAGAGAGCATGAGGCAATGCAGAACTTTCACATTCTGTATCGCGTAGGTCTAGAAACTTTTCTACGAAGAGAAGCCGCGGAGAACGGGGTCACGACAGACAATGTGTGGGATGATATGCACGCGAGCCCAACTATGAACAAACTTTTGGACCAACTTCCCCATCTGATCGCCCAAGCCTACATAGCACAGAAGAAACGCAGGGAGAAAGTAGAACATGAGGAATGCCATTAGGAGACCCTCAAGAAATTCTATGAGGAGAGTGCTGCAAGGCATCGGAAAACTGAACCATGAGCTTTTGTGCTGTGGTGTCAAGGGCACTTAGAAGTCTGTAATTGTTGTTGCATAAGTTGATACATTATGTATACAGAGTAAATAATTAAAAAAGCATTTTGTTTTGTTTTGCTCTATAATGGTATATGTCAAATGCCCAATTTTCTAAATAAGAATAGGAATTTGAGGGAACAAATTGACGAATTACAAACCGTGCATGGCGAAGCCGAACAACGGTTGAGAATAAGACAAGTCACCAGGGAACCGACTGAGGAGCAGTTGGAGGAATCACCTAGTGTAGTGGTCGTAGCGCGGTTCATAGGAACCAACGAAGGGTGCCACAATTCACCAGAACGACGGGGATAGAGCAACGAGAAGTTGCTCGAGGAAACTTAGGATAGACTAGCAGTGCTTAAGGAGACAAAGGAGCAATTTTTACACTCATCACATACACCACTACGAGAGGGAACTTGTGAAGAAGTAGAAGAGGAGGCGAGGCCAATAGAAGACACTGGGCCAAAAGGAAGTGCCAGAGCGACACTGCACGGTGGTCAGAGTAATCCGCTAGGACAAATTTCGAATAGTTTAGTGACATGATCTAGTGGTAATCAAAGGGCAAGAAGCACAATGTCTCAAAAGTAGAAACTCCCGAAGTTCATGAGTGACGGGAAGAAAGATCCCATGTGGCATTGTCGTACGTGTGAAACGATATGGACCACCAACTCGCTCACGAATGCGGATGAATGGTTCAACCAGTTTCCAGCCAAGCCTATAGGGAGTGGCAGTGTATTGGTTCTCTGACATGGACAAGGCAAAGATCTCCACATGGGATGATCTGAAGAAAGAACTCCCAGCAGAATTTTGATTGCTCTAGGATGACAACGAGGTTGTAGCAAAAATTTACTACTATAAACAAGGGAAGGACACTGTTCGAGCCTACAATCAAAGGCTTAAAGATCTTTTTAACCGGATGGGTACTCAAACCGTGGATGAACTAAAGAGACACTGGTTTGTAGAAGGCCTCCGCAAGGCATTGAGAAGAAAAATGAACATAGTTCCGCCCACATCATACACAGATGCATGCGATCGTGCCCTAAATCTAGAAAGTGAAAGCAAAACAACAAAGAAGAAGAGAAGTAAATCTTCATCCTCCTCCGAGAGCGATGAATCCTCCGATGTGGGAAGTAGTGCAAACAACGAGGAGGAGTCAAGCATTAAAGTACAAGCACTCCAAAAAGACTTAGAGCGGATGGGAAAGGAATTCAAATCCATGATGGGAACCAGTCGCCGCATGGAAGGAGAAATCTAGTGTACGGATTGCAAAGAGAAAGGTCATTCAAAGGGCACGAGCCCCAAAAAGGCAAGGTGTGATATCTATCAAGTCCTAGGTCATTCTACAAAGGAATGTCCATTCAACATGAAGACTAGAAGCCAATAGATATTGTTCTCACAGGAACAACCGTCTACTTCTAGCACAAACAATTAGACCCAAGGCAACAATAATGCCACATCCGATGGCTATTGGAACAACCGCCAAGGAGGACGGGACGGGAATGACAATAGAAATTGAATACAATATGATTCTAAGGGAAGGCCCATAATCCAATGTCGGGCATGTAACCAATGGGGCCACTTCACCAGAGAGTGTTGAAAGAATGACACTCTACAAAAATTATGTCGATGGTGTGGTCCAGGGGACCACAAAGATGCTAACTACCCGAAACAAGTAAACCTCATTAACATTGATAAGGGAAAAAATCTAGTTGTCACCCGCAACCAAGCTAAGCAGGCCACCTATCCTGACCCCCACACGGAGAAGCAAAGGCTGCGGGAGGCACGAGAAGACGTAGAAAAAGCAATAAAGGTTATGAAGGATACTAAAGATGCTATTCCTTGGTGATCAGAGGGAGAGAACAACTCGGTCAATTAGAACCTATAAATGGAGATGCCCGTCAGAGTTCAAGACCTCTTACAAGCAGTACCGCAACTAAGGAAAGCATTATTGAATACCCATGCAAACACGTTGGAGATGATGGGACAACCAATGGTACTAGGAGGGTCGGCGATAGATCCCATGTTACTGACAGTAAGCAATGACCGTCATCCGGCAATGGTGGAGATGGGAATCCTCGGAACCATCTTGATGGACACCATCATGGATGGTAGGTCTAGGGTGAATGTTCTTCCCAAGGAGACATGGAGGAAACTGGGAAAGCCTACCCTATGGCCGTCAACATTCAACCTACTTGGCACCGACTAGTAGGGGATAAAGCCCTTGGGAACCTTGGTGGCTCAACAAGTAACTATCGGGACACAACAATTTGTGTTGCATTTCGTAGTAATCCCCTTGAAGAAAAAGGGATATGACGCCATTCTTGGAAGAGGATGGCTCCTTGCCGCAAAAGAAAATCACAACTAGAAGAAGAATATCTTGTCAATGTAAAGTGGAGGGTGGAAGCTTGCGATTAATCTCCGAACTCAAATGGTAAGTGAAGAAATGGCATCGTCGTTGGAATCTGAGTCAAACGAAGAGCACCAAAGAGATGAAGGAAGAATGGATCTGAACAATGAAGGCGTTTTAGAATTGGAGGAGTGTTCAGGAGATGAGACTAGTTCATTGAATGGTCTTTTTCAATAGCAGATGGAAGACAATGAACTCTTCCATACATACATGCTTGGCGTCGAGGAACCCGAAGATGAGGAGGTATTCCCACCGCAATTCGTGGAACATAGATAAGGAAATGCGGAGATCAATGAGAGTCCCATCCATTGCTTTTAAGGAAAAGAGATAACATACGAAGAGCTGTCCATAGAGGTTACTAATCTTGGAGGTGCAGAGAATCTGAGTAATATACTTGTGGGAGACGACCGGAACCCGGTATTGAAGGCCGTAGCATTCAAAATCTTTTTGGAGTACAAAGATGTATTTGCATGGACTTACAAGGATTTAAAGGGAATCGAGTTGGAGCTGTGTGTCCACCACATACAGTTGGTAACTGAAGCCATACCTGTGCAGAAATGCCTGTACAGAATGAACAAGAACTATGCAACCCGCATAAATGAGGAAATACAACGAATGTTGGAAGTCGGCATAATATTCAAAGTTCAAACAAGTGAGTGGGTGTCACCAACTGTGATATTGACGAAGGATGGGATCCAAATCCGGATGTGTGGACTTCTGGTGCCTCAATGCAGTCACAATAAAAGATCTCTTCCCAATTCCATTCACCGACATGATTCTGGAAGTGGTTGGACACGAGATGTATTCCTTCATCGGTGGATTCTCTGGCTATAACCAAATCTCCATTGCTGAGGAAGACAAACTGAAAACTACTTTTGTGGTGGAGGATGGAGTGTATGCGTACAATCGAATGCCCTTCAGATTGTGTAACGCACCTGTCACATTTCAGAGGATCATTTTGCACATATCTGACAAAATGTCGGTAGGCAACTTCCGTACATTTCCGAATAATTGGTCCATTTTCTGTGGACAAGACAGTCACTTGAAGGAACTTCAAGAATGTATGGAGAGGTGTCGATGGGCAAGGTTGGCATTAAATCCAAAGAAATGTCGGTTCATGGTTCCTCAAGGAAAACTACTTGGGCACATTGTTTGCAAGACAAGATTAAAGACCGACCCTGATAAAGTAAGGGTGATGGTGGAAATGGAAGCCTTGATGGACGTATCTGGAGTCAAGTCTTTTCCTGGGCACATTGGGTACTATAGACGGTTTATAAAGAACTATGCCCAAATTGCTCTACCCCTGGACAAGTTGACACGAAAAGAAGAACCATACATCTAGACTTTTGAGTAGGAGACTGCCTTCACAGAACTAAAGAATAGATTGCTGGGAGCACCCATATTGGTGTATCCAAACTAGGACGGGGAGTTCCACGTCCATGTCGACACTTCAAACTTTGACATAGGTGCAACATTGGTGCAGATTGGTGATTATGGCCTCGATCATCCATTGTATTTCGCAAGTCAGATACTATCAAAAGCCGAGAGAAATTATAGTACCACTGAAAGGGAAGCTCTTGGGATGGTGTGCTCGGTATAAAAGTTCAGACATTACCTATTGGCTACACCATTTACCTTTTACGTGGATCACCAGGCATTGATGTACCTAGTGAACAAACCAATCATCCAAGGTAGAATTAGCAAATGGTTGTTGCTACTATAGGAATTCACCTTCACCATCATTGTGCAACTCAAGCAAAGTCATGTCATTGCCAACTAGCTCTCTCGGATCAAGTTCGGGGAGCTGCTGGAAGGGGTCAATGATGATTTTCTAAATGCACACTTATTCAGAATCGACATTCTTCCAAGATGGTACAAGTCCATACAGGAGTATCTATCAACACCTCAATTTTCGAGAGAGATGTCGCCAGGGGAATGACAGAAGCTAGTTTTAAGGAGCCGGACTTTTCAACTAATAAATGGTCTTCTCTATAAGATGCATCCTGATCAAGTACTACGGCGATGTGTAATGGAAGAAGTGCAAAGTGTTCTAAGGGAAGCACATGAAGGTTCGGCAGGTGGCCAAATGGGACCCAACACAACAGCACAGAAGGTTCTGCTTGCTGGGTTATGGTGACCAACACTTTACAACAATGCACGGGAACAGGTGTTGACCTGCGATACATGCCAGAGAGCCGGCAAACCACTCAAGAGGGAATTCATGCCATTAAACCCATCCCACGCCCAGGAGTTGTTTGAACGTTGGGTAGTATACTTCGTCGGTCCATTGAAGGCGAGTAGGGCCCGGCGCTACCGATACATAGTGGTAGCCACGAAGTCTTTAACAAAGTGCGTAGAGGCATGGGCACTACCTGATAATTCTGCAATTAGTACGGCTAAGTTCTTGTATGAGCGAATCATCACATGGTATGTCATACCTATTCAATTGACGAGTGACAGAGGGGGTCACTTTGTCAACCATGTGATCAGATTATTGACAATGGAATTCAAACAATTTCATTCATTGTCAAGTTTCTACTACCCATGAGCCAATGGCCAAGCAGAAGCCACAAATAAAATTCTGGTGGTCATCTTATATAAATCATGTGGTGTCGAACAAGCAGACTGGGAGGAAAAGTTGCCTTCGGTGTTGTAGGCCTATTGTACCACATTCAAAATCACAACAAGAGAAACATCGTTCCAGTTGATGTTTGGCCAGGAAGCTGTGGTACCGGTCGAATTTATGGTCCCTTGTCTACGAATTGCAATTGACAATAGACTCAAAGATATGGAGAGTTTACAAGAACGCCTATATGAATTAAATAAATTGGATGAACGCAGATTAACAGTGCAATGGGCAACAAAGGTGGCGCAGAACCTTCGGGAAGCATGGCACAACAAGCACTTGAAAAGGACGTGGTTCTAGACAGGCCAACTTGTGCTTCGATACAATAGCTGCAACAAGATAAAACCAAGGAGTACATCTGCAAGAAGTCCTAATAGGAGTATTCGCTGAAGGAGAAAGGAGAGAAGCCACATTCTAGGGGAAAGCAACCATATTTCAAAGCATAGCGTCCGCAGGAAGAGAAGAATATCTGTAGGGAAGTAAAGGATAGCAAAAGCATTCAGCATGGGAACCACTGCCGCTGGAGAAGCACTGCCGTGGAAGACAAAAAGAGAGAGAAAATCCTAACCGTTTCTTTTGGTTGCATTAAAGGACAAATCAAGAGACCATTACTACGGAGTCTACAAGGAAAAGAATGTAGTGGAAAAATCAGTTGAAGGCAAATATGGAAAAGAATGCGAGAGTGTTGGCTTCCGGAGTCCGAATTGCAGGGCCGACAGCATCCAGCAGCAAGAAGCAAATAGTGAAGGCCGACCTATCACACCTCACAGTTCAGTTTGAAGGATTGCGTGGCAGTGAGTGTCAAAAATGGTGGCAAGAGATTGCAGATATAGATTTTATCAAACAAATTCTGATACGAGCACAAGTACATTGGGCAATAAAACTTCCGGTATTTTCCATTTGGCTGTTTGAATCGATCTTAAGAACGATGATAGAAATGTAGAAAAACAGTAGAACAAGTATTTTTTTACAAGAAGCACTGTATGACAGTCTCTTTCAAACCGCGAGATTTCAGTAGGGTTTTTGGCATTCCTAGCCAAGGAAGAATCACAAGTTGACACAAGAACGTAAGGAATATTGGGTGCAATTGGTAAGTCGTGATCTCACACCAGAGGAAATGGAGTTGGTGGTGAAAGGTGCCAAGAGCTGAGGACTACGGAGAGATTTCATTCGACAAGGCCATTGGAGATGTATTATGGATGTAATTAAAAGCAGGTTGATAGGGGCAAGTAGGACCTCAGATATCGCCTTGCCTAGAATTACATTCATGAATGACATCATGAATGGTATCATGTATGATTGGGCCACAGTCCTAGCCGACAGGATGGAGGAGTTTATGACATTACAACATTAAACATTTTTCATGCCACATCATGCCATCGGCTTGTTTTTGGAAGCAGCCCTTCATCAAGTTCTAGTCAACGACTTTGAAGGTCCACTGAGGGGGAAGTTGGCGCTAGGAGAACCCCCAGTATTCTATTGGAGAAATTTAGATACAGGTGGAACTGCGGCCGATCAGAAGAAAGTATTGCAGGGATTGGAGGTATACGGGGACAAACAGCGGAAGGGAGGAAACCACAGAGAGCAATGGGGTTGATTCTGAGGAAGAGAGTACCTCGGTAGAAGTTGGCAGCGACACGACAGTCAGAGGGTCCACATTTTTCACCCCTCCCCAGTTGCCAACTTCGGCACACTTGACAACCACTACCTCGCTCATTCCTCTGCTTGGCCAAAGACATGCGCTAGTTATCATGACTCCATTGACGGTCACGATAGATGTTATGACTCCACCGACGGCCACGACAGATGTTATGACTCCACAAATGGCTATGACCAATGTTATGACTCCACAAAATGTTTCACCAGATCCAGTTGCACTAGTAGCGTCAATTGTAGAGAGTATAAATGCAAGCATTAGAGCCTGAACCTCAGGTTAGACTAGAGGTGATTGGCTCTGACGTTGTGGTCACCATATCTTCCTCTTTGTTGGTCGAGGCCAACCAGCCCAGCCAGTACAGCCAGAACCACTAGCACAACCAACTGAGAGCATCGAGACGACATAGGCAACACAGCCCGAGAAGATTGAGGTGATGGACAGAGCCAGTGCATTCCTATGACAACAATTCCAACTTATTCCTATAGAGATCGGTCCCTCCATTCAGTTCCCAAGGCATGGAGAGGTATTCCAAGGAGTAGCTGCCATATTAGAGCCACAGGAGGTGGGAGTACCACAGTCCGAAGATGTGCCCAGAGAGGAGGCGACACCGGATGTGGACGTGGCTACCGCAGGAGAGGCAGAGATGGATACCGATAGGGAGTGGAATATCGATGATGTGGGAAAAGATGATTATCGGTTGGATGAGAATAGATGCAAAGCATACATCAAAACAATGCAGGCTGTGATGTAGAGAGGACGCATCGTTGCATATCACACTTTGACTCATAGGAAGGAGTTACATTTGATCCGAGCCTATATTCGGGGAGTTTGTCCTAAGCATTTTCGCTCTTGCTTTGAGGCCAGGGGATGGCCAACAATGGAAACACTGGAGAACTTGGTTGATTGGGCTACAAAGCCTGAGTTAGGACCATGTAACACTCCTATGGAGAAACTGACACAAGAGATAGTGGGGGTATATAAAGGTGTCTACTACGCTCATAGGCGTGCAGAGGCAAACAGGACATCAGAAAGGATTGCAGCTGAGAGGTCTATGACAATTGAGAGGGAAACTAGGGAGAAGTTAGTTGCTGAATTGGGTAGCCAGTAGGCAGCATGGGCAACCGAGCGCACGACACTTTTGCAAGACAAGGAGAAGACCGAAACAAACATTATAGACGGCTGAACAAGAATTGCAAATAGCTAAGGCCTAGCCATGGATGCAACACTTCTCTTGAAGGTAGTGGAGGTTAACACACGGACGCAGAAGGATTTTTTTGCATCCGTACTAATCAAGTGTATAAGTTGCACCGACAACAGAGCACTTCAAGGACACAACCTCCTCCTTAGTCTACATTGTTTCTATGTTTGCATGTTTGTTGTCTCCTATTTTTGTTAGTTTTTGAGTCGCCAAGAGATGACTTTTCTTTTTTGGGGGGGATGATGTTGTCTAGCAAAAAGGGTAGTTAGACAGGCGGTTCTGACGTTTTATTGGCACTGTTTTGGACATTATAAATGCTGTGAACACTCATGTATTTTGGCATCATTATCATTGTATGAAATATCTTTGTTGTGTATGGAAAGCATTTGATAATGAATAGTATTTTGCATTGATTATATGATTTTTCTTTGCTGTTCACCTACAAGCTGAACAAAGCTACCAAACATGAACACTTTCTTTCTAGATGATTCCCTCAAACCCCTTTGAATTACACAATTGTTGACAGTTTCTTCTTGGACAGTGGTGAAGAGTCTAAAGAAATATCTGTTTATGGTGGCATTTCGTGTTGTTGGTTTACTCTTGTTTAAACCTCTTTTCTATTACCGTCTAACGTTAGATCCCTTTAGATAGTCCATTCTCAATCATCTTTTTTGATTGTACATATAACCTGTTTTAATTATCTATTGATGTTAACATTTTTTATCTCCTATTACTAATACAAGTTCTATCTTACACAAAGAAATATAGGACTGGATTCCACAAAGCCTATGTTTTCTAGAAATATAAACAAAAATGTTAAAATATCACAAAAACAATGGTAGAAGCAATAGGAAAAGGTATGGGGCCATACATTACAAGAAACAAACGAGGAAACACATAAGTACATTATAAATATATGAAAATTGCATCCTTCATTTCTTGTAGGCTTAAGGGCTAAAGCAAGGAAAATAATCAAAACTAATATTTTAAGTTAGGCCTAAAAACACTATTTTAAAAAATTATGCAATAAAATTCGGAAATCAAGCAATACAACAATTATGGAATGTGAAATCTGACACCATTAACATTATTTTAAAAAATTACCCGCCTATCATGGACCAAAACTTTCAGTTGTCTATTTCCAATTCCCCTACCACAAAAATCTTCAGAAAGGAAAGTGCCACAGCTGCACAATTCTGAAGTATACAATAGGGGAATTACAAAAAGCCTAAGAGATGCTCTCAACAAGAAACTTCGATTTAGAAAATCCAATAACTAGAAATGAAAGGACCAAAACACAGCAAAGATTGGCAAAGTAACAAGATGGATGAAGAAAAGTAGAAAGAGGTGAAAAAATATGCTCATACACCATCCTATCTAAGCTTTAGAAACATCAAGGTATTCATCAGGATCGACAGGACAAGGGAACCAAAGCTCAGATCTTGGGGAGGAAGAATAATGACCAAAAAAAGTTTGGCAAATCACTGAACTTTTTCCTTGTTCTAATTTGTTTATGTTTATAGGCTACTTCCCTGCTATGCCTTTAAACTTATGCTAATTTATGTTGACTTATGTTTCATTAAAGAAACTTACACAAGAATAATTGATCAAAGAGAACATCCATTGTTCTTGATCCTGCTAGAACCAACATGAATCTGGAAAGAAACAGGACCAGGACACAATCAGAATCAAATTCCAGGCCATTAAAGAGGAATCCAGTATATTAGTAATTTTCTATTCAAATTGGTAAATTCCTTAAGGATAATTCATTGCCTTCTACTATTAGTCTCTCTCTCTCTCATCCATTGCCTTCTAATAGTGTCTCTCTCTCTCTCTCTCTCTCTCTCTCTCTCTCTCTCTCACACACACACACACACACACACATTGGCAATATTGTTAAGGAGAGTTTCTTATTTAAAAATGTGGTGCAATTAATATTTTATCAGTGCAGAAATTTCCCAAATGGAGGAAACAGATTCTAAAGGATAACAAGAGGTCTCTCAGGGTGTCAACTTTTATTCTCTGTTCAGTCAATTTAGTTTAATTAAACAATTATTTCATTCAAAGCTTTTGTTTCTATAGAGAATCAAATCACAGAAGTTGTGACTGTTGATTTCCATTAGAAGTATGATGTTATTGCCATTAGTTTTCTGTGAAAACTGTTTCCACTTCTTAGCACTGGAGCTGAACATTGATGTGAATATATTTCTGTTTTGTCATGTAGAAAGCATAAACAATGCTTGCCACAGGCAGAGATTTGCAGGTCGAATTGAATCACGGCTTTGAAGGATTCTTATTGCATTTTCTGTGTGAAATATGCAAGCCCATCCCATATGAAGAGACGTGGGTCTCTGATGAATTGGCAGGTGAAAAAATCACTTTGGAGGTTAGTTTGGTAGTTGTTTGAGTAAGTGACAAGGAATAATGAATGGCAGATTTTTTCAAAATTTGGAGTGATTCTCTTAAATTTACCAGCATTATCTGTTTTTTCATATTCAGAAGGGTTACAGCAAACTTGATGTCATTACCTTGTCTTCATAACTTGAGAAGAAGCCTTAGAGCATCTGGCATTGTTTGGTGATAATAGACCCTGAGAAGAAGCCTTAGAGCCCAGTCGCTGCTCCTGAAAATTACTATTAGCTTAGATAATGGGGATATTTGGTACTCTATAAAGATTGTTGATACATAACTTGAGAATTATCACTGCATTTGGAAGAGTCAATTTGTGTATGCAAGTGTCATTGCTGCCTTCTCACATTCTATGGTTGGAAAATGGTTTTTGCTGATCAAGCAACACAACATTTAGATTCTTAAAACTGCTATAGATAAATTTACAGAATTATCTCATTTCTTGGAAACTTAAGATAATAGCAGATGCATGGTTAGAATGTGCAGCTGTTGAATTGATGTAGTGCAAAGTAAGAGAATCTCCAAAGGAGATGTCCTAGCCCCCAATAGTAAACCACACAGCGGAAACACAACACAAGATACAAGATCTAATACCAAACTTAACTCTTTATTCATAAATCAATTGATTATATGAAATGTATCAGGCTGTAAGGCCTTCTCGACTACAACAAAATACAAAGCAAGTAATAGTTGTACAAGATCCAACCCAAGCCCTAGCTAGTCCAGATCTGTAACACAAAAACGCTTTGGTAGAAACCTCCATCAAGATCTAAACTTATGCTTGCAAGCCACAAAGCTATCTCCTTTTCACAAGCCATAACTACTAGCTGTTGTAACAAACTTTGCTCCTCTTAAATACTCCATTCTGAATGATTATGATTCAAGACTCCACAAGACCCTCTATTTATACCCAACTAAGCCACAAGTCAGCCTAGCAAGTTACAAATTAAATAAACCCTTATATTAAATACATATACGAACCACAAGTCGGCCAGCAACTGATATTAAATACAAAATGCCTTAGTCGGCTTACAACACCCACCAAATGTACCTAGGATAAAGAATCAAAGTCCCAAATAAGTTCATACATCCCTAGAATCAATCGACATCATGATCACACGCATTAAATATGCGTAGTTGACTGATCCAATTTGCAAGAACTCTATTCAATGTGCCACACTACCGAGTGTCAAGAAAACCACCAAGCAAGACCGAGCTCCCACAAGCATTCCCGAGTTCCTTAGGTGTTGAACAACCAACTCATGCCGAGCAATGTAGTGAGCGCCAAGCAACATAGTATATGTCAAGCATTGCTAGCGATCAAGCTCCTTCAGTGACTAAGCCCCACAGTCAATACTACATCCAGGAGCTACCCAATAACGACCGAGCATCGCCTCTTCTTCAACTGAGTCCTCCAACTCCAAGGTCAAAACAAGGTTGCCAACTTCCCAAGGATGCTCCTGCATCAGACACGTCATGTACGTAAAGATGTTAACAACTAGAAGAGCATCTTGCGGGGTTCAACACGTAAATCCCGAACTAGTTCTTCACATACATATCCTCCAAGTTATCAACTTGCACACTCTTTCCTTTATTCCACTTCTGCCAATGCTTTCCAGCAACAGTCAGATGGTTGCTATGCTTCTGCACATCCTTTCTTGGCATAGCACAGATCTATTACTCTCTCGGAATTCTTCAGCTCAACTTGGCTCCCAAAGCTCAAATTACTCTTACCGAATTCTTCATTCTACAAAGAAAACAGTGAAAACTTCCTGCAACCTTTCTCAACTATAAATACACTCTTCACACAATCATGCACAACCCTACAATCATACTGCCATGGTCTACCAAGAAATATATGGCAACTACTTGTGTCCACAATATCACAAAACACTTGATCCTTAAACTGCCAAATCTAAAAATCAACAAGAAATTGCTCCCTCACTTCCAAAGCATGTTCATATTGTAACCAACCAATCCTATAAGGACATGGATGTCTCACTCTTTTCAAAACAAGCTTTTAAACCATCTCATCAACAACAAGGTTATCACTACTACCACCATCCCCAATCACATTGCAGATTTTACCAACAGACTTACGAGTCTTGAACAAATTACTCCTTTGACAAGGTTCCAGTACCCATTTACCAAACGGTACTCGCCGAGCTAACAAATTCTCCACTTCCTACCCGGGTTCATTAATTGAGTGATCAACTTCATTCACCACAACAATTCTCCTACCACCAGCCTTTTGGGAACATTCATAAGCTCAGTGTGCTTCTTCACCACAATGAAAAGAATTCCCTTTAAAGGCAACCTTAGCCATCCACTTCCTCAACTCAATAGGTGTTGCTTTGTTTTTTACACTTGGTTTATCCTTTGTGGAGTAATTTGGCTTCTCCTTTCCTCGAGAACTACCCTGATGTCTCCTCTTGAACTTATCTTCAGCGTTCAGAACATATTGATAAGTATCCTCAACCGACTCAATCTTTAGCATACCAAACTCATCCTAAATATTGAATCTCATGCTATTGATATATCTAGCCACCTTTTCTTTAGACAATTCTCTTTATCCGAACCAAACAATCAGCTTGTAGAACTCCTCAATGTAATCCTTCATGGACAAATCCTTTTGCTTCAGATTCTACAACCTCTTAAACAACTCAAGCTTGTTATCAACATAGTCTAACACAGCCGAGATGATTAGTTAGTATTCAAAAGGTTTCGTGGCAGTTAGGTCACCCCTTCAGGATATATATGTATATCGTCTGATTGAACTATGGGTTATCATTATTGTACTTGTGATTGTATCCTTTACTTATATGAATAAAGTACTATCTTGTTTTGTGTCATAGTCTAGTCTCTTAATGCAATAACTATCCATTTACCCCGTACGGTAAACATTTGGTGCCTTGCCTATCAAACCTAGTATCGAAGATGTGTTTTGAAGATTGATACCAAATTTACTTAATAAGGATCGAAACAAAAGAAAAGAAAATGATGATGTACACACAACAAATAAGGCACTAATTTGCACATAACAAGCACAAGCAAAACGAAGGTATAGACTTCAACAACTTGCCAACACACCAAATGAACACTTACTATTTAATAATCGAACAACTCGATTGTTAAAAGAACTCATCACACCAGCACAAAGTAACATAGTTGTGCAGAAGGGTACGCAGAACAATGCAAGCATGCAACAAGCACAAAAGTCAAGCAGAACCAAGTAAAAGCTTACGCTAGCAGAGCCGAAGGAGAAACTGCCTAAATTTACTAGCGACGAGATGATTGACCTAGTTTGACACTATAAAACATATGAAACGAAACGGACTATGAATGGCGTAACAGACAAAGATGATTGGATCCATCAGTTTCCAACTACCCTAAGAGGCATAGCAATCAATTATTTTTCAAACATCGACCAAAAGAAGCTAGCCACAAGGGTGGAACTCAAGAGAGAATTTACAACAAAATTTCGACTGCTAAGGGATGACAATGAGATCGTAGTGGAAATCTACAATACAAAGCAAGGGAAGAACGAGACAGTATACGGATACACTAGGAGATTGAAGAAGCTAGTGGGAAAGATGGAAAGACCACCAGTTGACAAGTTGGAAAAATGATGGTTTGTGGAAGGGCTACAATCAAAACTTCGAAAAAAGATAAAAATAGTACATCCCGCATCGTACATTGATGCATATAATTGGGCAATGCACTTAGAAAGAAAACGCAAAACCGGGAAAAAGAAGAAAGACAAATCTTTGGAGTCGGAAGACTCATCCTCCAAAAGCAACAATGAAGAATCAAATAAAAATGCCCGAGCATTACAAAAAGATATGCTGCGTATGATGAAAGAATTTAAAACCATGAAGAAGAACCTTGGCCAAAACAAAGAAGGGGAACTATGGTGTACGGACTGCAAGGAGGAAGGCCACACAAAGGGCTCTTGCCCCAAGAACTAGTTTTGCAACATCTACCAGATTGTTGGACATTCCACCAAAAAATGCACATTCAATATGAAAACAAAAGGTCACCAACAAATGGTACTGACACAAGAAGTGTCCACCTTAGGAGCTATAGGAACAAATACAAACAATGATGCAGCAACTTCAGGAGCGTATCGAAACAACAATTGACGCGAAAGAGGCGGCAACAACAATAATGGGGACTATAGTTGGATACAATACAATGCCACACGTGCACCCTATGGGGCCACTTCACTAGAGATTGTACCACGAAGGGAACACCAAAACTATTGTGTAGATGGTGTGGTCCTGAAAACCATGATGACTCAAAATGCCCTAAGCTCGAGGTGAACCTATTGACTATAGAAAGATGTGAGGAAGAAATATTAATAGTCACTTGCACACAAGCGAAAAAGGCGACATACCCAAATCCTGAAGAGGAGAAGAAAAGCATACAATGAGCAAAAACAAAAATAGAAAAAGAGATGGTGGCCGAAAGAATGCAAACGAAGGACATTGTGGGTACCTCAAGGAGGAACTAGGCAGAACAAAACATTATACGACAAGTAATGCAAGCTGAGGTTCCTATGAAATTAATCGACCTTCTTGCAATGCCTTAGTTACAGACAACAATCTTAAACATGACACCATCCCCAAAGACGGTGGATGAGCAAGGGAAGAACACCCACGGTGGAAGCGAAGCTACCGTGACAAACCCAATGCTACTCGCAGTAAACTCAAGAAGACACCCTGTAATAGTGGAAATGGGTATCCTCGGAACCATCCTAACAAACACCATTATAGAGGGAGGGTCGGGCATAAATGTATTACCTGAGGAAATGTGGAACAAGTTGGGACAACCAACTCTATGGTCGCGTACATTCCAACTGCTTGCCAACCAACACTGAATCAAACCACTCGGGACTTTAATGGCGTAGACTATAACAATTGGGACACATCCCTTCCTACTCGACTTTGTGATCATTCCACTAAAAAGGAAAGGTTAAGACACCATCCTCGAAAGGGGCTAGCTTGTACAGGCAAAGAAGAAACATGACTAGAAAAGGAACACTCTTTCAATGGAAAGAGGGGGTTGCAGGTTTATAATTGACCTACACACCCAGATAGTGGGAGAAGACGTGGCATCCTTGTTAGACTCTGGAAGTGGAGTCGATGAAGGAAAAAAAAGGATGGAACCCAACGAAGAAGGAATTTAGAAACTAGAAGGATCCGATGATGACGACTTGGACTCATTGAATGGCCTACTTCATTAGCAAATGTAGGATTGAACTCTTCCCAAGTTGTCACATGTTAGGAGTGGAAGAAGGAAGTATGGAAGATGAAAAGAACAAATTTCCAACGGAATATAGAGAATTCAAGGAAGGAGACACACCGATAGATGAAACACTTGTGTACACATTCAACAAAGAGAAACCTATTAGATATAAAGAACCTACAGTGAAGACTGTGAACTTAGGGGATTATGCCAACTCGTAAAACATTTTTGTGGGAGATGACTAGAATCCGCTACTGAAAGCAGCAACATTCAAAATATTTGTAGAGTAAAAAGATGTTTTCACGTAGACATACAAAGACTTGAAGGGGGTGCTGCCAGAATTGTGTCCATCGCATCCCACTAATACAAGGAGAATTGCCCGTACAAAAGCGACCTTACCAAATGAATATAAACTATGTTGCATGGGTCAACGATGAGAGTAATTGAATGCTCGATGCAAGCATTATCTTTTGAGTATAGAAATGTCAGTAGGTGTCTCCAATCATAATCCCACTAAAGGATACAACTTAACTAAGAACATGTGTGGATTTTTGTCGTCTGAACGTAGTAACAATTAAGGATCCATTCCAAATACCATTCACTGAAAGCATGTTAGAGGAAGTAGTCAAACATGAAATATACTCGTTTATGGATTGATTCTCTGGCTACAATTAGATATCCATCTCCAAGGAGAACAACCTAAAAACAACCTTTGTAGTGGAAGATGGATTTTACGCCTACAACTTGATGTCATTTGGTCTATGCAACGCCCTGACAACATTTCAAAGGATAATCCCCCACATTTTTCAAAAGATGTCAATAGGTAATTTCAAGGATTTCTTGGATGATTGGTCAGTTTTCAATGTAGAGGACAAACACCCAACCACACTCAAAGAGTGTATGGAGAGATGCAAGCATACACGACTAGCACTAAATCCTAAGAAGTGTAGATTCATGGTACCTCAAGGAAAAATGTTGGCACACATCATTTGTAAGACAGGCTTGAAGACAAACTCGGACAAGGTTCGAGTGATATTGGAAATGCCATTGTCGACAGACGTGACTAAAGTAAAATCATTCCTAGGACACATCGGGTACTATAGGAGATTCATTAAAAAATTGCCAAGGTGTCTCACCCTCTCGATAGACTAACTTGCAAGGGGGAACCCTACAAATGGGAAGTGGAATAGGATGAAGCCTTCTAGGAGTTGAAAACAAGACTCACCACAACACCTATTTTGGCTTACCCAAACTAGGACAAGGAGTTCCATGTACATGTTGATGCATCAAATTTCGCAATCAAAACAACACTCGCACAGACAAGTGATCATGGATTAGCTCGGTGTACTTTGCAAGTAGACTCTTGTCAAAAGCAAAAAGGAACCATAGCTGATGGGGACACAACCCAAGAACAGAATGGATACAAAAGAAAAGGGAAATTGTATTAACTGAGAAAATAATCTAGTACAAACAGTACAGAGAAAATAAACTTCAAAACATGCCCTAAGGGCTTACAATAGCATAAATCTGGAGATAATTTCTCCTTTCAGTACCTCCTCTCAAACTCCACTCCGAACTGCCTTTTACAATGCCTTAAATCTCCTTAAATAGACCCCAGAGGGTTAAGGACTAGGAGTACATTCTAGAAAGTGCTAGTAGGCATCCACCGACCAAATAGAAGGTTCCAGAAGCTGCGTTAGAAGTCGGTGCAAATCTAGAAGAATCCAAAAATGGTAACCGAACTTCCGGGAGGCATAACTTTTGAACCGTAGCTCCGATTGACGAACCGTTTACATTTTCGAAAAGCTCTCAAAGCGCTCTATAGCCCTATGGACCAGCTTCGCTCATCTCCTATTTTTCGGCCCTTTTCGAGGTCATTTAATGCCCCTAACCTGACTTTGAAGCATTCTTAGGAGGTCTCCAAAACTCGAAAAATTGCAATAACTTTCAAACCGTGGGGCCTATTGACTTGATTCTTTTTCTGGAATGCTCTAAATCACAATTACATTCATCTGGCCAATTCACACCTTCTAGTTTACCAAATTGTTGGCCCAATTACATGCTCCAATTTTTTCGGGATTTTCAAACACACTGATAGTGGAACTGTGAGAGTTGGAACCTTTATTTGACCCAAATGGGTATCCAAAAATGAAAATACATGAAACAGAAACTAAGTCTAAGTATATTTTTTTGGGTGACACAGGATTGCCCTTATACCTCTGGATGCTCCTGCATCAGACACCCAGGGTAGATTGAAAAGTGACCCTATCACTTTATGAATGGTAGAGGAAATCCCAAATGGGAAACCTCAGCTGCTGAAATCCAAGTTGAGTTCTCGATTGGTCGTCCTTTCCATTTGACCAAATACTCTTCATACTGCCTGTTTCTGGTACTCCTACCCACACGATGATCTAGAATGTCTTCTATCTCCTCTTTCTTAGAAGCAGGAATTGGACATGGCTCTAACACCAGCGCCTCATCTGCACCATCATCATGATACTCTGTTAAATCTGCAATGTTGAAAATGAGAGAAATGTGAATACCATCTGGCAGCTCCACCTCATATGCATTTCCTGAGTAATGTTTCTTCAGAATTTTGCAGGGGCCAAATTTCTTCATTTTCAGCTTGTTGTAAGTACCGGCTGGAAATCTTTCTTTTCGTAAGTGCACCATGACTAGATCCCCTACTTGGAATTCTTTATGTCTTCTCCTTTGATCAGCCCTAGCTTTGTACTCTTGATTCATCTTGGTAATGTGTGCTTGAACCTCCTTATGTAGACGCTTGATATGTTCAGCAAATTCTTCAGCTTCAGCACTTGTCCTCTCCCCTTGCTCTATCTTCCTCAATTCTGGTGCAGTCCTTGGGCTATTCCCGTATACAATTTGGAATGGTGATTTTCTAGTACTCCTATTTATAGAGTTATTATAAGCAAACTCTGCTTGTGGTAGAATCAAATCCCATCCCTTGGGCTTATCCCCAACTAAACATCTCAGCAAATTGCCCAGACTTCTGTTTACCACTTCTATTTGGCCATCTGTTTGTGGGTGATGCGTGGAACTAAATTTCAAGTCTGTTCTCAACTTTTTCCATAATGTCCTCCAGAAATACCCCACAAATTTAGTATCTCTATCAGAAACTATACTCCTTGGAAGTCCATGTAGTCTTACCACCTCTTTGAAAAACAAGTCTGCAATATGGACAGCATCATGAGTTTTGTGGCATGGAATGACATGTGCCATTTTGGAGAACCTATCAACCACCACGAATACTGAGTCATTACCCCTTTGTGTCCTCGGCAATCCAAGAACAAAATCCATACTTATGTCCTCCCGTGGCCTTGATGGAACAGGCAATGGCTGATATAGGCCAGTATTGTGACTAAACCCCTTGGCAACTTGCCAAACCTGGCAACTTTGTACAAACTTCTTCACATCCTGTGAAATTTGAGGCCAAAAATAATGTTCTCTAAGAATGGCAATGGGTCTTATCTCGACCAAAATGTCCTGCCATCCCTCCACTGTGTTTCTCCTTAATCAGATTTTCCCTCATGGAACTCCTTGGAATGCACAATTGACTACCTTTGAACAACATGCCATCCTGAATCAAATAGTCTAACCACTTGATTCTATCTACAGCAATAGGTTCTTTACAAGCTTTTCATGGTTCAGCAAAATCAGGATCCTCGGGGTACAAATTCTTGAGTTCATCAAACCCAACTACTTCAACCTGCATTGTTGTAAGCAACAACTGTCTCCTACTTAGTGCATCTGCAACCCTGTTAGATTTTCCACTTCTATGCTTCAACACAAATGTATAGCTCTGCAAGAACTCTACCCACTTCATATGCCTCTGATTCAATTTATCTTGACTATTTAGGTACTGTAATGCCTGATGATCAGTATACAAAACAAATTCCTTCGGCAATAAATAATGCCTCCATTTCTTTAAGGACTGAACTATTGCATAGAACTCTTGATCATAAACAGAATACTTCTTCTTTGCATCATTCAATTTTTCACTAAAATATGCAATAGGCTTACCTTCTTGACTTAATACAACCCTAATAGCGTTGCCACTAGCATCACAATCCACCTGGAACACTTTTCTAAAATCTGTAAGTGCCAACACAGGTTGTTCTGTTACCTTCTTCTTCAGCAATTCAAAACTTCTCGCAGCTGCTGCAGTCCATTTGAACTTTTTTCTATCCCCTCTTATTGTATCAGTTAGGGGTGCACATATGCCACTGAAATTCTTAATAAACTTTCTGTAAAAACTAACCAGACCATGAAATGATCTTACCTCAGTAGCAGACCTTGGAGTAGGCCATTCCAAGATGGCTTTTACCTTCTCTGGATCCATTTTGAGACCTTCGGGTGATATAACAAACCCCAAATAGACTAATTCCCTTTTTGCAAAGTTACACTTCTTCAGATTAATTAACAGTTTCTCTTTCTTTAGCCTTTCAAGGACACTACGAATATGCAATAAATGTTCTTCCAAAGTCTTGCTGAAAATTAAAATATCATCCAAATAAACAATAACAAATTTTCCCAAGAACTTCTTAAGTACCTCATTCATGAGCCGCATGAAGGTGCTTGGGGCATTCGTCAAACCAAAGGGCATGACTAACCGCTCATAAAGACCCTCCTTGGTTTGAAGGCTGTTTTCCACTCATCTCCTTCTCGAATCCGTATCTGGTGATAACCACTCTTCAAATCTATCTTTGTGAAGTACTGAGCTCCACTCAAGCAGTCCATAATATCATCCATCCTTGGCAAAGGAAACCGGTACTTGATGGTGATCCTATTTATAGCTCGAGAATCTGTACACATCCTCCACTCTCCATCCTTCTTTGGTGCAAGTACTGCAGGTACTGCACATGGACTCAGGCTCTCTTGAATGAAGCCCTTCCTCAACAACTCCTGAACCTGTCTATTGAGCTCCTCTGTTTCAGTAGGAGTCATCCTGTGGGCAGCCTTGTTAGGCAATCTAGCTCCTGGAATCAGATCTATCTGATGACTGATTTGCCTTACTGGTGGCAATCCATCTGGAACATTATCAAAGATAATATCTCCAAATTCCCCTAGTAAATCTGAAACTTTAAATGGTATTTCACTACTACCTTCTTTATCTTTCCTAGGAATCAAAGCATATCACATATGCTGATGTTTCATGCCATCTAAAAACTTCCTTTCATCAACAAGACAAATCCTCACACTGCTACATACCTTTTCACCTTCCTTTTTCATGGGCTTCAATTTGTGGCGAACTCCATCCTTTGTCAAAGAGTATGTGTTTGCATGCCCATCATGCACTACATGTCTATCAAATTGCCATGGTCTACTGTCATGTCCCCTTTTCAAATAATTAAAAAATAATAATCTTTGCTAAGACAGGCAGGCCCAAGAAAGTGAAGTTTCGGAAAAAGGGAGTTAATCTTCGGAAACCGTTGGACTAATAAATGATAATTATTATTAAAATATGTTTCATTAACCTCTCTTGGACGTGAGTTACAGTTATGCCCTTTTTAAAGAGGTTTGGAGGCATTTTGGGGGGGATTCCAGACTTGATTTTCGCTCATTCTTTGTTATTCTTCAGAGGCTGTCAAACCTGTGGAGAAGGAGACCCAAGAACGGGAGTTTGCAGGTTTCCAGGAAGGCTAAGGACGGGAGTTTGAAGCCATTCCATGTGCATGCTCATACAGAGTTTGCCTTTGTGCTGAACAGTGTAGATTTGTGGGTTTTTGGGTGTGTTTTTTGCATGAGTTTGGTGTTTTCAGTTGAGCATTTCATATCAGTTTTGGTTGCTGCTGTATTTCAGACTTTAAGCTGTTAAAATAGAGCTGAATATATGTATTGGGACATGATTAAACTTCTGAGATAGTTTATTAGTGTTTTTGTGGTGTTTCCGGGCATTTTGTGTTAATTTCGAGAGCCCGATGAGCATAGTTTTTGTCCTACATTTGTGAGCTGTTGTGTAAAGGCTATATAGATCTGGAAACATCATTTTGTAAGCTGTTATTCTGCTGAACTTTTTGTAAAAATTTTCACTTTCAGATTTATTAATAACAGGTGAAGCTATGAAGCTTTTTGGCACTATTTTCGGCATACCCGATTTGGGGTTTCTTGAGAAATTTGGTGGATCTTTGTGATATTAGTTGTTTGATCTTAAAGATCTGATTAAAGGTTGGAAATATCATATAAAATCAGAGAAAGGGACATTTCAGTGGTATCAGAGCCATGATCTTGCCAGCCTGAGGGTTTGTAGAAGTTTGCAGGTCAGTTTTGACAACTACCCAGATCTTGCATTTCAGTTTTGAGAACTACCCAAATCTTGCATGTCATAATTTATGATTGCATGTTGCTTCTAATCAGCTGCATGTCAAAATTTATGGTTGCATGCTACTTCTAATCATTTTCATGTTAGTTCTTGGTGAATTTGGTGGTTGTAGAAGTTTGCATTTCAGTTTTGACAAGTACCCAGATCTTGCATGTCAGTTTTGACAACTACCCAGATCTTGCATGTCATAATTTGGTGGTTGCATGTTGCTTCTAATTAGTTGCATGTCCAAATCTATGGTTTCATGCTACTTCTAATCATTTGCATGTTAGTTCTTGGTAAATTTGGTGGTTGTAAAAGTTTGCATGTTAGTTTTGACAACTACCCAGATTTTGCATGTCAGTTTTGACAACTACTTAGATCTTGCATGTCATAATTTGGTGTGGTTGCATGTTGCTTCTAATCAGTTGCATGTCCAAATCTATGGTTGCATGCTACTTCTAATCATTTGCATGTTAGTTCTTGGTGTTTGAAGAAGTTATATCCTATTGGGGTTACACTCTACTTTATCCAGAATGGACAAGTATAGTACAGAGTCTCAGAGGGAACGATCTTGGACAATTGATAGCCAGAGTCAAAATAGTAGAAAGGATGGTTATTTAGACATTCGAGATAAACTTATGAAAATAAGCCATGACATGTCTAAACAGTTGGTTGAGCACCACCGTATAATGAATGACATGTTATCTGACCCAGCTAAGGTGGATAAGTTGACTGGATTTCTATTTGGCAGATTTTCTCACAGGACAGATGATACAATTCCCAAGAACTTGCATGAGGAGTTTTTGAAACTAGCTGATAGCCAGGTAGAGGTCTCAGATTCTACTTTGCCACAGGAGGTGGTGGGAAAGGATATTACACAGATTGATAGTAACAGTCAACTTGATACTCAAATTGAGACAATTGTTTACAGGTTGTCAAAGGGTGATGCCACAAGTATTCAGGATGGTATAGTTACAACAGGCAGTGACTACAATGTAGTGGGTTCAGATGATGATTATGAGGATGTTGTTGTGCAGGATGGTGAGATACCTGGTAGAGATGAGCAGACATTGAGCATTCATGACTTTGCTGAGAAAGAGTACCAGGCGCAGTTAGATGCTTCATCACATGAGGTTGAGGCAGGTAGTACTTCACATGATTTATCCCGCCAGCTGAAGGTGAGTGAAGATAGTATTGTGACTTCATTACCTCATCATGACAGGTATGTGGAGTTAGTTGGTATTGGTCATATTACTCAGGTGAGGAGTTTTCTTGAGTTACCAGTCGATTCTAGTTTACGGATATGGACTCGAGATTGTTATATTGGTGTTTGGGATTCAGTTGACTGGAGATCTTTAACACTTTTTGGTAGCAGTGTTTGTTTGGGTGCTATCATGGATTTGATTAGCAGATTACACGGTGTTGTCTTTTCTTGTGCCAGTATCTTGTCTGATGTTGGTATTAGTTTTTATACACCGGTGTTGGGCTTTGTTCATATATCCAGTCGACCATACTTGCTGGAATGTGTTGATGATCTTTCATATTTGGCAGTGTGTACAGATGAGTCCCAGGATCATATTGGCATTAATGACATCCAGGAGGATGTAGTGGGCAATTTTGAAGACTTAGTTTCTTTGGGTACAGAGGAGTTGGACAGCAGTGCTACAGTTTTTGATACTCTGTATGTTGATATGAGCTTTAGAGTTGATTCACAGGACATGGATGGTAATACTCTAGAGACTAGTAACTTTGAGGATACTCCTTTAGACAGTGCATCAAAGGAGGTTTGTAAGAGACAGTCAAGCCAATGCCATCATCTGTCTAATCAGTTGACAGTTAGTGACCGAGACATTGCTATCACTTGCCAACATTTTGATGCTGCTCGTCAGTTATTAGCAGTTTATGGATGGGGTTCTCCTACTAGTGATGAGCAGGAAGGAAGTTATCTTTCCTCGACAGAGATCCACTCTTTATGGGAGGCTATTCAGATTTTGAGACAGAATTATATGCAGTTGGTAGCTGACAGAGATTATCTTATGGAGTGGGGTAGTACAGCATATGATGCATTGTTAGCCAAGGAAGATGAGGTGAGTGAGCTTACTAAGCAGCTTGAGGTGACTTCTGAGATTCTTGAGAGTATACAGTTGGCTTTCAAGGAGTCACAGTTTCATCTGGCTAAGGTGACCATGGAGTTAGAGCGACTACAGTCTTTATCTAATTCTATACAGTTACAAGCTATGGTGTTTGGTGATTCGAGGATGTCCATGGCTGAGATTGTCAGAGACAGTGGAGATGGGGATGCATCCATCCTTGATACTAACATTGGCATATTAGGTTCATTCCCACTAGAGTCAGGTTTAGTTGAGTTGGGTATTGTAGCAGATTATTGTATGCCTGACAGGGTGGTGGCCTCTAGTACTGAAGGCACAGAGACTAGAGATGTATCAAAGGTCATGTGTGATGTTGGTGAGTCGACAATTGGCATGGTTCCTGCTAGTAATACTACTCCCTTGGTGATATCTTTGGAGGTAGTAGTCAGTTCCAACATGGTTGATGATCAATTGCAGTTAGTTTCATCTGGATTACAATCTGAGCCACTGACTGAGATTGGTGCATTCTATCGGCATTACACTGTGAGGTACGCTCATCAATTTACCTTTGATGACCATGTTGATGAGATTATGATACAGAGATGTACTTTGGTTCCTAGTGCTTCTCATCAGTTATGGAATAGTTTGATGCCTCGAGATGAGAGTTGTGATGGGCACGACATGGCGACAGGTTCTGTAGTTGATAGCTTGATAATACATGACTTAGAGCAGGAGTTTTGGAGTGATGCTTCAGCAAGTGTTGTTATTGATTCTACTCCTTTGGCTATGACATCTCCTAACTTAGCTAGTGATCAGTCACAGTGGGTTGTATCACTTGTTCATGGTGAGCTGTTGACTGAGGTTGGTTTTTTTAATCAACATTATATTGCAGGGTATGTACATCAGTTAACAATTGATCCTTATGCTGAGGAGTTGATGGCAGGAAAATTTGGTTTGGGTTCCATTTCATGTTGTTTATCTTATAATGGTTTTTCACCATCAGGGGTGCATGGGAGTTATAGTTATGAGATAGTGGCCAATAATCTACAGAGTTGTGTTGACTGCAGGAGTTGTATAGTGTGTGGATTCCCCATACTTGGTATAGTTTCATTTGAGAGCATTCACCATTGTTGCAGAGTTGGATTGTACATTCCATATAGGCCAGTGGAATGCATTGATGGTATTTACTATGTTGGTAGTCCACTTTACTTGGGTTTTGATATTCTAAGAGTTTGTGTCTCATGGGTTTTTTACTGTGGTAATGATGATTTTGGAGTTTGGTTGAGCTATAATTGCCAGTTTGATTATGGATTCCTCTTGGTCATATTGCAGAGGATCTTGCAGGAGTTTGTGTTAATTGGTAGTAGTATAGTTCATGACTACATTTGGGATCCAGGAGTATTGATTGGTTTATTGTTCAGCCATTGCTTGAGGACAAGCAATGTTTGGGAGGGGAGGACTTGTCATGTCCCCTTTTCAAATAATTAAAAAATAATAATCTTTGCTAAGACAGGCAGGCCCAAGAAAGTGAAGTTTCGGAAAAAGGGAGTTAATCTTTGGAAACCGTTGGACTAATAAATGATAATTATTATTAAAATATGTTTCATTAACCTCTCTTGGACGTGAGTTATAGTTATGCCCTTTTTAAAGAGGTTTGGAGGCATTTTGGGGGGGATTCCAGACTTGATTTTCGCTCATTCTTTGTTATTCTTCAGAGGCTGTCAAACCTGTGGAGAAGGAGACCCAAGAACGGGAGTTCGCAGGTTTCCAGGGAGACCCAAGAACGGGAGTTTGCAGGTTTCCAGGAAGGCTAAGGACGGGAGTTTGAAGCCATTCCATGTGCATGCTCATACAGAGTTTGCCTTTGTGCTGAACAGTGTAGATTTGTGGGTTTTTGGGTGTGTTTTTTGCATGAGTTTGGTGTTTTCAGTTGAGCATTTCATATCAGTTTTGGTTGCTGCTGTATTTCAGACTTTAAGCTGTTAAAATAGAGCTGAATATATGTATTGGGACATGATTAAACTTTTGAGATAGTTTATTAGTGTTTTTGTGGTGTTTCCGGGCATTTTGTGTTAATTTCGGGAGCCCGATGAGCATAGTTTTTGTCCTACATTTGTGAGCTGTTGTGTAAAGGCTATATAGATCTGGAAACATCATTTTGTAGGCTGTTATTCTGCTGAACTTTTTGTAAAAATTTCCACTTTCAGATTTATTAATAACAGGTGAAGCTGTGAAGCTTTTTGGCACTATTTTCGGCATACCCGATTTGGGGTTTCTTGAGAAATTTGGTGGATCTTTGTGATATTAGTTGTTTGATCTTAAAGATCTGATTAAAGGTTGGAAATATCATATAAAATCAGAGAAAGGGACATTTCATCTACCCAACAATAGATGGCAAACATCCACCGAAATAACATCACAGAGAACTTCATCATGGTAACTCCCAATTTTGAATTTCACTAAACATTGTTCACTTACCAGGACCTTATGATCATCTTTTACCCAAGCAATCCGATAAGGCTGGGGATGTTTCTCCCCCTTGAGCTTCAGCTTAGAGACCATCTCTTCTGATACCAAGTTATCCCTACTACCACCATCAATGATCACATCACTACATTTATCCTCACACTTGCATCTGGTACGGAACAAACTCCTTCGTTGTCCTAGTTCAATCTCACCACTTAGTAGGACTCTTTCATTTACCAAGGTCTCTCCTCTTTCTGCATCCTCCGAATGTGATGATTGTGCATCCTCATCTACATGAGCAACCCTAGCTTGGCCCTCAGCTCTCCTATCTGTCCTTCCTTGTCGTTGAGGGCATTCAAAGGCACGATGACCTTCTTCATTGCAATGGAAACAGGTACCACGGAAGCCTCCTCTTCCTTGTCCACGTCCTCTACCTCTTCCTCTCTGATTTCCAAAGTCTTGATCATGGGAGCGGTTGAAACCCTCATTCCTCTGGTTCCTGCTAGTACCCACATCTTCATTTTTCTTTTGGGTTTCATTGCGGCCTCCAGATGATCTACCGTTTCCCCTTCCTCCTTGACCGCGCCCTCTTTGTCTTCCTTCAAACCTTTTATTCTGCTTCTCTTCAACTCGTAGGGCAAATTGGTATGCCTCTTCAACACTGGTCATTCTTACCAGACTTAATTCCTCTTGGATGCTAGGTCGCAACCCACTGATATAACGAGCAACCTTCTCCTAATTTGCTTCTGCATGCCCTGCTCTAATCAAGAGTCGGTAAAATTCCTCTGTATATTCTTGGACTGATCTTCCTGCTTGCTTTAACCCATGCATCTTCTTAAACAAATCAAGCTCATAGTCCACAGGAATGAACTGCTTCTTCAATTTGTCCACCATGCGATCCCATCTTGTGATCTTCTCCTTTCCTCTTCTGTTTCTTTCCAATTGAACCTCTTGCCACCAGATTTTAGCATGGCCTTTCAGTTTGGCCTTTGCAAACTTAACCCTGTCTGGGTCCCTGATATCCTCATACTCAAAGTATTCTTCCAGTTCATTGATCCAATCGATCAACTCATCTGGTTTTAGATTTCCAGAAAATATACTCACTTCAATTGTGGGTCTTTTTCCAAACTTAGTAATGGCCCTAAAAAGCCTTTTCTCTGCATGATTCAAAACTTCCCCATCAAATTCCCCTTCTAGTCCCATAACTTCTTCTTCATTGTCATCCTCACTGTCGTCACCAGCGGCAACATATGCTCCTCTACGGAGCTCCTCTTGCAATGCTTGTACCTGCCTTTGGAGGGCTCTAACCTCCTCAGGATTAATAGCTCCGGCCCTTCCGCCACACTCTCTTTGTGGAGGCATCTTCTAACTCAAACCCACAACCACACAGTCCTGTTGCAAACTGCCTCACAGTCGGCGTTCTGTCTACACACTCAGGAAAACCAGCTCTGATACCACTTGATGGGGACACAACCCAAGAACAAAATGGATACAATAGAAAAGGGAAATTGTATTAATTGAGAAAATAATCTAGTACAAACAGTACAGAGAAAATAAACTTCAAAACATGCCCTAAGGGCTTACAATAGCATAAATCTCGAGATAATTTCTCCTTTCAGTACCTCCTCTCAAACTCCACTCCGAACTGCCTTTTACAATACCTTAAATCTCCTTAAATAGACCCCGGAGGGTTAAGGACTAGGAGTACATTCTAGAAAGTGCTAGTAGGTATCCACCGACCAAATAGAAGGTTCCAGAAGCTACGTTAGAAGTCGGTGCAAATCTAGAAGAATCCAAAAATGGTAACCGAACTTCCGGGAGGCATAACTTTTGAACCGTAGCTCCGATTGACAAACCGTTTACATTTTCGGAAAGCTCTCGAAGCGCTCTATAGCCTTATAGACCAGCTTCGCCCGTCCCCCATTTTTCGGCCCTTTTCGAGGTCATTTAATGCCCCTAACCTGACTTTGAAGCATTCTTAGGAGGTCTCCAAAACCCGAAAAATTGCAATAACTTTCAAACCGTGGCGCCTATTGACTTGATTCTTTTTCTGGAATGCTCTAAATCACAATTACATTCATCTGGCCAATTCACACCTTCTAGTTTACCAAAATGATGGCCCAATTACATGCTCCTATTTTTTCGGGATTTTCAAACACACTGATAGTGGAACTGTGAAAGTTGGAACCTTTATTTGACCCAAATGGGTATCCAAAAATGAAAATACATGAAACAGAAACTAAGTCTAAGTATATTTTTTTGGGTGACATAGGATTGCCCTTATACCTCTGGATGCTCCTGCATCAATAGCACAACTGAGAGGGAAGCTCTCGGAATGGTGTATGGTTTACAAAATTTTAGACACTACTTATTGGCAACCTCGTTTGTGTTCTACATAGACCATCAGGCTTTGCTATATTTGGTGAATAAACTGATCATCTACGGGCAGATAAGTACATGGTTACTTCCCCTGCAAGACTTCACATTTAAGATTATATTATGGCCCAAAAAAGCCGTGTGAGTGCAAATTACCTCTTCAGAATCAAGTCAAGGGAACCACTTGAGGGAGTCAATGATGACTTTTTGGATGCACAGTTGTTTCAGATCATCATACTCCCATCTTGGTATGCAAGAATCAGAGAGTATTTTTCAATGGGCTAGTTTCCTAGAAAAATGCAACCAAACGACAGAAGGAAACTCGTACTAAGAAGTTGAACATTTCAGTTAATCAACAGGCTACTATACAAGATGGGACTTGACCAAATCCTGTGGCGATCCATTCTCAAAGAAAAAATGCCTAGAGTACTAAAAGAGGCACACGAAGGGCCAATAGGTGGACATATGGGGCCAGATAGAACTGCACGCAAGATACTTCTAGCAATGCTATGGTGGCCTACAGTGCACAACAATGCCAAAGAGTGGTTGTTGGATGCGACACATGCCAGAGAGCCGGAAAGCCACTAAAGAGAGATTTGATGCCCCTAAACCCTTCACAAGCACAAGAACTTTTTGAACTGTGAGGACTAGACTTTGTCGGACCATTGAAGGTAACCTGAGCTCACAAGTGTCAATACATCATGGTAGCAATGGTGTACCTCACAAAGTGAGTAGAGGCACAAGCCTTACCAAACAACTCTACACTAGGTATGGTGAAATTCATCTATGAACAAATCATTACAAGGTATGACATACCCATTCAGCTAACAAGCGATCGCGGAGGACACTTTGTCAACCATGTTATTAGACTACTTATGGCAGAATTTAAAATCTATCATTCCCTTTCAAGCCCATTCTACCGGAGAGCGAATGATACGCAGAATCAACAAACATAATCTTGGTTTTGTGTTGAAGGTGAAGATTGGGAAGAGACGTTGTCATCGGCGTTATGGGCTTACCATACCTCCTACAAGGTCACCATGGGACACACTTCATTTCAGTTAATGTATGGTCAAGAGGTCATAGTACCAACAAAGTTTACGTTATTGAGCTTACGAATAGCAATTGAAAACAAGTTGGGAGACATGAAGAGTCTTAGGGAGAGGTTATGTAACCTGAATAAGCTCGACAAATGAAGACTACACGCACAATGGGCTACAGAGATGTCACAACTTAGGCACAAGGTCTGGCATGACAAGCATTTAAAACTAAACAAATTTCAATTAGGCCAACTCATACTAAAATATAATTGCCGTAATGCGATCAAACTAGGTAAATTCAAGGTGAAGTGGGTCATGCCATATAAGATCCCAAAACGCTGGCAATAACAGAGTGATCAAACTATGGATGTTGGATGGGAAGGAAGTGGCTGACCCAATAAATGGTTCAAAATTAAAAATTTACTATTAGAGGAATGAAGCTAGAGGAGAAGATAATAATCGGACAAACAATTCAGATAGAATGTGAATATTTAAAAATAATAGTAAATAGATAAATAATGATAATAAAATATATATTAATAATAATCACAAGAGAGACAAAGAAAAAGATAGACGAACAAAGCAGAGTGTAGAAGATTCAAATTATCAAGTGATGATATATCGAAGCATAATGAAGAGTTAGAATAAAGTGTTCAAAGGAAAACAATTGGCACCCATAACTACACACCGTATGATTTGGGAAACAGATACAACACACAAGGAAGGGAAAGTATACACTGTACGACCTTTCAAAATACTATTGCCGTATGGACGTGGACCCATTGCACTAGAACCAAAGATAATATAGAAGACCGTACAAATCGTACGGTATCACTAAGTGAAAACAATAAATTATAAGACATCGTATGGCCTTCCAGAACACTAGCACCGTACAAACGAGGACTCATTACACAAGGAATGCAGACAATATCGAAGACTGTACAAAACATATGACATCATCAAGTGGAAGCAATAAATTGTAGTATGACACTATTAGGGAAAGCAAGAAGTGTTGTATGATGGCCAAGGTAGGAGAAGCAAAAGATACCGTACACTGCACTGTATGAAACACTGCATCATACGACCTGTACATAAGAAGACACCATATGGCCATAAGACACTGTGACACATAAAAAAGACACTGTACGACCCCTACAAACAAATCATACAAAGCATCGTCCAGTCTAGATAAAGCATTTAAAGGAGAATAAGGGGGTGAAATAAAGTGTTGGACAAGAACAAAGCGCATTCATAAGAGAAAATGTATGATAGTCTAATGACTCATAGGCATATCATACAACAAAAGGAGCACTGTACGATGAGTTCTATTCCTAAACCAAGGTACAGACTGATGTAGAGGCTAGTGGTCTGCAACAATATTATCTTCCACTAGACTCCACATCTTAATGTCTTCACTCTTTGAACCCCCCGTCCCCCCCTCCCCCCCCCCCCCCCCCCCCCCCATGCATGCATGAATGCATTTTGAACATATGGTGTTGTGACTGTCCCAGTCTTCCAGCACTCCACTTGTCTCCAATAACCTATCAACTAGGATCATTCTCAAAGGATCCACTACTATTTGAAACAAAAGGACTCTTCTATATGTCCCCCTACAACCCTTTAATCCCTTTATAAAACTTCCCAACACATTCATGAAACAAATCCATGAAAATCTGCCCTATCGCTGTCCTCTACATATACCCGTAAACAGTCATCCATAACTTTTTGATAAACCCTTATTTGCTCAATCCAACCGTTAATATTTGGCGCAATTTGGTCCCCAACAACATATAAAAATCTGAGGGAAATCCAACGGTGGGTTTGGGAGTTATGCCCCCCGCACTGGACTGCAATTTTCTATGACAAAACCCTCTCTCTGTGACTATCATAGACCCCTTTTCCACACTCAATCCTTCTCCCAATGGTGTATGATCCTTCTTTAAATGACCAAAACAGGTTGATATACAATGTCTTCCACCATTCTTGTCAATGAGGAGCTTATTTTACACTAAAATGAAAAGAAACTACATTTTCAAGTCTTTGAATACCCTTCCCAAAGGTTTTGGCAGTTTCACTTCAAACTTCTATATCTCTGCCTATTCTAAACCAAATAAAATGATTCAAATGACAAAATACAGAGTATTTAGTATACCAGCATTCCTTTTTGATGAGTATCTACAATGAATTCAATATCTCATTAAAATCACATTGGAAATAGACTGTAACAATAGAAAATGACATAAATTGCAGAAAGAAACTCTGTTTATTATATATTACTGTTCATACACCATGCCTCTAATTTGTATTCGACCAATATGCCTTAAATAGACTCTCTAAGAGTTATAAAGTAATCAACTTCCTCACTAACCGATTTTAACTCCCATTGATCCGATTGATGACAGTTTATCGTCTTTTAATTGTAATTTAAGTTGCCAAGTTGACAACTTGTCAAACTTTAGCAATATTATATTGTTTTCCCATTATTTGATCTAAGAACATCTAAAGGACTTAATAAGACCTTTTCCACCCTAAATATTCAAAAACCCTATAATCCATTACATTCCCATGGTTAGCCTTCTAGGCCATATTTTGCATATAATGCAACTTTTACAAATTTGCTTCATTAATGCATTCCATCATGTCTAAGGGTACTAATGACCCATTTTACATATTTTTAGGACCTTTTAAGTCACTTTAAACTCTATCCTTGTAATGTTTTCATGGTGTCTTCATGGTGTTTCCTCCATGGTCTAGAACCTTGATGCTTTACCAAGGTGCTCGTGCACCACAAACCATACAATGAGTTGTCTCAGAAAACATCAGAGGCAAGGTGCAAACCGTACCTACTGTACGGACATGAGGGAAAAAGAGATGAAATCATAACTTAAATGTTCTAGTCTTCACTTGCTTCCAAACACAACCAAGAAACAGAGGAACAAGGGATTGTACTTTGGCAAAGGATTCATACAAACTCAGCCGTCAGGAGCCTTCGGGAGGAGTTGTACGAAGAAGTTGAAGCAAAACACCCTAAGCATTTCTTGCACACAAAAAGACAAACGCGAAGATAGTTATGGAGACAGCTAGGAAGAGAGCCTGGAAGAAAAAGTTGGAGGATTATGCTACTAGTATGAGGATGAATAGGAATGTGAAGACATTTCCCTCAGGTGTCCGTGTTGCAATAGGCACAAGCATGAGCAAAAAAAGGGCAAATAGCAAGCACAAGCAGCAGCTACAACAATGCATCTTGCACCTCAAAACATACCTTTTGAAGGTCTAAATGTGTTGGAGTGCAGGAAATGGTGGCAACATTCCCTCGATAATCACGTGGTAAAAAATAGCATAAGAAAGGCACAAGTAAAATGGGCAATCCGAATGTCAGTTTTCTACATCCACGAGTATGAGGACTTTTTGTGCACAATGATAGACACCTGTGATAGGTTTTCTAGAACCAACTCATTTTCCTACCTAAGGCAAGACTTGGTAATTTCTTTCAGAGCAGTAGACATCACTAGGGTATTTGGCATACCCGGCCATGCAGAAGGAGGCAGGAAGATTGATGGTGAATCAAAGAAATTGAGTCATGAGGCCAAGGCATGCCTGATAGAGCTCATGTGTGTTAAACTATCACAGCCGGAAAAAGAAGCATTGATGGACACTTCCAAAGGCAGAGGATTGAAAAAATCAAACATTCAAGAGGGAGAGTGGCGTTGCCTGATGGACTTGGTTAAGAGAAGGCTCACGGGATCCAGCTGCGCATCTAATATTTCCTTTCTCCAAGTAGTGATGATGAATGGGATCATGAATGGGAAGGTGTATGATTGGGTAGCAATACTTGTGGAATGCATGTACGAATTCATGACGCTGCAACACAGGACATTCTATATGCCCCATTCCATCATTGGATTGTTCCTCGATGCTATGGTACGAATGATCCCCCTTGACAAGTTAGAGGTCAAACTTGGCCCACTTGTTCCAAGTGAGCCCACCATCATGCAGTAGAAGCATTTAGACACATCAGGAAGGTAGAAGGCCATGGTCGTGCAAAAGGAACCTAGGCAAGAGTTGGATGTAGGCTCAGAACATGGGAATACAGATAGCGGCAGATAGGAGATGTCATCTGACAGTACCAATGAGATAGACGAAGAGGAAGAGGACACGGAGGATGACAAGGAGGTAGCGATGATGAATGGGATCATGAACGAGAAGATCTATGATTGGGTAGCAATACTTGCAAAATGCATGTACAACTTCATGACAATGCAGCACAAGACATTTTATATGCCCCATTAAGCCATTGGATTCTTCCTCGATGCTACGATATGGATGATCCCCCTTGACAGGTTGGAGGTCAAACCTGGCCCACTCCCTCCAAGTGAGCCCCCGATCATACAATAGAAACATTTAGACACACCAAGTGGGTAGAAGGACATGGTCAAGCAGAAGTGACCTAGGCAGAAGTTGAACGCAGGCGCTACACATGGGAATACAGATAGCGTTTGGCTAGAGATGTCATCCGACAATACCAGTGAGACAGCCAAAGACGAAGAGGACATGGGGGATGATGAGGAGGTCGAAGTAATCACAGCAACACCAGTACTATTCCCATAGCCTACCCTCTCAACGACATCTCATTTGACTCTTGTAGGTACACCTATTCCTAATTTTAGACAATTCATGCAGCCCATAGCTATGATTCCTATTATTGTAGCAGCTCAGCTAGTCCCTGCAAGGACCCCAGAGCATGCAGTCATTTCAGTGGTTACATTGTAGACATAGCATCAACCATCGCCACCCACAGCTTTACCAAAAGAGATGATGGAGATATCGGCACAGGAGGAGGTACCTAAAAGTTCGAGGGAACCACAGGTTAAATTGGAAGTAGTTGGTTTAGATGTTGTGGTTACTATACATGTTGCGTTATTGGCTACCACTGAGGGCACTAGTAGGGCGAGTATATTGTAGGACTTGAGTACATATCTGAGGCGAAGGTTTAGCATCAGACCACTAGTACAAGCATTCAATATTCTCTCCCTTATAAGAGAAGTATCCCAGGAGGTGGATCCTATAGCTCCACAGGAGGAAAGTCACCCCACTAGTATAGTTGAGCTACCACCTCCACCTCTGACGGATAGCATTGCTGAGAGGATGTTAGAGGCAATTGAGACAACGATGGGCACACAGACACAACCCACATCAAGCCCATCCACAGCCATAGGGGGGGATGTTGAGGCATACTTGGCTAACATGGTGACTCGAGGTCACTAGCTGGTGATTTCTGCACAAGCATGTGCACTAGAGACAGTGGTGTAGGAGTTGGAGCGGGTTCTATCCTTCATGCAAGTCAGTTGCCCAACTGCCTTTACAATATGCTTCGAGGCACCAGGGTGGCATAACACAAAGACTCCAGAGATGAGGTAGGAGTGGACTACTAGAGAGCTCATAATAGAGAACCTAGTGGAGAACCTGACAGAGGAGATAGTACAGGTGTATTGGGATGCATTCTATGTTCTACGGAAGAATCAAGCAGGTCACATAGCAACATAGAGGGGGCTCGGGAGGAGACAACTAACCGATTAGTGGAAGAAGAAGCCAGTTTGGTTACACAGCAATCAACTTGGGAGTCAAAGCGGGCAACGCTCATTACCGAGTAGGAGGTAGTTAAACAGGAAAGGGAATTAGAGAAGGCAACATTCTTATCTCAGCTTAAGGAAGCAAACCAAGCAAACAATCGACTATAAATGTAGTCGGATGCAAATGAGGTGGAGCTCAAGAATATAGCAGCAATGATGAAGAGAGCTTTAGAGATTCATATGCAGGCTAAGGTGGATTTGAACACTCGGACACAACAAGTGCACGAGTTACAAGCATAGTTGAAGGCTACAACACCCACACCACCAGGGATGCACCTTTCTTCTTAGTCTTGTTTTGATGTGCTTAGTTGTCTCTCTTTTGTAGTTTGGAGACGATTTTTCTTTGAGGGAGGGGATGATGTTATCGACAAAGTCTAACACAATCGATGGGAATAGCTAGTATCCGAAAGGTTGTGTGACGGTTGAGCCACCCCTTCGGGATACATATGTATATCGTCCAATTTAACTATGGATCATCATTATTGTACTCTTGATTGTATACTCTGCTTATATGAATAAAGTACTATCTTGTTCTATGTCATATTCTAGTCTCTTAATGCAATAACTATCCGTTTACCCTGTACGGCAAGAAAAGTTCATAATCAGCAGCAATGAACTTAGCCTTCAACTTAGTCACCGTCAATCTTCAATGAGTGATCTTCATTTCACCTTCTTCTTCTCTCTCTTTGTAATTCTTTTCACCAAAGGGCAACGTATCCTTTCAACTTACTCTATGCCAACCTCACTCTGAGCGGATCACTCATATCCTCTAACTCAAAGTAGTCTTCCAATTCGCCAATCCAATCAATCAGGTCTTTAGTATTCAAAGTACCTAAGAAATTAGAAACATCCATCTTATGCTTTAGCTTCAACTGAGATCTAGATCTATCCAACTGACTAGCCCTATCTTCCATAGGTCTCTCCATTTGATCAATTTTGTCTTCACAACTAGATCCAACAACCTCAAAGTCTTCAAAAGCCACATTCCTAGGTACACCAGCAATTGCTCTCATGATCTCATTCTTCATCTATTCCATCTCAGATCTGAAATTTGATCTTACCAATCTTCTCAAAGGCATCTTCCAAGATCTTCGCAAACCCAAAGCAACAAATCCACAAGATCAACCAAATCCAACCAATAATCTCCAACCAAATCAAACATTCGCTTTAATACCACCTAATGCAATACTAGGAGAATCCATAAAGGAGATGTCCTAGCTCTGAGCAGTTAACCACACAGTGGGAAAAACACAAGATACAAGATTTGATACCAATGTTAAGTCTTTATTCATAAATCAACTAATTACATGCAATCTGTCGAGTTGTAAGGCCTTCCCAGTTATGGCCAAATACAAAGCATGTGATAGTTGTGCAAGAGCCTTCAAGATTCAACCCTAGCCCTAGCTAGTCAAGATCTGTAACACAACAACGCTTTGGAAGAAACTTCCAACAAAATCTAAGCTTGTGCTAGTAAGCTACCAAGTAATCATCTTGTTTCACAAGCCACAACTACTAGCTCTGCTAACAAACTTCACTCCTCTCAACTAACTCCATGTTGAATAATTATGATTCAAGACTCCATAAGACCCTCTATTCATACCCAACTAATCCACAAGTTGGCCTAGCAAGTTACAAATTAAATAAAACCTTATATCAAATACATATTTGAGCCACAAGTCAGCCTGCAACAAACATTACATACAAAATGCCTTTGTCGGCTTACAACACCCATTAAATGCACGTAGGATAAAGATCCAAGGCCTAAATAAGTCCATAAATCCCCACGATCGATCCACATCACGATCACATGCATTAAATACGCCTAGTCGGCCAATCTAATCTGCAAGAATTCCATTTGATGTGCCATACTACCGAGCAAGACCGAGCTCCCATAAGCATTGTCGAGTTCCTCAGGTGCTAAACAGCCAACACACATCAAGTAATGCAATGAGTGTCGAGCACCTTCAATGAGCAAGCCCCACGGTCAATACTCCATCCAAGAACTGCCCAATAATGACCGAGCATTACCTCTTGATTGAGTCCTCCAACTCCAAGGTCAAAACAACTCTAGCATGCAGGATTGCAAACTTCCCCAAGATGCTCCTACATCATGAATTGGCATTGGTTTCTTAAGCTGCTCATTCTAAGGGCAACTTCTTGTTTATAAATCTTGAATCTACTAAAAAGCCAGAGTTCAGACAATGTGGACTAGTTCAAAAGGGATGTCTGCAATCACAATTTCAGTAGAAATAACTTAATTGTACTTTTATATTCACCTTCATGCAATATGTTTGTTTAATGTTTGTGAACTAAAGTAAGAAGAAAGATGCAAAAAAAATTGAAAAAGTTCTTGCTTACAAAAATAAATGTAATGCAAGTTGTCAATGATTATAACATTAAATTAAATTTGGACTTGGGTCTATGGTAGTGAAATAACATTTTTATGTTGTGCGCCTTAATTTCCTTCCCCAACCTCATAAAGGACTAGTTCTTTAACTTTTTGTTTCAAGAAGAATTGGGAGATAATTTATCCATGCCCCCAAAAATTCTGCAAAAGGGGAACATGAGAATGCATCCCTTGATACATTGATAATATGGTATGACATAATTTGTGTAAAAGAGCTTATCCATTGTAACGTAGATCGTTGCATATAGTTTAAGCTGGAAGAAATGTATTTATTTTTCTATGTTACACGGAAATGTGTTTCTTGTCCCTAGGGGACTTGTTTTCATCCCCGAAACATTTTGGAGATAGTTGGATGGAAAGGTACTTCCTCCAATCATCCCCTATTTGAAAAAACATCAATAAACTATACTACACGTCCCCTAACATTTCAGGACAACAATACATCCACAAAACACCTAGGGGACACCAACATCCCTGATCTATTCCCAAAATTAAAAAGCACCACCAAAATATTCAGATGATTTTTGGCATTAAAAATGAATTATGAACTTTTTTAAAATTCTTTTTGCCAAATCAATTGTGTGGAGGGCCCACAAGGCTCGAATTTGTGCTTGCAAGCAATACAAATCGTGATTAAATATTCAGCAATAAAATTCATGATTAAATATATTTAAAGTTTTATATATTAAATCATAAATATTAAAATATATTAGAACTTAGAAGTATATGTCTAATATTTAATTTATGTTTTCTAATATTCATCATATTAAATATATGTTAAAAAATTAATATTAAATAAAATATATTATATTTATAAATTTAATTTGATAGCTTTTAAATATTTAATTATTAGAATAAAAAACAATTCAAGTAATAACCTTTGAATTCACACACACGCTCTTGATGGCCATTGAATTTAAAAATTAAACATTCATTGGATGATCCAGATCTGCCAGAGGCAAACAGTGGCAAACAGTGACTTAGATGATTCTAAGCCTTTAGATATTTGATAGCTAGAATGATGCTTTATTCCATAGGTTGTGCCTATACCATATTATATTTTAATGTTTGAGACAACTGGATATATGTTTGAAACATTTTTATTTGGATATTTATATTGATAGACCATGGCTTTGATGTTTGAGACTATTGTTATAATGTTATAGTGATTTAGATTGCTGCTATATCATTAATGAATCATTGATTGATTTGCATATTGTCTTGTTAATAACCAATTATTTACATCTCTCTCTCTCTCTCTCTCTCTCTCTCTCTCTCTCTATCTCTAATATCTTAATATATTTTTTAAGAAAGTGTTCATGTATTATTTTAAAATTGTATATTATTATCCCCCACTGTCCCCTATTTTGGCTCTTTAGGAAATGTCCAGAAAACATGTCCCCTGCTGTTCCCCCTTCCCCATCCCCAAACTGCAGTGCAATATAGGTTTTCATTTAACATGTGTTGTGATGTTAGAGATATGATTTAGTTGAAGATTTTAAAACTTGTTCTCTTCTTCAGAATGCATGATGCTGAGAATTCTGTCATCATTATAAAAGGCATAGTTTCCATGTCCCTTTCTGAGTCATGATGATCCGATTATTTCATCTATAGAAACAGTTAGTTACTTTTTATGTTCGCCTAATGATTCAAGGGTGACATTTAGTGCTGGATACTAGAATTACACTTCAGCAGCACAATAAGTAATCCAGAATTTTTGTAAAATGCCCAGCTAACCTTGGACTGTGATGCTGTAGTGAACTTTTTTATTTCTTAACAATATAATATTTTTTCCTGATTTTCTAAGCAAATTTCAGATTGCTCAAATGAACAAATAACTTAACAGATATTTATTTGGGACATTATAAATTCATAGAAATTTTGGAACAACAAAGATTTAATTGGAAAACTTATGACAAGAACCTGGTATTTTAATATGAGTGTTGCGATGTTGTTCAATTACACATCGGCACAAACTTCTTCGATATCTCCTGATGTTGAAATGACCACGTCCAAGATGACAGCCACGTCCAAGATGAACTGGCAGTCAGCCGTCCAAGGAGAATTGCGTTTAACTTCAGGATGTATGGCCAATTTCACTCCCGCACTGTTTGAAGGTGTCAGCAGTCACTTCCAATCCCAAGTCGCAGACTATGGTTGCTCACGTGAATAAAAGTAGGGTCCTCACGTGTATACCAGAAAACCGCAGGTCTCACACAATGTCAGACGTCCTCCACGCCAAACGCAGATTGCACAATCAGGCAGCAAGGTCATATTCTATGTATTAACCTGCAATAAATACCCTCATTCCAATGTTGCCCAACTCTGATAAATTGGCGTCCAAGCAGCTATGATTTCTCAGACTTCAGAACCCTCACGTTGCTTCAGAATGACAATAGTCTCCCACCAAAATCCTCAATCAAATTCCACTTCAATTGCTTCAAACAATAGCAATTGATTAACCTTCAGAATGTTGGTCTCCTTAGCCACAGTGAACACAGTAGGAGAATCTGATAATTGTTTACCTCAACATAATTATCACTGAAAACTGAGAATTTCTTAAAACCCTCAGGTAGTTGATATGAGCAAATAAAATATATTAATCAAGATGCCTTTCTCCTCAAAATGAAGTCATATTTATGAGACCTTGTGCAACCTAGCTTCACCTTGATGCTTCTCACTTAAACCTTGCTTAATAATATAAAGTCCAAATACTTTGAATTAAAAGCACCATAATTAATCACCAATGCAGTAAATAAAGTGCCACTATAAGTGCAATAAATATGACTTCACCAAATTAATTCGACCATAGCCCAAAAGCAAAAAGAAAAATAACCAACATTGTCAAAACTACCTTGACCAAAATAGAAACTGACCAAAAGTGATTTACTAAAAATAGTAAGTCCAGAAATAGCAAATACACATCAAAGACCCTCAAAACCAAACGTCAACCCACGGGGGTCACATTGATGAGCTGACAAAAACCAACCTCCAGGAACCTGCTAAATCAGAGACATTACAATTTTCTTTCACGTGATTCAATGTTTATGGTTTCTGAGTATTACTTAACAACAAATTTTTAAAGGGGCTTGAAATATATCGCATTTGTTTTCCATTTATGTCTGAATTCTACGGTGGCTTCAACGAATTCAGTTTTCTATTTTAATATTTTTGTTTTTTGTTTAGTGGGGATCTTACATCATTCACTGTGTGTGCAGGTACCACTTGTAGATGGAGTTAATGCATGAAGATAAGTAATTAGTGTAGGAGAGAGTGCAATTGATAACACAAAGTTTATAGTTTTTTCTATTATAATATACTAGGCACCATTTGCTGTGCACATTTCTAATTGAATACAATATAGTATAAGTTTTAGGCCACTTTTATTGGGGATCTTACATCATTCATTGTGTGCAGGTACCACTTGTAGATGGAGTTAATGCATTAAGATATGTGATAGTGTGGGAGAAAGTGAAATTGATAACACAAAGTTTATAGTTGTATTGAAAATACAAATTTACTAGTAGTTGTTTACACTTGTTGTTCAATTACAATATACACATAATATAGTGAACATGTATTGGTCATAGATGCATATATTAATTAGGCCATTAGTTTAGTGATTATTGGCTAAAATATAAAACCTTGTTGGTGACTCAAAGGAATGTAGAATATACTACTATTGGAAAGTGGCCAGTAACTGGTGCACTTCCCCTACTCTTCTGACATCAATGGCAATATTTTTGCCAAGTATATGCACATGAATGACTTTTAAACCAATGCAAATATTTCCAATAGAATCTTTACGGCCTAACATTCAAGAGACCATAGGCAAAGGTAGATAAAACCTCGAACAACCTTAATGCATAGCGGGCATGGCATGGCAACAATATATCAAGTTGAGAATGCTTGTCACTAGTCTCCTTTTACAAGTTTCTACTTCCTCTATCACTGAAAGAAATTGGTCTACATTTAGCTTCATCTAGTCATTCAAGAGAAACAACCTTACCTCTAGACGAAACAAAATGCTAGTGGTTGTGCATAGAGCCTTGTAGCTTCAAGATCGACCATAATAAAATGGGGAAGCGTCATCCTCATATTTCCCTGTTGCACCCAAGACAGGGATGCACCCGATACAAGAGGACAACATTCCTGCGTTCCCAGTGTTAAGTTTAGCCCAAAAATCAATGGTGATAAACAACAATAAAGAGCAAAACTAAACCGATAAACACCAAAAATATCCTGGGAAAACACCGAGAAATGAAGGGAAAACCCCAGCCACATAACAAAAATATATCTTAATTGATAATGAAATGTTCGAATGTACAATATCCTTTGCTTGATGCAAATATATATCAATAGGAGAGAGACTTCAGATTATAACCGAAGCTCACTTGAGATTCTCATAACTCTTATAATTAATTATAACTCTTTGAATATTCATGCTGCAATGCATGTGAATGACACGTCATTTACATTTAATATTACAAATTAAACTTAAGTGTCCTTTTTAGTTGAAGATGACAATAAAGATAATAACGTTCATATTCCAGAAATAAAGATCTCTATTGCAGCTACCATCTTCAACACTCCCCCTTAGCTAGAGAGAGATCTTTAGCTGAACAATTGTACAAGACTACAACCAAAATGTCAATGATAAGATCTCATCCCATATATCCTATAAGATTCATGAAAAACCTATGACAATTACTCATATTAATGGAATCGCACAACATGAAAAACTGTAATAAATATTTATATTCATGGAATCACTCAACATGAAAACCTATAATAAATACTCATATTCATGGAATCGCTCAACATGAAAACCTGTAATAAATACTCATATTCATTGAATCCCTCAACATGAAAACTTGTAATAAATACTCATGTTCATGGAATCGCTCAACATGAAAACCTATAATAAATACTCATATTCATGGAATCACTCAACATGAAAACCTGTAATAAATACTCATATTCATGGAATCACTCAACATGAAAAGATTTGTGAGACTCACAGCTAAGCCTTTAATCACGGACTCTCTCAACGTGAATTGTCATGGAATCCCTCAACATGACATCCAACTCCCATCACGGAATCTCTCAACGTGAACTGCCATGGAATGTCTCAGCATGACATCCAATTCCCATCACGGAATCTCTCTACGTGATGACATCATATATTCTCTCAACATGATGTTCACTATTGCATAATGAAAGAGTTATCATAGCTGATCTTACAATCTTATTATTGGTTTCACATTAATAAAAACACATAAAATCATAATTGAAACTCTTTTCAAACACAAGTCTCAAAAATCTAATATACCAAAGCATGTCAAAGAAAACAAGGGTTTTAATGACTACTCCCTCTCAATCAAGAACAACTCCCTCTGGTCATAACTGATTCCAATTGATCTTAGTCATGTCATGCAACCTCCCTTTGAAGCTGAATATTAAATCAATCTTAAGGAGTGTTCACATCTGCATATAATGTCTTGCAATCATGAAAGATGAATCAATCACAAATACCACTGCTATGAAAAACACTATGTATACCCAGTTTTCAAGAGATATAATCACAAATACTTATATATTTGTGATCAACATGCAAGAATAAATATAAAAGAAAAAACCTCTTCAACCAAAATAATGCGTGTGATATCAATATAAAACATCACCATATTACTTATCTCTATTATATGCGACCTATTATAGGCACAAGCAGAGAAAGACAATCCCAATAAAAGATTTCAAAAGGAGGATGTTGTCTTCCCTTTCAGTTTTTAGAACTCCCTTTCACAGATTCTCGTCTTTGCAGTATGCCAACGATTATTAATTAATCAACCTTCTCCTGCTCCATAGTCACAAACAATTTCTTGTTGCTCTCTATAATTGTAGGCATGGGCTTTAATCACCGTAAATTCTTTTCTAGCTTCCAACTATCTGTTGAGTGAACCACAAGTGGCATGCAAAGGAGGATACCGGCAAAGAGAGATGGCATCTATGACAAGGTATCTTCAGTGCCACCCGCAGGCTATAATTCTCTAGTACTTGATGCTTCCATCTCAGTCCCATGTCAGCACAACCTGATAGAACATAGCTAGAAGAACATAAGTTGCAAGGAATTGACAGCTAACATTTGCAATGAGGTTGTCCTCCTTGTATACATGCCTTCCATGCACTCTTTCTTAATAAGATTTGGATTTCAAATACCAGCCGCAAGGTGAGAAATTCAGACAATTGACATTTGAACCAATGGGAGAGAAGACCTTTGAGAAAATCACAAGAATGAATCGAAGCCTCTGAAGAAACTAACACACATGAATGAATTTACGATTGCTTCCACCAGCATTTCTAATCATATATGATATCTAGAGACCAGATTGAATCGGAAAACTAAGTTGAGAATACTATGATTGATCGAGATGAATCTCAAGCAATGCCAATTCTTTTCCATTCATTGCTTAGCACCCGATAAATGACACAAACAACAAACACAAATAAATCTTCTCAAGAAGAAAATAACAGAAGAAGCTAGGGACATCAGAACACGACATGCAAAAACTCCCAAAATTTGATCGTAATTATCATGAATAGATTCAACAAATGATGAGAAGACACGACGACGAGGAGTTAATTGCATATCAACATTACAACTGAAATGCCACACGTTATGCTTAATGGACGGTGATACCATAGTTGGCAGTTACAAAGATGAAAAAGTTCCCAAAAAACTATCGTTACACGGTCCCTTACAAATGAAAATTGAAGACCTATGAAGAAAGAAAAGCCCAGCAGTAACAAAAGAAAAAATAAATCAAACCATACATGATCATATATATTATCTTGAAACATGAACAGACTGCGCTAAATACATTATTTTGTTTTCAATAAAACCAAACAGTGCCGAGATGGCAACACCAACGAAATCATATGATCTAGATAGCAACCAAGAAAATATGATAAGGATCAAGACTACTGCAACGAGTTCAATACCAGAATCTCAAAGCTACATAAGACCATGGTACAAAGAACATGGGACCTGTGCATGATTCCTCACTCGATATCCAAATATTAGAAGCTTAGAGATATCTAGAGATTAGAAGCTTTCGATGTCCCTTACAAATGAAATAGAACAATCAAAGAAACCTCTGAAGAATAAACCAAAAGATTGAAAGCATTATCATATGCATAAAGCCAAGACATAATTTTGATTCTCCTCAAAGCTTTACAAATACGATGAAAAGATACACCTAGAACTGTGATAGGAGCAACTTAAAAGAAAAGGAAACACAGATAGCCAAATAAAATTGAGATAGAAGCAGCTAGAACTAACACACATTGAAGATATAGCTTTAATGATGTTATCAACTTGCGCTCTAATACCATGTTAAGTTTAGCCCAGAAATCAATGGTGATAAACAACAATAAGGAGCAAAACAAAACCAATAAACACCGGAAATATCTTGGGAAAACCCTTCAAGAAATGAAGGGAAAAACCAAGCCACACAACAGAAATATATCTTTATTGATAATGAAATGTTCGAATGTACAATATCATTTGCTTGATGCAAATATATATCAATAGGAGAGACTCTTCACATTATAACCGAAGGTCTCTTGACATTCTCATAACTCCTATAACTAATTATAACTCTTTGAATATTCATGCCGCAATGCATGTGAATGACACGTCATTTACATTTAATATTACAATTTAAACTTAAGTGTCCTTTTTAGCTGAAGATGACAATAACAATAATAACATTCATATTTCCAGAAATAAAGATCTCTATCGTAGCTACCATCTTCAACACCCAAAGGCATGACTAAAGGTCTATCATCTCGTCGAGGACAAGGGGATAGTCCCTGCGTCTCCTGTGCTGACACGGGGATGGGGAAACATTCCTAGAGCCCTCGAGGGGATGGCCAAAAGCCCCCCTTTCCAAGAGCCTTAAAAAGGAAAAAGGAAATAGAATAAAAGGTTTGGTAATGTTTTTTTTCCCTTAGCCGTAGGGTATGTAGGGCCCATTTAGAGGTTTGTTGGTTAACAATTTGTTCTCCCTCTTTTTACGAGAGAAATCTTCACTCTCTCTCTTGCCCAATTGGTGAAGAACAATCTCCTGCCAACAGAGGGGAAGTTCATTTGGTTATTCTCCTCTCTTTACATCCCTTTGAATTTTAAGATACAACACCCTTCTGGATAGATGAGAAATGAATTTGTTTTATCCTATTCTAAAACGGATATGCTGTTAACCAGAGAGCATAAAAGGCTATTCCCCATAACCATGAAAAGAACTCAGGCTAAATTCAGATTTTTAGTTTAACTACTTTCATGACTGTGAGAACAATAAAACCTTTGTCTGATACTTCACTTACTAACTATACTCCTGCATGCATCTACCCAATTAATAGATTTACTATGCAGCCCTACTATTGCATGCTACCACAAACAAAGAGGAAACGGGAAATCAAAACAATAGTAGTTCTCAGATTACCAAAAACCATTAAAGCTCAACGATGCATTAAACTTAATAATCTCACAATTTTACCATATCCCAATCACCAAACACATTATGAAACATTAAATGTAAAACAATGAACAACAAATCAAAGAATTTCTGAGTCGCGCTGAGTTGTCTCAGCAACAGGGGGGAAATTGACACCAAAATTTGCCAATTCTCCTTGTAGTCATCATTTTGTTAGATATATAGGCCCTTAATCTTCCAACTGTAACAAAGATTACAGTTATGAGAAGATAGAGAGAGAAGAGAAAACCAAAAGAATATGACACTAGTCATTCTTTAGCATAGCAATGACTAGTTTTGGGGAGTTCAAGCATTTCGGTTTTCATCATCAGTTGGCTTGGTGCTTTTTTGGTTTAGCTTGTATCACTTCATTTCCCCAATGATGGCTTCGAGATCCTCTGCATCAAGGATTGACATGTTACATGATCGAATCATCGACTAATAATGGTTTGCAGCTAGCCCTTTCACAGTGTCAACTCGAGTTTGCAATTTTTCCGATACTTTCATTAGCATCATCTATAGCTGTTAAAGTGTGAAGATCAGAGTTCTGAAACTTATCAGGGCACACCAACTCATCAAGGAAGCCCTTGTAGGTTGTCTTCATATGCTCCAAATCAACCACTTTGCAACTTTTACTCACATGGGACTGTGTACAACTCCCGGAGATAGCCAAAAATTGTTTCTTCTACCTTCTTAATTGATTCGTATATCTTTTTCAACTATTTCTCAGCTTTTATCATTCTTTCTCTCTTGAATTCAAGAGATCTCATCCGATAGGACAGGGGCTCATTTCCATCGTTCAAAATGCCTACACTAAGAGCACTCTTGACCTTCATGCTCATGATTTCATACAATGCAAATGTAGAATCCTTGTACATCTCTATATCCATCTTGAGAGATTCAAGGTTGTTGTAAATGATTTCCTTTAACTTCACGACCCTTATACAAAGGGGAACCTGCTTCTCAATTAAGGGAAGACACCTTACCTTCATAGCTTCTAGCAATCTGCGCCCAATCTAACCAAAGTGCCTATTCTCCTAAAGCCTCCCAAGTAGGGCCTTGTTCTCTTTTGTTGATGGGTCGAAAGGCCTCGCATCTGATGACTCTTTAGCTTGACTAGTGAGAGGAATGAATATTCTCTAAGGCAGTCAGACAATTCTTTGTTCGTGGCTTTGAGCTAAGCCTTTGTGTAACAATCACCTTTTCCAAGCCTTAGTTATCAACTAACATCTCAATGAAATACAGTACTAATTCACATTCATGTGCATGAGAAGGCAGTTACAATACAGTTAAATAGAAAATTTCATAACTAACAATTTGAAAACACCATCAATGATTTTAACAAGGGAAAAACCTACATACTATAGAATTCAAAACCGAAATTCGTCTAAGGATGCTTCTGCAAAACCCAAGTTAATACATATATGCCACTTACGAACAAATAGCTATACCACTTTATGGAAACACCATTACCATCAAATACCATTGTATCATTTAGGGCATCAAATACCACTGTATCATTTAGGGCATCAAATACCATTCTATCACTTAGGGCATCAAATGCCACTGTATCATTTAAGGCATCAAATACCGCTATATCATTTAGGGCACCAAATAATAACATATCGATGAGGTTATCAAATACCATTGTATCATTTCGGGCATCAAATACCATTGTATCATTTAGGGCATCAAATACCACTATATCATCCCTTCTGCTTCCATTGCTAACTATGGCAATAACATTCGGTTAAAAATACGCTCATATTCATTATTCATATAAATGGAAGACTAAAATAACAATCCATTAGATAAACCTATCTCTTGTATCTAGATATATTCCATGTATAGTTGGAAGATCAACCAATCTAACTGGTTACCAATTACGTTGACGAGAAAAGTTACTTTCATTAAAGGAAATAACTGGTCCTACGGTTGGCTTGGTCAGTTCACCATCGCGACCCTTGTGAGTTGACAATGGGATTTAAGGGTCTCAGTTGTGGGGTTGGAGACAATTCAGTAGCCTATGGTGTGTTTTGGCTCCATTTGAGGGACTTACTATTTATAGTAAGTGAAATTGTTGGTAACAATGAACTCAGCTGAGTTAGAGGAGTTCTGTGATGTTCTCAATTTTTTATTTTGGGCTTCCAGTTTGGGCTCTAAGAATCTTGGAGAGAGCGTCTATTTATAGTAAGTCACCTTATCAGGTTCACTCATCATCTTTCATCAACAGGATCACTTTGGTGTTGTTAGATTTCGACTCTGATACTTCTTCAATTGTTTTTGCAAGATAGGTGAATTATTATTATTATTCATCTAAATACAATGAGGTTGGTATTTTTGTTGGTGTTGTTGGTTGGTCACCTCGGTATCATAGCTCGTTGGAACTAAGACAAAAAGTTTTAAATCGTGGCAACAAAAAACAGTGGTCTTGCATGTCAATATATTAAGTTATGGTGGAAAAGGTCATTTTTGGAGCCAAAAGCAATTAATAAATTATATTAATCACACTTTATTATATTGTAATGTTGTGTGTGGGAAGCTTCTTATGTGAAGTTCATTTGAGAAACTTTGTGCCATTTGGAAATTATAATTATGAGCTCAATTAATGAGTAAAGCATCCAATTATTTGATTATCTTATCTTTCTTTGTTGTCTTTGTGACACTTATGAAGTTATGATTTGTGTGCCATTGCTAAAGCATAAGGGTTTGGTATCTATAGCTGAAGTATTGTAGATTTAATTCTAAGAATTATTCCAAGATTGGTTGGCAAATCGTGCTGAGGTATATGATTTGTCATTCCTCCTGACTGTTGCTTCTAAGGAGAGGGTTTTAGCTGGCTGAATTTGTGAAGGAAATTTGAGGTATTATTGATAATTTCATCTGCTATATAGAGGCACCTTTTGGGCAATTCACATATTTGTTTTGTAGCACCAATTTTTGCTGCATATTGGCATTGGGTTTTTTAATTACTGGTGATATATATTGGGCAACGTTGGATAGCATTTGTGTCCTATTTATTCTCACGTGGCTGTAGCTTTCAGACGTCATTATTGGTGCTTTCCCAAGCTGCTGCAATCACAAATCTGGGCATCTAGAAACTGATCGCAAGTCTGGTTTTAATGTCATTATCTGGGCATTTAAAGGGCTGCAGTATTGGAGCCATTGTTGGCATTGTTGGTGACTACTGAAGGATGTGGGCCTTTCTTATACAAGCTGCGATTGATGTCATTTAAGGCTCAAGGTGGAATGTGTTCAGTCTGCTGCAAATTGGAATTATATCAAACATTTCAGGTTCCCCTTATATTCAATTGTAATTTTTAGTTTGTGAAACGGTAAATTTGCAGGTCATTAATTGCAAGATTGTTTAGAATTTGATATTTGGCATTATTAGTTGTGAGTTATTTACTTGCATATTCCAGTATTTGAAATACACCAAAACATTCATATATTCTGAAAAAAACACAAGATTGCAAGACATTTTAAAACAAAAACAATCTTATCCAACATTACAGCAGTGTGAACCAGTTGGGTTATTACATTTGTCACTTATGGGAATGTTCGTATTAATCAAACACTGTTCATCTTGTAAGATGATATGATACTTTCCTTATTAGTTATGTCACGTGAATAATTGAAAAACTGTATATTTTTCAAAATCACCAGTTTTTTAATAACCATCCATTGTCATCTCCTATAAAGTGGCCTCCCTCACATCACTGTCTCTGAAACATGTCCCCTCATCCCCTGCAGTCCTCATCCTAAAAACTTTGGCTAGCATATAGATAGACCTCATAAAGCTTCCACACCTTTTGTTCAGTGCCCCAGCAGCCACCACTACTATAAGTTGGTTCTAATGTAGTTCTCATAAGGTCTTTTCCTTTTGTGCATCAGCATTTTGTACTTTCTGATGAGCTTCAATAGATGATAAAACTCAAGAACTTAGAGGGTTTAGATTTTAAATATTGTCATTGTATTGCTGCCATCCTATATTTGTGTTTATGTTCTATAGTGCATAGAAAGGAAACACAAAGAATTACATATTTCTTAAATAAATGAAACAGAAATTGCTTTTACAGCCATTTGAGATGAAGTGATCGATAACTATTTGCAGTGACATTGGACTGCACTAATGATAGAGCTCTTGATAGCTATGTGAACACAGAACATAAAAAGTGCAGGGTTTTGTTTGTAGGAAAATATTTTAACAAACCATCTACTGGTGTGGGAATATGAAAGAGTTCTTTGAGGGCATCTATAATGTTCTCAAATCATGAAAAAGGAAAAAAAATTTGTAAATTTCAGATAGGCAACCATCCATACATCCCTTAGGTCCTCTAGAGCACAGGGTTTTGATCAAAATACCTAAAAGTAGCCATCCGTACAGTAAATAGCACTTGTTTTTTATTATGAATACAATACCATATGCTTTGATCATAATCATTATTCAATGTCAAAACTTCATGAGTCCCATTACCATGTATGTAAAATGCCTACAAATTTAGATACAACACCCAAGCACAAACAACAAAAATATTTTTATCTAATATATAACCAATTTTATATTCAAGAAGTTAAGCATATTGACTAAATATTTATAAAATTTAATGTAGCAAATTCAAACATTAAAAGGTCTCATTTTGCTTAGACTATAAATAATACAGTTTTCGTCCAAAAGACTAGTTGAGGAACTCTAGCTTAGATAGGTTTTATCCAATTCAATCTCTGTATATACTATTGTTAATACAGCTCAACACAAATTCTTGTTTCCCCCAACATCTTCAACTGTCTTATAGTTATGAAAATTGTAGCTCTAAACAAAATAAATAGATGACTAAAAAAAGCAAGCCCATATTCTAATTTTGGTTTACCTGAACAACAGATCTGGGATGCATTGCTACTTTATCAATCTTATCCTCTGACTTGAACCAATCAACTGCCAAGAGCTTCAAAAGAGGATCTCCTCCCGGGACCTATTAAGATTGTATCAATTTTGATATCATTTTTAAAGAACTACAACATTTAAACTGAAAGTTATGCGCAAACAATTTTATGTACTGACACATTCATATTGTTTTGAAACTAAGAGACATGGAAAGGGAATAGAAAATAGAAATCAACACACTATACACTCTATTCAAAGAGTTCATTCTTGGTTGCAACCTATGTCAAACATTTTTATAATTCCAAATGAACTCACAGTTAGAAGCTATTGTGGTCTATCTAAAAGATATGTAAGAGCTACTATTATAACTTGCCATAAGGACAACATTAGGAAGAAAAGAACCCCAAACAGAAGCTTATACTGAGTCATATCCAACACAATCCCAAATCAGAATTTTTACTTAGTCTACACCACTAGTTTTAGGTCCATTAAGTAACTTCACAATTAATACATACTTACAGTTTACCAAGGCACACTAATATTAGTTTACCCTGAATAACATAGCCATAAAGTGACTATAATATAACAACTATAATAGGTGAAGTACATAGTAATAAATTGGAGTGCTACAACAAAGTGACATATTCCATTATTTGGCTATTAAAAAAGTGATTTGATAAGGTGTGTAAACTAGGATAAACTAGCCCCATTAGTATATTAATATCAAAAGTTTATGCAATCAGACATCAGTTTAGAACAAAGTTTGTGTGCCACAATGTCAGGTCACAATACAAAACATGCCATAGAAAAACTAGAATGTTAACAGCTTCACAATGAAGCAGCTCAAAATCAAAGAAGAAAAAAAAATCTATAAAACTAACATCAGTCAATAGTCTGTAATGTCCGCACTCATAATGATTAAAATTTGGAACTATCTTTAATTATAAAATATAAAACCAATATAACTTTCACAAATTTATATGTAAGATATCATTTGACTTATTCTGATCTTGAACCCTTTCTTGTTACACCTTGGGATTGTAGAAATTGAAGGTGTAACAAACAGATTTTCCTATCTAAAACAAAGACAGATTAAACTAAAAACTCCCAACATTCATAAATAGATAACTGAATCCTTTTTACATGACATTAACTGCTTTCAATAATTAACAAAAACAGTTAACTATTCACAATTGTATTCATGATCAGCTGAAATAAAAAGATTAAGGATTAACTAGCATAACTGTATTCATGATCAACTGTAATAACTAGATTAACGATTAACTATTCACCATTGTATTCATGCTCAGCTGAAATAACTAGATTAGTGACTAACCAGCATAATTATATTCATGATCAACTGATTAATGAAACATACAAATAAGTAATTGCACAACAAGAAAAGAAGGAATGGAACATACAAGTATTATCGGAGGATCTTTAGCTGGTTGTGCAAGCCTCGGCTTTGGCGAGAGGAGAACCATTGACATTGGCTGAACCTCCCAACCTCAGACCATACTTATCCCCACACATTCTATTAAATTTGAATGGCCCTCCCTACCTCGGGATCGGGCTTAGGATGTTCTTCAGTCCAGCCACCTGAGCATCCTAGTGTTTTGAATGTCCGCACAGTTATGAAATGGACATGCTTACATAACTAGCGCTACTAACATCAAGTGATCATTAGATGGCAAACATGCCTATAAACTACCTTGGCCAAGGATTTCCGATGGGTTCAATGACCCGATCACCACCACTCAACTTGACAACAAATTTCATTACAGGGATGAGAATGAGCTATCAAGTATGTTTCATTTAAGTTATTCATGCCTGATTTCTCTTTTATTTTCTTGCAGATTTATTCCACCTCTTCACCATTCTTGGCTACACAGCTGGTGATTCCCAAGTGTATTGAAAGATTATGAGCAGTCTGCCCTTTTACACCTCTTCACCATTCTTGGCTACATTGCTGGTGAATCCCAAGTGTATTTAAAGATTATGAGCATTCTTCCCTTGATATCTTCCATCATGAGTTGTGACATCTTATTCTTGAAATCAGCAACAATCATTCAAGTTTGTATTTAGAAACTCTTTTTTATGGGATACTACTCAATTGGATATAAAGAATTTAAGGAGTTCTTTATAAATCTTCGAGTTTCATTCAGCAAGTTAAATAACATGACTATAGACATAAAAAAGAAGTTACTGATCCTAGCTGGCTGCTACAGAATTGCATTTAAAAACTTGGAAGGATAATTCATGACCGGCTTTGATATTGTTTTGAAGAATTCGAACTTTGACTGGTCCTCTCCAACTGTGTTGAGACATTACTTGCAGAGCATATGGTCACAGATCTTTAGCCGGATTATTTGCACAATAGTGAGCAGTAATTTGAACCACTTGAACAAGGCTTCAATGGATGATATGGAAGATATGATGGGTGTGTGGAGGCAATGAAGTTTTGAAAACTTTGCAACCGATTTTGGAAGTCTATTCTACTTAAGACATTGCAGACGTATCAACTGCAGAAGGCTTATTCCACAATGACGGGGTGTATTCGGCAGGGCTGCTGCTTGCAATGGACGATTAGATTGGTAAAAAGAAGGGACTTTTGGCTCACAAAATGGTATGTGGTCAGGTGCCAAAGGTGGCGGAGAGATTAAGATATGTGGCCAAGGGTGGAAAGAATGATCCCGACTCCTCTCATGGCTTTCATATAAAGAAACAAGCCGTGACTTCTTGGCTTCCACCGGTTTTAAAAGATTATGTGTCAATTTGAATTTCCAAGTATTTAATTCGATTTAAACAAAGAAGAGGAGAGAAAAAAATTAAAAGGTTGGAAGATAAAGTTGGAAAGATTATAATTTCTATTGTTATTATAACATATATACGTTCATGTAAGTATATCAATGGGGTGACATCATTAAATTACGTAATTATAATTTATTGGTGTCATTTCATTTTTATATTTATACGTATGTATGTAAATATTTATTATAATAATATGATGAAGATCAATTAAAAATCCCTTATGGTATGTTTTATATTTTAAATTAGATTATTTTATGTTTTCCTAGATTATTTTCTTAATAGCTCATGCAAGTCCCATAAGGTATCCCGTGATCAAGTTGTTGTGTCCTATCCAACAAAGTTTAAGGTCATACCTGTCGATCCTGATAACTGAACTAAGCAAACCTCCCATTTTGATGATCCTGTTTAGCGATGCTTCCCCCCCTCTTCATCTTCTCTTGCAATCACTCATGAAAACACTTTTGCCATAATAACAATTCTATAATAATTTCATATAAACATATTAATCATTATTTTAAAGCAAGCAACTGCTAATCATCTAATAATAGTTAATGGTTAATGACCATCTTCATTAACAGTTAATACAACGTATATAAATAACTACCTATTTCACATGATCATGAAAGGATAATCCATTAAATCCAACGGTTATGAACAAATTTAAAATTAGGTCAAAATTTTGGGATGTAACAGAAGTTTGATGTCTTCTCAAGTTATAATGCTTTTAATTATGTATCTAAGGCAAAGAGTTAACTTCTTCACTTGGGTCAATATTCTGACATCTCATATTTCCATTTGAATTCTTATAAGGGTTATTTCTTATTTCTGACTTCCTATTGATTTCCATATAGGCTTATGATTTCTCAACAAATTCCTCTCCATTCAGATTACTACTGTCTCTATTATGATGTCACATTAATAAATCCATGTCAATGCTCAGAATTTTCAGTCCCTGCACTTATTATCATCTTGATAACTTATAAAAAATTAATAATAACTCCTTTATGTTCTCAACATCTCAATGGCAGTTTTCTCCTATTGTTGTAAATAATATTTGATGTTATAGGAGAAACACTCTTACTTAGCGTTGACTGGAGTTTGTATTTCCTGACTTCTTATTCCAGATCACTAATTGTATCCTTTCTAAAGATTCTTAGAGAGTATTGGGGTTTGTTACATGGTAACATCCTCCCAAGAGTTTGAATTCAATTCGAGTCTACAGTATTATAAAAAGAATCTCCTGTTTCATGTCTGCTGCCTTTATTTCTTCATACCTTTTCGTATTCCCTTTATAATAGCTATAGTTAATGATAGATTTCCTAGCTGAGTGTCTGGGTTCGATTGTTTGTTGTAATAATCTCTACTGGATTTCAATTAAAATATTGACTTTGGGCTAACAAGGATTTCGTCAAACAATTGTTATGTAAACAAGTCTTCAAGAAAAATTATTATTTTATCATCATTAAACTTATTACCTTGAAAATACTGCTATGAAATGGTTGTGCCAAACAAAGATGCCATAACTTCCAGCAAGTCTATGTTTAGCTTACAAGGTAAACAGTTTACTAATGCATTCAGACAATAGAAAAGAACATGTAACACAGAAGTATTCCTTTTATTATTCGCATATATACAAAATATATTACAATATTTGATATGATTGATTACAATGATGATTCCAAAATCCATTCCAGATGGTGTACATATACCTTTCCAAAGGGGTGACTCAACTGTCACGCGCCCGTTTGGATACTCTTCTACCAGTTGGCTACAATATAGATTTTACCGACATCATCCCCCCAAAAGAAAAGTCGTCTCCGGACGACAATACAACAAAACTCAAAAATAACAACTAATTACATTAATGCATAGATACTAAACCGAAGGATGTGTTTCTGACTGTGAAGACAGGCTTTGTCGCAACTAATACACTTGCTCGGTACGGACTTCTAAATCAGCTCTAATCTGGGAGTTCTCTTCCACTATACAAATTTGATTGTATCCTGAGAACTCGTTCATAAATAAATAAATCTTGTGTCCAACAACCTCCTCCAATATACTATCGGTGAATGGTATCAGAAAGGGGTCCTTGATGGTTACTGCATTGAGACATCTGACATCCACACATACCCTAATTTGAGTGGTATCCTTTTTCAGGGATATCACTATGGGTGATACCCATTCGCTTGTTTGGACCTTAAAAATAATACCGGCCTCCAGCATTCGGTTGATTTTGTCTGTAACCTGTGCTGCATAATTTTTATTCATCTTGTAGGGTCGCTTCCGTATGAGTAGTGCACCTTCTACCAGTGGAATGCGGTGAACGCACAACTCTATTGGGACTCCCTTCAGATCTTTGTATGTCCATGCAAATACATCCTTGTATTCCAAAAATATTTTGAATGCAGCTACTTTTAATACTGGATTCCAGTTATCTCCCACTAGTATGTTATTTGGTTCGGTATCATCTCCCAAATTCATGGTTTGTACCGTGGCCTCTTCATATTTTATTGGTTTTTGACGTTTTTCTTCATTGAATACATGTGCAGGTGTTTCATCCAACTATGCATTCCCTTCTTTTATTTCCCTAAATTCTTTTGGAAATCCGTCTCCATTGCATTCTTCCTCTATCATTAGTATGTTGCAGTTTTGGAAGAGTTCATAATCCTCCATCTACCAGTGAAATAGTCTGTTCACCGAATCCAGATCATCGTCCTTCAATCCACCTTCCAACCGTAGGACTCCTTCCTCATTTGGTTCCATCTGCTTCTTCCCTTCGTCCTCTCCTTCTGAATCCGACGATCCAGCTTCTTCCCCCACCATTTGTGTGTAAATCAATAATGAATCTCCATCCTCTGCTCTCCATTGATAGTGTATTCTTCTTCCAGTCATGTTTAACCTTTGCTTGTATGACCCATCCTCGTCCCGGAAAGACATCATATCCCCTTCTTTTTAGCAGTATGAATACAAAGTCGAGCAAGAATGGCTGTGTTCCAATAGTCACTAGTTGTGCCATTAGGATCCCAAGAGGCTTAATGCCATGTTGGTCTACAGTTAGCAATTGGAACATGGGTGGCCACAACGTCGACTGTCCCAACTTCTTTCAGGTATCTTCTGGTAGGACATTTACCCCCGAACGTCCATCCACAATTGTGTCTAAGAGGATCATTCCCAATATACCCATTTCTACGACTGTCAGATGCCTTCCTGATGTGAGAGCTAGCACCATTGGGTTTGTTGCACTTGTTTCGCTTTCCTTCTCCTTCCTAGGTTCTTCTAGTAGTTTAGCAGTTGGAGCCATATTTGTGAGTGTCGTTCGTATTTGGGGCATTGTGAGGATCAAATCATTTAATTTTACTGGTACTTTAGTTTGCAATATCCGCCTTATGATATTCTATTCTACACAGTTCCTCATTGAGGTACCGCAGTGTCCCCCTTCTTCGTTTGTGATTTCTCTGTCTACATCACTTTCTCAATTTTCGCCCGTGCTTCTTCCAATCTCTTCTTTTCTTTCGTCGAGTTTGGATACAGCTTTGCCTGTTTACGTGTAATTGTCAAGACTTTCTCTTCGTTTATTCCTAATTTGATACTGATCAAATTCACTCCTGATTTCAATTTTAAGCATTTGGCATCTTCATGGTCTCCAGGACCACACCATCTACATAACAACTTCAGTGTGTTTGTCGTTGTACAATTTCACGCAAAGTGACCCCACAAGTTGCATGCCCGACATTGAACCATTGGTCGGCCATTCACATCATACTGAATCTAACTGCAAACCTCATTATTATTGTTATTATTGTTGTTGTTGGTGTTGTTTTGTCCCCTTCTATTGTTTCTATACCCACCCGAGGTGGCACCGTCACTGTTTGTGTTTCCATTCCCTCCTAACATGGATGCTTCCTATGTCAGGAGCACTTGTTGATGCCCTCTTGTTTTCATATTAAACGAGCATTTCTTTGTGGAATGTCCTGCAATTTGGCAAATGTCACAGAACTAATTCTTTGGACAGGATCCCTTAGCGTGACCTTTCGTCTTGCATTCTCTGCACCATAGCTCGTTTTCTTTGGTCTAGTTATTCCCTTTCTACATATTTTTAGACTCTTTCATCATCTTGATCATATCCTTCTGGAGAGCATGGACCTTCTTACTACCCTTTTCATCACCATTGCTATCTTCAAAAGAGGAACTGCTTTTCTTCTTCTATTTTATTTTTTGTTCACTTTCTAAGTCCATTGCTCGATTGTATGTTTCAATATACGACAATGGCAGTACAATCTTCATTTTCCTTTTTAACTCCAAGCGTAGTCCTTCTCTAAACCATCTCTTTTTTAGCCCGTCTGCTAGCTTACTTTCCATCTTATTTATTAATTCTTTTAACTTTCTAGCATATATACAGACAATTTCATTTTTCCCTTGTTTTGTGGTGTAGATTTCTTCTACTATCTCATTGTCGTCTCGTAGCAATTGAAACTTTGTAATAAATTCCTTCTTTATGTTTTCCCATGTCATTAGCTTTCTAGATCGGTGTCAGAAAACCAATCGATTGCTACACCTCGTAAGGTGGCTGGAAATAGCCTTGCCCATCTATCCTGGTCATTTTCTCCATTCGCTGTCCAAATTGTCTCGCAAGTTTTGCAGTGTCTAATCGGGTCAGTCGTGCCATCCCCATCAAACTTTGGTAACTTTTCCTTTGGACTGGTCATCGGTACCCTTTCTTTTATTGTGCGTTGTTGTTTGTAACCACATTGTTCTATACTTCCATACTGCTCTGAACACTCGTGTTACGGACACCTACGTTCTCAAATGGCATGAAGGCTTTCTCAATGACTTGGTTGTTTCGATCAAACTGTATTTGTTGGTCAGGTGTATCAAGGATGAAGAGTTCACCCCACGCTCGAGTTCCTTCGACACTTCGAACTGCACTAGTCCTTTCTCTTCCGTCCAAATTCCCCCTAGGTATATACCAGTTTGCCAATTCTTCCTTTGTTCCTTTGATCACCCTTCGCCTTTCTCGAGCTTCTTCTATCAACCTTTCCCTTGATCAACTTGGCGACTGCACTCCGTTCATCAGTGTTCTCGTGGTACCGTGGTCACCTCATGTGCCACCACTGTCGTGCTCTTAGGCGAGTTGTTGGAGTCTGTGCCTTTGGTTGCTTTGTTGTGTGTGGTTTAATACTCCCCATGCCACCCTTATGTCGTCATCTTCTGGATTCTTATTTCTATCTTTATTCAATGTGTTCGGCATTCATAGCACCCGGTCCTTATAGGCAACGGCACCAAATGTTTACCTTACAGGGTAAACGGTTTATTAATGCATTCAAAGAATAGACAAGAACATGTAACACAAAAGTATTCCTTTTATTATTCGCATGTATACACAAGATACTACAATACTTGATATGATAGATTACAATGATGATTCCAAAATCCATTCCGGATGGTGTACATATACCTTTCTGAAGGGGTGACTAAACCGCCGTGCGTCCGTTTGAATACTATTCTACCCATCGGCTACAATATAGATTTTACCGGCAACAATCTGAACTAGAAATTGAACTTTGAATTTAATGGTTATGTATTATACTTATGACAATAAACCTATGACCTTTAAGCTACATGTTGAAGATTTAATAGAAGTCTTTACAGTATTAGTGAATATGCAAAATAAATGATGCGGAATGGGTATGAGATGGACAGACCCAAAATACTAGTGGTTGTCGTTAAGAGAGCCTAAGTATGTAGTAACTCTCAGCATGTCACCACTTTTAGGCATCAACCATTCTGCAACCTGCTATTGGGTTCAACTCTGCTATCCATGCAGATGAAAGGGGCCGATTGGAGCTAAGGAAAGCAATTAAACTAATGCAATTACCAATCACAGGTTTCATGAAGCATCTAGATTCTATACACTCACCCGTGATCACCTTCAATCGCATTCTTTCCACTGCCACAAAGTACACTGTTCTGTAGTTTTCCTGTGATGTTCTAACTGCCCCTATTAGCCACGCACTTCAACCAACTCTGAAATGGTGAGATTCACGTGCCAGTCATTCATTACTGAGGTGTGCCACAGTGGTTGTCTGAGTTTCATAATCCCATGAACTCCTCTAAATAGAAAGCACGCTGACACTGTGTAAATGAAAGAGTGTGTGTGAATATTCACTTACATGAACCTTCACCAGAACCTTCAACCTGGAAATGCCTGCTTCCTTGAATGCTGACCAATCTTCTAACTGGTGTTCTGTAGAAACTAACACCATCCACCGACCAGATCCTCTTCCTATTAGTTAGTAATTCCAACTATTTGCCTAACCTCCAAGTATCAAATTGAACTCCAATCTGTTAATGAACTCTGAGGTACTAGGTTTGCGTCTCGTCTCACATTTTTCCTCAAGGGGATTTGTCCTTCGGAAAATCCAGTCACATCTAAGCAACCTTTTAGGATTTGCAGAAATAACATATATTCATGGTGTCAATCCCAATGTAAGCTTTCTTATATAATCTCAAAGTGTGGGGGAGGTACAAACATCTTAACAATGTGGGATAAAAGCAATGTAACGAGACTCTGCAAGTCCGAGCTAGAGTCCCACTTTCCAAGGGAATTGACCTCTAGACTTAGACTCAGACGAGTCTTGGCAGAGTCCACATGGACTCACCGAGTCCAAGGACTCACCGAGTCTCGATCCTAGGACTCTCGCCAGCGGCAAACACTTAAAGGGCAATAAAACATAAAAAACATTGACTTAAGTTGGACTTTTCTGGTCCTTATAACATCTAATTGACCTAAAAAGGTCATTCCACCATTTTCTTATGCTCACAAGAGAGAGGAAAGAGTTAGAGAAGAATATTGGGGTTTGGAGAGAGAAATCAGCAAACCAGTTGGCTCTCCCATATCGACTGCTGATGGTTTGTGCTCATCGAGTCCCAAGCCCAAGACTCTCACCAGCGGCAAACACTTAAAGTGCAGAAAAACATTAAAAACATTGACTTAAGTTGGACTTTTCCGATCTTTATAACATCTAATTGACCTAAAAACGTCATTCCACCATTTGCTTATGCTCACAAGAGAGAGGAAAGAGTTAGAGAAGAATATTGGGGTTTTGAGAGAGAAATAAGCAAACCGGTTGGCTCTCCCATATCGATTGTTCATGGTTTGTGCAACTTTGTAGCTTGCACTTAAGCATTGAGAGGAGCTTAAGGAAGTATTTGGCGGAGGCCTCTACAAACTTGCATTTCTATTGTTTGACTTTGTGCAAATTTGAAAAGGTAAGCAACAAGTTGCATTTCTTTGTGTTTTGTAATATGTACGATGACGATGAGCATGAGGATGAGGTTCAGTCTCAGACACAAGGAGAGAGGATGGCTCTATAGTCTTCCATGACTTATCTTAAGCGTACTCGTAGGAGGACATAATCTACTATGAGCCTTAGTCTTCTAGTTGTTATTTTGATATATGTTTTGAACTTTTGATACCATGGATTTCGTAATCTATGAATATTGTAGATATTTGAGTCTTTGGCATTGGAGTGACACTATGTTTATTATGCTTTATACTTTATAGTTTATATTGTGTTATTCAATTTTTTTCCTTCAGAAATTCGCTTTTATTATTATGTGATTTATGCAAAATTGTGTACATGTATTAAGTAGCTTCTATTTATCTCAATTATTGTGCATTTGATGTTAATTGACTGAAAGATGCATGAAACAATCTTAGAATCTTTAAAAATCTTTAAATTTCATGGGTTTTTCAATTTTTCGAGTTCGATCGCTGAGTCCGAGTTCGAGTCAGATTTTGATTTTCGGAGTCAGAGGTGAGTCCGAGTCGCATAACTATGGATAAAAGCCTATTTCGTCTTTTAGTCACTTAAGTCATTTTGTCCTAAAGTGACTTTAAATAATAAGGTACTTTATATTTCAACTCAATAAAATAAAGTGACTTAAACCTTAGGATTTCCCAATTAAAAGCTCCTTAGCTAAAACCTAAACTCCTATGATTGGCTGGCATCCTAAATCACATGTCATTAGCCTATCCAGAGGGGAAGATAGACCAACTAGGCACCATTAAGGCTAGCGTGAAGAAGGGAACATTACATTTGTAGTGTTCCATCTTCCGTGGATGTTGTATCCTCTGTTATTGTAGTATTAACTCTCAGAAGCTACATTCTTTCACTGTTTTGATATCACAAATTAGATACAAATTTTTGGTGTCTTCCTCTATCACCGGTATGATAGTCTATGTCTTGCCTTCCTATTGGCCTGTCTGCAAAAATGGCTGTGGTTCAAATATTGTATTGTGTATCCCTACTAGACAAGTTGTGTGCTCGGTCTTCTTAGTTTAGTCTGGAAAACAGGGCGAGTAGCGTGGGCTCCTACTTGTCTTCCTCGCACGAAATCTTCCTTTGTTATTGGAACGATGGAATGTTCAGTTTAACTACATTGCAGACACGGTCCAATTCCTTATGCATGGATGTGTCTGAATCTTAACTTCGGTTCTGAACAAGTATGAAGGCTCAGTGCAATTATGTTTGCTCCTTCTCCCCAATGGTGGTAGTAAGTCTACCTTTGATGTTTATCTGCCCACGTATTGGCTCTGTCAAAGTATTATGCAACTACATTTGGTGGCTCATGCACAAAGTTTTGGTGACCAATGTTGATGTAGATAGTAACTGGTAGACGAAATGCTTACTTAAACCGAATATATGAAATTCTTATTTGATAGTTTGCTCCTCTGTTTTTCCTTCCTCCCCCCTCCCTATTTGATTTATCTACGTTGGCCATTTATATGTCTGTGTACATAGATAATGGTCATGACTTATCATTTAGTCGTTTAGATTAGTTGATGATATGCTTTATGTCGTTTGTTCTATTTAGAGCATTATTAAGTTATTAATTGTTTTCATTTACTTTAATAAGATAGTTTTGACTATCCCCATATCAATATATATTATATACATTCCTAAGATTATCTTATGAAAATGATATTATAATAAAATAATAATATTATTGATATCATAAGTATATGTATTAACTATTTATTTAAATAAGTGTTCTATACCCTTATTTATTATTATCATGAAATATTATCATATCTTATTAATGAGTATATAATGTCATTCTATGTTATTTTTATACTACAATTATATTAGTTAGTATATAAATATAATTCATATTAAACTTTATTTATTTATTATATTGTATCATTAAATTTATTTCTTTATAAAAATTATTTGTTCTATTATTAATTTGTTTATTATAAAATCTTATAAATATGGTGACAGGACATAGTCCTAGATCCATCTCCTTCTCAAAGAAATCACCATCATCTTTGTTATCCTCACTAAGATAATCTGTAAGCTATACCAATGACTAAAAAGGAAGGTCGAACAAATCAATTCAAAATAAGAAAAGGAATATGGTGCAATACATACATCTCTTGTATGGATATGGGAGCAAAGACTGAATAAGGCTCAATCAAAATATTGTACTAAAGACATCATCATACAGGGCATGGCCCATTAATTAGAATGAATGCGGCTTGATAAAACCTTAAGCAAATAAAAAGTAAATTGTATTTAAAGAAAAGTACAGAAGCAATCAATAATAATATCCAACAGCTGACATACAACATTTATGAACAGCCTCATAGGATTTTTGACAGCCAACAGTATTTAATAAAGATAGAACCTGCAAAAATCGTTAGTACATTACAAAAAATGTATTAACATCTACAAACATGTTAGAAATATTAAGCTAATTGACTATCAAACTAATTATCACCCCTTACTAAGTCCTCCTATTCCTTAGAAAGGGACTCTTCTCAAAACACCTAACCCTCTAAGAGAATTAATTCTCGGTTAGGCAAACGTCATATGGAGAGTGCACTTCCTAAGGCCTCTGGGATCTCTGATTATAGAACTACTTGGTAGAGATCCCACCTCTAACCAAGTCTCTTATCTGTGGCATACACATATGTTTGACCACTACAATATATATTGTCTCTACAAGATTCTCTACAAATCTCTCTCTAGGATCCCCTTGGAAATCCCAACATTCATTTATGAATGTTCTCTAATCTCTGAGTTCTCCCTAATAACTCGATACCCATAAATGGATATCCTATACCAAGATTAACTTGGTCTCTATACTACTAAATCACAATATACTAAATGATGTTACCTCTGAAATAACTACTCTTCCCTCAATTTTACATGAATTCACTTAATTCTGACATCCACTGCACATACATTTTGTCTGTAATAATCCTCTGGCTCAATGCTTTATCTCTTAGTTATCATTTCAATTTCTTCTGATGAAGTCCCATTCATACTGGTATTATTATTATTATCTCTGTAATTTGTAGTGTCTGCTGTAAATTACACTTATTGCTGTTTATTTATGTACATTCCTCTTGTCCACCGATATAAATTTATCTTCTCCTATTGGGCTGATGCAGCACTCACTTTATCGCTGATCCTCCCTTGTTTTCTAGAATCATTATTATCTTCTTCTGACTTCTCTCAACGGTGAATGCTGTGGTATTATATTTCCATCTTCCTTTTTGCTTGCCTCTAGTGTGAGATGGATTTGACATGGCTCATGTCACCTTTGATTTGTCTGTAGTGGCTTACTGAATCTGCAACTTTAAGGAGTTGTAATTTTCTTTGGATTCTATTTGGTCCTGCCTTTAACCAGTTCACTTGCCTTCCATGTTGGATTCTGGCAGATGTGTTCTTGTCTCTAGCTTCTTTGTCGCTACTCTCTGAAGACCTACGCTGTAGGAGTTTGTTTATTCCTTTTCGATATATATTTGGAGTGCTTGTTTGTTCTGCATTTTATCTGTATTGCCCATTGTTTCCCAATTGGTGGATGAAACTTATATTTTGATTGATGATTTTTTTTCCTCCCTCAGAGTGGAGATGGTATTGTCTACTTATATATTTAGCCAAGTATAAGAGGATGTATTGGGAAAGACATACCGGGTGTCTTTTAATAATTATATCTCTTCATAATGAATTGTACCACTTCATTTACCAACTAATTGATTTGTTATATATCCTACTCACTTACTTCTACTTGGGTTGTTAATCAATTCATATTAAATCCTGATTATAATCTGGACACAACTTTTTAGCCTTATCTAAATGAATATATTTCAAAAATGGTTGGGAAACATAGTTACATAATTCATATGGGAAAAAGTGTCCATAATTATTATCATACCACATCTATATAAGTAATAACATTTATATGACTTATAAGTTATTATTATGTTTGAACTATAATATACATATTATTATAATATAATATATTCTTACTTATGGGGCATTCCTGATGATAATGATATTCCAGTGCCTAGATCTTTGTCTACTAGGCAACAAGTACAGAATATACAGCAGTTACAAGGGCAGCGAGATACATCTACTCGTATCTTGCATCAGAGAGCAAAGACTATGTCACCTACACTATCATTTTCCTCACCTACACACAATTCAACAAGGAATAGCAGTAGGGGGAAATGGAGAGCAACTACAAGTCGTAGTGGTAGTAACCCCATTGCTCATTTATTTAACATGCACGCAAGGGACCGGTTAGATGATGTTGTTGGTGATTTCTTCTTTTCCAATGGCATCTCTACACATGTGCCTTGATCTACCTAATTTGTGAGGATGATGTCCATGGCATTGAACGAGGGAGATCCATCATATGTGCCACTAGGTGACCACAAGTTGAGAACCACAGTGTTGGATAGAGCCTATGACAAGGTTGGGATCTTGATGGAGCAAATGAAAGCATGTTGGATGGATTCAAGCTGCAGCATTATTATGGATGGGTGGACAGACATTAGTCATCATCCACTCATCAATATTATGGTTACATCCACCGAGGGCCCATACTTTTTGAAGGCAGTTGACTGTTCAGGGCATCATAAAGATGCTGATTTTCAGTTTCATGTGCTTAGTGAAGCCATTGAGGAGGTTGGGCGACAAAATGTGTTCCAAGTTGTGACAGATGCAACACATGTGTACAAAGCTACAGGGAGGCTTGTTGAGGCAGCCTATAGGCATATTTGGTGGACTCCATGTTGTGTGCGTGCCATGAACAATGCACTCAAAGACATGGGGAAAATAGAGTGGATTAGAAAGGTGGTTAATGATGGGAGAGAGGTGCAGATGTTTATCTGCAATAACCATACATCACATGCACTTTTTAGGAGCTTTGCAAAAAAGCAATTCCTGAAACAAGTTTAGATCAGGTATGAATCATATTATATTCTCTTGGAGAGAATGATTGAGTTGCAAGAGCCATTGCAACTCATGGTTATGACACAAGAATGGAATCGATGGCCTAAGTCCAAAACAGAGCAAGGGAAGAGGGTCAAAGAGACAGTGAAGAGTGCTCAGTTTTGGAGTGATGCAAAATACATAGTCTCCATCATTACTCCAGTGTTTTAGGTGATCAAATATGGAGATGCAAATTCACCTAGCCTTGGAGAGGTTTATGAGTGCATTGATTCCATGCTTGGGCAGATGAGGGTTGTTGTGCATGAGAGAGACCCCACTCTAGCATTCTACACGGAGCACATTGAGCCTATCATTCACCGCAGGTGGGCGAAGTTGAACACTCCTTTGCACATGGCTGCCTATGCATTGAACCGGAAGTGGTACATACCTAGGCCTGGTAGAGTCACACCACTTCAGAATGATGAGGTGAAGAATGGGTTCTTTTGATGCATTGACAGGATGTATGATACTGAGACTGCTAGTGAGATTCACACCGAGTGGTCCGAATTTGCTAGTCTTTCAAGTAATCCTTAAATCTTGATCCAATGCTCTAAACTCTTTATAATTATAAGTTCTTTTAATAATTAATTGTTACTTTACTTATAACTTTATTTAAGTTATTTTAATATTATGTTGTAAAATTTAAAACTTGTAACTTGTAGGATACTCAAATATTGCAAAGGTGGATCTCAAAACCATTGGACAAAAGAATCCCATTTTGTGGTGGAAATGTCATGGGTCATAGAAGTCAAAGATCACCTCACTAGCCATCCGACTGCTTTCTCAAGTTTGTAATACTAATTACTAATTCCAGTCCTTTATAATCTTAAGAGTTTTACTTTACTGATTTTAATTTATGATTCATTGATTCAATAATTATTGATTTACCATTTATCATTTGTTACAAATTATATGAACATTTATTTGTAACTTGTAAGTTGTAACTTTCAACTTTGTTATCTCAAGTGTCTAGCTCCTCAGCTGCAGAGAGGAACTGATCCACCTATAGATTAATTCACTATGTTAAGAGGAACAGACTTACCTCTAAGAGAGCGGAGAAGTTGGTTGCTGTACATGGTTGCTTTGTAATATCCCCGATTTCCGATTAGGTGCGAAAGATGTAATTTGCAACCATTTGTCAATACAATATTGAAAAATTGTGTGTAAAACATATTAGCGGCATTAGATTTAAATAAATACTTATCTAAATACTACCCAAGCTACCCTTTCCTAATCCTTTGGGCGAGATCCTTTCTCCAATCACCTAACCCTCTGTTGAGAACTACATCTCGATTAGGTAATTGTCATAGAAAAAGCTTCTCCCTTAGGCCTCTTTGGGATCTCTAGTAACACTACTCGGTATAGATCCCACCTCTACCAAGTTTCTATCTCTGACATATGCATATGTTTGACCACTACAATATATATTGTCTCTAAGAGATTATCTACAAATCTCTTTCTCTAGGATTCCCTCCTTGGAGATCCAACATTCATTTTTGAATATTCTCTATTTATTTTTTTTTGAGTTCTCTCTAAAGAACTCGATATCCATAGATGGATACCCTCTACCAAGATTAACTTGGTCTTTATATTAATAGGCCACAACATACGAGATAGTATTCTTTCTAAAATCAATATTCTTCATTTAATTCTGATATCAACTATGCATATCTCTTCTCTTTTTATCCTCTGGCTAAAAGCTTTATCGTTAAGCATTTCATTATATTTTGATGATATCCCTTCTTACTGTTATTTCTCTCTATGATTTGAAATATTTATCTTTATCTCTATTTTATTATTGTCTATCCCTCTCATTCACTAATGTATTTATTTGGTACTACGATATGTAACTATTGTGCCCTCCTAATTCACATGACATATCATTTTTTATTCCTTTATCTTACTGCTGACATGTCTTTCTGATTCAGATGTTTTTTAGATTATATTTCTGATCTTACCACCATCTTCGATTTGATTCGAATATCAATCACCTTGTTCTTCCTATTTTATCTGCCTTCGAGATTATGATGTCTATGTTTATTGTGCTTCAATTATTTGAATGACACTACCACCTTCGGATTTAATATGCCTATGGATTTGTCTCCTTGAAGTTATTGAATCGAAATATTTGAATAATAAACTAACTAGAAAGGAATCCTGTAACCTCATGGATGGAAATTGTATTTGTCCTTTATTTATTTCTACTCGATGTTGACTGGGTTTTCATCAAGGTGTGATAATTATCTCTGTTTCATGAATAATATGAGAATCCTTTTCTTCTCCTCTGGTATCAATGTTGTTTATTTATTTGATCGCAAATCTTTGTCACAATCCTTCTTGCTTTATTCAATCCTTTAATATTCTGACGCGACTCACTTTCTTATCTTCTTCTAAAAGTCATGCCTTACAATTATGGTTTCTTTATTCCTTAGTGCATGGGATATGTCATTTCTCATGTTCAATCCGCTTCTCTATGTCCATTGTTGGCTCTGGTGTATACTGTATACTGACTGTAAATCTCCTTCCATTTATATGCTTGTTTGTAGTTTCGATGGGTTGAGCATTGTCTGGCCTCTGTGTTCTGATTGTTGCCTCCTTCTCTCCCCCCCTTATATTCACTCTTCATTGGATTTAAATCTCCTCTTACAAAGGTCATCACTTTTCACACCGGGCAACATAACTAATAATTATAATATGAATTAAATATCTTCTATTAATTTTATTGTTCATCCCTAGATATTATAGGCCAAAATCATGAACTCATTATTTATTTATTCTAATATTACTACTCCTTTAATATCTTATGATATTAATAACTTCTTTCATTATTATAATGACTTAGATAATTATTTATTAATGAAATTATTTATTTAATTTAATCAATATAATTATAATAATCTATTTTATTTATTTATTTTCTCTCTCCTTTGTATAACTTGATTATATATTATTTGATGTCTCTCTAATGGTCGTACCATCATTATTTTTACTAAAATATTATATTCAATGTTTCACTCTTTAAGATATACATAATATATTTAATAACAATTTATATTATTATGATTTGTTGGTATTTAAGTAATCAATCAATTATTAAATTAAATTTTGATATATAATTATCTTGGGAGATGGGATATTACATACTTGTGGCTCAAAGATCGCAAGACACACAAGTACAAGGAGAGCCCTGTAGCACGATGGGATGTGGAGCCAGAGGATCCAGCTCAGACTGATGGGGATGACAATGTAGTAGAAGCCAATGTAGGGCAAGTTGGTGTTCCTTTAGAGGATCAGGATCGTACCCACGAGGAGTCTAGTAGTTCCAGTGATGAGAACTTCGGTAAAGGGGATGATTAGAGAGCACAGAGATGATTCCATTCTCATCATTGACATTTTGTCATTTTGGTGATTGTACTCACTTTGATATGGCTATGATACATCATTATTATATCACTATTTCACGCTATTCGGCTCATGTCATCATGATAATCTTTATGATATATGATATTCATAGAATCATATTTGAACAATGAATTTTGAATCTTGCATCTTGAACTAAGTTAATTTGTTAAATGGTCATTGGTAATGGTTATGAAGTTTCAAGTTTCAAGTTTGAACTTATGGTTTGTGAATTGCATTTCAATCTTCTCTGTTCATTGTATTCAACTATATTCGGTATGTTAATTTTATATAATATATTAAAGTATCATTTCATAATTAGCATTTTCAGTCATATATATTATATATATACTATGCAACCCCCTCCCCACACTCCCCCCCCCCCCCTTCCCCCCTCTACTCCCCCATCGCCGCACCCCCGCCATCCCCCTGTCGTCCCCAAATTGAGGCCCATTTTTTTCCACACCCGAAACTTGTCCCAATGTCCCCCCGCACTGCCGCACCCCCATGCCGGGTAACACTGAAAATTACACAACAAAAATTCCAAATTTTCTTACTGGTCTGGAAATATAATTTCCTTCAAAGATAATAACAACCTAGATCATTAGTTTTCCTTACATATCTAACTCAAACATTCATAGAAAATGTAGCAGTGAAAAGTTGGATCTTCTATACATAACAAGCAACTGGCACTCAGAAAAAGGGAAGCCACAGCCAAGAAAGCCCTCACAGCTACAATGAAATGCATATCTTGAAGGTTCATCAACCTAGCCAACCACAATAAGCATCAAAATCACATCAAAAAACTATATATCAAGCTTTCCAGAATCCCATGTCCGTTCTTCGTAAATACGTACAGCCTGCAAAGAAGTTGTATGGCCAGGAAGAAAGGAATGAACAACACCAAAAACTCCTAAAAACTATTCAAATCTCATTTACCAAATCCAATATGCAAGGTCCCTCCGAAACTGTCAAGGCTCCATCAGAATACTGAAATAAATAGGACCCAAGGCATCACCACAATGCACTTCTAAAAGTGGAAACTAGCCCTACTGACTTACCATAAATAGTAAGTTGATCACAGCAGGCTCTCAAATGATGAGCTAACATAATCAAGCTCCTGATGCCTGTTAGAAAGGGGTTATCGCACTTGAGATCAATGAGACTAATTCTAACAATCTTTCCCATAGACTTGATAATGATCTTGCTTATGTACCATGACATCAATGACGATGATTTCTGATCATCCATATGTGTTTGACATTAATGATAGCATCTACAAAATCAAAACAACAAATTATGTTGTTACAAGTACTCTTCTTATATATAGGCACCCCTCCCTTTTTTGAGCTCGTTGTGGTGCTCATTTGTCATGAGCCCAAATTGTTAAAAATATTTAATATATTTAAATGTGTATATTATATACATTATGATTAATAAAATAATATAGGCCATAATAATAATCAATAAATAACAAAATGATATCATTGTTAATTATTGATTGTCCATACTAAATATTTAATACAATGATTTGGAATAGCAATTTAATCCAAGTTATAATCAAATATACTAGATAGGACATATACATCATTATACATAACTAACTACAATAATAATCAAAATGATATAGCGACCGGGTGCTAGGTCAAAATGACTCGAGCCACCTATAGTCGTACCAATCCATATCATACCATATTAAAATAGGTTGTGTAGGGGACATTGAAATGAACGACAAGGAGATGTAGAATGTAATCAAACAAGTAAAGTAAACCATGTTACAACTGCACATTCCTTGAGGAGGATCGAAGGGATATTCTGTATGTTTATAAGGTGATCAAGTGAATAAGGTGGTGGTAAATACAAACAAATACACACTTCCAAAGGTGATCAAACTCAAAAAATAAAAAAAATCGATCCATGTGTATGCAAGCTGATAGGATCGAAAACAAAGGACATTAGGGTATATGTTGAAAAGTGCAAAGTAGCGAAATGTGTATATTGTGCTTTCCCCTTATATGAAGCGGGTGATCGACAAGCAGGGAGGGAGAGTGATTGCATAGGAAGGGAGCCGTCATTCGGTAAGTTAGGATCCCACATCACCTATAGTAAGTAGGTACGTATGTCAAGCTTTTCAATTATAAGTAATGATATTAATAGGACTATTTAGTCATAGATAGTTATACTTAAGAATATTTAATTATAGGGGATATTCAGTTATTAGTTATTTATTTTGTATTGGTAATATTTCAAATATGGAGTAATATTATTATTACTGTGTTTATATAATTTATAATTTAAGACTTCTTAAGGACCATAATTAGGATTTATAGTAGAAATAAATAGATATAATAATGAATGTAGACCATTTTAGATGTAGTGAATAACATTGATATATTATGAATATTTATAAAGGAAATGTAGTGAATTTGGTAAGCAAATCTTGTAGATCTTTTAGGAATAACCTTCAAGGATGATAGTTAACTAACTGAGGACTATTCTAAGGAACACAAGGAGTCTTCATAAAAGATTATGAAGCCCGACTTGAAAGGTAGTTTCAAGAAGGAAGGCCAAATAATCGAGGGTCATTCCTCAGGAACATAGAGGATCCTCCTAGAGGATTAGAAACCCTGATTGAAGGATTCCTTAAGGATATGTAGAAATAGTGACATTACTAGATATCAATCATTAGAGTTGAATTTAATAGACTATGTTGCTACTAACTTCTATAGGTAAACTTTCCCTAAGGAGAGGGGACATTACATCATTTCCCTGACCTCATATCGATAGATCTTAGCAAACTTCACTAAATCAAAACATATATAGAGTAAACAATAAATATTTGCAAATATCTATGATCATACTTTAAATATCTAGAATTACCTGCTTTTCAACCAAATTTATCATGTTGCAATCTTTGGTTCAATCTAATGCCATTTTTTTGACACATGTTTCTAAGTGAGGAGTGATCTACATCATTATACGCAAAGACTAATGCAGGGGTTGATATGGTTGCTTGAGTTATTTATGAGCACAGTTTCTAATAACTGGCCAAGGAGATTGTGCAAACAACTTTCTATCATGTTTTTGTTCTTATATCCATTTCATTTTCTTATTTTTCCCACTTATTTATGTTCATTGGTAATGTGTTACAATGGTTGCAGTTCACAATTATTCTACGAGTTGTTGGTGTAGAAGCCTACAATGGGCTCGTATATGAGGGCATGGATATGACAAAGGAGGCCATCTAATCTGTTTATTTAGATGTTTAGTACCATCTTGTAGGGGAGATCAATGATTAGCGATGACACCTTCAGCTTCAAAAGCCTCTACATGTGATTGCCTACTACCTAAATCCGACATATCAATTTTGCACAGACATCAAGGCCAATTAGATGTTGAGTAGGCTTTGCAATGATGTAAACCAAATATCATTTGACTCATTAGTTGGAGCATATAGATTGTTCATGAGATAAACATGTTCAAGCTTGCAAAATGAGACATCTTTGCACACAAGATATGTGTAATAAAAATCGAAATGATACATATTCAAGTAAAAATCTATTAAAGGCAGACTTCAAATTTAAAAATTAATCTTTTCCATCTATTTACAATTTTACATTAAAAAAATCAAAGCTATAAAATAGAATTGTTTTACATTATTTCTAAGTTTAAATGCATGGTGAGAGGTGTTTGGTGCTAAGGTACCACATCTACAAGACAATTATTGTCCCAAGTTGTTTACAAACTTGCAACTTATCCAAAAATTGATTGACTATGCTCATGATTCAATAAAAAATGTTTTCCACCAAACTCCATCTTCACAAACCAAGGAGTCACAAGCTTAAAAATAGGCTAAAATTCAATTTATTTTGAAGGTTTGGCCATCAGCAAATCAAGCAGATTGCAAGTTAACATCTTTCATTGGACGTAGGAAGAACCAAGCATTTCGAAAAACTTGGCATATGTTGAACTTGACTTTCAACAAATTAAACCATTGGCAAACTAGGCCATCAATGAACCAAGTGGTTCAAAAGCCAATGAAACCATTGGAACTCCAAAGTCAACAAATACTTAGCCAATTTTCACCAAAATCAAAAATCAGTATGTGTTCTACCATTTAAAAGGGCTACTTCTTCATTTTGATCAAATAAATCCCAAAAATGCCTCCTGCTGCACAGTAAAAACCAACCCAAAACTAAACTAGAAAAGATAATTGGACTTGATTTTTTTTAATTGATGTTGACTGCTTGTGCACCTTAATGCTGTTTACCACATAGGTTAATTAAGCAATGCACATAGATAATGAACACAAACAGCAGTACTCCTTTATTCGCATATGCCAACAAATTACACAACTGCTGATAAGATGCTTTACAATGACCCAATAGGGCGTATAAATACTTTCCGCCAAACCTTCCAAAAGAGGTCCGTCAGCTACAAAACAATCCTAATCTACCCGTCGGCTACCAAATACACAATCTCCGACGGCATAACCCAGTCGGCTACCAAATACAAAATCTGCCGACGACATCATCCCCTCCAAAAAGAAAAGTCGTCTCCTAACGACTAACAAAATAGGAGACAACCCACATACAACAAAACAAAAAATACTAGAGAGAAGGTGGTGCCCTTGAAGCACGCTACTGATGACGCAACTCATACACCTGATCTATTTGGATGCGTAGATCCTTCTGAATCTGTGAATTAACCTCTACGGCCTCTTTCAGAAGAAGCGTTGCATCCATAGCCTATCTCTTGGCTAATTGCAACTCGTGCTCAGCCGCATCCTTATCCCGTACAGCCGCGTCCTTATCCTGCACAACCGTTGCCATATCCCTCAATAGTGCTACCCGCTCAATTGACCACGCTGCCTGTTAGCTGGCCAAGTCGGCGGCTCTCTTCTCTCTCTCCTCTCAAGCCTCTCTCTCAGCTGCCAGAGATCTCTCGGCTGCAACCCTGTCGGTTGCCTTGTCAGCCTTGGCACGCCTGCAAGCATAATAAACCTCCTTATACAGTCCCATGATCTCATGTGCCAGCTTCATCAGCGGAGTGTCACTCAGTCCAATCTCTAGCTCGATGGCCAAATCTGCCAACATCTCCAGTCTCTCAACTGTTGGCCAACCTCTCTCCTCAAAACATGAACGGAACCGTTGCGAATAGATCCCCCTGATGTAAGCTCGAACCAAATGCCACTCCCTCCGCCGAATCATAGCCTACAATGCCACATCGTGTCCCTTCTTTAGCACAACCTTCATAGCCCTGAGGTAATCTTTGCACATGTCCTCATCCAACCCATAATCCTCCTTTGCAAAGCCCTCCAATGACCATTCGGCATCACTATTCTGTTCCTCATCTGCAGGGACCATGCTCACATCCGGTGCGGTCTCCTCTGCTCTCAGTGCAACCTCGGCCTGTGGCACCCCCACCTCCTGAGGCTCTGGTACGATAGCTAATACTCCTAGGTGCCTGGGGGACTGGATAGATGAACCAACCTCGGCAGGGATGACTCGGAACTGCTGTCTCAAGAAAGCACTGGATCTATCCATCACCTCCGGCTGCTCTGACTGTGCAGGCTCGATGCCCTCCTCCTGCTATGCTGGCTGGGCTGACTGGTCTGTCTGTACTGGCTCCGCGGATGCTAACAAGGAAGAAAAAACGATGACGACTGCATCACAGTCAATCATATCCAAGCAAACTTGGGGCTCAGGCTCCGACGTTAGCAACTCTACTCTCTATGAGACTGGCTCCACTAATGCAATTGGAACATCTGCTACGGTCACGGAGAAAGTGGCATCTGGAGTGGTCGCTGGTGTAACAACAGCTGTCGGTGGTGGGACATGCTCTGCTACTGCCCGAGGGACATCTACTACAGGCGGTGGGGTCATCACAACTGGTGCATAACGCTGACCAAAACGGGGAATGTGTGACATGGGAGCGGACAAGTGCGCCGAGGTTGACAACTGTGGCGGGGTGAAAAATGTGGGCTCACTATCTGCTGGTTTGCTGCCAACCTCCACGGAAGTACTCTCTTCCTCATACTTTGCCCCGCTGCTTTCTGAAGGCTCCTTCCATTCGCTCTCAATGTCCCCGTGCACCGCCTGCAATCCTCGAAATACCTTTTTCTGTCCCACGGCTATCCCACCTGTGTCCAGATGTCTCCAATAAAATATCAGAGGCTCTCCCTGTGCCAACTTCCCCCGAGGTGGCGCTTCAAAATCATCCATGGGTATCTTATTAACCGTTGCGTCCAGAAACAAGCCAATCGCATGATACGGCATAAAGAATGCGCGATGTTGAAGTGTCATGAATTCCTCCATCCTGTCAGCAAGGACCGAAGCCCAATCATACATCGTACCTTGCATGATGCCATTCATGAATACAACTTGGGGCAATGCAATATCTGAAGCCCGAGTCGCACCCATCAACCTACTCTTGATCACATCCATAATGCACCTCCAGTGACCCTCCCTAATGAAATCTCTGCGGAGCCCTCTGCATTTCGACCCCTTAACCATTGAATCCATCTCCTCGGGGGAAAGATCACGGCCCACTAGCCGTAGTATCCAATGTTCCTTCCGTTCCTGAGAGAGCTTGTGATTCTTAATTTCCACCTTCTTACCACTAGGGCCAGGGATGCCGAAAACCCTAGTGAAATCCCTAGGTTTAAAAGACATCGTCATCTGATGCTTTTTGTACATAAATGTACTTGTTCTGCTCTGCCGACTATATGTCTTTATCATAGTTCGCAAAACTGATTCGAATAACCGGATGGAGAAGATTGGAAAATGGATGGCCCAATGCACCTGTGCTCGTATCAGAATCTACTTAATCTGGTCTACCTCCGAGGTCTCCTACCACCATTTTCGGCATTCACTGCCATTAAGGCCCTCGAACTAGACGGTGAGATGAGTGAGTTCTTCCCTGACTTTCTGTTTCTTGCTACTGGAACCCGACGGCCTTGCAACTCGGATCCCAGAGGCCAAAACCCTTGCATTCTTTTACATATTTGCCACTAGCTGACTCTTCCACTGCTTCCTTTTGCCTGCCGATTCCATGCAATAGCTGCTTATTTCTTCTTATATAATCAATGGTTTCTCCTTTTGCATGCAGGCCAACAAAATGAAGTGCTAGCTAAATAACCCTCCCCGGAAAAATTAAAAAACACTCCGGACAACACATTTCGTGGGAAAGCCTCAATTCGAGGGAAGTAGAAGGCGTTCTTGGAGATGGAGGTAAAGTCGTGGGAATCCCACACCACACGTCGGTTCTGCAACAAGGGCAACACAACCCCCCCGAACTTACAAGCAACCCACACAAGATATAACACTATTAAATAGTAAGTTCAAGCACGGAAACTAATAGACGGGTTACCACCAATCCTTAGACAAGCTAAACTTGGGACCTGACGTTCAACACCAAGAGCATGCTCCTGTTGAACATCAGACATATCAAAATCATTTCCATCTTCTCTGTCCAAGGAAAATCCAACCAAGTTCCAGGGTGTTGCGCCACATTAGCTACAAAGCTGAGAACTTCTTCGGTCAAACCCACAACCCTATCTTCACCCTCCTCGTTCAAGTTCCCCAAATTCAAACTCAGAAAGCTCGACGCAAGCCTAGAAATTTCACTGATCAAAAAATTCACAGACCTGGGAGACTCACTAATTTTATCCTCTAATTCAAATTGAGATTCATCTTGATCTGTTGCGAGGCGCTGTAACAAAGGAGTGGAGTCGCATGAAGGGCATGAAAGATGCGCAGAAGATGAACAGGCTCCACGGACGCGATCACACGCGGAAGCAAGAGAAGTTCGCGGAGGAAAAAAAAGAACACGGGAGGTTTGAAGGTAATACCTGCAGAAGAACAGGAACAGCCCACGAGAAAGGTACCCACAGGACCACCCACAGAAAGCTATCCAAGGGACAGCTGCCCATGGAACAACAGTCCACGAGTTGTTCTCCGCGGAAACTCCCACGGGACTTCTTTTTTTTTTATAAATTTTATTTTATCAAAAAAAAAAACAAAAAAAAATTGAACAATATACAGTTCTTCAATTTTGCCTCGGGGCATTGTCGTTCTGCAACGATGACGATGAGGAAGCCATCCGATCATTCTGCAATGGCAAAGGCGACGAAGTTTTCTTGGCATGGTATATTTTCAATTTGGATCCGTTGACTACATGAGGCACCTCTTGCCCATCCAAGGTCAACAGTTTAATTACTCCATTGTCGCCAACCTCTCAGATCTGGTATGGTCCGACCCATCTGACCTTAAACTTCCCTGGCTTAATCTCCTTCCGCCCATCATACTTCAGTACCAGTTGCCCTGGCTGAAACCTGCTGAGTTTCAAATGCTTATCATGCCAGATCTTGTGTCTATTCTATGTCACTTCCGTCACCCACTGCGCCAACAACTGCTTCTCCTCGAGTTTATTCAATTTATGTAGTCGCTCCCTTAAGCTTTCCACGTCACCTAGCTTATTTTCTAGTGCTATTCGCAAGCTCGAAATAATGAGTTCCGCTATGCGATAGGCCCAAAGGGCGACGGGTAAGTATACCTTCCAATCTGCACCTTCAACTGCGCAAGATTTGTAGATGATTGATGCCAAAATTTTATTTGTAGCCTCGGCCTGTCCATTTGCTCTCGAGTAATATGAACTCGACAGTGAATGACAAATCTTGAATTAGGTGGTGAGCAGTCGAATGACGTGATTAACAAAATGTCCACCCCTATCACTTGTTAATTGTAACGGAATTCCATACCTGGTAATGATCTACTCATAAATAAACCTTGTTGTACTGACGGCCGAGTTGTCTAGTAGCGCACGCGCCTCCACCCACTTGGTCAGGTACTCCGTTGCGACAATGATGTACTGGCACCGTTTAGTCTTGCTCACCCTCAGGGGTCCAATGAAATCCAATCCCCACTACTCAAAAAGTTCGTGCGCATGCGAGGGGTTAAGTGGCATGAAGTCCCTCTTTAGCAGCTTCCCAGCCCGTTGGCTAGTATCACACCGGACGACCCATTCCTACACGTCGTTGTACACCGTCGGCCACCAGAGTCCTGCGAGCAATATCTTCCGCGCAGTGGTGTCGGGTCCCATGTGTCCTCCCGCGGGACCCTCATGTGCTTTTAATACCCGCGGTATCTCCTCTTCTAACACACACCGCCAAAAAATATGATCCGGTCCCATTTTGTAGAGCAATTCGTTGGTCAACTGAAAAGTACGGCCCCTGATTATTAACTTGCGCCTTTCATTTGCTGGCATCTCACTAGGAAATTGTCCTGTTGACAGGTATTCTCCAATACTCCTGTACCATTCCGACAGTATTGTAATCTAAAACAGCTATGCGTCAGGAAAGTCATCATTCACCCCCTCTGCTGGTTCCCCTGTTTTGATCCGCGACAAGTGGTTAGCGCTGACATGTTTCTTCCTCGGCCGGACAATGATTTTGAAAGTAAACTCCTGCAACAAAAGTAGCCATTTGCTGATTCTCCCTTGAATGACAAGTTTGTTGATCCTGTACAATAGAGCCTGGTGATCAACATAGAATACAAACAGTGTGGCGAGCAAGTAATGACGAAATTTTTGCACGGCGTAGACCGTTCCCAATGCTTCCTGTTCGGTCGTACTGTAGTTCTGCTCTGCTTTTGATAACAATCGACTGGCAAAGTATATCGAGTGGTCTAACCCGTGGCTGCCCGTCTGTGCCAAGGTTGCTCCAATTGCATAATTCGAGGCATCAACATGCACATGAAATTCCTTATTCCAGTCTGGATATGCCAAGATGGGTGCAGTAGCCAGTCGTACTTTCAACCCTTCAAATGCCTCATCTTGTTCTCTGTCCCATCTGAATGATTCTCCTTTGCAGGTTAACCTGTCCAACGGGTATGACACCTTGGCAAAAATTTTAATAAATCTCCTGTAACAGCCTATATGTTCGAGAAAAGACTTTACCTCCGTCACATTAGTAGATGGCTACATTTCCAAGATGACTCTCACTTTGTCTCGGTCAGTCTTCAATCCTTCCTTACAGACAATGTGTCCAAGCAGTCTCCCCTACGGAACCATGAATCTACACTTCTTGGGGTTCAAGACCAACTGCGCCCTGCAACATCTCTCCATACATTCACTAAGTGCTGCCAAGTGTCTTTCTTCCATGCTAAATACCAACCAATCGTCGAGGAACGCTTTGAAGTTTCCCACAGACATCTTGTCAAACATGTGTAGTATAATCTGCTAGAAGGTTTCCAGCGCGTTGCACAAACCGAATGGCATCCGATTGTATGCATAGACCCCATCTTCGACGACAAATGTAGTCTTTAATTTGTCCTCCTCCGCTATAGAGATCTAATTGTATCCGAAGAACCCATCCATAAAGGAGTAAATTTCATGTCCGGCGACCTCCAGAATGCTGTCTGTAAACGGAATCGGAAAGGGATCCTTGACCGTGACTACATCTAGGCATCGAAAATCCACGCATATCCGGATCTGGGTGGTGTCTTTCTTCAGTGAGATAACTATAGGCAACACCCATTCACTTGTCTGCACCTTGAAAATAATTTCGATCTCCAACATCCTATTGATTTCCTTCGTGACCTGTGCTGCGTAGTTCTTTTTCATCCTGTAGGGTCGCTTTCGTACAGGTACCGCTCCTTCGATCAGTGGAATGCAGTGCACACACAACTCCGGCAGTACACTTTTCAAGTCCTTGTATGTCCATGCAAATACATCGTTGTATTCCAGAAATATCTTGAACGCTACCGCTTTGAGTACCGGATCCCAATTATCTTCTACTAGAATGTTCTTCGGTGCTGCTTCATCCCCCAAATTCATTGCTTGTAGTGTAGCTTCATTATACTTGATTGTCTCCCCCTTACTGAATGCATGGGCGAGTGTAACATCCAACGGTGCATCCCCCTCGTTTACCTCAGTGAACTCCTTTGGAAATTCATCCCCCCTCGGACCTTCCTCAATTGTCAGTACATTGCAACTCTGGAATAGTTCGTAATCCTCTATTTGCCAGTGGTAGAGACCGCTGACCGAATCCAAGTCATCATCTGTTGATCCTCCATCCAATCGCAGGAGTCCCTCCCGATCTGGTTCCATAGGTTGTCTTCCTTCATCCTCCTCTCCCTCGGAATCTGATGACAGGACCTCTTCCCCAACCATTTGAGTGTGCAGATCAATAACAAATCGCCGGCCTTTACTTTCGAGTGACAAGGTGTTCTTCTTCCAATCGTGTCTTACTTTGGCTTGAATAAGCCATCCGCGGCCAAGGATGGTGTCATCCTTTTCTCTTCAACAGGATCACGAAAAAGTCTAGCAGGAACGGCTGTGTGCCAATCGTCACCGGCTGTGCCATGAGAATGCCCAAATGTTTGATGCCATGCTGGTCTGCTGTGACCAACTGAAATGTAGGAGGCCACAATGTCGGTTGCCCCAGCTTCTTCCAGGTCTCCTCAGGTAAGACATTTACGCCGGACCCTCCGTCGACTATTGTGTCTGTGAGAACATGTCCGAGGATCCCCATCTCGACGACCGCTGGATGCCGTCCGAATGTGAGGGCTAGCAACATTTGGTCTTCTTCGCCTGCATTCATTTCCTTCCCTCTACCTTGTTCTCCTGGTATCCTCGGAGCTGGTGCAATATTTGTGAGAGTGGATCGGAGCTGGGGTATCATGAGAAGCAAATCATTTATCTTGACTGGTACCTCTGTCTGCAAAATTTTCCGTACTATGTTTTGTTCTATGGAATTCCTCACCGAAGTGCCGGTGGTGCTCCTCCACTGAAATCTCTCCGCTTGCGATGCTTTTTCAATCTCCAACCGTGCTTCCGCAAATTTCCTCTTTTCCTCCGCCGGGTCCGAGTACTCTTTTGCTTGCCTTCGTGTGATTGCCAACACCTCTTCTTTAGCCATCCTGACAGTGATCAAATTGGCTCCAGATTTTGGACATTTGGCATCGTCATGGTCACCAGGTCCGCACCATCTGCATAATAGTTGGGGTGTATTTGCAGTTGGACATTCCTAGGCAAAGTGCCCCCACAAGTTACATGCGCGGCATTGTACGATCGATCGTCCGTTTACATCATACTGGATTTGGCTTCTGCTGTTATTGTTAGTGTTGTTGTTTGCATTGTTATTGTTATTGTGCCCACGTCTATTATTTTTGTATCCTCCCGATGTAGCACCAGCATTATTGGCATTTCCACTACCACCTGACGGGGATGCCTCCTGTGTAAGAAGTACCAGCGGAGATCCTCTGGTCTTCATGTTAAAGGGGCATTCCTTTGTCGAATGGCCCATGATCTGACAAATATCGCAGAATTGGTTCTTTGGACAAGATCCTTTAGTATGACCGTCGATCTTACACTCCGTGCACCACAGCTCACTGCCCTTTGTCTCCTGCATATTTTTAAACTCCATCATGCGAATCATGTCTTTCTGTAGGTCGCGAACCTTCTTGCTGCTGCCTTCATCGTCACTACTATCTTCTCCGGAAGGCTCGTCGTTATCAGAATCAGATGAGCAAGTGTTCTTCTTCTTCTTTGTCTTTTGCTCACTTTCAAGGTTCAAGGCTCTATTATAAGCCTTCGTATATGACGACGACGGCACAATTTTCATTTTCTTCCGCAAGTTTGGGCGTAGACCTTCCACGAACCACCTTTTCTGAAGTCCATCCGCCGGCTTATTTTCTATTTTGTTTATCAAGTATTTTAATTTCTTGGCATAGACACGAACAGTTTCATTCTTCCCCTGCTTAGTATTGAAGATTTCTACTACAATTTCATTATCATTGCGCAACAATTGAAATTCGGCCAAAAACTCCTTTTTGATGTTATTCCAACTGTCTAGCTTCTGCGAATCTATACTAGTAAACTAGTCAATTGCCACGCCTCATAGGGTGGCCGAAAACTACCTCATCCAGTCGTCTTCATCAATTATGCCATTTGCCCTCCAGATCGTTTCACATGTTTTGCAGTGTCGAATGGGATCGACCGTACCATCGCCATCGAACTTCGGCAATTTTTCTTTTGGTCCCGCCATCACAATTGGTTTTTGTAAACAAGTGTTGCTCGGTCCTGCAACACTGGTGCTATTCACTCCCACACCCACACCGGCGATCTGCGATCCCACACTGGCGAACTGTTCTCCCACACCAACAGACTGTTCTCCCACACCAGCAGTGTGCACTCCCACACCGACGGTCGACACTCCCACACTGGTAGATTGTTCTCCCACACTGGCGGTCTGCAATCCCACAACGGCGGACTGTTCTCCCACACCGGTGGTCTGCACTCCCACACCAACGGTCTCAACAGCTGCAAACCTTAGTGAAGGAGGATCTTCTAAAGTTGTCCCCTGCGGAAGTGTATCCCAGACAAAGAGTTCACTCCACGCTCTTGCTTCGTCGACACTCTGAGCCGTGCAAGTCGATGCTCTTCCGTCTAGATTCTCTTCCCTCGACGAACACAAATTCAAAAACTCCTCCCATGCTTCTTCCACCAATTCCACCCTGAAATAACCCTTTACTGATTTTAAATGATATTTCACGCCTCTAATCAGATTTTCAAAATCAAACAACTAATATCACAAAAATCCACCAAATTTCTCAAGAAACCCCGAATCGGGTATGCCAGAAATAGTGCCAAAAGCTTCACAGCTTCACCTATTATTAATAAATCTGAACGTGGACATTTTTACAGAAATTTGAGCAGCATAACAGCCTATAAAATGACATTTCCGGATCTGTATAACATGCACACAATAGCTCCCAAACGGAGGACAAAAACAATGCTCATTGGGCTCCCGAAAATAGCACAAAATAGCTCAAAATCACCACAAAAACTTAATAATCTATCACAGAAGTATAATCGTATCCAAATACATATTTTCAGCTCTATTTTAACATTTAAAAGTCTGATATACAGCAGCAACCCAAACTGATATGAAATACTCAACCGGAAATACCAAACTCTTACAAAAAATACACCCGAAAACTCACAAATCTGCACTGTTTAGCACAAAGGCAAACTCTGCATGAGCATGCACATGGAATGGCTTCAAACTCCTGTCCTTAGCTTTCCTGGAAACCTGCAAACTCCCGTTCTTGGGTCTCCTCGGAATCCTGCAAACACCCGTTCTTGGGTCTCCTTCTCCACAAGTTTGGCAGCCTCTGAAGAATAACAAAGAAATGAGCAAAAATCAAGTTCTGGAATCAGCCCAAAATGCCTCCAAACCCCTTAAAAGAGGGCATAACCCTAACTCACGTCCAAGAGGGGTTAATAAAACATATTTTAATAATAATCTTCATTTATTAGTCCATTAGCTTCCAAAGATTATCCCCTTTTTCCAAAACTTCACCTTTTTGGCCCTGCCTGCCTTAGCAAAGATTATTATTTTTAATTATTTGAAAAGGGGACATGACAAGTCCTCCCCTCCCAAACATTGCTTGTCCTCAAGCAATGGTTGAACAGTAAACCAATCAATCCACCTGTATCCCAAATGTAGTCATGAACTATACTACTACCAATTAACACAGGCTCCTGCAATATGACCAAGAGGAATCCATAATCAAACTGACAATTATAGCTCAACCAAACTCCAAAATCACAACTTCCACAGTCAGAAACCCACGAGACACAAACTCTTAGAACATCAAAACCCAAGTAAAGTGGACTACCAACACAGTAAATACCATCAATGCATTCCACTGGCCTATACGAAATGTACAATCCAACTCTGCACCAATGGTGAATGCTCCCAAATGAAACTGTACCAAGTATGGAGAATCCACACACTATACAACGCCTGTAGTCAACACAACTCTGTAGATCACCGACCACTGTCTCATAACCATAACTACCATGCACCCCTGATGGTGAAAAGACATCATAAGATAAACAGCAAGAATTGGAACCCAAACCAAATTTTCCTGCTATCAACTCCTCAACACAAGGATCAAATGCTAACTGATGTACATACCTTGCAATATAATGTTGATAAAAAAAACAAACCTCACTCAACAGCTCACCATGAACAACTGATACAACCCACTGTGACTGATCACCAGCTAAGTCAGGAGATGTCATAGCCAAAGGAGTAGAATCAATAACAACACCCGCTGAAGCATCACTCTGAAACTCCTGCTATAAGTAATGTATTATCAAGCTGTCAACTGTAGAACCTATCGCCATGTCGTGCCCATCACAACTCTCATCCTGAGGCGTTAAACTATCCCATAACTGATGATAAGCACTAGGAACCAAAGTACATCTCTGTATCATCATCTCATCAACATGGTCATCAAAGGTAAATTGATGAGCATACCTTACAATGTAATGCTGATAGAATGCGCAAATCTCAGTCAGTGGCTCAGACTGCAATCTAGATGTAACTAACTGCAATCGATCACTAACCAAGTTGGAACTGACTACTACCTCTAAAGACATCACCAAGGGAGTAGTATTACTAGCAGGAACCATGCCAACTATCAGCTCACCAACATCACACATGGTCTTTGATACAGCATCTCTAGTCTTCGTGACATTAGTGCTAGAAGTTACCACCATGTTAGGCATACCACAACAATCTGCTGCAGCACCCAACTCAACTGAACCTGACTCTAGTGGGGATGAACCTGATATGCCAATGTTAGTATCAAGGATGGATGCATCCCCATCTCCACTATCTTTGACAATCTCGACCATGGACATCCTCGGATCATCAGACACCATAGCTTGTGACTGTACATAATCTAGTAAAGACTGTAGTTGCTCTAACTCCATGGTCACCTTAACCAAATGAAACTGTGACTCCTTGAAAGCCAACTGTGTACTCTCAAGAATCTCAGAAGTCACCTCAAGCTGCTCAGTAAGCTCACTCACCTCATCTTCCTTGGCCAACAATGCATCATATACTGTACTGCCCCACTCCATAAGATAATCTCTGTCGGCTACCAACTGCATATAATCTAGTCTCAGAATCTGGATAGCCTCCCATAAAGAGTGGAACTCTGTCAAGGAAAGATAACTGCCTCCCTGCTCATCACTAGTAGGAGAACCCCATCCATAAACTGCTAACAATTGACGAGCAGCATCGAAATGTTGGCAAACGATAGCAATGTCTCGCTCACTAACTCTCAACTAATTAGACACATGATGGCACTGGCTTCACTGTCTCCTACAAACCTCCTCTGATGCACTGTCTAAAGGAGTATCCTCAAAGTTACTAGTCTCTAGATTATTACCATCCATATCCTGTGAATCAACTCTAAAGCTCATATCAACAAACGGAGTATCAAAAACTATAGCACTGCTGTCCAACTCCTTTGTAACCAAAGAAACTAAGTCTTCAAAACTACCCACTGCATCCTCCTGGATGTCATCAATGCCAATATGATCCTGGGACTCATCTGTACACACAGCCAAATATGAAAGATCATCAACACATTCCAGCAAGTATGGTCGACTGGATATATGAACAAAGCCCAACACCGGTGTATAAAAACTAATACCAACATCGAACAAGCTGCTCGCACAAGAAAAGACAACACCGTGCAATCTACTAATCAAATCCATGATAGCACCCAGACGAACACTGCTACCAAAAAGTGTTAAAGATCTCTAGTCAATTGAATCCCAAATGCCAATATAACAATCTTGAGTCCATATTTGTAAACTAGAATCAGCTGGTAACTCGAGCAAAATCCTCACTTGAGTAATATGACCAATACCAACTAACTCCACATACTTGTCATGATGAGATAATGAAGTCACAATACTGTCTTTGTTCACTTTCAGCTGGTTGGACAAATCGTGTAAAGTACTACCAGCCTCAACCTCATGTGACGAAGCATCTAACTGTGCCTAGTACTCTTTCTCAGCAAATTCATGAATGCTCAATGTCTGCTCATCTCTACCAGGGACCTCACCATCATGTACAACAACATCCTCATAATCATCATCTGAACCCACTACGCTGTAGTCACAACCTGTTGTAACTATACCATCCTGAATACCCATGATATCACCCTTTAACGACCTGTATACAATTGTCTCAATTTCAGTATCAAGTTGACCATTACTATCAATCTGCGTAATATCCTTTCTCACCACCTCCTGTGGCGGAGTAGAATCTGAGACCTCAACCTGGCTATAAGCTAGTTTCTCAAACTCCTCATGCAAGTTATTGGTAATTGTGTCATCTGCCTTGTGAGAAAATCTGCCAAATAGAAATCCAATCAACTTATCCACCTTAGCTGGGTCGGACAACATGTCATTCATTATACGGTGGTGCTCAACCAACTGTTCGGACATGTAATGGCTTATTTTCCTAAGTTTATCTCGAATGTCTAAATAACCATCTTTTCTACTGTTCTGACTCTGGATATCAATTGTCCAAGATCGTGTCCTCTGAGACTCTGTACTATACCTATCCATTCTAAATAAAGTAGAGTGTAACCCCAATAGGTTATAACTTCTTCAAACACCAAGAACTAACATGCAATTGATTAGAAGTAGCATGCAACCATAGATTTTGACAGGCAGCTGATTAGAAGCAACATGCAACCACCAAATTCACCAAAAACTAACATGCAAATGATTAAAAGTAGCATGCAACCATAGATTTTGACATGCATCTGATTAGAAGCAACATGCAACCATAAATTATGACATGCAAGCTCTGGGTAGTTGTCAAAACTGACATGCAAGATCTGGGTAGTTGTCAAAATTGACATGCAAGATCTAGGTAGTTGTCAAAACTGACATGCAAACTTCTACAAACCCTCAGGCTGGCAAGATCATGGCTCTGATACCACTGAAATGTCCCTTTACTGATTTTAAATGATATTTCACGCTTCTAATCAGATTTTTAAAATCAAACAACTAATATCACAAAGATCCACCAAATTTCTAAAAAAACCCCAAATCGGGTATGCCAGAAATAGTGCCAAAAGCTTCACAGCTTCACCTATTATTAATAAATCTGAAAGTGGACATTTTTACAGAAATTTGAGCAGCATAACAGCCTATAAAATGACATTTCCGGATCTGTATAACATGCACACAATAGCTCCCAAATCGAGGACAAAAACAATGCTCATCGGGCACCCGAAAATAGCACAAAATAGCCCAAAATCACCACAAAAACTTAATAATCTATCACAGAAGTATAATCATATCCAAATACATATTTTCAGCTCTATTTTAACATTTAAAAGTCTGATATACAGCAGCAACCCAAACTGATATGAAATACTCAACCGGAAACACCAAACTCTTACAAAAAATACACCCGAAAACTCACAAATCTGCACTGTTTAGCACAAAGGCAAACTCTGCATGAGCATGCACATGGAATGGCTTCAAACTCCCGTCCTTAGCCTTCCTGGAAACTTGCAAACTCCCGTTCTTGGGTCTCCCCGGAATCCTGCAAACTCCCGTTCTTGGGTCTCCTTCTCCACAGGTTTGACAGCCTCTGAAGAATAACAAAGAAATGAGCAAAAATCAAGTTCTGGAATTAGCCCAAAATGCCTCCAAACCCCTTAAAAGAGGGCATAACCCTAACTCACGTCCAAGAGGGGTTAATAAAACATATTTTAATTATAATCTTCATTTATTAGTGCATTAGCTTCCAAAGATTATCCCCTTTTTCCAAAACTTCACCTTTTTGGGCCTGCCTACCTTAGCAAAGATTATTATTTTTAATTAATTAAAAAGGGAACATGACACACCCGCTGCCGAGTTTCCTCCAATAATTCTTCTATGCTTCGGTTTCCATCGGCAATCCTCTAGAATCTCCTTCGGCGTTCGGCTTGCTGTGCCAGAATTAAATGTTCTTGTGCAGTACGGATTCCATCTTTTCCCTTGGCCTTATTTTGATCCTTGTTAAGCTGATCTGGCATTAATCTTCATTCCTCCCACCTTCCAGGTTTATACGGAACTGACGCCAAATGTTTACTGCATAGGTTAATTAAGTAATGCACACAGATAATGAACACGAACAGCAGTACTCCTTTATTCGCATATGCCAACAAATTACATAACTGGTGATAAGATGCTTTACAATAACCCAAGAAGGTGTATAAATACTTTCCGCCAAACTTTCCAGAAGAGGTGTGTCGGCTACAAAACAATCCTAATCTACCCGTCGGCTACCAAATACACAATCTCCGACGACATAACCCAATTAGCTACCAAATACAAAATCTGTTGACAACAAATGCTTCTGCATCAATATGCAAATGTGCACTCTTTTTGTTGTCATAAGTTATTTTTGCAATGGTTTCAAATAGTTGTCAACAATCTAGTACCAATCAAAATGTTCAAATTGTTTAGGATGACCATGATGAAAGGTGTGAGAATGGAAAACCATTGACGTGAGTGTGAAAATATGGGCTATAGAGATCACTCAGATTGGTAGGTGCAACTACTGATATAAGGGTTACAACATGAGATGTCATATTGTCAATGACCAAATTGTTGTACATGCAAAGGATCATTATATAGATTTACAACCAAGATTTGAATTGGCATAAAAGAAAAACACTTACGGAAATAAGCAATTAAGTGCTCTCACTATTATGCACCAATGCCTCAATGGAGTTACGTTGTAGCCTATATAAGTTGCCTTCCAACTCAAGTCCTCACAACAGTGTTTGGATTGGCTCCCTCTAAGCATATAAACACTTGCCCTTCTTAGAAGGTAATTGTGTAACCTTTGTCCTGCATAACTAAGACGGACAAGTTCTTCAAACCAGGTACATTTAACACTTCCTAAGCATCAATTGATCCTCCTGACTTTCCTTGTCCCTTAACTGCATTCAAGGCATCATTTCCAACCTCCATAGTGATCCTGATTCATACTCAAAAAGTTGACTGAACAACTCTCGTGCTTCTATCATGTGACGACAAGCACCACTATCCAAGTATAAAGCACTTCTAACTATATTGTCGGTAGAAAGACATGCTACAAGCGAAAAATCATTCTCAAACTTCGTTGCAAATTCACTCAATTGATTCTCTTGTTGATTCCACTACTACTTTTTGCGTCTTTTTTGTACCTTTCTTCTTCTTTGGACATTGAGAAGCATAGTGACCTTGCTTATGGAAAAAGGGCACTTGATCTTTGTTAAGTCTTTGTTCTTTTTAGGGTGATGTCCATCTACATAATTGTTACCTTTTTTGGTGAAAACTTCCCCTTTTCTTTTCTTAGACTTGGTGATGAGGGCCAAGATTTCATCACCGCCTCCTTGTTTGTTGGATCTAATTTCCTCACAAATCTCCTCTTGTATACAATCATTCCATAGCCTCTACCAATCTAGAATGCTTACTCGAGCACAATTCCCTTCACAAATGGTTTGAAAGACTTGGTGAAACCATTTAGAGCTACATTCACCATCTCTTCATCCAAGATCTTAAATCCAACTACTGCAAGATGATCATGGATCTGTGTGATCCTCATAAGGTAACTGGTAACATTATCAGATTTGGTCATCCAACACTCTTTGAGCTTGTTCTTTGGAACCATCTTCTGGTTCATATTGTCAATTTGAAAGAGACCAACTAAGGCATCAAACATGTCCTTGGCTTTGGTGTTTTCTACTATATGCGGGATCAAGTGATCCTTCGCAGCATCTAGAATGATCCTTTGTCCTTTAGTATCATCCTTATCCAATGTTGCATGAAGTGCAAGATCTGTTTGTACTGGAAGAACCTTTTCTACATTCTCCCACAAGTCTTGCCTTTAAGAACTAGTATGAGTCTTTCCTTCCATGGCAAGAAGTTTAAAACACCGTCTAGCCTTTCCTCAAACCTGAGACTATTGGCTTCCATATCTGTGTTGTGCTTTTCTTTTAGATCTTACAACTTTGATACTATGTTAATTTCTTAAATCTAGTATCTGTGTAATAGATCAGATCTAGATTTACACTACTAGATTTATTTAATAAAATAAAGCAGCGAAAAACTTCAGAAAAACAAAACACATTCATACACAATCAGAACATATGCACTTCATATGACGCTCTTCAATCTGTTCATCATTCAAAACAACTTCAGAACTTACAAGAGCACCCACTACACAGGAACATGGCTCTGAAAAAAATTACAAACAAAACAACAAACCTAGTATATACTTAGTTGTCCAGTATATATACATGAGATAGTTGTGAGCATGGATGTCAAGTTTGAATTAAACTTGGTCTCCAAGAAATCTCATGATCCACTAATAATTGCAAAGGATATTTTGCAAAAGGATTGGGAAGGTGAGAAGAGTTCACAAACTTCTAGTTCATCAATGAAGGTCACATAATAGGATGAACCATTCATTGATGCCACTAATATAGGCCCACACACATTAGAATGTATTAGATCCAAACTCTCTTTGGATCGACTTTCACTATTTGGAAATGAAGCTTTGACATTTTTGCCAAGAGCACAACCTTTACATACCCCTTCTTGCTTCAGACTAAACTCTGGAAGTCTAGTGACCATCTCTCTTAATATAGGTAGTGCTTTATGATGCAAGTGCCCCATCCTCTTGTGCTACAACTCACACAAGCTGTCACTGTTAGGCACCAGTGCCTGAATGGAGTTACCTTGTAGACCATATAAGTTGCCTTCCTTAACTCTAATCCTTACAGTTGTGTCTGGATTGGCTCCCTCTGGGCATATAAACACTTGCCCTTTCTAGAAGGTAATTGTGCAACCTTTGTCCTCCATAATTGAGATGGACAACAAGTTCTTCAAACTAAGTACATACAACACTTCTTGAGCATCAATTGATACTCTTGTCTTATGCTGAAACTGTATGATTCCTCATCCCTTAACTACATACAAGGCATCATTGCCAAGCTCCATAGTAATCCCTGATTCATACTCAGAAAGTTGACTGAATAACTCTCGTACTTCTATCATATGATGGGATGCACCACTATCCAAGTAGCAAGCACTTCAAACTATAGTGTCGGTAGAAAGGCAGGCTACAAGGCAAAATCATTCTCAAACTTTGTTGCAAATTCACTCAATTAAGTCTCTGTAGTTGTTGTTGTTGCTACTTGTTGTGTCTTTCTTCTTCTCTGGACATTGAGAAGCATAGTGACCTTGCTTATGGCAAACAAAGCGCCTGATCTTACTTAAGTCTTTGTTCTTTTCAGAATGATGTCCTCCTCCATAATTGTTACCTCTTTTAGTGAAAGCTATCCCTTTTCTTTTCTTAGTCTTGGTGACGAGAGCCAAGTTTTCATCATCACCTCATTGCCTATTGGATCTAATCTCCTCACAAGTCTCCTCTTGAATACAATCATCCCATAGCCTCTGCCAATTTGGAATGTTTTCTCGAGCACAAATTCCCTTCACAAATGGTTCCCATGACTTGGTAATACCATTTAGAGCTAAATTTACCAACTATTCATCCATGATCTTTTCTCCAATTGTTGCAAGTTGATCACGGATCTGTGTGATCCTCGCAAGGGATCTGTTAACATTATCAAATTATGTCATATGACACTATTGGAGCTTGTTCTCCAAGACCATCTTCCAATTCATATTGTCACTTTGAAAGAGACCAAGGCATCAAACATGTCCTTGGCTTTCATCTTTTCTGCTATATGTGAAATCAAGTGATCGTTTACAGCATCTAGAATGACCCTTTGTCCTTTAGTGTCCTTATATTGTGTTGCCTAAAGTGCAAGATTTGTTTATGGTGGAAGAACCTTTTCTACATTCTCCCACAAGTCTTGTCCTTTGAGAAGAAGTATGACTCTTGCCTTCCATGACAAGAAGTTTGAAACTCCATCTAGCCTATCCTCGAAACTGAGACTGTTGGCTGACATATCTGTCTTGTGCTTTCTTTTACAGCTTACACGTTCAATACCATGTTAATTTGTTAAATCTAGTATCTAGGTAAATAGATCAGATCTGGATTTACACTACTAGATTTATTTAACGAAATAAAGCAATGGAAAACATAGAAAAACAAAACACATTCACACACAGTTCATATGGTCTTAAATCAGTTCATCATTCAAAATAACTTCAGCACATACAAGAGCTCCTAGTACATGGGAAAATGGCTCTAAAACAAGTTACAAACAAAACAGCAAACCTGGAATATACTGGGTATTGTTACCTTCTCCTTTGCATTAACTGTTGTAAATTACTTCTTTCTGCCCTGCTGAAAATCAAAAATCTCTTCTCTATTTTTTCTCTCTCCCTCTCTCAATGTCCTTCTTGAGAAAGATTATTGAATTCTATTTAAACCTTACCTTCCTTTTATAATAGCAGTTCAGAAAAGTAAGTCCTACTTGAACTCTTCTTCTTAGGCGACTACTTTAGTTAGTTAGGTGGGTAAACTAGAGTTCTACTTGAACTCTACTTCTAACTTACCTTTATGAGCTACAATGATCAACACAATTCAACATATGACCACTAATAAAATACCTATGGAACTAAAAATAATAAAGTTGTTTAATAACTTAATATTGTTATGATGCTAATTTATCACCACCCACATATATTCTTCTTACCGAATGCGAACATCAAATTCCAACACACGCTCACACACAAAAATATTTTAATTGTTTTTCTGGGAGCTTGGACAACCATTTCCATTGCTCTCACATCCATGTCTAGTATTACTTATGAATTGTGTGTAATCCTTTCAAATCCAACCACAACCCATAAGCCAGAAAAGAAAACAAAAACAACCTCAAGTCAGAAGAATGACACTTCATCACTCATCTTAGCAATATTTAAACATATTACTTGCACACTGAAAAACTTATGCAGAGTGTACACCAACTGGACATCATTTGAAATTCCACGGTTGCACTGATAACAGAAGAGAATCACAACTTTCCTCATTTATAGAAAAGGATGCTCAATTTTAATGCCAAATGGATATTTCTGTCCGTATCAGAGCACATTAGTCTTGTTCCTTATGTTCTCATCCACAGAGGCATTATAGTTAGCCTCAGCATAGCACCAAGGTATTTAGCACTGAATTTGTATATCCAAGAGAATATCCTTATTTACATAAGTTGTCAATTGTTCAGAGCCCAGACTCTTTATATAGGATTCTATTTCTTTTCCTTTAAATCCACAAAAAGCTTGTTAAGTAGTTTCATTACTCTTCAGTGTCTGCAGACTGCAGTATAGTTCACTCTCTATTGTAGCAGTCTCTATAAGATTTTTTGAATTACCCCATATATAGAATATGAAATTAGATAAAGGAAAAATGCAGGAGCTCATGGAAAAGAACAAAATTCAAATTAATAGGATTTCAAAGACATGAAAATTAAAATTCAGTGAATTTTACTTTACCTTTGAATAATCCTTTAAATAAGTTTTGCTTCTAACCATGAAGCTGCTGCCACCAGGTTCAGCCCAGCAGTTTGAATTAATTCCATCTTTTTCAGGTTGTAAGGAGCCTTTAAGTTGATTTATGTCTACTTCAATTGCAGTAGCACTTAATAGTAGTTCTGTGTTTGATTCACGACCTGCACAGCCAAAAAATTTATCTCACAAGAATCCTTTCCAGAAGATAAAGCTCAATAAATTCATATTCCTAAATTATATGCAACAATAAAATGGACAAAATCTGCACCACTATGTAGGAGTGATATACTTGATACAGAGATGAAAGACATCAATATTAATGAAGTGTGATCTGAAGAATTTGGCATGTTTTTTCCTAGAGATGGTTGGAAAAGTGACATTATGGTTGAGCAAGAACTCCACCTAGCTGTCATAATGATAAGTGTGACACAACTTGGATGTGTGCCTAAAGTGTAATGTTTCCTTACTTTTCATATAAACCAAGTACTCAAATTTTGTGAAATCAATAAGAGAGACAAAATTGCAATGAAAGGATGGATCAGGTATGGTGTTTTGACCATTGCGATTACCTTGTGGAAGTAGCCTGAGGTTTTGAGATCTATCAAATAAAATATAAGTGTTTTATGCTTGATTAATGCACATGAATTTTTATGTAAGTTATTAATTTATGTTATATATTTGCTAGTGAATTATGTATGACTTATTTGCATCTGCTTAATACCTACAGACCAAGAAGCATAAGAGATTGCAGTCAAGGAAGGAAGAACTTGATAATTGCCACTATGAGACTGAGTTGGTAGCTAGGAATATTTTTCCAAAAGGAGCAGTTTGACAAACCATTAGAGGTAACCTTGGATGAGGAGGTTAGAAGATTGATATCATATTCAAAGGGAGTCTAACACTTGATCAGAGGCAACCTTGAATGAAGAGGTCAGACTGTTGATATCAGATTCTGAGGGAGTCCAACAGGTCATTGGAAGTAACATTGAACAAGGAGGTCAAAAGCTTGATATCTTTCTTAATGAGTTATTATCTCTGAGAGAAAAGTTTAAGGCGAAAGCACCTTATTCTAGCCTCTGATATGGTACGTGATGGATGTGATGTTTGTGACACCATGAAAAAACTATAAGAAATAATCTGTGTGATTTTCCTTGTATCTGGGCTATGAATGTCCTTGTGAGTAACAATCTCACAATGATAAACCACTTGTACACTACTACCTTCATTGTGAGGTTTTGCTCTCACAATGATGGATGAGAAATCCATTATGGTGGGTAGCACATGTAGTGGTACCCGACGACATGTCATAATGATAGCTATCATAAATCCATTATGGAGGATAGTGCATATGGTGGTATCCAAGGACATAATGGTAGATATCTTAAAACCCTTCATCGTGGATAACACATGCTGTGATATCCATGGACATGCTTTGATATCCATGGACATGCTCTAATGTCCCATCATCTGATCTTATAGAATTTGGGACAAATTTAATTTCCAGTTGTCTTGTTCTTTTGATATGATATAATTTTCCACTTGGAGACAATGATTTCTTGAATTAGAAGATCAGTGATGTACTCTATTATGATTATTTATATATTTGATTCTAATAAATTCTGAGATTGATAGTTGTTTGTTGTTAATCTTGATCAACGATTATTTACATGGTCTGAAAGTGCTATATTACTCTCCCTGTCTATCCTCCCTTCTTTTATCGTCTAATTCCTAAATCTGATCTATTTGTTTGTAATAATGATTTCCTTGTGTTTATGGCTCGAAAGAATCCCAAATCTGGTGTTATAGTGCTCTTAGCAGCAGTTCATACCCAGCAGTGTATTTTGTCTCTTATCCACTTCTAGTGATATACAAGGTTAACAATAAATAACAGTAGCAACAAACAACAAATGTAGAGATTCCAATAAATCAAAGACCTTGGTATAAAATTGTAGTCGGCAACTTCTGATTTAGAGTCTATTTTTCAACGCATGTGATTTGAGTTTCTTTTCTTTTCTCATCCGTCTACTACCATTGTATAGAATTTCTTATTCCATGGTTTTGTGGTCTAACTTATGATGTACCTTTTGTATCATGAGTATCAATTTATATATCATAACTCATCAAGTCTGATGTCTATGTGATTATTTCTTGCAATCGGTTATGCTTTGTCTAATGGATACATATGTGCTTGTGATCTGTTATATCCTTTCTGATGTTGTTCAGTGTGTGCTAATAATCAATTTGCCGTGTTTGTTCCATCTGTATTGAAAGCTTTTTTGCTTATAAACAATTGTCTGTTTTCTCATTGCTGTGCCGTTTTCTCTATTATGTGTCTCTTTTCTGAACCCTACAACGTTGCTGGCAGTGCTGCGTCTGATCTGTTCACTGATGCTGATTGGGTGCCAACGTGTTGAGATAAACCTCTGTATTCCACTCCTGGTTTCTATTGATATGATGTCCATGATGATCTGTTAATCAATGTCATTCTTTTTTTTTTTCCTCATCCTAGCCGGTGAATTGCTGAAGATGATGATGGCAGATATATGATACATAAACCTGTGGATGAATACTTCCTTTCCCATATCCTGACTGTGTTCTTTTCTGCTTACCCTAGACTAGATGATATTTACTTGTAATGACTCAGGGGTGGATAGCAATGCCCTTGTTTTCCAAAGTGGATAATCCTCTATCTAGATTCTACACTGATTAAATATGCCACTCCTTCTCCGTCAAGTATCCTCTACTCTTTGCTGTAGATGCTCTATCCCCCTTTGTTCTCCACGGTGCACTTCCTTTTTATATCTCTTAAATGATCCACTCTCGAATGGTCACATCTTTAAGATTTAAGAGGTATGTCTTAATAAGTTTACATCTTAAACTTATTTCATTATAATATATATTAAGTTTAGTTATTATTTATCTAATTTCATATTTATTAATTATATTTATAATTTCATATTATTATTTATTAATTAAATCTCTTTTCGTAAATGGGTTATTACATTATATTATATAATATTAATAACAATATTTTCTTTCATCATAATAATAATTTGGATGATAATATATTAGAGGGTATTATTATCATTATTATTTTAATCAACATTATTATTATTATAGTTATAATTATATTTTATTTATTAATATTTTTTAATCTTATATTCAACTATATTATTATTGTTCATTACACATGCCATGAAGGTGGGAAGTGCATACGTGCTACACACAGAGATATCATATATCCATGATGGAGGACAAGCACATACAGTCCTATCTAAAGACATAATGCTAGATATCTTAAAATCCTTCATGGTGGATAATATATATGGTCATATCCATGGACATGCCATGAAGGTGGGGAACACATACGGTTCTACCCAAGGAGATACTGTAATCCATTATGGAGGATAAGCACATATGGTACTATCTAAAGACATAATGGTAGATACCTTAAAATCTTTTTATAGTAGATATGACATGAAGTGATATCCAAGGATATGTCATATGAAGATATCTCAAATTCATTGAGATTCAATATGGAAGTCTCCCTAGCTAAAGAGGAAGTGTTGAAGATAGCTGCAGGAAGCGTACATATTAGATTCACAATGATGTCTCAAGTAATACAAAGTATTATCTGAGACATTAATTAATTAATTAATTTAGATGAATTGTTCAGTATGACTCCTCCATATATCTATCTCTCATAAATGGGCACAATGATAAGACAAGAAGACGGACTAGAAGTTATCAACAAGTTTTCCTCCTGAGCTAAGAGGGAGTGTTAATGTTATTGTAGCTATGGTCCATCTCCTTCAAGCTGACATAGATAACATAAAGGTTGTTTTAATATAATTAACATGGTTATTGTATTGACAATAACTATTATTACATATATTATATTCATTGAGCTAAGTGATGATCTAATGTTCCAATTGGGTTGAATACTCTAACATATTGGTTCTTGGATGCTATTGAACTGTGGTTCGCTAATTAAAGCTAACGTAAAATTAAATTTGAATTTGCGTGATTTCTAGCTTTGCATGTTGTAAGCTCACCCTCAACTTATACACCTTACATTGTTCCCTCATGTTTTGTCCCAACAATGCTATTTTGCAATGGATTCAAGGAATACAACTTTCATGAGTTTTTTCCTCTCAAAGAGCCCAATTCTCAACATCTCCAAGCCAGTCAATAAATGATAGCATACTAAATTCTACTTTCAAAGCTAAATAGAAAACTATACATGGCTTTACTGATTTTCTGACGCAACCCCATCCCGAGGACCATACCAAATTAGCCATGAGACTTTCACATAGCAGTTCACATGGAGAGGGTTCAATTGCACAACCAAACTGATGGTTGCAAGATCCTACTTTTGGGCGCATGAGATACCCCTACTTAACCATCTACTCATCTAAGATATCTCCTTTGGTTTGACTAGACATCAATGACGTTGATATGCAAGACCACTACCCTTTGGCAAATAATTGCATATCTATCGAACAGCTTCCTCCTTTCAATTTCTACTTAGACGCCCCTTCTCAGCTTCCTCCTTTAAAGTTAATGATCAGTTGAACAATCCCAGGAGACTTATATTGCAAATATATCACGTTCACTTGGACATATCTTCAACGTGTTAATCCCAAACTCATGTTCTATCTATAAGCATTTCTTGCAACTCATAGATGGCATCAACACTTGACCTAACCACCTATGATCTGCCACAAACTGAGTATCAGCCTAGATAAAATGAGATCACATTCCGCTTCCTATGAATTGATGTGGACAATCATATCCTACATTAGGGTAGGATATGCTATGCTTTAATCCCTCTAAGAAAAAAGTGTTCAAGTGCAATTTACTTCCTAACTCCATAACGCACAAGAAATGTCCAAGAATCACACAAATAATTTGATGGCTCGAAATCTTCTTTCTTTTGCTAATTGGAATCAATGGTGCATGAGTGTTATTTTGACAACGTTACCTCTTTCAGCTGCAAGGCCTGAAAGAGACACAAAGAATGACAGTTTTCATCATATTTAAGGGAAAAATGCACTTCCATACTTCTAGATTTTCCCCAAACTCCAAATTTGAATTTGCACTTTAAAGTAACTTGCCTCTTGGCATGTTTGAGTCTAAAACCAAAGGTACGTCTTCCTTTTGTGCTTGATTTCATTGTTTGTTTGCTTTCTTTCTCGTTTTTCTTCATTTGGAAGAAATTGCAAGTTCTTTCCCAAGAACTTGAGCACGTTTCACTTCACTCCACCTTCCACCTCTTTGTGCAAGTGCATCGTTTCATTCCACCACCATCATTACATGTTATAGCACACTGCATCCCATTCTCCACATGTGATTACATGTTATCTCACCCTCCATCTGCATTTACAAGCAATCTCATCCATCGTTCTCACTTACACACATTTTCATCATTCAAACCCAATTGCATATCACATTTACATGTAAGTCACTTTAAATGTACTGACATCCACAGAACCCGTTTTTGACTAAAGGTCACACCTTTACAGTCAAAAGTTATCATTTGCATGCATTCCCATGCACCTAGCCTTGATTGCTCAAGGCATCATTATAAGAACTCATCCTTTTCCCATATGCATTTACATGTCATCCATCTTCCTAAGTCCCATTTTAGCCCTCCGCATGTACTTTCCATATAACATTACATTTATTGCATATGTTCCATGAGTATCTAATTAATACTCTGCATATATTGTTCCTCAGAGATCCATTTTACCAATATTCTCAGAGTCAAAATCCATATCTTCCAATGATAGATTAAATGCCATTGAAATTTTCATGTTGCAGCAAGTCAAGATATGCCAAAATTTCTATAAAGAATGAAGACATCCAATAAAGAAGGCAAACTTCGAATCAAACAAGTGGTAATTTAGTTGGTCTCCATTTTCCTAATAATTGTCCAAGAGCCTAGGTTTGTGTGGCAATGCACGAAGCACTTTGCTTCAAAAAGAAAAAGAAAAAAAAGTAAAGATGCTGACGGGAAAATTTATTCTAATTCTACATCCAGACATCATCAAGAAGGTATTCAATCTGTCAGAGACTCTAGTGTGTGTTGATTTACAATATAGAATTCACGACATCTTGAACAAGAAGAAGCTTGATCGCATCAAGTTTTCAAATGACAACGGACAATTCATCAAAGAGCGCCAGAGGCTATCAAAAGACGCAACACCATGATTATCAAGGTGAATAATGTGCCACATAATACAAGAACTTCTAATCTTGTGAATCTGGCATCGCATCGCCAAGTACAAGGCCCTTTAGAACAGTCCCTAGGATTGTTTCATTTCTCTTTCGTCTATCTTCTTCTTCTTCTTTCATGTTTGTAATTGAAGAGAATGTATTACATGAAAATATGTAATTACATGTAATGCAATAATTTTTCTTGTTAGTTAGACCAGCTCAAAGTTGGTTGAGTTACTCTACCTTTTTCTCAACTCCTTTGCCTATATAAGGGAGTGCCCTCTCATTGTAAAAATCATCTTTTACTGTATGCAGGAAAGCTCTACCAAACTTGTGCAAGCATAACTTTCATTGTATTGTACGAATTTGGAAGAAAAGTGAATAAAAGAAGCAATTGGATTCAATGCTTTGACTGGGAGCAATTTGCTAAAGAAATTAGAAGCTTTGACTATAGTTTGTGCCTATTGTCTTTGATTCATGTTATTATTGTGTTTTCAACATTAGAGCATAGTGAGTTAATAAGCAATCGAAGCCGAAGCTTTGACTGGGAGCGATTGTGGTAATACATAGGCTAGAAGCTTTTCCTATAGCTTGTGTTGCCATTTCAATTTAACCAAAAATTATTAGAATTCCCCTACTTCGGGAAGTCTTTGAGCCCCAATGGTAGCGGTTTTTGTTATAGAATGGATTATAAGAGGACCTAGAGCCAAATTGGTACACTTTCAACTGGCCTTTGAGTTAGTGTTGGTTTACCAGTATCACTGTTTACAACTTTAGATAGAAGTGTATTTAGAAGTTTCATCTTGCCCATTACTCGCTCCGTAGGTAAGTGGATATTCTAAAAGGTAAGAGAAAAGAATATTGGTAATACCTTTTCAAATCTCTCAACTTCTTGCTTACCTTGAGTTGATCCAAGGAACAGTGAGAATGGGAAGCCTTCCCTTTAAGGTAGGCGAGAATCTGTCTCACACTATGGCTGGTCTACCTATTTTGCGATTAAATTTTACCCAAAACTGTCTGTTGCAAAATATCAACCCAACAGTTTTTTGGCGACTCCGCTAGGGGGACACGATGCACATTTGAGAACCTCATGCTTTCATTTGAAGCATACCTATGTCCTTCATTCTAAACATTTATTGTAATTGTTTCACGCATTTACAAAGGACATGTAAATGGCCCAAGGTCCTTCAGGAAATCCTTTTGGACCGTTTAAGCTAGCTCCACCTTTACATGATCTTCCTGATGGCTGACTAAAGAATTTGGGAGACGAACAACATCATAATGAACATGTTGTTTCTTTATACATTGCATGTGTTGTTCATGCTATTGAATATGACGATGTGTCTGTAACGTTGTTCGTGGAAACTATACAAGCCGTGGCTGCTAATTGGTTTTACCATTTACCACCACGTACTATCACAAGCTAGGCTACCCTCATAACCAAGTTTGAGGAAAGGTTCAAACCTCCTGAAGATTCTCATGCAATGTTAGCCCAACCTACTCAGCTAAAGAAGTTACTTCATGTTCGTATGTGTGAATTTGTTGCTCATTTCAACAAGTCGATATGAAGAATTCCAGTTGTTGCTCAACCTACAATTGCAAATTTGATGTGTTTCTTTATCAATGCTCAAATTCCTGAAGTCAATTTTTTATTAAAGAGAGAAGCCCCAACTACTCTTGCAGTTGCACAAACATTGGCGACTGAGATTGAAGATGATCTTATTCTTATTGGGAAGATAAGAATCGGAGCAAGAGGATTTGAAGAAAGTTATCATTCTTCAAATTCATCTTCTTTGAGCGCAAGATGGATCCTATAGTGCACAGGTTAGCGAATGAGTTACTTGCTCTTAAAAAGAAAATAGCTCAAGGAATATTCTACGAAGATGTACCAAGGAGGCCTCTTCCAACTATTCATCATAGTTCTATTGTCGAGAATCAACAAAAATCGGTTTCACCATCTAAGAATCTTGCAATTGAAGCACCATTAGCGAAAACAACAATGAAGCATCATGTATCTGAAGCTAATGATCTTGCTATTCTCTTCTAGGAAAAGGAAGAAGACGTAGCTTGTGACTCTCATATCTAGTAGACGAAGTCTCAAAAGGCCAAAGATGAAAAGATGAGGAAGGAAATTTTTTGTTCCAATATTCAAGATAATCAAGCTGAAAATGATGTATTCATGTCTCAAGGTCATGAACTTGAGCACACTATACATAAATATTCCATCCCAAAGCTTGGAAAGGAATTTCTCATAAATTATAAAGACTTTCTCAAGTCAGAAGTTTGTGAGCAGTATGTTGAGGCAAGCAATGTAGTCATGTAATTACTGAAATCACATGAGCAAGAACTTCTTGATCATACTGAGGTGTTGGTGATTGATGAACTAGCCAAGCAAGTTGTAGTTGGCAAGAAAAACTCAGAATTTGTTCAATCAAGAGGGTGTCCAATCCGACTTCTTGCTTGGTTGGAAGCTATTGAAAGCTAGACATTCCACATGTATCTAAAAATGAAAATACCAATAAAGAAGAAGTCAAAGAAGATTGTTCAATTCTGGAGGAGCAAGTTCAATTCATGGACGTATCTACAAGCAATAGTACACATGATTCATCTCAGAAAAGCAATTTCTTTTGTTTCTTACAAGACAGATTACATTAGGCATTAACATCATTGCTCCAATTGTTTGTGTTCAATCAATATGTAATGTCTCTATTTTCTTGGAGTTTTAGGGATTAGTTTATTATTATGATCCTCGTAGGCTAATTATTGTGGATAGAGGGTCTTCTAAGGCAGTGGCTTGGCTTGGGAGGGTCTTATCTTCTCCACAATTCAATAAGCTACAGGTTGGTCCTTGTTTGGCTCAAATTGAACTTCGTTTGGGCTTAGTGTTGTATACTTACTATTTGTGGTAACTAGGTTGTTGATTGAGATGGACCCTTTCTATTCTTGGAAAGTGCATTTGGTCACATGGAGAAATTATAGGTATGACTCCTATTTCAAACAACATATTTAAATGATGAGTATTTTTGGAGGAGTTATATTTTTCATGGCCAAATTATTATTAAATTATTATAAAGCTTATTATAAAGCTATAATTTAACTTTATAATTTCACTTAAGTTTAGGGTTGAGTTATCATTGGAAAGAGTCATTTATTAATTAGTTAAGCCAAGTGAAGTGAAAAAATCTAATGGAAGCTTTTAATTAATGTTGTGTGGCGAAGCTGCTTGAGTCAAGTTACATTTTGGCATGAGCAATAATCAATAAATTGGTTAGAAAGTTGATATATGATGGGAACGCTTAAATTGCAAAGTGTGATATTATCTGGAAAAATTTGAGGAATATATATTTGATAATATTCTCTACTTAGTATTGGCAAGGCGTGAGCTAGACGAGTTATTACACAATATCAAGTTACATGGGAACGTGCAAGGTACTGCAAGTTGCTGAAAAAATGTAGCTATTTTGTTGACCTAATAAATGGTTTCATCTAAAATTTATATTTTTGGCTAGTTTTAATTAGGTAGGTTTTTCTTTCTTTTTAATAAGTGCACTTGCACATTTTTTTAGTTTTGATTAGATTTGCTTTGATTTAGTTTCGGTAGATTAGTTTTGGTTTTTTGTCACCTGACTCTATAGCCCAATGGAGTGGATGAAGACACTTAGAGAACTAGATTGTAAGTCAGTCATTGTTTTCCTACATTTTGTCACCACAAAATGTAGGCAATAGTACGAAACTTTTCAACTTAGTTTCACATTTCTCTAAGGTTAGTTCATTATTTAATTAGTTAGTATTGATCAATCAATCAAGTCCAATTTGCATAATGAACTCTTTTACTGAAGGCTTTCATCAAGTCTTTTTAGTTTCTCTATTTGTTGAGTCTATGCTTGATTTTTGAAGCCTTCAAAAAAAAAATTCTCATTTTTGATTACGTGTTTGTTAGCTTTTGGTCTTTTGGCTTTGATCAAATCATTGCTTTCAATTTTCCCTTCAATTTGATCTATTTTAGGGTTTAATCGTAGTTGACAATCAAAAAATATGATCATTTTAGTGCCCAAAAGGTGGACACTCTAGGTGCAACAACATGATTTAAAATACCATGTTATATTATAATGTTGACATTCACTTTTTGAAAAATATACCTTAAAATCACTTTATGTTATGTTTATAAGTTACTTTATCACTTAAGTGATTATAGTACACTTTATGTTATATTTTCATGTTAAGTTATTTTTCAAATTTTTCACTAACTTTATTAACTATATAGTACGATTTAAATTTTTGAGTTACTTTATATTTTAATTTAAAACATATAAGTAAATATTACTTTTTGAATGATATTTGCACATAATTATTAAACTATAGTGTAAATATTATTTTTGACCCAATTAAGTGATATTTCCTCAAACATCAATTAGGCATGCGCTTAATTCATCACTTAAGGTTGTGCATTACTTATCTTTCAACCCAATTACATGTAAATATGCATATGAATCTAGAGACCACACTTTTCTCTAAAAAAGCATTCTACGTATTTTTAAAATATGCAATGGTCATCCTAGAATGAGTTTTACATGTTTTTAAAATATGCAATGACCTCTAGAGAGTGTGTTTTGCACTAAAAAGGTTATAATAAGCAAGCTTTTAAAATATGCAATCACCCTCTAAGAGTGTGTTTTGCATCTTGTGGGCAAATCGCATATTTTTAAAACATGTCATTGCACTTCAAGAGTGTGTTTTGCATGGGCAATGCATATTCATGCATTTTAAAATAATGAGGGTTGGAGAGCGTGCTTTTACAATTCTAAAATATGCAAATGCACTCCAAGAGTGTGATTTGCACTTACAACCAATGGAATTTATATGCAATGTGTTTTGGAGAATCTGATTTTGCATTCAAAATTCATGGAACCACCCTCCAAGACCCTGCTTTTGCACTCCAAAGCCAAAAACGTCAAAACACATGGCATGTATTACATATTGTAAATGTGTTGAGGTCTTGAGAGTGTGATTTGCACTTCCAACCATCATATTAATACATTTTAAACATGTAAATGCATCCATAGATCCCAATTTGGCATTTAAACACACGCATATGCCTTTGGAGACCACGATTTTGAATCTTGCAGCCAAAAATGACTCGAATACATACATTTTAAGGGCACGTTTTTGGTAAAAAAAGTGTAGAAATTTGAGTTTTGCATTTTTGAGCTACGTTTTTGCATTTGGATGTGTTAGAAGTTAGGGAAGACGTTTTAGAAATTCCCAAGCCAAAAACAACCTATATTTATGCATTTGTGAGCCACGATTTTGCAAAAATAACCCAGATTTTTGCATCAAAAGGACATGTTTTTGTTAAGAACACTCAAAAAATGGCATTTATAGCCATACGTTTGGATCAATAGGGGTCGTTTTTGAGTTTTAATGCATGCTATTGTCTTTGGAGATCACGTTTTTGGCATTCTCATACCAAATCCGACCATTGAACATTCATTACTTACAAGATTGAATAAGTCAATACTATTGTTTGATAATCCGGATTTGGAGGAGAATTGGTCTTCAAGTCTATAATTCTTGCTATTTTGGGTCATTGATCTTCAAGTAAGTGAACACGTTCAATCTTGTTCATTAATTTGTGCTTATTTTGCAATTCTATTGCTTATTTTAGCTTGATGTTGCACACATGTCCATAGATATGCCATGAAAAGTGCATTTTTCCTTTAAATGTGGTGAAACCTCTCATTTTCATACTTCAGGATTTTCCCCAAACTCCAAATTCGAATTTGAACTTTAAAGTAACTTGCCTCTTGGCATGTTTGAGTCTAAAGCCAAAGGTACATGTTTCTTTTATGCTTGAATTCATTGTTTGTTTGCTTGTTTTCTCGTTTTTCTTTATTTGGAAGAAATTGCAAGTTCTTTCCTAAGAACTTGAGCGCGTTTCACTTCACTCCACCTTTCACCGCTTCATGCAAGTGTGTCATTTCATTCCACCTCCATCATACATGCCATGGCACACTACATCTCGTTCTCCACGTACAATTACATATAATCTCACTCTCCATCCTCATTTACATAAAATCTCATCCTTTGTTCCCATTTACATGCATTCCATCTTCTGAACCTAAATGCATGTTCGTTTTACATGTAATCCACTTTACGTGTAGTAACATCTAGAGAACCCGTTTTTGACTAAAGATCGCACTTTTAGAATCAAAAGTTGTCATTTGCATGCATTCTCATGAACCTAGCCTTCATTCCTCAAGGCATCTTTATAAGAAATCATTGAGACTTTCATGTTGTAGCAAGTCAAGATATGCCAAATTTCTATAAAGAATGAAGACATCCAGTAAAGACGGCGTGCTTCGAATCAAAGAAGCGGTAATTTATTTGATCTCCATTTTCTCAATGATTGTTCGTAGAACCTAAGATTATGTGGGAATGTGCCAAGCACCTTGCTTCAAAAAGAATAAAAAATTCAAGATGTTGATGGGAAAATTTCTTCTAATTCTACATACGGACATCATCAAGAAGGTTTTCACAATGTCACAGACTCCAATTTGTGTTGATCTACAAAGGAGAATTCACGACAACTTGAATGAGAAAAGGCTTGACCACATCAAGTTATCAAAGGACATCAAACAATTCATCAAAGAGAGTTGAAGGCCATCAAAAGACACAACACCATGATTATCAAGGTGAATGTAGTGGCACAAAATACAGAAACTCCCAATTATGTGATCAACTGGGATAGCATCGCCAAGTACAAGGCCCTTCAGAACAATCCCTTGGATTGTTTCAATTCTCTTTCGTCTTTCTTCTTCTTCTCTCATGTTTGTAATTGAATAGGATGTATTACATGAAAATATGTGATTACATGTAATCCTAAACAGGTCAAAGTTGGTTGAGCTACTCCCACTTTTTCCTCCATTTTTTTCTCAACTCCTTTGCCTATATAAGGGAGTGCCCTCTCATTGTAAAAATCATTTTTTGTTGTATGCAAGAAAGCTCTCCCAAACTTGTGCAAGCATAACTTTTATTGTGTCATACAAATTTCGGAGAAAAGTGACTAAAAGAAGCAATTGGATTCGAAGCTTTTAATGCAAACAATTGTGATAGAGCAAATTAGAAGCTTTGATTGTAGTTTGTGCCTATTGTATTTGATTCATGTAATTATTGTGTTTTTACTAATAGAGCATAGTGAGTTGAGAAGCAATCGAAGTCAAAGCTTTGACAAGAGTGGTTGTGGTAATACATAGACAGGAAGCTTTGACTATAGCTTGTGTTACCATCTCATATCCAACAAGGATTGTGAAATATCCCCAATAGATATTTACCCGGTTTCTTCTTCAATATAATATTCAAAACTCAAACATAGGTAGATGTATTACGGAACAACAATAGAAACCAATAGATTCTCATAAAATACCTTAAAATAGGTTATTGCATTATATAAAAGCAATACAGTAACCATTATTCAAAGTCCAATCTTAAACACAGTTTTACAGTCGGATTGGAATGCTAAGGGAACCTATAAGCGCATGCAATACGCCTGAAGTGATGTCTCGACAAACAATGGGTTTGCGTCCACTATTTGTCGGCATAAGGGGCTACGTCCTCACACTAGCTAAAACCTCAAGCTTTCCTAATAACTCTCGCAAGAGACAAATTAAAATCTGAAATCATAAACCAAGCATACCAAATGAATGAGTCTCTTCTCCATTTATCCTCACAGCTATGACTCTTCAACTCCCTTCCTAGATTTTCTTCTTATCTCTCCTTGTCATTTTTAGCCCACTTTATAATATTAAAATGACCTTTTATAATTTGAGTGCACTCTCCCAAAGTCAATTTTAGTATGATATGAATATGTCTTCAACTTTTCTAATGTCCCAAAAAGGGAATATTACAAATCTTCCCTCTTTAAGATTGCTTGTCCTCAAGCAATCAATACCAAGATCCCATATGAATCTATAGGTAGCCCTGTAGCCCAATCTGAAAACAAATCCAACCACACTGCGAAGCAAGGTGTCATTTTGCAACTCATCCATCAACACGATCCCTGGATCCCATATAAATCTAAGAAATATTGCTCTACCTGTAAACTATACAACTCTGATTATCATCGCATCCAGTCTCAAACTGAGTAGAACTACAACAAAAGCATCAATAATCCGTATATACATACAGTCAACACCTAGATCCCAAACCCTGTTGTAATGACCAGCTAATATGATGAGGTAGAAATGTATCCAGGAGCGATGTATAACCCAGTAAATGGTGATGACCCGACCAAAATAGATGATGTAAGAAACAAGTTGTTGGAAAGCTAAAAACAACACTAAGGGTATATCAAATATCCTACTATCGTCGTCAATCTAGAGAACCCCCGAGTACATAGGTGTTATGAATAAGAATGAAGCTAAAAAACCATTCCTTGTGTTTGAAACACAACTCTCATCAATACTCCACCAAGATCTATTCAATCGCTGATGTATGTAGTCCACCCAACTCTTGTATGGGTTGAAATCAAGAACCATATTTGGATTTATCAAAGGATAAGCAAACAAAGTCAATTCACCACACCAATCTTGTGACCAAGATTTACTGCTAAAAACTGTAACTGGATCCAAAATTCTCAAGTCGAGATCATCCTCTTCATGATAATCAAAAGTAGTGCCCTCATTTATCTCAAAAAAGAGGATTATCGGAAGTCCAATCAGCAACTACTTCAAACATGGGGTTGTCTATAAGCTGAATGTGATCTGAAAATTTGGTACTTGGTGTTTTTGGACAGCTTTCCAAATCATAAGTCTGTTGAATGTTATCAAGTTCCTCAATTACTTCTTGGAAAAACTACTGCGTCTCTTTGCCCTCATTCTCCTGTAAATGATTTGTGATCCTAACCTGATTTTCTGCTTCCTGAAGAGAAATCTGAGTGTCATTCAATGCCTCAAAAGTATACTTAAGCTCCCTATTGAGCTTCATAATCTCGTTTATTCGATTGATCAACATATATTTCAATAACCTTAAGAGTATCATCCCAGTCGGAAAGCAAACATAAATAATCTAATTTCAGAGTTTCAAGAGTTGTTTTGACTACCTGCAAATCAGCAACAAGCCAATCTCCTTCCATTTCCCTTTGAGCCTTTGTGTACAAATCCTCAACCATCTTGTGAGTGTTGTCATAATGTACCCTAGATGCCACAACCATGTCTTCACTAACCATCAGTTGGTTCTTTAATGCATGCATCTCATTATTATCATGTTGATACAACTCATCGTCTTGTGGTGTCATCTTGGACTTTTTTATTGAAGTTAATATCATGCGTATACGAAACATATGGTTCATCATACAAGGACTCCAACATGCTGTTGCTTTGAGTACAACCAGCCTTGTCAACATGTCTGTCAAAGCTAACTTCTAAATCACCAACATAGAAGCTTGTATGTTCCTTATCCACATTTGAAATCATCTTCTCTACATTTTTCCCTGTGCTAGTATGAGATTCCTTTGCCTCCTCTTCATTATTATGGTACCCACAAACAGGATCAGGTGTACTAGTGTCATCATGTGTCAAGCAAATTTGTTCTTGCCTCATAGGGATTCCTTTAACTTGTAAATCCTTCATGTTCATCGCTATCAACTACAAAACTCTTTTCATCACCACATCGTTGTAGGCTATTGTAGGAGATGTTATTCGCAAGATCTCATTAAGACAAGAAGCAACTACAAGGTTAGCATGTTTATCAAGATGTTCCATACATGAGGGTTGGACCAAGATCACCATTGAAGATTGTAAGCCCCAATTTAGGAGGCCCCCATCTCTTCCAATTTGGAGAGGACATCATTTGACGATTCCATTTACTCTAACTACAACCCAAGGACATACATCCTACCAAAATCTTTCTCTTTCTGTAAGTCTCTTAGCCGAGGACCATCGAATGAGTTGTTAAATTCTACTTAAAAGACTTTTTTTCAGATCTTCCATTGAATTGTTTCCCAATCTAATACACACTTCCCCTATAGATTACTACTATAATAACCTATCTCAACTAAGTTTAATTGTTGCTTTGAAATATAGTTAAACCATATTCCCAACCTGATTTTCCCGCAAAGATCCCTTACCTTGACTGTGATAATACTTCACAAGGAAGGCTTATGTACCACAGCTCTTTTAAATTGATGACTTCGCTTAGAAATGTTAATCCTGTAACAAATTCTAGAACTTAAACGTCCATCTTTGACACTAATTTGAAGTTGTCATATCATAGTTAGTCCACATCAATTCTAATGCCAGATACTTGTTTAAGTTTTTAATGAATGTCTTGCTGCAATTGTGATTCTTATTAAAGCGCAACGATGAGCACTAATAAGTGTGATCATTCATCAAGAATTCCATATAGTTCCATAGCTATTCTCATCAAATTGTAATTGCAGGGAATTAGGTTCAACCGACCTATTGTTAGCCAGTACAATAATGTCTTCAAGTGCACCCACCTATGTCAGTGAGTTCATATGTGCCGACCAAATGCTTCACAAATCTCCAAAATATTGCCAGCTTCTCTGTATTACTATTACTAGAACCTATACATTCAAATTTCACCACAGTGTTGTGAAAGTCGTTGCTCCTTGGTTATTTAGATCTGATTTCCCTAAAATCATGTCATTGCTAATTGGAGATGCAATTCCCTCCACCATGGATGCTAGCTAAAGAGTGTCTGAATTCTCAAACTTGGATATATATATATATATATATATATATATATATATATATATATATATATATATATATATATATATATATATATATATATATATATATATATACACACTCTAAAATGCAATTAGTATATATTTATTGCCACTAACAAATGATATCAATCCAAATTTTAGCATCCTTATATGATGTTTATCACCTCCAAAAATCCTTTGCCCCACTAATACTATCTATCCCTTGAATAAATTACTGAGGACCCTGTTCCAAGCATCGCTCAGGAGAACTTGAGGATAAGTGTCGACAAAATCTAAGCGAAGAACAGAATAAAGATGGACACAATTTGTGACAGGAACTTCAGGAGCACTGAAAGTGTGCCAGTGAAGATGAAGACACATTATGTCTGGTCTACCTATTTTGTGATTGGATTTTATCCAAAACTGTTGTTACAAAATATTCGCCCAACAATATCCTTTCTTGTCTTATCTTATCTCACTATTTTACTTTTCCTTCCATAGGAGCTTTCTATAAAGGCTTCGAATTCCTTAAACATTTTAAGGATTTCCTCGGACTATTTACTCTTGAGAAAGTGTTGTCTGGTATTTTGTCACCACAAAATGTGGGTAACAATACAAAACTTTTTCAAACTAGTTTTGCATTTCTCTAAGTTTATTTCATTATTTAATTGGCTTGTATTCATCAATCAAACGACACCAATTGATATAATGAATCCTTTTACTGAAGGCTTTCATCAAGTCTTTTTTGTTTCTCTGATTGTTGAGCCTGTGCTTGATTTTTGAAGCCTTCATCATCCTTTTCTTTGCTTTTGAGTTTGCGTTTGTTGGTTTTTTGTCCTTTCGTTTTGTTCATGTCATGGCTTTCAGTTTCCCCTTCGATTTCGTCTAACCTGGAGCATAATCAGAGTTGTTAGTCAAGAGTTATGACTATTTTAGCGCCCAAAAAGTGGACCTTTTTGATGCAACAGCACGATTTTAAATATCATCTTATATTTCTAATTTGACATTCAGTTTTTGAAAAATATAACTTAAATTCACTATACGCTATGTTTTTAAGTTACTTTATCTTTTATATTTTCAGTCAAAGTAACTATAGTGCACTTTATGTTATATTTTTAAGTCGAGTTTACTTTTTGATTTTTCACTTAAGTGACTATATTAACTATATAGTTCAATTTAATTTTTAGCGTATAAATCAAATGCTCAAGTGAATATTACTTTTTAAATGATATTTACATGTTATATTATTAATATGATATGTAAATATAATTTATGTCCCACTTAAGTAATATTTTAATGAATTTAAATTGGCATGTGCTTATTCAAATCATTTAAAGTCATCAAAAGTTGACCAATTATATGTTATTACATGTAAAATCCATCAAAAGAGGACCTTGTACATGCCATTACATATAATTTTCAACTTTGAACTATAAATCCATCAAAAGTGGACCTTTTCGATGTCATTGCATATAAACTCATTTGAAATATGCTATGACATCAAAAGGGTGAGTTTATAACTTCAAATGTGTCATTGCATCAAAAAACATGAGCTTTAACTTAAAATATGCAATCCTCCCAAAAAGATTTGATTTAAACCAAATACATATTTTAAAACATGTTATGCCTCTACAAAGTCTGATTTTGGAAGAACACATGTAATAAGCCTCCAAGAACCCGATTTTGGAGATTGTGAGAGATTTACTTGATGGTTTTGCATGAGATTTTCTCCAATAGGGTCATTTTTGCTTGGCAATGGATTTACTAACATCAAAAATGGATTTATCTTGCTAAAAAACATTTTTCCAAACTCCTTCCAAGGGCATGCTTTTGGAAAAATCTTCAAAAAAACACCATTTTTGGCTCATGTTTTTGCCCAAAGAGGAATCGATCTAGCTTATTAAGTGTTTTACATTGCATCTTGGCTCACATTTTGGTGGTGGGAAGCAAAAACATTTTTGTTTCATGCCTTTAATAAATTACATTTTTGCTAAAAGTGCCTAGAAAATTCTGGTTTTTATCCACTTTTTAGTGTTTCAAAGTCACTTTTTTGCATTTGGATCCATGAATATACATTTGGGAAAGTTGTTTTTGCATTTACAAGTCAAACATGATTAAAAACATTCTTTTTTTGGCCACGTTTCGCAAAAACGGCCCAGATTTTTGCATTAAGAAGTCATGTTTTTATTTTAAAAACTCAAAAAATGGCATTTCAGCCCATACGTTTGTATCAAGAGGGCTCATTTTTGAGTTTTAATGCGTGCTCTTGTCTTTGGAGACCACGTTTTTTGCCTTCTCATGTCAAATTCGACCATTAAATGTCCATTACATGCAAGTACAAAAAAAGTCAAAAAGTTGTTTGAAAATCCGGATTTAAGGAAGAATTGGTCTTCAAAATCTATAAATTTTCATATTCTGGCTCATAACCTCCAAGTAAGTGTACATTTTCAAACTTGTTCATCAATTCATGCTTATCTTGTTATTTCCATGCATATTATGACTTGTTATTGCACATTTGTCCATTTATATACCATGAAAAGTGCATTTTGCCTTTAAAAATGATGAAAACTCTCATTTTCACACTTTTGGAATTTCCCCAAATTCAAAATTCGAATTTGCACTTGAAAGTAACTTGCTTGTTGACATGTTTGAGTTTAAGACCAAAGGCATGTCTTTGTTTTGTGTTTGTTTTTCATTGCTGGCTTACTTGCTTTTTCGTTTTTCTTATTTTGGAAAAAATTGCAAGTTCTTTCCAAGGAACTTGAGCATGTTTCAATTCACTGCACATTCAATTTCCATCTTTTTATGTCACAACACTTCGCATCTCATTTGTCAAATGTGATTACATGTATTTCATCCCATCCACCATCCGCACATGCATATAATCCCATTTTTTGCTCCATACGCATCTCATCTCACTTTTCACATCCACTCGCATGGCATGATTACACGAAAACCCTTACATGTAATAGCATCAAAAAACCACGATTTTGACTAAAAGTCACTTTTTGAAAAGTCAAAAAGATGTCATTTTCATCTTTCATGTACTTTGACTTCACCTTTTCACCAAAAATGACTATAAAGTTCATTGTCCCTCTTCCATTTTCCACTTCCATCTCTCCATATGCATTCGCACCTTCATGAACAAATACATGTTCCTACGTCTTTCCACGCTTCACGTCTCATCTTTCATCCACACTTACATGTAAAGCACATCCTCCATCCTCATTCACATCTCATCTCACTTTTCATTCCTTATTACATGTTATACTTACATGTAATCCATTTTCCACGTAATAATGTCTTGAAAACCCTAAGTAACATTTGAAAATCAACAATCTTCATTTGCACGCATTCCCATGCATTCCACTTTCATGTTTGAAAACATTTCCATCCTTCCAAGCGCTTTGCTTTAAAAAGAAAAATTAAAGGTGCTAATGGAAATTTGTTCCGAGTTTACACCCGGACACCATCGAGAAGGTTTTTAAAGTGTTGGAGACTCCAGTTTGTATTGATCTACAAAGAAGAATTCACAACAACTTGAGCGAGAAAAGATGGATCACATCAAGTTTTCAAATGACAACAAACAATTCATCAATGTCAAATGTTATCAAAAGATGCAACACCATGGTTATCAAGGTGAATGCAGTGGTACAAACTACAAGAACTCCCTATCCTATGATCATCTGGGATTGCATCATCAAGTACAAGGCCCTTCAAAACAATCCCTAGGATTGTTTCCTTCTCATCTATCTTTCTTCTTCTTTCATGTTTATAGTTAGAGATTTATAGTTAGAGAGCATGCATTGCATGAAAGGATGTAATTACATGTAATGCGAGTTGCATGCAACCCTATAAATTCTCTTCTAGTTAGACTAGGTCAAAGTTGGTTGAGTTGCTCCCACTTTTTCCTCCACCTTTTCTCAACTCCTGTACCTATATAAAGGAGTGCCCCCTCATTCTAAAAATCATCTTTATCTTTATGCAAGAGAGCTCTGGAGAAACTGTGCCAGTAGAACTTTGTTTGTGTAGCACTATTTTGAAAAAAAAGTGAATACAAAGGAGCATTAAAGACTTAACTTTGATTAAGTGAAATTGTTATTTGTGTGAGTTATAAGCTTTGTCTATAATTCATCTAAGTTATCTTTGATTCATGTTATTTTGTGTTCTTGATAATTATATCTTGTCAATTGAATATAAAAGAGTTAAGAAGCAATTGGAGCCAGAGCTTTGACCAGGAGCAATTGTGGAAATATATAGCTAGTCTTTGAGTTAGTGAAGGTTTATCGGGCTCATTGTTTCCAGCTCTTGATAGAAGAGTAGTTAGATATTCACCCTGCCCATTACTCGCTCTACAAGTAAGTGGATTCTTTCTTGAAAAATAAGAAGAAAGGATATTGGTAACACCCATTTTATAAAATCTCTCAACTTCTTGCTTACCTTGAATTGATCCAAGCAATGGTGAGAAGGGGGAGCCATCCCTTTAAGGAAGGAGAGACTCTATCTTACACGTTGTGGCTGGTCATCCTATTTTGTGACTGGATTTTTACCCAAAACTATCGATTGCAAAATATCCACCCAACAAAAAGTATATACAAGTCTTTCTCGAAAAGTCATCAATCATTCACAAAAAATAAAAATATGTGAATCCTCCCATGGAGGGTACGGACATGGGTCCACATAGGTCAAAGTGGACTAATTCTAATATATTTTTTATTATACTTGAACTATTTTGAAAAGTTCCTTTAGTGTTTTTTCCTAAGGCATACCCTTTAAATGCCCCATTATGAGTTTTATTTACTTTGGGTAGTCCCGTTACCAATTTTTCCATTGAGGTTAGGGCACGAAAGTGAATATGCCCTTATCTTCAATGCCAGATCTCATTTGAGTCAAAAGTTTCATGGATGAGGGCTTGATTTGTCTCAGTGCAAAGTTTGTAAAGGTACCCTTGTCTTATACCTATGATTTGAACTTTCTTTATGGGGGATTTATTTGGCCGTGCCAAAAATTCCCCATTTATAAAGGTAACCCTACACTTGTTATCTTCATGGACAGATATGGATACTAGTTTCCTTTTAATTCTTGGCACATATAACATCCCAGTGAGTTTAATAGAGATGTTAGATTATACTTTGATGGTGCAAGTTTCAATCCCTTTTACTGGATGTGCAGAATCATCCCCAATTGTTTCTTCTACTATAGCATCTAAGTGTTCTTTGAACCTTGTGATGCTCCTTGATGACCCATTATCAATCACCCAAGTGTTGAGTTTATTTGATACTTGGCTTAGAAAAAAAAATTCTCACAATCACGTTCTATATTTGGTTTTTCAACTTTGCCAAATGATGCTTGTTTCTTTGTTCTAATAGTTGACTGTACAGTGTCCATACTAATCACATCTAAAACATTTAATTTGGGAAACATCTTTCCTTTGCTTGGTGAACCCTTTCCATGAAAATTTCTTGTTCTTTTGGAATTTTTCTTATTTTTCTAATGATAATTTCTGTTTAAAACATGAATATCCTAATCTATAGGTTTTTGTTTGTTTCCTCTTGTCATTTGTTTGGTTTCTTCTTGTAAACGGTCAAACCTTAATCGACCAAATTTTCGGAGTTTTGATCTTGCACTTATTCCTTGAACAAATGACTCCCATGAATTAGGTAGGCCACCTAAAGCTATTAGCATTAACTCTTTGATATCAATTTCACACAACTATTACAGTTGATCCCTTAGCTCAGTGATTCTCATGAAGCATGCATTGATGGGTTCTCCTTTGTTCATGCTTATATGATTAATTTGCCTCTTTAGTGAAAGTCGATGTTATTTATTTCAAACATGCTTTCAAGGAATTTGAACATAAGGTATGAAATCTCTTGTTTTGTCAATATAGGTACTATATGTGTTGTCCGGCAAAATGAGTAGTTAGGCAGTTACTAGTGTAGACACCTAAAAACCTTTAGAAAATAAAGTATTTTTATTTTCAAAAATATTCCTGATGACATCATCATTTATTAATTAATTATTTATTTAATTTATTTATTTATTTTTATGCCATTAAATCCCTTTATCTTAATTAAAAATATTTAATTAAGGAATCCCTCCCAAAAATGTTTAAATCTTATTTAAACATTATTTCCTTATTTATTAATTATTTAATTAATAAATTGACCAAAAAACCCAAAATAAATAAATAAATTATTTTTTGTCCAAAACTTGGCCAATTTCCTTAAGACCACTAACCTTTTCCAAAATCTTCTAATCCTTCTTTAATTTTGATTAAAGGCTAATCCCATCATTTCCTACCCCTAATCCCAACTCAAAATATATAATTAAGATTAAATATTAATCCTCATGTTTATTAAAAAAAGTTTTAATAAATATCTCCTCAACCCAAACCCTTGAAATAAATAAAACTTTATTTATTTTCTAAAAATCTAATTTATCTTCATCCTAAGAAGTTCTAGACTCTTCTAGAAAGTCTTCATCCTCATCCTAGGAAGTTCTAGACTATTCTAGAAAGTCTTTATCCTCATCCAAAGTCTTTACTCTTCTAGAAGATGTCTTTAAACCTAATCCTAATCCCCTCCTAACCTTGTCACATTCTCTAAACATGGGTTAAGACTTACTAACCCAAGCCAAAGTTAACAAATATCTCCTCCTTCACCCACCCTCGTTAAATGCCATCCACTTGCCTATCACTAAGCTAATCCTAAACCATCCTAATCCATCCTCTAATCATTTGCACAAGCCTAAGCAAGCTTAAAACCTTCCTAATCAAGCCCAAGTCGAAATTCCTCTCATCTCCTTCAAAATATCCCAACCATAAAACTTTATGAAGCCCACTAGGCCATAAATGACTCTTCCAAAGCCCTTTTATTGCTCTTACAAGCCATTATGAGGGTCTTTATGAAGATTTTATCCCTTGAGCCTCCTTCGTTGACTCATCCTTCCCCTTTCCTCCATCCTCTCACCCTGTGACGTGTCACTCCCTGATTGGTTGTAAGGAAGCACAATCCATGTGCTCTCCTCTCATGCAATCTGAGCCCTCCATGAGTTTTTTCCCATCCTTGCATCTTAGCCCTCAATCCCTCAAGCCTCTTGCCTATAAATTGGATCCTTCCCCTTTGCAAAAAAACACAATCCATGAAGTAAAGTCATAATGCCATTTTAAGAAGCCATTTTACATCAAAACCATACACTCACACCCAAATTCCAACTCCATTTGAAGCCCTTTTTGAAGCATAAGTTAGAGCATACATCCTATCTATTTAGACAAAGCCACTCAACAAGAGAGCTTCTCATTGAGAGAGTCCATTAATGGCTCATATTCTCAATTGAGAGTTCATCTTAGTCTATCTTGAAGTTTATGAATTTTGTTTAGTTTGTAGAAGCTTTATTTAAATTTGGTTTCTATTAGCATACTAACATTGCTCATATACAACTAGTGCAGACACGGTTGTGTCGTTTCATAAGCACTGTATCGGATATTATAAATGTAGCTTTCACTTATGTAATCGACATCATTGTATAGAACATTGTTATGTACGGAAAGCATTTGATTAATGAATAGCATTTTACTTTGATAAGTTATTATATGTTTCTTTCCTGTTCACCTACGGGTTGAACATTTGGCATCATTGCCAATTCGAATCTGGAGTAGTATGGAAGACCGAGGATAAATGGGAATAAATGTACAAGACAACTGGAAAACAAATGAGGATGACAAAACAGAAATTTTGGAAGGTAAACACGAGGCAGCCTAGAACTTTCACATCCTATACCGCGTAAGCCTGGAAACCTTCATACAGAGAGAAGCCGCGGAGAATGAAGTTACAACAAACAATGTGTGGGATGCTATGCACACAAGCCCAACCATGAACAAATTTTTAGACCAACACCCCTGTCTAATTGCACAAGCGTACCTAGCACAGAAGAGATGCAAGGAGGAAGTGGAACGCAAGGAACATCGTCAGGAGACACTCAAGAATTTCTATGAGGAGAGAGATGCACGACGTCGCAAAATAGAACCATGAGCTTTTGAGCCGTGGTGCCAAAGAGTATTGAGTTTGTAACTGTTGCTTGAGTCGACAAATGATGTATATAGAGTAAATAAATAAAAGAGTGTTATGATTTGATTTTATATAATGGTATATGTCAAATGCCCAATCTTTTAAACAAAAATAGGAACTTAAGGGAGGATGTTGATGAATTACAATCTATGCGAGGAGATTTAATCCAAGCCAAGCAAAGGTGGCAGCTAAGGCAACTTGCCGAAGATCAAACTATGTGGCAATAAGAGGAATCATTGAGGGTGACAAAAGGCAACCATGCTGAATGCGCTGAAACTACCAAAGGGTGCCACAATTCGCTGGAACGGCGGGTATGGAGCAATGAGGAGTTGCTTGAGGAAACACGGCACGGACTACCAGTGCTTGAGGAGATAGGAGAAGAGTTTTTGCATTGATCCCATACACCACTACGAAAGGTAGCCCATAAAGAAGTAGAAAGGGAGGCGAGGCCAACAAAAGACAGCGAGGCACAAGAAAGTGTCGGAGGGACACTACACAATGTTCAAAGTAACCCATTGGGACTAGCCCCTAATAGTTCGAGAACACAACCAAGTGATCATCAAAGGATGAGAAAAACAAAATCTCAAAAGCAAAAACTCCCGAAGTTTACAGGCGACGGGAAGAAAGACCCTGTACAGCATTGTCATACATGCGAAACCATATGGACTATCGACTCGATCACTGTCGCCAATGAGTGTTTGAACCAGTTCCTAGCCAATCTATGGGGAGTGGTCGTGGATTGCTTCTTCGACATGGACAAGGCAAATATCTCCACTTGGGATCATCTGAAGAAAAATTTTCAAGTAGAATTCCAACTGCTAAGGGATGACGACGAGGTTGTCACAGAGATCTACAACTATAAACAAGAAAAGAAGGACGTCGTTTAAGCCTACAATCAAAGGCTCAAAGATCTTCTTAGTCGGATGGGTACTCAACCCACAGATGAACTAAAGAAATGTTGGTTTGTCGAAGGACTCTACGGCGCATTGAGAAAGAAAATGAAAATAATCCCCCCCACATCATATACAAATGCCTATGACCATGCCCTAAACTTAGAAAGTGAGGGCAAGATTGCAAAGAAAAAGAAGAAGAAAAGTAAATCCTCATCCTCCTTAAAAGTGACGAGTCCTCTGACGAGGAAAGTAGCGCAAATAGTGAGGAGGAACCCAGCAAGAAAGTACAAGCCCTCCAAAAGGACTTGAAGTGAATGAAGGAGTTTAAGCAATGTTACCCCGGCACTGGGGTGCGGTGGTGCTGGGGGACGTCGGGATGAGTTTCAGGTGCAGGAAAAAAATGGGCTCAATCTGGGGACGGTGGGGGGAAGGCAGGGGTGCGGAAAAGGGGCGGGGGGGGGGGGATTCACAAACCATAAGTTCAAACTTGAAACTTGAAACTTCATAACCGTTACCAATGACCATTTAACAAATTAACTTTGTTCAAGATGCAAGACTCAAAATTCATTGTTCAAATATGAATATCATATATGATATATCATAAAGATGCTCATGACAACAATGAGCTGAGTAGCACGAAACAGTGAAATGAAATAATGTATCGTAGCAATATCAAAGTAGAATCAACAAAATGACAAAATGTCAATAATAACAATGGAATCATCCCAAGTGCTCTCTTAGCATGCATAAAAAACAAATTAGAAAAGAAAAGAAAATTTATTTATTTTTTAACTATTTGGGCCATTCAACCAGCTGCACCCTGGAAGCACCCCACAAGCACCTTGGGAGCACCCCCGCACCCAAGAACCCGTGACGCACTTGCGAACCATCCGGGTGCTCGACCGGTGCAGCTGAGGTGCAGCAGAGCATTTTCGGCCAGTGGGAGTACTCGACTACATGTCACACCGCCACCGGGTGCGTACACGCACCAAGTGCTTCAGGTTTTTGACCCCTATACGCACACCTGGTTTACACTGAATTTAAGTTCATGAAGGGAGTCACCCAAAGGGTGTGTGCCCTAAAAAGGCAATGTGCAATATCTGTCATATCTTGGGTCATTCTGCGAAGAAGTGTCTGTTCAACATGAAGACACGAAGTCAGCAGATACTATTTAGACAGGAACAACCATCCACTTCTAGCACTAATAATGAGACCCAGGGCAATAGCAACGCTACATCCAGCGGCTACAAAAACAACCATCAAGGAGGTCGGGGCAGCAATGACAACAGGAACTGGATACAATATGATTCCAAGGCAAGACCCATAATCCAATGTCGGGCATGTAGCCAATGGGACCATTTCGCCAAAGAGTGTTCGAAGAACGACACTCCTCAAAAATTATGTCGATGGTGTGGTCCAGAGGACCACGAAGACACCAATTGTCCAAAACAAGTAAACCTCATTCACATTGACAAGGAGAAAGTTCTTATTGTCACCCGCAATCAAGCCAAGCAAGCAGCCTATCCTGACCCCCGCACAAAGAAGAGATTGCAAGAGGCACGGGAAGACGTAGAAAGGGTAATGAGGGCTACAAAAGATATGAAAGATACTATTCCTGGACGATTGGAGGGGGAGAACAACTTGGTCAATCATTTGCTGCAAATGGAGGTGCTTGTTAGACTTCAAGACCTACTACAAATGGTACCACAACTAAGGACAGCATTATTAAATGCCTACGCAAACTCGTCCGAGACAAAGAAACAACGAATTGTTCTAAGAGGGTTGGCCACAGATCCCATCTTGCTGACAATAAGCAACGGCTGTCACTCGGCGATAGTCGAGATGAGAATCCTCAGAACCATACCATCATGGATGATGGGACTGGGGTGAATGTGCTCCTAGAGGAGACATGGAAGAAACTGGGCAAGCCTACCCTATGGCTGCCCACATTCAACTTGCTTGGCGCCAACCAGCAAGGGATAAAGCCCCTAGGGACCCTGTGGCTCAACAAGTAACCATTGAATTTGTATTGGATTTCGTTGTGATTCCCTTGAAGAAAAAGGGATATGATGCTATTCTTGAAAGAGGATGGTTGGTGGCTGCCAAAGTGTATCACATCTAGAAGAAAAATATTTTGTCGATGGAAAGCAGAGGTAGAATTTTGCCATTGATCTCCGAACTCAAAGAGTAAGTGAAGAAATGGCATTGTCGTCGAAGTCCAAGTCAAACAAGGAACATCAGACAAATGAGGGAAGACCCTGTATGGATTCGAATGACGAAGGCGTTTTAGAATTGGAAGAATGTTCAGGAGACGAGACCAGTTCATTAAATGGACTTTTCCTTTGGCAGATGGAAGATTATGAGCTCTTCCATTTCTACATGCTTGGCATCAAGGAGTCGAAAGATGAGAAGGAGGTATTTCCACCAAAGTTCATGGAATACAAAGGAGGCAATGCAGAGATCAACGGAAGTCCCACCCATTACTTTGAAAGGAAAGCTATAAGATACGAAGAGTCGTCAATAGAGGCTACTAATCTTGGCGACACAGAGAATCTGAGGAACATACTGGTTGGAGACGACTAGAACTCGGTACTGAAGGTCGCGGCATTTAAAATCTTTATGGAGTATAAAGATGTATTTGCGTGGACTTACAAGGATTTAAAAGGGGTTCCACCAGAAATGTGTGTCCACCGCATACCCTTGGTACTCGGAGCCATACCTATGCGAAAGCGACCGTACAGAATGAACAAGTACGCAGTCCGCGTCGACAAGGAAATACAACGAATGCTAGAAGCCAACATAATATTCAAAGTTCAAACAAGTGAGTGGGTGTCACCAATTGTGACATCCATTAAGGACGGGATCCAAATCCGGATGTGTGGATTTTTGGTTCCTAATGTGATCACAATAAAAGATCACTTTCCAATCCGGTTTACCGACACAATTCTGGAAGAAGTGGTAGGACATGAGATGTTTTCCTTCATGGATGGATTCTTCAGCTATAACCAAATCTCCATCATTGAAGAAGATAAGCTGAAAATTACTTTTGTGGTGGAGGATGGAGTGTATGCTTACAACCGAATGCCCTTCGGATTATGTAACGCACCTGCTACGTTTTAGCGGATCATTTTGCACATATTAGACGAAATGTTGGTAGGCAACTTCCGAACATTTTTGGATAATTTGTCCATCTTCAGTGGAAAAGACAACTACTTCAAGGCGCTCCAGGAATATATGGAGAAGTCTCGGCAAGCAAGGCTGGCATTAAATCCAAAAATATTTAGTTCATGGTTCCTCAATGCAAACCACTGGGGCACATTGTTTGCAAGTCAAGATTGAAGACTGACCGTAATAAAGTAAGGGTGATCGAAGAAATGGAAGCACCAACGTAGGTATCCAGAGTCAAGTCTTTTCTCGAGCACATTGGATATTATAAACTGTTCGTAAAGAAATTGTTTGGAAGGGAGAACTATACATCTGGAGTTCCGAGCAAGAGACTGCCTTCATAGAGTTGAAAAATAGACTGTTGTGGCCACCCATCTTGCGTACCCAAACTAGGACAAGGAGTTCCACATCCATGTGGGCGCTTCAAACTTCGCCATAGGTGCAACGTTGGTGTAGACTAGTGACCATGGCCTCGATCACCCTGTGTATTTCGCAAGCCGACTAGTGTCAAAAGCCAAGAAGAATTACAGCACCACTGAAAGGGACGCTCTCAGGATGGTGTACTCAGTACAAAAATTAAGACATTACCTATTGGCTACACCATTTACCTTTTACGTGGATCACCAGGCATTGATGTACTTGGTGAACAAACCAATTATCCAAGGCAAGATTAGTAGATGGTTGTTGCTACTATAGGAATTCACCTTCACCATCATTGTGCAACCTAGGAAGAGTCATGTCATTGCGGACCAACTCTCCCAAATCAGGTCTGGAGAGCAAGAGAGCCATTGGAACGGGCCAATGATGATTTTCTAGATTCACACTTATTCAAAATCGCCATTCTCCTAGGATGGTACAAGTCTATCAAGTAATATCTATCCAAGTCTCAATTTCTGAGAGAGATGCCGCCAGGCGAATGGCGAAAGCTAGTTTTAAGGAGTTAGACTTTCCAACTGATAAATGCTCTCCTATACTAGATGGGTCCTAATCAAGTGCTGAGACGATGTGTAATGGTAGAAGAAGTGCGGAGTGTTCTAAGGGAATCACATTAAGGTCCAGCAAGCGGCCACATGGGACCCAACACAACAACATGGAAGGTTCTTGCTAGGTTATGGTCGCCCACACTTTACAATGATGCGCAGGAATGGGTGTTGAGCTATAGTACATGCCAGAGAGCCGACAAAGCACTCAAGAGGAACTTCATGCCATTAAACTCGTCCCATGCCTAGGAGTTGTTTGAACGTTAGCGAATAGACTTTATTGGTCCATTGAAGGTGAGTAGGGCCCAATGTTGTCGATACATGGTGGTGGCTACAAATTATTTAACAAAATGGGTAGAGTCACAGGCACTACCAAAAAACTATGCAATAAGTATGACAAAATTTTTGTATGAAGAGATCATCACACAATATGGTGTACCTATCCAGTTGAAAAGTGATAGAGGGGGTCACTTTGTCAATCACGTGATCAAATTATTGACAACGGAATTCAAGATTGTTCATTCGTTGTCAAGTCCATATTACCCACGAGCTAATGGCTAGGCAGAAGCAACAAACAAAATCCTTGTGGCCATCATATATGAATTATGTCGAGTCGAACAGGCGGACTAGGAGGAAAAGTTGCCTTCGGCGTTGTGGGCCTACCGCACCACATTCAAAGTCACAATTAGACAAACGTCGTTCCAGTTAATGTTTGGCCAACAAGCTGTGGTACCAACCGAATTTATTGTCCCAAGTTTGCGGATTGCAATTGACAATAGACTCAAAGATATGAAGAGTCTATGTGAACGCCTATATCAATTGAACAAACTAGATGAACGCAGATTGATAGCGCAATGGACGAAAAAGGTAGTGCAAAACCGTTAAAAGGCATAGCACGACAAACATTTGAAAAGAACAAGGTTTCAGCTAGGCCAACTCATGCTTCGGTACAACGGCCGCAACAAGATAAAACCAAGGAAATTCAAAGTTAAATGGCTCGGACCATATAAAGTGAAAGAAGTCAATGACAATGGATCCATAAAATTATGGACCTTGGACGGGCACGAAATCCCTGACACCATCAATGGATCGAAGCTGAAAATTTATTATGAACGGCTAAAAGGTGAGGAAATCCGCAATACTCGATGGGAATTCAACTTGGCTAGAAGATTGTTGTGGCTAAAGCTGGAAGACTTCCACGGTGTGAAGGCTAAATTCCAGCAGACAAAAACGACAACAATAGTTAAAACTTCAGCAGACTAACACAGAGAGAGAGCAACAGCAGATATGAAGCGGCTATGAACTGTCTATAAACTCCACCAAGGCCATAAAGTGTGAGGAGAGAAATCGGAGAGTATATATAATCCGCCGTCCGTGGAGAAATTGGCATTCAACGGAAAGGAAAACCCTGTGCAGACCGTTTACAAGGAGAGTCAGTGGAGAAGGGAGGTCGTCATGCAAAAAGAAAAGGAGAATAAAGGAAAAGCAAGCTAGGCTAGAGATTGTCGCCTCCACAAGTGCAAAAGTTAGCCATTTGACTTCAGAATTTCTTGATTTATGCTACAAAGACAAGATGGAGCATCCGTGGGAGACATAAGAAGAACATTCACAAGGAAGTGAAGACACAAACAAGAGCATTCAGTTTTGGGGCAAAACATACAACATGGCCGTCCAAAGGAGCATTACCGTCGAGAAAGCAAAACCTAACCCTTTTTTTGTTTTGTTAAAATAAAAAACAAAACAAGAGACTGTTACGATGCAGTCAATAGGAAAAAGAAAACAGTAGAAAGAACAGTTGAAGGAAAATAGTATGGAAAAGAATGCAAGAGTGTTGGCTTCTAGAGTCCAAGTTGTAGGGCTGCCAACATTCAGTAGCAAGAAACAGAAGGTGAAGGCCGACCTATCACATCTCACAGTCCAGTTCGAAGGGTTGAATGGCAGTGAGTGCTAGAGATGGTGGCGAGAGACAGCGGATACAAAACTAATCAAGCAAATTATGATCCATGCCCAAGTCCATTGGGCAATACAACTCTGTGTTTTCCATTATGTTGTTTGAGACAATCATAAGAACTATGATCGAAAGCTACAATAGGAACAGCCGATTAAGCACATTTGTCTACAAGAAGTAGCCGATGACAGTCTCCTTCAAAGCACGAGATTTTAGCAGGGTACTTGGCATTCCTAGCCAACGAGGTCGCAAAGTGGTGATCAAGAGTCACAACTTGTCACCAGAATGCAAGAAATATCGGGTAAAATTGGTGGGTCGTGACCTCACACCAAAGGAATTGGAATCTGTGGTGAAAGGTACCAAGAGCCGAGGACTATGGTGAAATTTTATCTGAGAGGGTCATTGGAGATGTATTATGGATGTAATAAAAAGCAGGTTGACGAGGGCGAGTAAGGCCTCAAATATCACCCTGCCTCAAATTACATTCATGAATAGCATAATGAATGGTATTGTCTATGATTGGGCCACGGTCCTTACAGATAGAATGGAGGAGTTTATGACATTATAGCATCAGACATTTTTCATGCCACATCATGCCATCGACTTGTTTCTAGAAGCAGCCCTTCATCAAGTTCCAGCAAACGATTTTCAAGTTCCACCAAGGGGGAAATTGGTGCCAAGAGAACCTCCAGTATTCTACTGGAGACATTTAGATACGAGTGGAACTACTGCCAGTCAAAAGAGGGTATTGAAGGGGTTGGATGCATATGAGGACATGGACAGTGGAATCAAGTAAACCACAGAGACCAGTGGGGTTGATTCTGAGGAAGAGAGTACCTTGATAGAGGTTGGGAGCAATGCGGCAGTTGGAGGGTCCACACTTTTCACCCTTCCCCAATTGTTGACTTCAGCACACTTGATAGCCACTACCTCGCTTTTTCTGTCATTTGGCTAGAGGCATGCGCCAATTATCATGAGTCCACCGACAACCAGGACAGAAACCACAAATGTTATGACTCCACAAAATGTTTCAGCAGATCCAATTGGAGCAGCAATACCGGCACCAAAGTTAGTAGAGATGCACCCGCCAAAGCCCGAACCTCAGGTTCGACTAGATGTGATCGACTCTAACGTTGTTGTCACCATATCTTCATATTTGTTGGCCAAGGCATAGCCAGCATAGCCAGTTGAGAGCATTGAGATGACCCAAACAACACAACCACAGGTAGCACAAATGGAGAAATTTGAGGTGATGGACAGAACCAGTATATTTTTGAGACAAAAGTTTCGACTCATTCCTGTAGATGTCAGTTCCTCCATTCAACCCCCAAGGCAGGGAAAGCTATCCCCAGGAGTAGCTATGGTATTAGAGCCATAGGAGTTGGGAGTACCACAGTCCAAGAATGCACCTGGAGATGGGGAGGCAGCACCAGAGGTGGAAGTGGCAACCACAGAAGAGGCAAAGATGGATATAGATATGGAGTGGAATGTTGATGCTGTGGGAAAAGAAGATTATGGGTCGAATGAGGACAGATGCAAGGCATACCTCAAAGCCCTAGGGGTTGTGCTAGAGAGAGGACGAATTATTGGATATCAAGCTTTGACCCATAAGGAGTTACATGTGGTCCGAACCTATATTCGAGGGGTTTGTCCTAAGCATTTTCTCTCTTGCTTTGAGGCCAAGGGATGGCCTATAGTGGTAACATCAGAGATGTTGGCTAATTGGGCTACAGAACCTAAGTTGGGACTATGCAACACGGCTATGGAGAAGCTACCACACAAGATAGTAGGGGTGTATAAAGACGTCTACTATGCTCATAGACATGCAGAGGCGAATAGGGAAGCAGAGAGGATTGCAGTGGTGAGGTCTACAACAGTCGAGATAGAAGCTCAAGAGAAGTTAGCTACTGAATTGGTTAGCCAGCAAGCAGCTGAGCAAGCAATGGTCTTACGAGATAAGAAAGCGGCCGAACAAAGATTGCAAGCGGCCAAACAAGGATTGCAGACAATCCAAGCCCAGGCCATGGAGGCAACACTTCTCTTGAAGGAGGCAATGGAAGTTAGCACACGGACGTAGAAGAACTTACGCATCCGCACTGATCAAGTTTATGGGTTGTGCCAGCAGCATAACACTTCAGGGATGCAACCTCCTCTCTAGTCTATGTGGTTTCTATGTTTGTATGTTGTCTCCTAATTTTGTTAGCTTTGAGTCGCCAGGAGATGACTTTTCTTTTTTGGGGGGGATGATGTCTAGCAAAATGGGTAGTTAGGCAGTTACAAGTACAGACATGGTTGTGTCGTTTCATAAGCACCGTATCGAATATTATAAATGTAGCTTTCAGTTATGTAATCGGCAACATTGTATGGAACATTATTGTTATGTACGAAAAGCATTTGATTAATGAATAGCATTTTACTTTGATAAGTTATTATATGTTTCTTTCCTGTTCACCTATGGGCTGAACAATATGATCCCTAACTGCATCTACTATTAGTTTCATGGCTTTATCATTATTCTCAACCCATTGAGATTTCTATGGGTCATTCTCTAGTTCTATCATATCTTCTTTCACAAATGAATCGAACTTATTCTCTTTTAGAATCATCATAATTCTAAACTTCAAATATGTAAAATAGTTCGCACCTTCAAGACGATCCTCAAATCTAATCATGCATGACATTATGAAGAATGAAATATGACTGTAATGTCAACAAAGTGTAATCTGATATCTCAAATTTAATCGGATCTTCCTTAGCAAGGCTCTAATACCGTAAAAACTGTAGATTAAATTTATATCAGATTATAGTGAAGGATGTCTTTTCATTTCAGAAATGAATGATTACGAAACTCTGATATCTTTTGTTTGCAGATTCCAATCTGAATGTGTTAGACTTGATCTATTCCAAATGCAAGTCAAGCAGATTCAATATTAAGAACTACTGAATATTAAGGTATTATTTCAGAACTCCAAATAAGGCAGAGCATTTCTGAATTTCAATGCTCTCTCGCCTGGCCAAGTATAAGCATATACATATAGATTTGAAATACTATGTCTTGGGTGTATGTGTCTCCACAAAGTGGACACATCCACTCAAGACATGTCTTTTCACTAAGAGCGATTTATAATGCAAAATGAACTGATTACCAATCGGTGTTTATTATTATTAGTTTGAGTTTGAGCTTAATCAAACCTCTTCACAAAGTCGCCGATCTCCAAAGGAAATTAATCAAACTTCGATCTGATTATATATATGCATATAAGCCAATCACATGATCATGGCTCAATCAATATATGAACATGAAATGTCAAGAAAAGATCTGTCTGAACAGATCGATGATATGATTGGATAAGAATAACAGATTTAGTGGATGACAATACAATGATCTGTATTTTAGTATATATGTGTATGTTCTAATATGAGCAAAGTGTGTTAGTCTGTATGCATGTATGTTATATGCAGATCTAGATAGTTTATATTATAATCCAATTTATGTGAATGAAGCTAATCATCAACATTTATTATAATTTACTAGCCATGCTTCCTTTTTCATTATAGAGTCCCACCTGAATGGTGTAAATTATTGGCAAAATAGATAATTTGGGAAAATTGTTTCAACCGATTGACGACCAGCTTTATTTAGTTTATAAGCATTCCTGCTCTTGATTAAAAAAATCATACAAAGAAATCCATTGTTACATCCCAATTTTTGCCCTAAAATTTCTTTAAGCTAAATATAGCCATTGAACCAAAATAATTTTTCATGTTCAAGTGAAGTTAGCCGTTGTTTCATCATGGTAGTTATAGCCGTTGCTTTATTTATTCATGTTCATGTGAAATTGAAGCAGTTATCTTAAGACGTTGCATCGATCTAAATTACTATATGAATTTAAGTCAGTTAAATTTAGCCATTGTGTTCATGTGAAATGAAGATAGTTTTTAGCCGTTGTTCATTCAGTTAGTATTTATGATGAAATTCCTAACGATATTATCTAATAAATTATGAATCATGAATTGATGTTTTGGCGAGAATGATTGTTTTGAAGGTTGCAGGATAAAGACTAAAGAAAGAGGGGAAGCATCATGAAACGAGGTCATCGGAATGGAATGGTCATAAGATCCAATCATCAAAAATGACAGGTTTGACCTAAAAATCGCCATGGCAAGTTATTTGAATTTGACAACAAATTTCTTAGTGGAATCCGCACGAGCTAAAAAAATTAAAGTTAAAATAAAATAATAATAAATATAAACAAAATTCTTACCTTAATTTAATTTATCAAATAATAATAATATCACCTTACATTATTTTATTTGCTTAATTAAAATCATAAATGTATAAACACAAGATGGCACTTTTACATTAAAAATTATAGTTCAATAATGCCACCTTGTGTGTACATACTTATAACCTTAATAAAGATAACAAAATAATATAAAATGATATTATTAAAAACTGACCAATTCATCTTTCCACCTCTTTTTGATTCTTTCTTTCTTTTCCAATCTTGAAGTTGAAATGAGTCTTGTAACGACAAGAAGCTGTAAGGTCAAATGCGAATTAATAAATAAGCTAGCCTTGTTGTCTTTCAGGCATCCTGAGATATTCGTCTCAAACTCTTTTTGCAAATACGTTTATCACCATGAAAATCCGTCAACCATCCTGCAAATACTTTTATCACCTGCAACATCATCCTGTCTAGCCACGATATTATACCCTCTGAGCTCCCACGAAATCATTTTTGCACATCTCTGATCATTGGTTCTAGCGGATGTCTGAAGAGGCCACCAAGCAAGATACAGTAACCCGTCTATATAGCCAAAGCCAAGTAAGGATGTGTTAAATTGTTTTTATCTTCCAACTTTCAATCACGTTTTGTCCTTTCTGAGTCGGGTTGATTCAAAACATAAGAGTTGCGTGCACAATATTGCGTGCTCAGATTATTTGAGAATGCCAACAAAACTTGTTTTCATGGTTGCTAATGAAGTAGTTGGTGTTTATAATAAAAGCCAACTATGGAAGTATTAAAGCTTTATGTTCTCAACATATTCATTGTCTATTATTACCGATTGCCATCACTTAAAAAAATACTTTTTGAATATAGACTATACCATTATCAAACCAGGTATGTCTTAATCTGTAGATTTTGTCTTGAAATGTTATGTTCTCAAACAAACAAACAATATTAATGATCAATTCTGAATACCAAGGAATTTCATAGGATGTAAAGTCATAATCTTAAAAATAGGTATAAGATGTAACAATTCAGGCACCGAGGAGACACCGATCTAAAGCTCTGTTGATGGTGTGAGGTGTACATGAATCTGATAAAAGAAAAACAAGAATGATATCAGTAATTGATAATGCACAAATTAATCTAATGCAAATAGCTCATGTGATTCCACTTCGATAATTAGTTGTCAAGCTGAGTGGTGGAGATCGGGTTATAAAAACCCACCTCTGAAATCCCTGGCCAGGGTGATAAAAGGCAGACTTGCCACAACAAAACGATCGCGTTGTTATCCTGATGCTTCAGTTATTCAACCGAATAGCTGTTGGGACCTCAACCCACCTGAGTACTCCGATGACTGGATCAACGAACGTCCCAAGCCTAACCTCAGGGTAGGGAGGGCTGTTCTATTAATTTAGAACTTGTGGGGATAAGTAAAAAGGTCCGCGGTTGGGAGGTGAAGCTTACGTTAATGCTTCTCCTCTCACCAAAGTCAGAGCTTGGTCAATTAATTGGAAAAGTCTCTCAAGTAAATCAGTACGTATCTTTGCTTTTAAGTTAGTTTTCCTTATTTTTCAACTAAAACATTTTTCTTGGAAATAGATGTTATCATAGAAATATAATTTAGTACTTTTTAGCATGTTAGATGTAACTTCTCATTTCAACAATTCAGATTAGGGTTAAATTTCAGCATTTAGATTCAATTTCAGTATTATATTAGATTTATTCTCAAAATTTAGATTAGATTTAAATTCAGTAAATAGAATAGATTTAGTTTCAGTTTAACTTCAGTATTTAGTCTAGATTGATCTCAACAGTTAGTTTAGAATTTTAGATTCAGCTGATTATGTAATTGAATAATGTAAACTAAAAATCGGATTAGATAAATGAAAAAAGTAGTTGTAGAAAATCCAGCTGTTACATCCATAGATAATATTCATTATGCTTGGCACAGTCAAAGTGACTAGAAAAGGCAGGATGAGAGAGAGAGAGAGAGAGAGAGAGAGAGAGAGAGGGAGACCTGGCGGGCCCATCAATGACATGCTAAGTACAGCCCATGAAATATTCTTCAACCTATGTGAACCACCCTGATTTAGTGCATCACGGGGAAAAAAATTATCTTGATTAGAAGCTACGCGCAATTAAAAAAGCAATCCTAAAAAACTTCCTATAGAAATGAATCACTCCAAACCTAATACTGTACCATCTTTCTGTTCCAATAAGAAAATGTCTTATAGAAAGGGAAAATATTCACCACTAACTACTTGAAATTTGATGTGCAGAAGCTAACATTTTAAAAGGGAAGATTAAAAGAATACCTTCTCAGGAGATTGTTCATCCTCATCCTCGTCACTATCTTCACCATCCATTGGGCCCTGAGCAGCAATTGCATCATAAAACTCTTCTTCTGTTTCAAATTCAGGAAGTCCAACCTTGATGTCTGAAACCCCTTGAGCTTTCGTTTTGGCTGTTACAGGTAATGCCTCGAGACTGAGACCAGGATTTGCTCCAAAGTATTCTCTCAAACCTGATGACCTCACCATAATAATTCAAGATGTAATTTGTTGCTCATGATGAAGGAACACTCAACATCTTTGACAATAATCGACAGAATCCAGTGAAATAAGACAATAGTTTATAAATCCAGATCTAATAGAGTCTCAATAAATTTCAAATGAAACAACAGTAGTTTTAATTTTCATATTAGATACTAACAAGTTAAACGTCAAAAAGATAAACAAATTAACCAATCAGATATGTAGGTAAGTTTGGTTATATGAAGTAGGCAGTTTTTTAAATTTTCCTTGGTTATATATATATATAAACAATCTATATAGGTTAAGAACAAGCTTCTAGAAAAACTATATATTTGACTTGCATGGATGTTTTAGATCATGCACTCCATGATCTTTTGATCATGGAATCATATCCAAAACATCAATGCCAATTAATCACACCCGAGTTTTCCAAAAGGTTGTTCTCAATCTAATGGACTATGCAACTGATGGACAAACTATGTGAGACCCTACAATAGATGATCCTTGCTTAACATGTTTTTACACAACTTCATGCCAGGTGCATGGATTAAAAAGGCCGCCATTTTAAAGAGTTTTGCTGTTTTATTCATTTCAAAAAAACCTTTGACTCAGGTTCAAGACACCTGCTTTTCCAAAAACATGGATTAAAAAGGCCGCCATTTTAAAGAGTTTTGCTGTTTTATTCATTTCAAAAAAACCTTTGACTCAGGTTCAAGACACCTGCTTTTCCAAAAACATTCTTTGATTACCATGGAAACTTTATGAAAGAATTAATAGGGGGACTTATACTTCTCAAGTGTTCTCTAACTTGTTGAAAAGTACTGATTGGGACTCAATTTGGCATTGCCAAAATTGGTTTGAGCCCCAGCTTCTTTGTCCACTTAGCCCTTTTTTAGCCCATCACATAGCTGAACTGAGGAAATCTTTCTCTTGGTCTCTGTTTGTCAGATTTGCCTAAGTGCTATTCAGATGTTCTCCGTCATCCCCCATGTGATTATAATATTCTGGAAGTTGCAAAGATCCACAAAAGATTTTACATTTGAAGTTGTGTCAACATTCCATTAGCTTGCCAACTTCCCTGAAAACCACCAGAAAAAATTTATTTCATTTGTCAAACATGTCAAAGGTTTAAAAATTCACTGAAGTGCTAATAAGAAATGTGTCAAAGGCATCAAGGTTAAAAATCCACCAAAAATGCCAACCAAATTCACCCCCAACCCAAAGTGCTGATCGAAGCCTAACTAATTAAGGATATTAATAGGTTTAAAAACCACCAAAGTACTCATAAGATACGGTGTCAATGAACTGAAAAATGTTTCCAAGTGACGAGCTCAACAAGGTTGCGAAGTGTATACCTCCGTTGGTTTCTGATTTGATGAAGTTGCCAATTTGCCAACAATGTTCCAAATATTTTAAAACACCAACAAGTTCACCCAAGGTTCCAAGCAATGTTCGACCAAGTTTCGAGACAAGGGGAAGCTGGGACAAAGTGCCTAAGTTTGGGGGTGATAAGTGGCAAGGGGGAGAAACTAATATAACTAGAGTACTTGACAAGCTAGTTATGAGAAGATGTAAAAGAATGACATTTCAAATGAAACTTTGACAAAGTAATAAACTAGCAAAATTGCAATTACTAAATACTAAGATTTAAGATATATATTTAATTCTAAATACATGAATAATAAATAAATTTTCAATTTGACAAATGAAATTATCAAACTGGATATTTCTATCATATCAAAATATCGTAAAGATGATTACAGTGAGTAGCATGATATCCAAATAGGTGCCACATTGCACATACTAAATACTAAAATGTAAGCTTTCCATTTTAATTTTAAACACTTGAATATCAACAGAAGAATTCAATTTGACAAACAAAATTATCAAAGTGCAGATTTCGAAATAAGTGCTGTTATCAACTGAAATTGCACCCTTGCCAAATTCAACAATAACTTAACATCTCAAGATAACAATGGAATCACTCCTAAGCTGTGGGTGACCTGGAAAATGGAATGGAACTCCAAATAAGGCCGGCTCCTAACTTGCTCACACTTAAACTACTGAACTTTCCAAGAAAAGGTAGAGAGAAAAAACTTAACTGAGATACTAATGATTGTGAATAACATCAAAATTTAAAGCTTGAACTGCAACTAAACTAGAGAGACATCGACCTTAACAAAGATGAGCAGTTATAATTGATACTTAATCTCAAATGCAAAGAGAAAAAAACATCGCAACCTATTATGGACCCCAATGTATAAATATTTGGTAACTGGTCAGAATGATATAAAGACTAACAAGGAAAGATAACTCTCACTAATTAGTATTTGAACATCTGTACAACACAGCTAACAATCTGCACAAGAGAGCCACTTGCAGAAAGATGAAGAGGTGCGAGACAGAGGCCATAAAACAAAACGTTCTAACAACACTTCATATTTGCCTTATCAATTACATGACACACTGAACTGCAATAACAAGTAGGATAGAAAACTCTGCAAATAAGATCAGACCTGCAAAACATATTCAATCTTCCAATCAAAATAAGTTACAGAAAAAACGATGCCAAAAAAAGGCCAAGGACCGATAATAATCACTATGTCTCTCTAATCACAAATCAAAACTCCTACAATAAAGAGTTAAAATTCACTAAATACACTCGATAACCCCTTGGGTCGGATGCCAGAAAATAGTCTAAAGAAGAGGGCCTAAAAACCTCCAAAATAAATTCCTATCGCTAAAAAAACTCCACTAAGTCATAAACACCCTTATGACTCACTCAAAACTGCCCACAAAACACTCCAACTGATCATAAAAACCTTTAAACAGACTAGGCAAGGTCAAATTCGACCTTGGACTGCCCACTAGAAATGGTCTGTTAGTGACAGGTCAAGAGACTTTAGTTCATTCTTAGTTTTCAAAAAGAGAACTGACTCCTTAAATACACCCTTATATTCCTAAGAAAATCTCAAAGACTTAACATATTCTCCTTAAAACTCTCCCCCAAATGACTCAAGTCATCAACTAGAATTTGAAATCCATGTTTGCTTGTCCAACACATGGCAACTTGACTCATGAGTCAAAATCCCATGAATTAAGAGAAAATGACTCATGGAAAAATGTATTTGCATTTTGAAATAATATATTTTAATAAAGTGATTCATAATTTATCACTTTATAAACTTATTAACATTTATAAAAATGCCAAAATTTAGCCGCTAGGAAAAAGAAAACTCCCGTCAATGTAAATGAGAAAGGAGAAATATCTCATTAAAATAGAAGATTCCAAAATCTATGCAACTTAATTTGGGGCATGATATACTTGAGCATTTGTTACTTTGTAATTCATTCATTTTCTCCCCTCAACGTTTCTGGAAAGAGCAGCCGATAGGGTATGGAGAAATCCTTTACAACTCTATCAGCTCTATTATTTCACATCTGGAGGGTCTTGATGCCATCAAAGAACAACAATCCATCATAGCAGTTAAACACTCCTCTCTTGTATCTGAAACAGAATTGACAGTCAAGTCATGGGCTTCTCTTTGTAGTAACACAGATTCTCAACCTCTGGCTAGTATTGACAAAATGGTACAAGGTAAGATTGAGGATGAGCGGGTGAGACATGTTCGCGAGCTCAATCTGCGAGTTTGTGGACTTCCCTCTACTCTTGATCCTCTCACAGTTGGATGCTCTTTGCTTTATGATCAACTCGATCTTACCGACATCACATTGGATAGGTGCTGCTTTGGACCTGGTGATGTCCTATTTATCAGATTCTTTTCACTTGCAGAAAGGATTCGGGCTCTACTACCAAGAGGAAACTATTTTCTCTTCCTTCCAAGATCTTCTTAGATGAAGATCTCACAAAGACTTAGCTTGTAGAGCTCAAACATGCTCGAGGTATGGTTGCAAAAGCGAGACGGGTTGGTAAATGGGCAATTATCAGAAATCTGAAAGCAATTATTAGAGATTCTGCCCCAGTGGTTGGATTGAAAGGTAGGCCCCCAAGGCTAAATGACGATCCCACCAACAGTCGGACAAGAGCGAGACCCATACTTGCTCCTTTCTTGTTAACTGCTGGAATGGTAACGGATATTTATAGTCATTACCTGGTCTTCTACATGATGCTGTGGGATCCGCAGATATTCGTGTCATATCTAAGACTCATGAGAGTCCTGTGCGTCCTCTTTCAGGTGTTACCGATTTTCAGTGGTTATCCATTTGTAGAGAGGAGGTTCGTATTTCTGGTGGGGTACGGGGCTCAGGTGGTCTAGCCTGTTTGATTAAGGAAGATATTTTCAATAGCACTTCTATTGTACACTCAGACATGTTTGCCAGATTTATGTGGGTCCGCATTGACCGTAAGTGTCACCGTCAGAGATATCTCTATTTGGCTGCTTGTTACTTTCCACTGGCTTCCTCTCCCTATGCTATTCATGGTACCGAGGATGGAGACCCTTTCTTTGATCTTTGAGAGACTCTCTCACAATTTGTTGTTCTAGGGGACATTATTATTCTCGGGGATTTCAACGCGAGAACCAGAGTACTACAGACTCCACTTTATGATCGTGGTTCGGATTCCATATGCTCCACCAAGACTAAACCAACTTCTTTAGGGTTTCAGAGGTTTCCTGAGGATGCTCTTGGGCCGTTATCCATGTATCGTAGACATTTTTTGCGGCTTTGTGAGTCTTCTAGCTCTGTGATCTTCAACAGCCTCTCCTACTTTCCTAGTTCTAAGACCTTCACTTGTTAGCTTCATTGTGGTGGTGCTAGTGTCGTGGATTATGTTCTTGCTTGTCCCTCCTTCATTTCTTGCATTTGTAGTTTCACCATCTTGCACCTTCCTCTGGCGGACCATGCTCTCCTCAGTATTCATTTTCGCCTCTCCCCTCCTTTTTTGCCCTCTCTCATGTCGCCTCATCCTTCATCTATCACTGCTCGCTTGCCTATTTGCTTCCGTTTTATCGATGGTGATTGTGAGCTTTTTTCCGCTCATCTTTCAAGACTCCTCCATCCGTTGTGCTTCTCGGACTCATGCGAGGCTGCCTCCATGTTTGACTTCCGACATCTATCCTTCAATCTACCACCCTTTCGATTCCGCATCGTCCTTCCTTGCCCCTTTGCAGAAAACATCATAATACCTTCCCTATGAACCAATGGTTTGATTCGGACTACAAATCTTTCCATTATTTTATGCGTTCTTTCAAGGCTCACTCCATTGATTTTGCCCGTATTCGCTCATCTTATCTCCACTTTCTTCGGAGTAAGAAGTGTAACTTTGCTGCTTCTAAGTGCAAACCTCTTTGCTCCACACTGATCCACAATCCCCAACTCTTTTGGTGCATTCTTTTCCCCCGCCACTCCCCTCCACCCTCCACTCCTGACTTCCATTCTCTTACTTGCACACCATGGCTCTTTATGACATTCCTGGGCAGCCTTTCATCCACCCCTCTTCACCTCCTTTCACCCACCTTTTCACCCCCTCCCATATTTATGAGGCAATCAGATCCATGAATTGTAGTAGAGCTGCTGACGAGGAGGGTTTCCAGGAAGAGCTTTTCAAGTTTGGTTCCTCAGTTCTTGGCCCCCATCTCTTTATTCTTTTCAATAGAGTGATTCACACTGGTTTTCCGACCTCCTGGTCCAGGCATTTGATTTATCCCATTCACAAAAGCGGTCATGTCTCAGATCCAAGGAACTATAGAACTATCATGATTGGGCACACCTTTGCCAAGCTGTATGCAACAACCCTTAATGTTATGCTTTCTACCGAGCTGGACAGGAAAGGTTATAGGGCTAGAGGGGAGGCTGGTTTTCGGGCTGATTATCAAACTATGGATCACATTTTCACTCTACAGGTTATTATTGAGGAGGCCAGACACAGATCGGAGAAGGTTTATGGTTGCTTTGTTGATTTTCGAAAAGTTTTGATTCTCCTCCTAGGGTGGCTATGTTTGAGAGACTTAGAGAGGTCAATATCTCTAAGATGTTACGTATCACTATTATGAGACTGTATGAGACTGTGATTGGCAGATTCAGGACTCCTGAGAGTTTCTCGAATCTAATCCATAGCACCATTGGGGTTAAGCAAGGTTTTCCTCTCTCTCCTACCTTGTTCAGGTTATATATTGATGAGCTTAAGGACTTTCTCCTAAAGTCTTCACTCCCTGGGCATGGATGTTACCTTCATCAAGTTGTGATCTACATCCTTCTTTTTGCGGATGATGTGGTTCTTCTTTCTTCCTCTCCAGACAAGTTACAGAAACTTCTTGATGGATTGGCTTCATTTTATGATCAGCAATAGCTTGTAGTTAACTTGGGTAAGACTCAAGTCATGGTCTTTAATTGCTTTCAGGGTCAAGAGATTGAGATCACTTCATCCTACACTTATCTAGGGTTTATGTTTTCCGGTCCACATTTTAGTATGAGACCCAGAGTTAATAAAGGTATGGGTTCTCTTGCTTTGCTTGAGAAACAGTGTTTCAGACATCACTTCCAGGATACCTTGTCTAAGCTATCTCTCTTAGACTCTCTTGTGCGGTCTTAGACTCTCTTGTGTGGCTAACTGTTCTTTATGGATCTGTGGTTTGGGGCCCTTCTCTTCTCAACTCAGATTGGGCTTCAATAGAGCAAGTTCAAACTTTGTTTTTGAGGCGCGTCATCAGATGTCAGAGGTTCACTCCTCACAATGTCATTTTAGTTGAGTTTGGTGCTCATCCCTTCAATCTCGCGGCCATCTTTAACTTGGTTTGGGGGTAATGTTGGGGACCATGACCGATACTCCTATTTAGCTTATTGTTTGTCTATTTCTACTGCGAAGGTTGAGTCTAGTTCTCGTGCTCACTATTGATATGCACAGGCTTCTTCTTTGTTGGGTTTAATTGGGATTGATATTAATCATCTCCCCCTTTTCAATTCTCATTAGATGCCCCCGCTCATCTTCCCCCCTCTCGATAGGAGTTGAATGAGCATGTTCGGCTTGACATCTATAGATGTTACATTGACACTACCTGGGTTAACCCTTATGGCAAGTTATGCCTACGGATGTCCTTTTATGTGGAGCACTTTTTGGAAATTTCTAATGGGATTATTGTTTGTCCTAGCTACCTCTCCCAACGGTGGTCTCATGCCTTGTGGATCTCCTTAGGTTCATTTAGAGTTGGATCTCACCGCATTTGGGCCCAAACCAATCATCATATTGATAGTGGGGAACGGATTTGTATGCTCTGTACTTTAAGGGAGATGGAGACTGAGGCTCATTTCCTTTTTTGATGCCCTATATACTAAGAGATCAGAGGGAGATTCTTTTGTTTGCTTCGGGAATGCTTCTCTCTCTCTATGACTTTTTCAGCTATTATGATCAGAAATGTGTTGCACTTTATCTTTGTGAGGCCACTATGCTCCATAATAGCATGATCTCCAGTCATTGCTTTCGCACCGCCACTCGTCTACTCAGCTCATTACTGCGTTTTTTACACCATTATCTCCTTTGCGTGGTGTGCAAAAGCCTTCTAGCTCTATTAGATCTACCGGACCATCCAGATGTGTCAAATCTCGCTCCAGTTACTTGCACTAGCGACACTCCTCTATGAATGGCCAGAGACAATACAGTGCCTCTACATATCGGCATGTGTATCATCCAGTAATTGATTTCTTTTTGCCTAAGAATTACTCCTAGTCTCTCTTAGAATTTTCTCTCTCTTTCTTTGTTGTTGTTGCTTTGGTTTTAGTCATTTATTTTCGGACACCTTTGTGTGTTCCTGTTGGTATTTGCCTCAGTATTGTAATCTTTCAGTCCCATGGACCTTTTTTGGTCTTATGTTGGACATTGATATCATTATCTTATCTTATCTTTACATCTTTTGTTCTATTTCATGGCTTGGATCTGGAAACAATTGACGTCTGGAGCATGATTTCTACTTGACATCTGCCTTCATTGCTTCTATTGTTTCTCCTAGGCAAATATGGAGCCATTGACACTAGAAGCGGCCATGAAAAGTTCAAACTAGCATTTTACTCACTTTTGTTTCCATTTATCAAAATAATGAAGCCTGATTCAAAACGTAAGCCACTACTCTTCCCTGTTTTTGATGATTTTCTTGGTATGGCTATGTAATGATGCATTATATATGTCGTTTCTTTTATAGAATTCTTCCTGCTATTGACACTGTTAGCTTTAATGATGGAGAATTTTTAGATGCAAAGGTGATGTTCTCATACGTTTTACTCACCTCTCTCTTGTTTACGTAGCCTCATACACCAACTGATATCTTTGTTGTCGTTTTGAGCCCAAAATGGGCTTTTTAGCTGTGGTTATTTAATAACCCGAACTGGGTTCTTGCTTTGTCCAAGTTTCATTTTCATGGTTGTAGCTCTACCATATCTTGGCTACTATGAAGGTTTTATCGTGTGCCTTGTGTGTGATGGTGGCTGTCACTTGTACTCGGATTTGAGCAGATTTAGAGGCAATTTGAAACCTATAGATTTCATGTTTGATTCCTCCTATTTTCATTGGTATAAATTTGACTTATTAACCTTTGGTGGGATTTTTTAATAAATGTGAAGTCAAACCCGAAGTGGGTATAGTAGAAACATTAAGTTATTTGCATTCACTCCTTTTGGCATGTCCAAATGTTGTGATTTCTTGTATTTACTCATTTGCTACCTTTAAGGTATTTGGGATATACATCAACAATCATGAATGAAAACTATCCTTAAAAGATGTAACCATATCTACAAGTATACAAACTCTTTCTTAGTAGTATGAGATTTTTCTCTTCTTTTGCCTCTTCTAAGTGCAAATCCCTTTGCTCCAAGCTTATTCAGAATCCTCAGATCTTCTGGCGTACCCTTTTCCCTCGTTGTCCTCCCCCCCCCCTGTCCCCCTGCCCTTCATCCTTGACTTCCACTCTTTGACTTCAATAGCCACTAGACCCACACCATTCATATATCTTATGGATCTGCGCCCATGGTACCTCAATAGCCACTAGACCCACACCATTCATATATCTCATGGATCTTTTAGAGTGAGATCCCATCGGTTATGTATACAAACTAATCAGCAGCTTGATCAGCAAAGTAGGATTTTTCATCTTTTCCCCCTAGGGAATGCAATGTCTGAGACTCATTTGTGTTTCACCGCCCTATTTACTATGAGATCAAAGGAAGGTTCTACTATTTATTTAGAGAGTGTAAATCTCTCTCCTCATTTTTTAGGTACATCGATCAACAGTGTCTTGCCCTCTATCTGCAAGAGGCCTTGCAACTTCATGATCATATTGTGCAGCTTTTGTTTCTAATAACAGCCTTCAAAGTTGCTTATCACCTCCTTTACTCTTGGGTCTCTTGCTCGAGGAAAGAAGAAGCCTCTCGATCTTTTGTCCAATCCCACCAAATCCTTGAGACCCTGCAATGGTCATACTCTACAATGTGTGACTCTCTCCAATGGCTCCTTGACACAGTCGAGAAAGAATGTTCTCCTTGGATGGTATCCTTCAGTTCTGGGTTACTTCTCGCCTATGAGGAGTTTTTAATTGTTGTCCTCTCTAGTTCTTTTATTTTTCTTTCTTGTTGGTTGTTTCCACGGATGTTGTTTGGTGCTCCTTTTGATTGTGGCCTTGTATGCTTCTAGTCCCTTAGACCCTTTGTGGTATCTCATTGGACATTAATTATCTTATTTTATATTCTCTTATCTCACGTAGTCGTACATGACCATAATGTTGATAAGTGGATGGAATGCAATGTTTGTCTACCCAACAATGACTATGTTGCATCCAACCTCCACCCGACATAAGTTATTGTTTGCCATCAAAAATATTGATATTTGAATAGTTCTTATCTAAGATCATGGTCCTCAATGTGTTCTCAATTTGTTCTCACCTAGTGGCACATGTGAGGTGTTGCGAGGATATTTTGCAACTAACAATTTATTCAAATTCAGTCACAAAATAGGATGACAAGCTACACCATGTGAGACAAAGCCTCTCCTACCTTGAAGGGAAGGTTCCCCATTCTCACTAATCCTTGGATCAACTCAAGGTAAAGAACTTAAAGATTTTTTTTTTTATGGGTGTTCCTAATATTATTTTCTCTTGTTTCAGGAAAGAATCCACTTACTCACAAAGTAGGTAAAGGGAAAGAAGAACCTCTAAACTACACTTCTATCTAGGAATTGGAAACAGTGAAACCGATACCAAACACCAACTCATAGGCGGATCGAGAGTGTACCAGATTAGATCTATGTCTATTTTATCTATTCTAAGAAAACTCTCTACGATTGGGGCACATTGACCCCCAAAAGTAAGGAATTTCTAACTATTTGCGTGATTTTGAGACAATAATATAAGCTATACTCACAGCTTATAGTCTGTATATTACCACCATTGCTTATTAGATTCACTATGCTCTATTTAAACACACAATAATAACATGAACGAAAAAATAGCATAAACAAATTGCAATCACAGCTACCTATTTATTCTATCACAATTGTTTCTAGACACAACTTAGAATCCAAATGTTTCTTTATGTTTACTTTTCTTTCAAATTTGTACTACACAATCACAGTTATGCTTGCGCAAGTTTGGTAGAGCTCTTTTGCATATAATAAAAAGATGATTTTTACAATGAGGGGGCACTCCCTATATAGGAAAAAGGAATGAGAAAAAGCAGAAAAAGCAGGGAGAAACTCAACCATCTTGACTCGGTCAAACAAGGAAAGAAGATTTATTGGATTACATGTAATCTATCTTCTGCAACTACAACAATATGAAGAAAATGTTGCAACTGCTAAATCAATCTTGTAGATTGTCAACAAACGCCTTTGTACTTGGTGATGCAATCATGGATGATGGTCGGATCGGGAATCCTTGTATTCCGTGTCACCGTATTCTCTTTAATGAAATGTCAATTGTCATCTAAAAACTACTTGTAATCAAGCTCTCCCTCATTCCACAATTGTGAAATCTTCTTTGTCAAATTTGCACATTTTGGAATTTCTAACACTTTGAAACCTTCTCAATGATGTCCGGATGTAAACTTGAAACTTTCCCATCAGCATCTTTAAATGATTTCTTTTAAGTTTTCCAGAACAAAATGCCTAGCGCATTCCCACACCACCTCATGTTCCAAGGGCGCTATTGGGAAAGTGGAGACCACATTAATATTGCTTCTTTAAATTTGAAGCGTGTCTTCTCAACAAGATGTTTCTATTCTTTGAAGAAATTCTCGCATATCTTGTCTTAGAAAGTTCGCTGCAACATGAGAATTTGGAAGAGGGAAAGCATCTTTCAATGGGATTGATTCCATGAGGATTTCAAGATTCATACAATTGATGGCAGATCCATGGAGGATAGGCGTTTGGAGTATGGCTGGAAATGAAGGAGACAACATGTATTTTGGACAAAAAGATCCAAACTTGGGTTTAGAATGTTAGTGGTTGTTTCTGTTAAAAATAGGATCGTTTTATCTCAGCTGTAACTTGTAATAGCATTTATGTATTTCCTGTGTTTTTCAAGTTACCTTCTCAATGTATATGCATATGTATATGATATTAAGAGGCATGTATCCGTAGAGACATGTCTCTTTAATTCTTATTAGTTATCAATAACATTTGCTATATGATATAATATAATATCAGTCTGTTGAACTGAAGATCAACTCCTTTAGTGTATATGCTGATCAAGTCTATGAATCAATCCTAGATCTTTGTGCTCTTGTCCTGACTGCTTTGATACTCTTTGATAGTTGTAACCACTAACGAAATGTCTGCTGAATATATTTTATTGATACAATGAATGATTAACTTCTTTAGATTATAAGATTAGACGTATTCATGTAATAATGAGGATTCACTAATTAGACGAGTTATTATTAAGCAATTGCAAATTAGATTATTGATGAGCGACAATGTAATGAGGGCTGATTTGACATATTGGTGAATGGAATTGATGCTGATTCGATGGTGGTTTGCCGACTGATTCATGAGTCATAAGTGATCCTTGAATGATTGGAATAATTTCTTTTATCTTCATTGGTGAAATGGTCACCAGCTATCATAATACTTGAGTGACCACCCCCCTTGCTGCCCTCTGGTGGTAATAAATTAATTTCCCAATTTACATCTCGTGAGTTTCCTCCTCATTTCAATACAAAAGAGAGGTCACATCTTTTTATAATTTCTGCCCTTTGAAAGAGTCCCAGCCTTTTACAGTTAGCACCCTTTTGGAAGAGTACAACCCTTAATAATTTCTGCCCTTTTGAAATTGTTGAAGAGTACATCAGCTACCAAAGGCCATACATCAAGCCAACAGGAGCATGGGAGCTTTCTAGGGTTGGATGCCTAGAGTTTGGTGCCTTTCTCACTTCAAATAGTGGTGTCAAGCCTTCCTTAATGTACCATGCAGACTTTTTTGTGGGCAACAGTGAATACTTTGGAATTTGCATCGCTTTTGGGAGATCCAGATTGCTGTTGCAGAGTTGTTATCAGACCTGTATATGAACAGTCAACATAATATCTCTGATATTTGACATTAGAGATTTATTATCTATTAGGTATTAGTTTAACTTTGATATTTAATTTACTTGGCTATTGAGCATCATAAATGAATGAAGATTGTTTATTCAACATGTGGCTGTGCTGTATGTATATGTACTTTCTAAACAACATTATTAGCCACTAATTTACTGTTACAAAAACTTTAAAAACCAAGAAAAATAGTAGGGTTTATATTACATCAAAAGCGGTAGACTCTGCATCATAACTTTTCAGGAGATCCACTCAACAAAGAACACAACCAAAAAGGTATAGTCAACCTAAATACATTTGTAATTTTTTTCAGTTATTAACACTGATGAACCAGAACCTGTTAAAAAGCCAATGGAGATGGATATTATTGAAATTGAAAATCAGCCATACATGTGATGGATGCATTGAAGAAGAATGTGACAGGACTTGGTGAAGTTTTTAGAAGAAAGGAAGCATATTACGTGTAAATTAGTTTTCAAAAGAAAGTTTGGTTTAGATAAGAAGTGTTGAGAAGTACAAGGTGAGATTTGTTGAAAAAGAAGATTCCAAACCTGAGGGGATAGACTTTACTGAAATGTTATCTAGAATTTTCAAGTTGACATCTAATAAGTTCTTGTTATTCGTTGCAAAAGCTTTTGATCTTGAGATGCAGCAAATAGATTTGAAAACAACTCTCCTGCTTTGTGACTTAAAGGCAAAGATTTCTATATCACAGCCTAAGAAACATGCCGTAAAAGGTAGAAAATCATTGGTTTGTAGATTTAAGAAATCTGTGTATGGTATCAAACAAGGAAACAAAATAAGAAATTTAAGAGTTCAGTACTTTTCTCTTGAGACTGAGATTCGTAAGCCCCAGTCAAACCATTATGATTATTAAGAACAGTTCAATAACTGCTTCCTTGATATCACTTTGTATGATGATTTATTGTTTTTAATGACATGGACATGATTATGGACTTGAAATCTACAATTTTTAGACAGTAATATATGTACTTGACAGCAGCTAAGCTCATCATAGGTATAGTCATTAAGAGAGAGAAGAAGACCAAAATATAAACCTTTGGTTGGACCAGAGTTAGTATATAAAGTCTTATGTTACAACATTTTAACATGATAAAGTGTAGATACTGAGTCCGTATTCTGGTGGAGACTTAAGTTATTAGTGGTGTCTATCAGTATCCACACTTGATAACAGCAAGGATCTGTCTCATGTTCCTTACACTAGTGCAGTGGGTAGTCTAATGTATCTATGGTTTATAGTTTACACCAAACCAGACAATGTTGAAAATTGAAATAGAAGGGGGCTTGAATTGTTTCTTGATTAATCTTGGTCAAGAACATTGGGTGGCAATAAGGAGGGTTTTCAAATATTTGCAGGGTACCGTTTTCTACTCATTTTTGCTATGAAGGCAATGATATCTATGGGGAGTGCAAAACTGAATAAATATTCAAGGATAAGTGAATTATTTGCAGGTAAGAGATTTTGATAGCAGGGGATCTATTAGTTGGTATTTGTGCTTTTAATTTGTTTGGTGGTTCAATGAATTGGATGAGCAAAAAAATGTAATTTCTACTGTCTCCCAAAATGTTTTCCAATTTTTGTTCAAAGTGCCTTTTCTGTGCTCGGCATTGATGCACATGGCAGGACACACAAATGCTTTAGGCAAGTGGCATGGCCATGCCAGAATGTTGGAGACACTGCATCAACCCCTGACGGAGAAACATTCCCAAACATTGAATACTGCATTACTTGCCTTAACAGATATATAACTGTGATTCAAGTGTAACACTCAACAAAAAGCTAGAATAATGTAACAAAAAACATTGTTTCTTTCCCAATCAATAGAAGTGCAACAGCCCTTCCATCAAACTTCTGTGATATACTTCTATAATTTTGATAATGGAATAACGAGGCATGTTTTGTCACTGTCACTATATTATAAAAATGTCCAAAATTAACAAGGAAGGTTACGGTGTGACAATGAAAAAGTGTTGAAGAGTTATTTCTAACCTGCTACTTGACATAGGAAGACATATGGAATAGTCTTTTCAAATTTGGCATAATCTCGTTTCCTCCAATGTCCCCAGCCTGTGGAATTTATTTCCATTGTTTGACTGACAACAGATTTTATACCGCCTTTATTCTGTCTTGTGCTTGAACTTGCAATTTCCCAAACAGTTGCTGCAAGAAACCATTGAATCAAATTCATCTTTCCAAATATAAATTTATTCCAAAAGTAATGCAAACAACTTTGAAAGACCTGAATAGCACCTGCCTCTATTATGGAATAACAAAACCAACAAAAATCAAGCTAGATTGTTTACTAGCAGAAGTAACTACAAGATAGAAAAATTTTAAGAAAATCATTAATTTATGAAGCAGAACAGCCTCCTACATTCTCTTAACATAAAAAATTAACTAAGCCATAAGTGTGGTATTTAAACGCCCTGCGATGACTAAATTAAACATTTTAATATGTTTAATCAGGCCAGAATGGTTAGAAATTAGGTTTGTCGATTTTTTTTAACTACAAGGATATCCTAGATTTAGATCATAATTCTCAGATTCAGACTTGGCAAGGTTGACTCAACTTGTGACTCATCTCGGACTCACCGACTCCGCAAAATGACAAATCCCTTGATATTTATAGACATTTAACAAATTAAACTTGTTTTGTGCACCCTTTATTGAATATAACTAAAAGACACTACAACATCATCAAATAGAAGCTAATTTGTCATCACGTACATAAATAAGGAACATTAATGTTAAATCCATCACATACATATAATGCAAATTGTAGCTAAATTTGTGAGGAATATGGAATTGAAACCAAAGGGGTTTTGGATGAAATGAGTTAAAAACTTTAAACCTTTAGATAATACTTGTTCTAGCTTCAGTTTGATCTTAGAAAGCTAGGATAGGTCATGGGTGGTTAGAGTGTCGAAGGCGTGTTGAATCTTGGAATTTGCTAAGTCTGAAATTTTTTGGAAAACCCCAAAATATTAACTCCAATGAAGCCCAAACATATCTCAAACATTCTAACAGTATTTATAAAAATATAACTTAAATTATAAGAAAGAAATCTTATACTTAAATATTATATTTGTATAAGTCATCTCAGAACCTGAACCAAGTGTTGAATTGTAAGTAAACTTGCAAGCATATGCTTGGACCCGACCATAAGGAGTCATTGTGGGCTCTAGAAGAGTTGGCAAGGTAGAGTTACCTTAAGGTGTTGAAAATTGTGATCTCACTAAGCTTTTGTTGTGAACACTCTGCATCAATACGTGGTCATGATGTTGAGCCTTGTAAAGTTGCAACTACTGAGGTTCAACGTTTTTGTTATGTTGTCTTACAAAAATATGAACAAGAAAAGGAATTAAAACAAAACAATTAGCAGAGTTAGCTCAGATTGGTTCCACTTCCCATCCACACTCATCTAGAACTGCTTTTGTTTCTAGTTTTACACCCATAGGTTCAATAAGTTGTGTTGGAGAAGGTTCTTCCCTTCCCCCTATCATCCTAGTGCTTCTGCTAATGGTACTGCTTCTACATCTATTCCTTGCACTGCTAGTGGCGTTGCCTGTGATAGTAGTACTAGCATTATGCCCGTGATAGTAGTACTAGCATTACCTTTCGTCCTAGAGTCAGAAAATCTAGGTTGGACAATTTTTTTGTACCATGTTCCACTCCTGGTGCACAACCCTCACTTGAGAGCTTGGGCTAGAATAGGGAGATCCATGAAAGTGGAAGAAGAGCAATTTGCAAGCTTTGGTGTCTCTGCAACATTCCATTTATAGCAGCCAGGTACTTCAACTTCATTGATATTTGATTGTTTAAAGTTTTTAGTTTTACTTTTAATTTTGAAAATAAAATTTTATAATTTTAACTTGATGTTGAAATATGTTAATTTAAATGTTTTTATAAATGTAACACGATTCCTTATTGGCATGGGATGATTGATGCAGTTTCCATCTATGATGCGGGGTTTAAAGCCCCCAGTTAAGATGAGTTGAGTAGCCCTCTCTTACTAGAAATGGTTGAGGAGATGAAACTTGAGTAGGAGAACCATAGAAGGATTTGAAGCCAAAGGGAGTGTACCATTATGACAGATGGATGGACAAATAGGAGGAAAAGGACTGTCCTAAATTTTCTTGTTTCTACCAAAGGTAAGTCATCATTTTCTACTTCTCAAAGTCTAAAATTTAATGTATTATTGAATAACTAATATTTTGTTTTATTGATTATTCAATGATAATTATTTTGTTTTATTTTCACTTTCAGGATCCACCATATTTTTAAAGTCTATAGATGCTCCTCACATGTCAAAAATGCAAAATACTTATGTGAAGCTATTGGAGGTCACAAGGGAGGTACGGGAAGAGAATGTTGTCTAGGTGGTGACTGATAATGCAACTAATTATGTTGCTGCAAGTAAAATTTTAACTTCTAAGTTATAAATTTTTTATTTTAGTTTTTCATTAAATTTTGAAAATTAAAAGTTTTTTAACACGTCTAAATTTTTAATTGTTTACTTACTAATTTAAAATTGCTCCAGTAAAAACTTTTGATGGAGAGACACCCAAGAATCTTTTGGACTCCATGTGCGGCCCATTGCTTCGATCTTATGTTAGAGGATATTAGCAAGATTGGATGGGTGAAATCATGTGTTGATAAGGCCAAAAATCTTTGCAAGTTCATATATAATCATGCCTTGGTCCTCAGCATTATGAGGGAATACACAGAGGGAAAGAAGTTAGCTCGTCCCTATATCACAAAATTTGCCTCTAATTTTATCACACTAAAATCCTTGTTGAGGTCAAGGTTGCCTTTCAGGTGCATGTTTGTTGGTCCAAAATGGACTTCCTCATCCTTTGCCACCACCCCTACAAGGATAGATGCAACAAAATGCATTTATGATGAAGAAGGTTTTTGGGAGCCATATATAGAGATTGTGGAGGTAAGTTAAATTTTAAAAGCTTGTCTTAAAATTTATAAATTAATTTATCTCATACATATTTTTATTTTATTTTCATTATGCAACTTTGCAAAGTTTCACTATTCACTAAATTGTTTTTTTGTTTAATTGTTTTGTAGATCACTGAGCCCCTTGTAGCCCTCCTACGAGTTGTTGATGAGGAGAAGCCAGCTATGGGCTACATATATGAGGGCATCGATAAGGCCAAGGAGGCTATTAGAGCCAAATATGTCGGAGTTGAGGACAAGTATGGCCTTGTTTGGGACATAATTGATAGGAGATGGCAAAATCAGCTTCATAGACCCATGCATTCAACAGCCTATTACCTCAATCCAGCATACCATTTCCGTGATGATTTCAACACAGATGGGGAGGTTCTTAGTGGCCTATACACTGTGATATCAAAGATGGCCACTAATGCCACAAATATATTGTTTGAGATGGATGCCTATAATAATGCAACAACGCTCATTTTTTCAGGTCAAATTTGCAAAGGTCATATAAAATTGCAGCTTAAACCTTATACATATATACTTCTAGTTTCTAACTTTCTAGCTTTAAAGTTTGAAATGAGACTAATATTTTTTTCTTTTCCTTTTTTCAATATTCAGATAGATGGTGGCAAATGTTCGGGCCTTTAACCAAAAACCTTCAAAAAATCGACATCTGCATATTGAGTCAGCCAAGTAGTGCTTCTAGATGTGAGCACAATCGGAGTATGTTTGGGCACATCCACTCAAAGAGGCGGAACAAGTTGTCTATGGAGAAAATGAATAATGTAGTCTTTGTGCATTACAACCTACACATTAAGACCAAGGAGATTTTGGAGACTGACACCTCTCTGATTACTCTAAAAGAGGTTGATCCAGAGTCTGACTGGATCACTAAGGGTACTGATCCTGTCTTTGATCATGAGGTCCTAGAGTGGGTTGACAAGGCAAACAGAGAGGCTGAGGTTGTGGCTACGGCAACAGAGGAGTAGAGAACTACAATTGTTCCTAGTGGCACCTCACAGGCACTAGCAAAGACTACAGTGGATCCTAGAGGCACCTCACAAGCTGAGGCTATGGCTAATCAATTATTCAGAACCTACCTTAGATGCCTTACTAAGAGGCATATTATAGATTATACATAGGCTAAGGCTGAGGATGAGGATGAGGACTAGGAGCCATAGCTATAGTCTTGTTTTTACCTTTTGTTTAACTTAACATATGATTGGAACATTTCACGATGATAATTGATTTCATGGATTTCATGGATTCAATATACATTTTGATGGGTTTCATGGATTTTATATATCTATGTTTTCTATTTCCTTCAGCTACTATTTAGTTTTAGTATTTAGCAATTCACCTTTGTACTTCTGTAAAATGTAATCAATGTATATTTATGTATGTAATCAAATTACCTTCTATTTTATGATGTCATTGTGTCTTTAAGCTTTATTCAATAATAGGTGCATGGAATGTTCTTTAAATCCTAAAAAAACTCAAAATTTCAAGGGTTTTGTCACTTTGCCGAGTCACTAGCGACTCTGAGTCAAGTCATAAGTCAAGCTACACTTGCCAAGTTTGAGCCAGGTCCAAGTGTTGTTACTTTGACTGTAATAACCCTCAAAAGATGATAGCTTAATTAAACATCAATTTTTCTTAACAAGAGTAATGGTTTGACATTTCGTCAAACACTTTGAATGAAATCTCTATCTCGTTGTTTTTTATCTTTAGATTACTTCCACTTGCTTGTTGTAATAACCCTCCTCAAATCTGCTCTCAAAAATGCTGATGAAAGCTCAAGGAATTTCATCAAACAATTCACATGCAAGGGACGTATGGCTGATATAGTATTTCAGCTGGCTTCAAATGACTTTTTCTTCAATTTGCATCAATGAGAATCTTGTGTTGGAAGACTACAATGGACTACACAATGACTTAACATGAGTGTGCTACTAATTTTGACAATATTCAGTGCATATATATGATCTAAGCATGAGAAATGAACACTTACAGCCAACTGGCATTTTTACAAACAGTTGGTATGCAAACTAACTAGCTGATAAATAATGATATTAAATTGCTTAAATGACACCAGCAACTATTATCTTTTTAATTGCAATAAAAATTACAATGCTCATGAAATATGGCCAAGACTTTGGCATTTACATGGATTACAAAATGATAATGCTGGTATAATGCACACTTACAGCTGAAAGCTTATAACACCCTAAAAAGCAATACTAACAAAGAACCTGGTTGTAGATGGCTGTAATAATTTCCTTCAATGCTGCCCTTTCTGTTTTGCTTTTTTCGAACTGCTTTTTTCGGCCTGCTTTTTCGGTTCTACATTTTCGGACTGCTTTTTTCGTACCCGCTTTTTCAGCCTGCTTTTTCGGTTCTGCTTTTTCGGAATGCTTTTTCGTATCTGCTTTTTCGGATTGCTACTATGTTGAATCTCAAGACCATATCTTTCAATGGCGTCAAGATTTCCAACTTGAAGGGATTTCGTCCTTCAAACTATTGAGATATAATCTCCAATTTCTTTGATATTTCCAAGCATACTGAAATGAAGCTCTTCCCTTTCTTTTATAGTGTTCTCACAAGAGCTCAATCTTTCGTTTTCTCAATGTGGGATAAAACATCACTCCCTTTATGTAATGTAACTTATGTCTCCAATGTGTTATAAAATAAAGGGGACTCTTTTAATTTAAATATTTCCCACAAACTATAGTCTATGCATTAATAAAGTTAAATATTTAAATTTAACTTTATAAAATAACTTTATCAATACATAACAAATCTTATCAATGATAAACAAGTCTTCTTGCCGATTTTAAACAATTACCATCGACATACCGCTGCCACTAGATGTCCGACCATATCCAAGATGACTTAGTATAAATAGTAAGTATGCCCAAAGTTGCCTCAAAACCCCTCAAAATGACCTGCAACTGAAACTATTTAGGCCAAATGGCCTCTAAGCCCCTTTAATGTCCTGGTTAGCCTACGGGACCGTGGGGAAATAGGCTAACGACAACATCATGCTATGAATGCTAAAAAACAAAGGGGATATTACACTTGTAATGGTTCAAATTTAGTTTAGACAAATGCAAATGGTTATTAGATGTCCAAACCAAGAAGCTGAAGTACAAATGCAATCTTTTTTGACCATTCAAATACATACATATCATTTCAACCTGTGAAATGTGCATCTATAGCCAATAGACATTTTTACAAACACTTGGCATGCAATCTGATGACCAAAACAAATAACTACAACTCATGAAATTTGCAATTAAATGAAGAACATGTAGGTAACTTCTGTAGATATCAAATTGCAGTAGATTTGTATGAGGAACAACATACAATAGTATACTCCCTCCAACTTAAGGCAAATTGTCATGTCCCCTTCTCAATTCGAGTACCTAGCGACAGGATTAATCTATTTCCACATCCGGATAGATTAACAGTATGAATTAATAGGATGTCTACCAATCACGTCGAAGGGTTGTTTCATATATTCCAGTATTTTATTAAAGTTACTTTATGATTATTAAGTCATTTACTTTATAAAGTGACTTAAGTGACTACAAGACGAAAATATGTTTAATCCCACATTCCTTGTACATAGTGCTTGGGATGAAATTCGAAGTTATAAAAAAGGAGTTGCATTGGGATTTACAACACACAAGAATTTATGAACTAAAATATTCTAAGTCCTGGTTGCTTAAATGTGACTGGTCAGAATCTCGAGGACGAAAACCCTTGAGACATTAGAAGCTGGACATAGCCCCAATCTTTTTATTGGTGCCTATATCAGATCATTCAAAAGGTTGGTATGGCATTCTGGAATTTTAATTGCATTTACAGTTGGGAGTCCACGTAAGGAATTTTTCAACATTTCCTTGGGCAAAGGAAGTAGGAGAGAGACGTCTTTGGGCTTACGCGTCATTTACTACTACAGATTTACTGGAGCCATTAACGGCAGGAGAAGATTGTTTTCCTAAGTATGACAGTCTCTGCAAGTACCATCACTCCCAGTCGTGGTATGTTTTGGATGTCACTCACATAATAGTAAGAAGGGAAAGCCAGTAGCCGCGGCCAAAGTATTTGTTCAAACTCGACGTCAGTTCTTTTTGAGGATAATGTGAATGGTAGTGGTTAAATGTTTCTAGCAATGAGCCAGATTGCATTGAGTCGCCATTCTTCATTAGCAAACAGGTGTTTACCAACACGTAGGGAGTATTAATGAAGTGAAGGGAGCCGACTGATTAGAAGGGACTGTGAGTCGACTACATTCCTCCATCATCAATAGCAACTCGGGTAAGATTGCAGACTTGTCCATTTAGAGTCATGTCTTCAATAGTATATGAGGCCACAGCAGTTTTCAAGGAGTGCAGACGTGGTTAGTGTTAAGGACATACTCGGCATTATATCCAATGGTGGCCGGTTAGGAGTAGGAGTGTGAGCCGGAAGTGATATCCTTGGGCATCATTAGTTCTGGACAAATTCTTCATTATTCACGGGTTTGTCATTTCTTTTTTTGCATTTCATTTATATGATAAAAATTTGTATTGGAAGTCTATTGCCAGTTTAGTAAGGTTGTAATTGTCAAGCATCATTTCTAGGACCAATCTTTTGGTTATCCAACTTATTAAGTATTGGGAATATTGATTGTCATATCCATTTTCTAGTATGATTTATGTAGAAGCTATTTTATAAATTGAACAGTATAATTTGTTAAAAGAATAGCCAAAGTGGCAATTGTTTGACGAAATTCCTACAAATCAGATCCTTACTGTTTGATCAAAACTAGCTAAGTTTATTACAGTGGTATCAGAGCCACAAATCTTGCCAGCTTGTGGGAAAAATAATTATTTCCAGGTTTCATTAAACAAAATGATAGCTGGGAATGAGTAAAAGGCAGTATAAATTCCGTCATCTTCAGCTGGAACAGACAGAATCTTCAGAACATCTTGTAGTGGAAGACAGTTATTCAGTAGATGAGGAAATAAGTTTTGGGCCAGAAGTACAGGTTGAACAAACTACTAGAGTTGAACAAGTTCAGGAACAAGCACCGGCTTCTCCAATGGCACAAAATGCAGAAGCACCGGATAGGGAAGTAATGGAGACCTTACAAGCTATTAGAGATGGGCAGAATAACATTGCTACAGCATTACAGCAGCTTACAGGTGCCATGCAGCAGTTAGCTCCAATAAATAGAGAAGCACTGAGTCACCACAGTGGAGATGGTAGCATAGCAGGGTCACCCCGTGCAGCAAGAGCTCGTACTTGGAATACAGATAGACCCTTGATGCCCGTTTTTGTGGGAAATAATGCTGAAGAGGAAGTTGCTCAACCTGCAGCCCTAGCTTTGTTACCTGATAATGTTATGGCAATGTATGACAAATGAGATCTATTTCCTAATCCAGTCAAACAAAATTTAACTTTTGTTTAGTATATGAACCAAAAGAGGGAAGCAGAGAGACCTCAATAGGATAGGAGGCCCAAGGTACAAAACAGGGATCTAAAACATGCTATGAATAAATTAACCCTTCCCACTTTTGATGGCAGCAATAAAACTTCAGCCAGGGCATGGATTCATAAGCTAGATAATTACCTAACACTCAAGCCCATGTCAGAAACGGAAGCTATCAGATTTGCCAAGATGCATCTTGAGGAAGCAGCCTATGATTAGTGGCATCATCAATTAGTCACCCAAGATCACGGTCTCATCACTTCATATGAGACTTTCAGCTCGAAGCTGATTACTTGTTTTAACAGGAAGGACATCGAGGTCTACTATAAGGATTTGGCTCAATTACAGCAGAGTGGGACCTTGGATCACTCTATATATGAATTTCAGCGGATTCCAATGATGGTGCCGGCTATGTTTGAATAGCGTAAGGTGATGTTATTCACAGAAGAGTTGCAGGACAGATTTAGAGGTTTGGTTAAAGTTCTTAAACCAAACACCTTGGATGATGCTATTAAGATTGCCCATGATTTGGATTCACCTTCCTCACTGCTGCAACCTCATAAGAAATCCTATAAAGGATCAACTTCTTTTCAAGGGAATAAAAACCAGCAAAAGACAAACACCCCCAGATTGGACTTTGAGACACGTAATGAACTTAGGAGGAAGAAGTTATGTTTTACTTATACGGAGCCTTGGACTCCTAACCACAAATGCCTCGGTAAAGGCAAAATCCACTTCATTGAGGTCCATTTAGAGGAGGAGGAGGAAGAAGAGCCACAGGGATATAATAACACTAGGGACAGCGGGGAAGAAGAAGTTGAGGGGCAGCCCGATAAAGATAAGAAGAAAAAACCACCTACAGAACAGCCTCTTGTTATAGCCACCCTCTCTAGTGATCCGGCATGTCATCCTTTCAAGCTGAAAGGGGTTGTTAGAGGACAGCATATTATTTGTCTCTTGGATATAGGAGCCTCGCATAATTTCATTAGTACAGGGATGGTATCTAGGAGGGGTTTACAAATAGTTGTCATACCCGCATTTGATGTTAAGGTAGCTGGCGGTGAAGTTTTGAGGTGCACAAAGAAGGTAGCCAGTCTTCAAATACAATTTGATGGTTATCTTCTAGAGGCTGATTTTTACATAGTCGATTTGGATGGGTTGGATGCTATTTTGGGAAGACAGTGGTTGAGGACTCTCCGTAGATATACATTTGACCATGAGACTATGCAGTTAGAGTTCTTACAGGATGACAGATTGGTAATCCTTAGAGCCATACCAGATAGTGGCCCCAGAGTGATTTCAGCTCATAGGATGGAGGCTATTTTGAGACATGATGATATAGAGTGGGCGACACAGTGTTTCATCTCCTCAAAGGAGACACAGGATACAGGACAGCAGTATCATTATGACATTCAAACAGTTATAAATAAGCACAAGAGAGTGTTTGAGGATATACCTCTGGGAATCCCAACAGATAGAGGGTTTGAGCATATTATTGAGCTTGAGGAGGGAGCCAAACCCGTTATTACTACCACTTATCGTCACCCCAGGCACTACAAGGAAGAGATAGAGAAGATGATCAAGGAGCTTTTAGATATGGGCATATCAGACCCAGCTCTAGCCCCTTTGCTTCTTCAGTAGTGTTGGATAAGGACGGCACCCTTCGGATGTGTATAGACTATTGTGCATTGAACAAGAGAACAATTAAGAACAGGTATTCGATTCCCCACATTGATGAGTTACTGGATGAGCTTCACGGGGCAGTTTATTTCTCGAAGATGGACCTTCGATCAGGATACCTCAAATGTCAAGTCTGTGAGGATGATGTGCATAAGACAGCTTTTAGATGCCATTATGGACACTACGAGTTTTTGGTGATGCCATTCGGGCTCACTAACACAACTGCCACTTTCTAGTCATGCATGAACCATATTTTCAAGAAAAAGCTAAGGAAGAGAGTATTGGTTTTCTTTGATGACCTTTTAATCTTCAGCAGGACTTGGGAAGAACATTTGCAGCATTTGGATGAGGTCCTTAGTCTCATGGAGGAGCATTTCTTATTTGCAAAAGAGTCTAAGTACGAATTTGGGCTAACTGAGATTCTCTATTTGGGGCATGTGATTGGTGCCAAGGGAGTTAAGGTGCATCAGGAGAAGATACAAGCAATTCTGGATCGGCCACAACCGAAAGATGTATCGGAGTTGTGGGGTTTTCTTGGTCTTTGTTCCTATTATTGGCAGTTTGCCAAGGGTTTTTCCAGGTAGCAGCACCCCTTACCGATCTGACACGGAAAGGGGCATTCAGTTGGACAGAGGATTCTGAGGTAGCATTTGATAAACTGAAATAGGTGATGAGTACATGTCCAGTGCTAGCACTTCCTGATTTTTCTAAGCCCTTTGTTTAAGAGTGCGATGCTACGGGAAGTGGAATAGGGGCAGTATTCATGCAGGACTGTCATCCGATTGCTTTTGAGAGCAAAGGACTGTCATCCCATTGCTTTTGAGAGTAGGAAACTTAGGGGCGACGAGTTGCTATATTCCACCTATAATAAGGAGATGCTAGCTATAATGCATGCCTTAACCAAATTTAGGCAATACTTGGTGGAAAGTAAATTTACAGTTAAGACCGATCATAACAGCTTGTGCTACTTCCTGGAACAGAAGGAGTTGAACAAAAGGCAGCAGAAATGAGTCAACAAGATACAAGCTTACGATTTTTACATTGAATATGTCAAAGGGAAAAATAATATAGTTTCTGATGCTCTTTCCCGACGACCCCCAGTGCTAGCATGTTACACCATTTCTGAGATTTCAGTAGATTGGAGGTCCCGGCTATTAGTGGACTATTCCAAAAATGCTCATGCTTGTCAGATTTTGGATGGTATACTTCAGGACGAGTGGTACAAGGTAATGAATGATGTTATATATTACAAAAACAGAATCTACCTAGTACCTGAATCTAAACTAAAGGAGGATATTATGTGCACCGTACATGATGCACCATCAACAGGGCACCCAAGTTTTTTTAAAACCTACAGGCAGATCAGGGAGAGATTCTCTTGGGAGGGGCTTAAGGACGATGTTTTGTAGCATGTCAGAGAGTGCCAGACTTGTCAGCAGAACAAGTTTGAACAGGGCTTTCTTGTAGGATTACTTCAACCTCTCCCTATTCCAGCCCAGAGGTGGGAGAGCATCTCCATGGATTTTATTACTGGCTTGCCAACGGTCTAAGGCAGGGACTGCATCTTTGCAGTGGTGGACAAATTGACCAAATATGCACATTTCTTCGCAATTGCCATAGACTGGTCAGCCTCTTAGGTAGCTGAGCTATTTTTTCGAGAAGATTTCTAGCTCCATGGATTACCCAGGACTATTGTGAGTGATAGGGATAGTAGGTTTCTCAATACCTTTTGGCAGGAGATTTTCAGATTGACAAGTACAGAATTGACTCCTGGCACTAGCTATCACCCACAAACGGATGGTCAAACCGAAATACTGAATAAGTGGGTGAAAGGGTACTTGAGGAACTACATTGCAGGGCAGTAGAGAGCATGGGTTAAGTGGTTGTATTTGGGGGACTATTGTTACAACACCACCTACCATATTTCCATTCAAATGACTCCTTTTCGTGCCCTTTATGGTTATGAGGCCCTTTCTTTTATTGATTTGGCATTACAGGACAGCCGGGCACCACTGGCCAAAGATTGGATTATGGACCAGCAAGATATCCTCCTAGCTCTCAAGGATAATATTCAACAGGCATAGAATCAGCAGAAGTTATATGCTGATCAACATCGCACTGAGCGGAGTTTTGAGGTGGGTGATAGAGTTTTTCTTCGTCTATAGCCTTATAGGAAAAGCTCCTTGAAGAAAAGCAGGTCCGAGAAACTTAAGCCCAGATTTTACGGACCTTATTGTATCACCAGGAGGATTGGGAGGTTGCGTATGAGTTGGAGCTACCTGGTGATAGCCAGATCCCCAACGTCTTTCATGTTTCGTGCCTCAAGAAGGCAGTAGGTCAGCAGATTGTGCCTTCAGAGAGTTTGCCTCCGCTTGATGAAGTAGGTAAACTCATTTTAGTACCAGAGGAGGTGAATGAGACCAAGGAGAGGAAGTTATGTAATAGAACCGTCAAAGAATATCTGATCTGATGGAAAGACTTGCCATATGAGGACGCCACTTGGGAAGGTAAGTCTATATTGCAGCACCCAACATTGAGATTGCTTGAGGGCAACCAACCCCAAGAAGGGAGGACTGTCATGTCCCCTTCTCAATTCTAGTACTTGGCGACAAGATTAATCTATCTCCACATCCAGATAGATTAACGGTATGAATTAATAGGATGTCTACCAATCACGTCAGAGGGTTATTTCATATATTCTAGTATTTTATTAAAGTTACTTTATGATTATTAAGTAATTTACTTTATAAAGTGACTTAAGTGACTATAGGATGAAAATGTGTTTAATCCCACATTCCTTGTACGTAGTGCTTGGGACAAAATTCGAAGTTATAAAAAAGGAGTTGCATTGGGATTTACAACACACAAGAATTTATGAACTAAAATATTCTAAGTCTTGATTGCTTATATGTGACTGGTCAGAATCTTGAGGACGAAAACCCTTGAGACATTAGGAGCTGGATGTAGCCCCAGTCTTCTTATTGGTGCCTATATCAGATCATTCAAAAGGTTGGTATGGCATTCTGGAATTTTAATTGCATTTACAGTTGGGAGTCCACACGAGGAATTTTTCAGCATTTCCTTGGGCATAGGAAATAAGAGAGAGACGTCTTTGGGCTTAGGCATCATTTACTACTACAGATTTACTAAAGTCATTAACGGCAGGAGAAGATTGTTTTCCTGAGTACGGCAGTCTCTGTAAGTACCATCATTCCCAGTCATGGTATGCTTTGGATGTCACTCAAGTAACAGCAAGAACGGAAAACCAGTAGCCGCGGCAAGAGTTTTTGTTCAAACTCGACGTCAATTCTTTTTGAGGATAATGTGAATGCTAGTGGCTACACATTTCCAGCAGTGAACCCGATTGCATTGAGTCACCATTCTTCATCAACAAACAGGTGTTTTCCAGCACGTAGGGAGTATTAATGAAGTGAAGGGAGCCGACTGATTAGAAGGGATTGTGAGTCAACTACATTTCTCCATCATCAGTAGCAACTCGAGCAAGATTGCAAACTTGTCTATTTAGAGTCACGTCTTCAGCAGTATACGAGGCCACGGTAGTTTTCAAGGAGTGCAGACGTGGTTAGTGTTAAAGACATACTCGGCATTATATCCAACAGCGGCCAGTTAGGAGTAGGAGTGTGAGCCGAAAGTGATATCCCTAGGCGTCATGAGTTTTGCATGATTCTTCATTATTCACGGGTCTGTCATTTCTGTGTTTTTGCATTTCATTTACTCTATTGCCAATTTAGGAAGGTTGTAATTGTCAAGCATCATTTTTGAGACCAATCTTTTGGTTATCCGACTTATTAAGTATTGGGAATATTGATTGTCATATCCATTTTCTAGTATGATTTATGCAGAAGCTATTTTATAAATTGAACAGTATTAATTTGTTAAAAGAATAGCCAGGGTGGCAATTGTTTGACGAAGTTCTTACAGATCAGATCCTTACTGTTTGATCAGAACTAGCTGAGTTTATTACACGGATCGCAATTAGCATGTAGTAGACTTTGTCCCCCATAAAGAAAACATCAAACTCCAAAGGAAAACACAGGTCTACAACTTATAACTTCTATCTCCAAACCCTTTCGAATCAGAACAATTCACTCACAAACATCAGCTTCTCTTGCACAATTAATGCAGTTGAGAAGATAAATCAAATTGCTATACTTTGACAGCAATTTGCACTACCAATTTCAAACAATCTTCCGCTATACTTCAGTAGTGGATAAAAAACCCTTATACTTCAGCAAGGGCACAAACTTCAAAGCCTTAGAAAGCCACAACGGAAACAAAACCAAATAAATATTCAAGCGTGCTTTTCCCAATGAAATGAGCTCATATTCATAATGCCTTTGTTGACAAAAGTTTCCAAAAAAACTCACCTTCTAAAATTGTGAAAGTTTCCCAAATGAACTCAACTTTTGAAATTGTGAAAGTTTCCCAAAAGAACTCAGCTCTTGAAACTTTCCAACTTAACTCTTTCAGTAACATTTAATACCTAGCTCAGGCATAATATTAATGAAATAAATGGCCCTTTGCAATGATGACTCAACCCTCAACTTAAGTGATATTATAAAATTAAAATATAACTTTATAAGAAGTCAATTAATGATTTAATAATAATTAGGCCACTAAAAATATTATAACTCCCAAAATACTCATCATTTAAATATGTCGTCTGAAATAGGAGTCACACCTATTATTTCTCCATGTGACCAAATGCAGTTTCCAAAAATAGAAAGGGTCCATCTCAATCGCCACCCAACTTACCAGAAATTGTAAGCACACAAAACTAAGCCCAAATGAAGTCCGATCTGAGCCAAATGAAGACCAACCTATAACTTACCAAATTGTGAAGAAAATAAGACCCTCCAAAGCCAAGCCACTGCCTCAAAAGACCCTCTATCCAAAACAATTAGCCTATAAGGATCACAATAATAGGCTAATCTCTCAAACTCCGATATTGGCAAAAATGGGGATATTACATCCATCACAAGCTCAATATCACCACCTTTACCATTAGAACAAGAAAGCAAATATAGGACCAAACCAATCTGAAGATAAATTTATCCAAATGCATCGGAAAGAGTTGTGAAGCTAGGCATATGATCCTCACAATGCCTAGACAATGCCATAAAGATTGCATAAGATAAGGAGCGCACTAGATTGATCACTACCTAAAAACTTAAAACTACCCAGATGCAATCGAGCATCAAACAAACTGAAAGGAAATTATTTTGGGCGATGCAAGATTGCCAAGAAACCAAGATGCTCTTGCATCAAGGATCGATTCCAACACAATGGGTTTTTTGTTCTTTTATGCACTGATCTACGATGGATTTCTACGAATTTTGTCTATTCAGGGACTACTAAAAATTGAGTACTTCAATGGTATGATGAGCAAAAGTTGGGGAGCTTACAATCTATAAATCTCACTATATTTCTACATATAACAATTTGTTTTGTTTGACATCAATTAAAAATCTATCTAGTAGTACTTCTTTATGTAACTCGATGCTCAATCACAAGGTTCAAGTTCAAGTTCATGTTTGACCACAATAAAATTTGAATGAAATTTGACGACGGAAAAACTTCAAAAAAAAAATAGTTATTAAGTTTGCCTTATATAAATTTTATTTTTTAAATATATAATAAATTTAAATTATGAAAATAAATAATATTATACTAAATTTAAATAATTTTCTAAAATTTTAAAATACTAATAAATTTCATTTAAGTTAAATATTTCAATTTGTATATTTTAAATTTAAATAATTTAAATCTCCATATTTTATATTTTGTATGCTCAATCCCATAAACCTCTATTGGTTTTTCATGGACATTAATATTATTATCTTATCTAGCAAATATTTTAATTTATCAAAAAATTTGATAGACTTATCAAATGTTGGTATTACAAGATTAAAAAAGAATAATATTAAATTGAAAATAAAGTAGTACCTATAAATATAATAATAATGTTAAATGCATAGACTAAATATTTAAAAAGACCACTTGTTATCGCTTCAATAATGTGTTTCCATCGTTGGGATAGGAGAGCTTTTGTTTGATAGCGACATGGAAAATTGATGAATTAAAAAACAACTGACAGGAGTCATTTCGACCAGCAAGCTTGGAATGGCTGTTTGCAATCTTCCAACGATTGAAATGGTCAGTTGTTAGATGCATCGATTAATCTTATTCTGTATTCAGCCAACTCTTGACTTCCGCAGCTCCACATTTCTCCTTGGTCCCACTCAACGTTATGTACTAATGGTGAAAAAATTTAATTAGAAACCCTAATAAAAAATGCTCACCATTTACCATACAAATTTCACACGAATTTTAAAGATTTTTATGTAGGAATTTAAGGTTCATCAATTTCGAACTTCATGGCCAAAATTCAGCGAACCCTGTGACTTAGACTAGATGTACCTATGGGCTGTTTGAGCTTATTTTAGTTAAATACACAACCTCTTTTCTTCTACAAATATTTATCTCTAAGAAGAGAATGGACTCACACTGAAAAACACCTATGCAGCTATGCCGCTAAGAATTTTTATTGAAGTTTACTAAAAAGCTACCAACTACAAGAGATAATACATAACCATCACTATTTCAATGAATACATAACTTTTCTTCTGCAAAATTGTATCTGTAACAGCAGAGTGGATTCACGCTGAAAAAGCCCTGTGTAACTATATTGTTAAAAAGAATTTGCAGGTAAAGAATTATGGTACGGCTAACAAAGAAGTTCAAATTAAAATATTGTCCACTATAAGATGATATAAAGAAATATGCCACAAATATGGAATCGTCCAAATAATGTATGATTTAAGTACAACAAGCAACATTGTCTCATTAAGACAAATCAAACTTGGAAAACCAAGTTTATCCAATCCAACTACCACTTTAGTTTTAGACTTTGACTCTGTTCTTTTTGCTTCATAATTCTATAGTTCCTCTGACTCAAGGGAGATTAAATCTTACAGTTTAGCTTGATTCGGCTAATACCAGACTTTTTGGGAGATTTCTTGTGTGTCGTTGATGTTTGCAAGATAGCTGCATAGTAGAAAAAGAACTTGTCAAAATATTGGCAATAAAAAAAATATAGAATAATTTTCATAAAATATATCTCAATCTACTGGGAAATTCTTTCTACTTGTGTATTCTCATAAGCATTCATAACAAACAACATAGCAAATAAATTTTCACATAAAAAATGATTATTGGCACAAATTGAACATCCACTCAATACATTTTAAAGTTTCACAGTTCTATGATTGTTTTAAATCTTTTCCTTTTGCTTTGTGTAAGTGTTGTTTAAATATAGGTTGTCATTTACACTGCAACACAACCAGAATTACTCAAGAACAAAATTGAAATGCTTGATTCTCATGAGAGATTGCATATTGTTCAAATCATTTGCTAGATAAGAAATATTGTTTGCCAAAAGGACTCCAAAGTGGACCTTAAAGAAACAACCTCGCATTGTGTCATCTAGTGACATTGCTATGGACGGTTATTATCCCAGTTGGATCATTAAAACTTTGTAATCTAAATTGTCTGGGCACTTTTCTCAATCAATGGTCAAATTCTCAGCAAGATCAAGACATCCAAGTCCATATGGATGTTTAATTAAGGTTGCAAATTATTTTGAAGCTTTACCCACTCTGATTACTTTTTGTTCCCAGACTATTTTTCTTAGTCCTATAAGCACCCCTGATTAACCATTATAATGATTATTTTATTATAATCATACTCACCAACTTTGGTCATTTGGCAATCTCTGTCACATTTTCATTAATAAGAAATTGTACAAGATAAACTTAAATTTCACTTTGGTGGTACATCCATAGTGCACATTAATATATGTTAACAAAAAGATAATGTTTAATCAACTGTTAAAATCAATGCAAATAAGACTCCTAGCTGCAATATCTAAATAATACAAAACTAGTTCATGGATACACGACTACCTCTAATACATATGCAAACTCACTCAAGGTACATAATGGGTTGTTAAAGTCATTATCAATATATATTGGATGACTATATTTAATATATAGAAATAGATATTGCCCATAAGTTACGAATAAATTGTGTTCATAGGGTCATTATATATATATATATATATATATATATATATATATATATAATGATCAAACAGCCCATTATTCACCTTGAGTATAAATAAGCATCAAAATTGACACATAAATAAGGCTTTGTCTTGCACACTATATCAAGTAAATTTATTTAATAAAGATACATAAAGTACACTTTCCCAACTAACTAAATTTATTTTGATTATATTTAATGGGCAGATTAGTTATACTTTCCACACTAACTAAAATTAATTTGTTTAAATGAAATGGATAGATTATTTATACTTTCTGCACCAACTAAATTGAATTAAATATAGTACTGTAAGAAATGAAAGCTCTTGCTAAATTAAATATGGTACACAAAAATGAAAACTCTTACTGTATGTTCCATCTTGATCGCGGAACCATTGTCGCGAAAGCAAAAAATCTCTTTTTGAGTGCCACCTACAAATCAGTTGATCCATTGCTAGTTTTAATTGATTAATTGTGCAAAAAGATACAAAGTTATTAGCATGAACAGATAAAATTGTACAAATTGTTTTAGAAAATGATGATATCATATAATTATTTAGCTTTAATGTAAACTAAGAAACTCTACTATTTTACTAAGAGATTTCTCTCTTCTACATATGTCTATAATTCCCAAAATTAATTAAAACAAGTGACATTAATTGAAGAGAGAGAGAGAAAGAGCAAAACTATGTTAATCTTCACAGATTACCAATACAGATGAATGGGATTTGAAAAAATAACTAGAGACAAGAGCAAGAGGAAGTGAAAAAGAAGTTCCAACTAATCAAACCATCTACTCCATAAAAGTTACTAGTTAGTATCATTTGTTTATCATTCACAAAACTAGTTCAAATAAAAAAGCAAAATCATAGTTTCTCTACTTCTTTTAAACTATGGAGATGGTGATAGCACTGGAATAGAAACTACAACACCTAAAGCACAAAGGACATTTGAAATACACATGCAGGCAATCAAGATAAAAGGACCTTACTTGCTTATATATTTTGGGTCATATGTTCCATAAACTATATCATTGTGTCCATCAATGCGCTCAATCAACTCCAGGTCACTAGTCAACATGTCCCATCTTCAAAAAATTATATTTCAAATATTTATTAGTTTAACAACTATAAATGGTGCAGGACTCACACATTCCAAGACAGAAGTTGCTTGCAAGAAACATACTTACTCGTATCTTTTTGACTGGTCGAGACTGATGACCATCTCAAACACTGCATCTGGACTAGCATCCACTACACCAACAGATTTCATAAGGAGAAGTTTATCCCTCTGCAGTCATACATCTTTGTATTACCAAACACAAAGTTTACAATCTTCTGGAAAAGATGCTCTGGAAGGTAAAGATTATTTATATAAGATCATTTTTCACACATATTCCCAAGGGTAAAGATCATATTGGCTATGACATTTACATACAAGGAAATTTGAAAGTGCAATATTTTACATGTATAATTTGCTTTTACTTAAAAACAAATAAAACTGTAAGTGGATAACTTCATAGTAAACTGAAATTCCTATGTTGCATTCTCAATGACTTATGTCACCAGATCATAAATTGATCATGAAAAGTTAGAATTCAGTTAAACTAGGCCACAAATCTAACTTATATATCAAAATGACTAAGGTAAAACACTGTTAATTTTTCCTTCTTCAAAACAATTATATAAAGTCCTACAAACATTGTAAAATGGTTATATTCAACACCTCAGGGTCATTAAATAACTAAAGAAAGCTATTGAAATAGCTCAAAGAGGTAGAAAATATGAATATTTCTCATAATATGATGAATTACAGAGTGTAACATTTTCACAATAACTATGTTGCAAGATATGTGGGTTTGGTTCTCTGCACCCTTAATGGATCTACCCATGTCTGGGTTTGATTGGATGTGCCCAAGATGCGCCCCCAATGAGCCAAGTTCGTTGTGGGCATGCACGTATGTACCTCCAATGAACTGGAGGCATCTAAGGCATACTCTAGGCCATAGTTGAAAAACTCATACTCAGCTACTTCTTGCCAAGGGGCAAAAAAAAAGGCAAAAAACCAGTGATTTATCAACAACTTAAAAAATTGCTTAAAATTAAATAAAAACGAATTGTTTTTGCAAAATTCAATGAGAAGATGTATCTATCATCAATAAATGAGTAAAAACAAAGAAACAAGTTGACTCTAGATATATTTAAATGCAAATAAGGTACAAAATGGCATCCTCATGTAGAATGTTGAAGAATGATAGCCTAATAGTATAAAGCAAAATTAAAATAACAAATTCGTTTTGTAAAACTATAAGTAAGCACAAGTACAACATCAAAATAGTCTAAATCTTCCTCTTCCCCTTCCTAGCAGCAACTTTGTGAGGGGTACAAGATCTAGTCCTAGAAGTGCATTGTGGTTGCGTCTCCTCCATTCACACAACTGGTTGTGACTCAACCTCCATCCTAGATGTAAATGATGTTTGTTACATCCCAAATTTTTGACCTAATTTTAAACTTGGTCATAACCGTTGGATTTAACGGATTTTTCTTTCATGATCATGTGATGTAAGTAGTTATTTATATCCGTTGTATTAATTGTTAATGAAGATGGTTGTTAACCATTAATTGTTATATGATGTTAGCAATTGCTTGATTTTGGAATTATGATTAATAATTTAAAGTCTTTTAAATTTTTATATGAAAATTATTATAAAATTGTTATTATGGCGGAAGTGTTTTCATGGGTGATTGCAGGAGAAGATGAAGGGGGGGAAGCATTGCTAAATGGGATCATCAGAATAGGATGTTCGCTTGGTTCAATCATCAGGATTGACAGGTATGACCTTAAACTTCTTTGGTAAGGACCTGACAACTTGAACACAAGATAAATTTGTGGGACCTGCATGAGCTATTAAATAAATAATCTAAGAAACATAAAATAATCTAATTAAAATATAAAATGTACCTCAAAGGATTTTAAATGATCTTTCATCATATTATTATAATATATGTGTATATAAGTACACATAGATATAAAAATGAAGGCACCATTATATTATAATAACTTAATAAAATGATGTCGCCTCATTAATATATTTACATGAACGTATGTAAATATAAATTATAACAATAATCGAATTATAACTTTCCAACTTTTCTTACATCCTATATATTTTTCCTTCTTGATTGTTACCGATTAAACATTAGGCAAAATAAATTGACAAATTCTTCTTATGTTACGGAAGCCAAGAAGTCACGACTTGTTCCTTTTAAATGGAAGCCGTGAGAAGAGGCAAATATCATATTTCATACACCCGACTATCTTTTTTGCTATAGTTTCTAGTATTCTTTCCACCTCCCCATAACACCCGACTTTCATACATTTTTCTTGTGTCGATTCTCTGTTATCCCAATCTACATTTTCAATTCACAAGCAATGCCATAAAAACTCTGTCATATGTGTTCTAATCACACTGAGGTTTAAGCATCTCTGCATTTTGGATACATCCACAGCAACTGAACGAGAGATGGTTACCAAGACGACTTGCGATACTTCAGAACAGACCCAAATTTATATCAGGTCATGTGAAAACCATCCAGTTCATGTTATTCCCATGTTATTTCTTTTGTAAAGCGATTTCCATAGTTGTCGCTGTACTGTATGATCACTTATAACTAAATAACTCCAAAGAGTTGCTTAGCAATAAGCATATTGAAGTGTTATAGCATGGACTCATAAACTATTTTGCTAATAGATTTTAAAGTCAGCTGATAAATATTTATGCAAGTTCTTTCTTTAAAACAAGATTGTGAAATGCTGGAAGATTGCAATATTCATGAATCAATAAGAGTCGGATGCTCTAAAATTTTGAACACCTAGGACTCAACAGCTATTTAGCCATGAAAAGGTGAAGAGGTGAGATGAAATCCTACAAGGATAAAGAGAGTAAAATCAGACTTGATACTTTAAAACAAAATAAATAAATCTAACTTAATAGCTCATGCTCATCCCTAATAACGTAACATGTTGTCAAGTCGAGCGGTGGTGATCGGGTCGTTGAGCCCATCAAAAATCCTTGGCCAAGGTAGTTTAAAGGCATGTTTGCCATCTAATGATCACTTGATGTCAATGGCACCAGTTATGCAAGCATGTCCGTTTCATAACTGTGCAAACATTCTAAACACCAGGATGCTCAGGTGGTTGGACTAAGAACATCCCAAGGCTGATCTTGAGGTAGGGAGGGTCTTTCTAATTCAATAGATTGTGTGGGAATAAGTATAGTCCGAGGTTGGGAGGTTAAGCCTATTGTTGTAAAGTTTTCACACCATCGCCCCAAAAATTTTGGGGACCCCCTTTTTTCTAATCGCCTTGGAAAAATTTTGGATTGTCCAACAATTTTGAGTTTTGAAAATTTTGAGCCTTGGACACCTTTAGGGCCAGTGGGGAGAAGGTTAGATTTATTTTCACCCGGTTTCAACTTGATTTTCTAGAGCCACCAATTTCATCCTTGAACCAAACAAATTTTAAAGAGCAACACTTGGTAGGATAAAATTGTAAATTTTGTACTTAGACATTTTTCTTTTGAAAATTTGGATATAATTGTGTAAATTTGGATAATTTTCAAAAATGAAAATTTTGTTAAATTTGGTCGTTTGGAAAATTTTGATTATTTTTGGTGAAAAAGATTAATTTTTGTGATGGTGAAATAAAATTGCAAAAATTGATTTTTGGCTTTAGAAGAAATTTTATTTTATTTTTGTCAAAAAAAATATTAAAAAATAAATAAATAAATTTATTGGCATAGCAAAATCGATTTGGGTAAGAAATTGCAAAAAATTGATTTTAATAGATTAAAATTGTCTTGAAAACTTTTTGCCTTTAATGAAATTGGTAATTTAATATTAAAAAATGGCTTTTGGTTAGCCAAAATCCTATTTTAATGACGTATTAATTACTAAATCCTCATTAAATGGAAATATTTAACATCTCCAAGGCACCATTTAATTTCTTTTTGCAATTTAGAACTAATTGGCAGTTTTAAAAGTTAATTTTCATCATGGCAAAATTAATTTTGGTTAAGTATTTAATTGTGGGCCATAATTTTGCATTAATTATTTGTTTCTCTTTCTCCCAGGGTCCAAGAAGAAAGTTGGGTATAAGAGGAGGCCTCTCTCCCATTTCTTCCTCACTTCTCACTTCTCCTTCTCAAGGTGTTGGTGATTTTGCAAGAGCAGATCTGCACTCTTCTTGCTTGGCGAATTTTGTGGAAGGCGAAATTTGTGGGAGCCAAAATTTGTGGAGGCCGAATTTTGTGGGAGCCGAAATTTGTGGGAGATAAAATTCTGATTTTTGCAAGTGGCTGCGATTTTTGCCCTAGGTTGAGAAATTCTATTTGGAGGTGAATTGCATGATAAATTTCTAATTTGCAAAGGGATTTGAACTTCTTGAAAGTCATATTCTAAGTACCAAAAAGTCGCTATAAGTTTACTGGTTAAGGTGAATTTTCATCATTTAGAGTTGCAAGGAGTGCTTAAGCTGACATCCATCTTTCGTTCTAGTCTAAGGATTGCTCCGCTTGGTTCTTCTTGCCTTTTGGTCCACCACTCTACCATCTTGTAATAGGGCGACGAGCATGGAGGATGATAGTGCAAGTAAGAATCCCAAGCGGGCGAACACTAAGAAAGACAAAGAGAATATGACGCCCAAAACTTCCTTCTTCTCGAAAATGAAGTGAATAACCAACACCAATATCTGTACAGTGGACATGATACGGATGAGGGGCAAACTAAAGGAAGGACAATCCCCCTTGGCAAAGAAGATGTGAACGAGACAGATTTTGGATCGAAGTTGGATGAGTTGGGAAAGGTTGCTATCAAGAAAAAGCATTTGGGCACCCTTTCCTCTCTCAACGCTTTTATTGGATTTGCAAATGAATATGAGAAGGATCATGAAAAGATGCTACAAGCAGCAAGCACCGTGGTGAAGTCAACAGAACTCAGGGCGAAGCACACACCTTGTCCTCCTATGGAAGAAGTTAACGAAAGGCTAGCTAAGTTCATTGCCTTAGCTAAGAAAATGAAAGAAAAGGGAAGAGTTATATTAGAAGATCATTTGATGTAAGCCCAAGTGGCAATTTCTCTTTCTTCTAGAATAGGACAAGTGTCTATTTCTAATTGGCCACCATTTTGGTGCCTTCTCATTGGTTGCCACCTTTTGCACTTTTTTCATTGGTCCATTGATGAGGTGGCAGCTTCTCATTGGCCAATGGGGTGGCAACCCTAATTAGGGTTTTGAGGATCCAATCTAGATCATTGATCTGGTTTTGATCTCCACCGTCCGTTGTATTTTTGGCCCCTATAAAAGGCCATTTGCTCTCATTTGTAAAGGGTTGGAGAAATTGTTGCGAAGATAATACCAAAATGCTCTCTTTTTCATTGTTGCGATTTGCATGTTGATTAAGAACATTGGGTATTATTGCATGTTTTCTAATTCCACTTAGTTAGATTTCCTTTCAAGTTGTTAAAGTTGGTTTCATTTCAAGTTGCTAAGTAGGAGTGAAGTAGATGGATAGTTGTATGGTAGCATTGGTAAATGTTTGATAGGGATCAATACTAGACCACTAGCATCCTAGCGGCTGGTTGGGAAGCTTTGTGTGGTAAGCTAGTTTATTATTCTTTTGAATCATTGCACCTGTAGAAGTGAGGCCGCTGGTCAGCTCTCATTAGGTTCGATCCCTGTCCATTTGTTAACCTTCCATTCATAGGAGTAGGAGTAGAATAGTAAGTAGCTGGGTAGTCGAAGCTTAGAGAAGCAAGTTAGAGGAGTAAGTTGAGTATTAGAACACATCCATTCACCTTCCACAAACATCGCTTTCCCATCAACATCATCACTAGCAGACACATCCTCCATCACCACCACCATCAACATTTTCTATCTCCACACATTTCACAAACCGAGTCACCATCACCTTCATTCCACCAAAGTCCAAGTCATCCTTGAATGAATAGCGTAAGGCCGCCTACGTGATTACCAATGAATCACATCGATAAAACTAAGCGAGTATCCAATGGTGTAAGGAACATTGGAGCTATTGCTTATGTCTTCATGAGTAATAACTTTTCAAGAGAGGAGTTGCATGTTTGATATCCCATATTGAATATTCAAATCCTAATATGTTATGTAAGTGATACAAAACTCGCATCAACACCTATGTCAATGCTTCTCCCTTCACCAAAGCCGAAGCTTGCACAACTAGCTAAAGACCCTCCGGATGATTCTTGTATGTTCTTTTCTTCTTTTCTTGTTAAGCATTTACCTATTTGTATGAAGATGGGATAGTTGATCGTTAATCTAGTTATTTTTAGTTGATCATAAATACAGTTATTTTTAGTTGATCGTTAATCTAGTTATTTTCGATCAATCATAAATGCAATTATTTTCAATTGATCATAAATATAGTTATTTTCAGTTGATCATAAATCTAGTTATTTCAGTTGATCCTAAATACAATTATCTTCAATAAGTCGTTAAACTAGTTATTTTCAGCCGATCATTGATATGGTTAAGGTTATTTCAATTGATTGCTAAAACAGCTAATGTCATATGAATTGGATTTTCAATTAACTATCATGAATGTTGGGTAATCTTTATTTAAACTGTCTTTGTTTTCGATATGAAAAAAAAACGTTTGTTACAATGTTGGAACTGGCAATGACTCTTCATCATCATCCTCAACCTCCTCAATGTCATCCAATCCCATTGTGACTCCACCCTCCTCCACAGCCTGCCTCTCCAGATCATAGATCTAAACCATCATTAGACTGTCTTGGGGGACGGAGGAACAAAGGAACAAGTTTCTAGAACAGGGGGATAGAGGGACCTTAATTTGGGGACAATGGCAAAGGGGTGGAGGGTGCGGACTATATATAGTATATACCATACATATGGTAGTTAAAATGCTAATTATGAAAAGATGTATAAAAATATAAGACATAAAGATGTAAAACACTAATTTACTGAAATTCAAATACTCAAGTCTTCAACATTAAACATGAAAGTGGAACATTGAACAATAAGTATCAAAATTTTAAATACTAAAATGAAGAAATGAAAGAGTTCTAACTTCTATTATATAAATATTAAATAACAATAAACATAGATACCAAAAGTATGAGGGCCGCATCATAGAGCTAATTAAATTGAGCAACATGATATGATATTCAATACACCCAATAGAATATTAAAACATGTTTAATTTTTTTAAACATTCTTTTTTTTGGGTTGGGAAGCGCACACCCAGCCGTCCTCTAGAGGAATCAGGGGACTTGTTCTCATCTCTTTGTCTCCTCAAGGTGTTAATAATAATGTAGTTTTAGTCAGATAAAACTCAATGAAAATATTTGTGTGTGTATATATTAAATACTTTGTATATGAGATATATACTTAATTCTTAGATATTTGAGATATATATATATATATATATATATATATATATATATATATATCGCACTCTTAATCACAAAAATAAGAAAATGTTATTGATAACTAATGAGAGTTAAAGAAACATGTTTGTTAAAATCATATATAATATATGTATGCTTTGAGAAAGTAACTTGAAACACACATAAAATCTACAATTGCTATTACAAATTACAGCAAAGGACAAATCTATTAAAATCAAGATGGTATCAGAGCAAAACCTAGGAGGAGATTTGTCATTTCTTATCGATTGGTAGATGACTTTTATCTGCGTATGAGAATGACCTAACAGCAATTGAGACTAATGAATGTGGTGCAACTCTTACCATCTCCACCTACACCTATGGATGAAATTGATATTATTCAACATCATCATTGAGTTTGGTTCGGTGACAATTAGGGTGGAAGTTCATGAAAGATTGAAGGAGTGGGCCCTTAAAGATGCATTCTCGAGGATGAAGATAGCAGGATTGGGAGTTTTTGACGAAGATTCAAGTACTTCCTCGGAACTAAAACCAAGTACTCATTTTGGCAGTAAAATAACTGATCTAGGTGTTGTCCTGCATTTTGTCAACACGAAATGTAGGTGACACTAAAACTTTTTCAACTTAGTTTCACATTTCTTTGAGTTAGTTCATTATTTAATTAGCTAACATTGATCAATCAATCGACCCCAATTGATTTAATGACTCCTCTTACTAAACACTTTTGTCAAGTGTTTTTAGTTTTTTTGTTTGTTAAGCATGTGCTTGATTTTTGAAGCCTTCAAAGTCTTTTTTCTCGTTTTTGACTGTGTGTTTGTTAGCTTTTGGTCTTTTGGCTTTGCTCATATTTTTGCTCTTGATTTTCCCTTCAATTCAATCTATTTTAGGGCTTAATCAAAATTAGCATCAGAAATATGATCATTTTAGTGCCGAATGGTGGACTCTCCAGGTGCAACTGCATGAATTAAAATATCATGTTATATTATAAGTTGACATTCACTTTTTGAAAAATATAACATAAATCCACTTTGTGCTATGTTTTTAAGCTACTTTATCACTTAAATTTGTCACTTCAATGAGTATAGTGCACTTTATGTTATATTTTTAAGTTGAGTTGTTTTTTAATTTTTCACTTAAGTGACTATATTAACTATATAGTTTGATTTAATTTTTGAGTTTTAATTGAAATCATCTTAGTAAATATTACTTTTAGAATGATATTTGCACATTATATATTAACTATATAGTGTAGATATTATTTATGACCCAATTAAGTGATATTTCTTCAAAAACTAATTAAACATATACTTAATTGGTCATTTAAGTTGTGCAAACATGTCTTTTAACCCATTTGCATGTAAAATATGCAAAGGCCCCTATAGAATGCATTTTGAACTAAAGGCATGTAATTGCTTTTAACTTAAAATATGCAATGGACCTCTTAGAGTGAGCTTATGCATATTCAAGTTTTTAAAATGTGCAATCACCCTCCTAGAGTGAGTTTTGCACTAAATGGCTTATCAACTTCACATTTTTAAAATATGCAATGCTCCTCCAAGAATGTGTTTTGCACCTTGAAGGCATATGGCATGTTTTTAAAATGTGTAATGACACTCTTAGAATGTGTTTTACATGGGCAAGTCATATGACATATTTTGAAAATGTGTAATAGCACTCCAAGAGTGCGTTTTTGACCAAATGAATATCTTAAAACATGCAAACACTCCTCAAGATTGTGTTTGGCAAGAAAAGGGCAAAAGACGTGTATTTTAAAACATGTAATCTTACCTAGAGAATGTGTTTTGCATGTATTTCATGCATTTTAGAAAGGTGAACCCGAATTTGAAGATTTAAAGGCAAAAAACTTGACATTTTCCTCCTCCAAGAACATTTTTCATCAAAAATACTTAGATCTGCCCACATAATGGCTTGAAATCCATCACAAGGGGAGCGCTTTTTAGTTTTAATGCATGTACATGCAATTTGAGGGTCATAATTTTGCGTATCCAAGACAACATTTTTGCGTTTTGAGCCACGTTTTGGTGAAAAACGCCCAGATTTGGGGCAATTTTTATCACGTTTTGGCTCAAATAGGAACCATTTTGAGGTTTTGATCCATATATTTTCTATTGAAGAACATGTTTTTGCCTTAAGATGTAAAAGATGCTTAATTTCATGCCTTCTATGAATCACGTTTTTTGGTAAAAACACCCACAAATTTGGGTTTTTATCCACTTTTTTACATTTTGTAGCCACCTTTTTGCATTTGAGTACATGAATATACATTTGGGGAAGACGTTTTTGCATTCCCAAATTTAAAACGACTGAAATACATGCATTTTTTGCCATGTTTTTGCAAAAACGACCCAGTTTTGCATGAAAAGGGCACATTTTGTTAAAAACAAAATGGCATTTCCAGCCCATATGTTTGGATAAATAGGGGTCGTTTTTAGTTTTAATGCATGCTATTGCCTTTGGAGATCACGTTTTTGGCATCTTCATGCCAAATCCGATCTTTGAATGCTCATTACTTGCAAATGTGGAAGAAGTCAAATAGTTGTATGAAAATCTAGATTTGGAGAAGAATTGGTCTTGAAGTCTCTAATTCTTGCTATTTTGGCTCTTTGATCTCCAAGTAAGTGGACAAATTTAACCTTGTTTATTAATTCATGATTATCTTGCTATTTTGTTGCATATTTTAGCTTGATATTGCACACTTGTCCAAAGTCATGCCACGAATAGTGCATTTTCCCTTTAAATATGATGAAAATTTTCATTTTCACACATTTGAATTTTCCCCAAACTCCAAATCAAAATTGCACTTGAAAGCAACTTCCTTGTTGACATGTTGGAGTCTAAGACCAAAGGCACGTGTTTGTTTTGTGTTTGTTTTCATTGTTTGTTTGCTTGCTTTCTGATTTTTCTTCATTTGGAAGAAATTGCAAGTTCTTTCCCAAGAACTTGAGCACGTTTCACTTCACTCCACCTTCTATCATCTCGTGCAAGTGCATCATTTCATTCCATATCCATCATTACATATCATTGCACACTATATCTCATTCTCCACATGTAATCTCATCCTCCATCCATATTTACATAATATCTCATCCTTCGTTCCCATTTACATGCAATTCCATCTTCTAAACCTAAATGCATGTTCGTTTTACATGTAATTCACTTTATATGTAATGGCATCCAAAGAACCTGTTTTTTTACTAAAGGTCACTTTTAAAGTCAAAAATTATCATTTGCACGCGTTCCCCTGCACCTAGCCTTCATTTCTCAAGGCATCTTTATAAGAACTCATCCTTTTCCCATACGCATTTACATGTCATCCATCTTCTTACGTAGCATTTTAGCCCTCTGCATGTACTTTCCATATCACGTCCAATTCTTTGCATATGTTCCATGAGTTTCTAATCAATACTTCGAATATTCTGTTCCTCAGAGATCCATTTTGCCAATATTCTCGTGGAGTCAAAATCCATATCTTCCAATGATGGATTCAATCTCATTGAAATTTTCATGTTGCAGCAAGTGAAGATTGGCAAAATTTCTACAAAGAGTGAAGACATCTAGTAAAGAAGATATGCTTTGGATCCAAAGAAGCAGTTATACTTTTGATCTCCATTTTCCCAATGGATATCGAAGAACCTGAGTACGTGTGGGAATGCGCCAAGCATTAAAAAAAGAGAGAGAAGTTGTGGATGCTTGTGAGAAAGTTGTTCTACGTTCACAATCGAACATCACTGAGAAGGTCTTCAAAGTGTAAGAAATTCCAGAATGTGCATGTGTGACAAGATAATTTACAACTTGGAATGAGGAAAGGCTTGATCACGTCAAGTTTTCAAATCACAACTAGAAACTCATCAAAGAGAATGAAATGGTACAAAATACAAGAACCTGATCCTGTGATCATCCGGGATTGCATCACCAAGTACAAGGCCCTTCAAAACAATCCTAGGGATTGTTTCAAATCTCTTTCGTCTTCTTCCTTCTTCAGTTTTCATGTTTGTAGATGAAGAGGATGTATTGTATGAAATTGTGTAATAACATGTAATACAATTTGCATGTCATTATGACATTTAATCCAATAATTTCTCTTGTTAGTTAGACCGGGCCAAAGTTGGTTGAGTTGCTCCCACTTTTTCCTCCTTTTTCTCAACGCCTTTACCTATATAAAAGAGTGTCCTCCTCATTGTAAAAAGTCATCTTTTATTGTATGCAAGAGAGCTCTGGAGAAATTGTGCAAGCATAATTTTGATTATGTAGTGTTATTTTGAAACAAAAGAGACAATTGAACCTGAACTTTGATTGTGTGAAATTGTTACTTGGGCAAGTTGGAAGCTTTGACTGTGATTTGCATTTGTTATCCTTGATTCATGTGTTTTTACATTCTTGATAATTGAGTATAAAGAGTTAGGAAGCAATCAAAGCCGAAGCTTTGACTGGAAGTAGCTGTGAAAATATATAGACTAGAACTTTGATTGTAGCTTGTATCTCTTTCTTAATTCACAAAATAGTTAGAATTCTTTACTTCTGGAAGTCTTTGTGCCCAATAGTAAAGGTTATTTTTATAGTGTAGATTAAGACCGGACTTAGAGCCAAACTGGTACGCTTTCAGCTAGCTTTTGAGTTAGTATTAATTTATTGGTATCACTGTTTACAGATAGAAGTGTAGTTCAAGGTCTCATTTTGCCCATTACTCGCTCCGCAGATAAGTGGATTCTTTCTTGAAAGTTAAGAGGGAAGAATATTGGTTACCTTGAGTTGATCCAAGGAATGGTGAGAAGGAGGAGCCTTCCCTTTAAGTTAGAAGAGACTCTATCTCACAAGTTGTGGCTGGTCTACCTATTTTACAACTGGATTTTATCCAAAACTATCAGTTGCAAAATATCCACTCAACACTAGGGATAGAAGAATAAGACGATGGGATGCTTGTTATTTGGTGATAATGACATCGCAAAACAATACTTAGAATTGGGAATAATTAGTGAGGACAATACACGTACATTATTCTTATCATTCCAAGTTGCAAGTTAATTGTTTGAAGGTTGTTCTATTCCAATGTGAATGTGAAACTCTGTGGACCCAGAAGTGATTAACGATTCCAAATCAAACTAAGCACATGAGTCCAATACATAAAACTCTATGACACGACTTCTATAATTAATAACTTCTCTACAATGCCTATACACCTAGAGATGGGTTCCTATTGGGAGTTTGAGCAAGGAATAATCGTTGTCATCTTCTAATGATCAATAGTGAATGATGTTGATCTTCAGACAAGCACAAGTACAGATACTTTGATCACAAGGGGCAGTCGTCAAATAGTATCAATTTCATCAGCAAAGGCCCGCATAGAATAATGACAAGATACGTGGGGGATGCAATAGCCCAATTCAGTATGATAGAAACAAGAATGAAAAACATTAAAAAAGGTATCGAATACAAGAAATAATTATGTGGGAGGAAACTTTAGTATCCCTGATTGAAATTATACACGATCAATCCCTTCGTCCATCTTAGGAAGATGAACGGTAATATGAACTTGGGAAAAAGTAGACTCCTCCTAAGGAATAATAATGGTGGAGTAAAGTATATGTGCCAACAAAAGAGGGGTAATCGGGCATAAATATCCTTGGAGAGTATAAGGGCACGAAGGGCAATAGTAGGTGATAAGAAGAGCAAACTATAACATTTATCACCTAAATAAAGAGGACATATAAAGTAGCAAGGTAAAAGGAAATATGGTTTAAGCTCACAGACATAAGATGATAGAAATTAAGAAGTTTCCACCATCGAACTAGAATATTGGAGTTTGGAACATATTTTAGATAAGTTCTAACATTCAGAGGGAGTTTGAAAATCCATCATACACAACCTTCTATAATGAGTTCTGAAAAGTTGATATCAATTTCAGAAGGAGTTTTGGCACTTTAATAGAAGTAACCATGACAAGGAGGTCAAAAGGTTAGTGTTTCTTCATGAAGAAGTTCCCAGTGAAATCCCTCATAGTACATTCTTCTCTATGAGGGATAAGTTTGCGGTGAAAATCTTATTCTCTGATATGGTTCATGGTGGATGTCATGACAACACCACATGACAGTATCCGTGGTGACTTCATGTGTGTATGGACCTGCCCCTTGTGTACATGCGATATCCCCACTAAAGTAAGATTTAATAAAAAATAGTTATTAAACTATTAAATAATATATGATAATTATATTATAAATAAATAATAATTTATTTATTTTTTGTGTATATATATATATATATATATATATATATATATATACATATTAAGTAAAGATAAATAACTAAATAATATTACTATAGATACAATTGTAATATATAATAATTTAAGCTATATATAAATGATATGATTATAATATACCTTAATAATATTAGTAATTAATAGATGTTATTGTAATATATAATATTTAATCTATAAAGATAAATTTAACTATTTTATAAAAGATAATCTAATAGTAAATAATAGTATTATCCTAAGGTAATAATTAATTATCAAATTATTTCTTAATACTAATAATATAACGGGGATACAATGAATAATATAAATAATGATAAGAAGAATACTATAATTTCTACAAAAATAACATTAATTTAAAATGCCTCTAGCAGGAAGGTCCATATCTTTCATTCGGGGCATCAAGGAATTAAATTCATTCATTTATCTTCATCATATTTCTATGAGAGCCAAATATTATTCGGTCTCAAATCCAAGCTCTGATCGAGGACATTACAAATGGTATCAGAGCATGATCCTACTATCCTATAAATAGAATTCCATGCAAAATTATGAAAGAAAAACACGGATAAAATGTATATTTAGATCAGCGAATAATTTCTGCATCTTTCACTATTCAAATCAGAATATATCGAACATTGGCCAGCATTGCTATAAGTCTCAGTTGTGAAGATTCATATGAGACACCAATCAGAAACCTTACCTCATATTCAAGATTCTCGTGCACAACTGAATTGGCATCAAAAGAGATTGAGTTTTATTTTTTACTGCAAAGTTACACTGGTCTATTCTTTGAGCGTGGGAGCTAGTGAAGCAGGAAGATTGTGAATTCTATTACTGTCTAATATCCCTCCACAATTATAAGAGGCTCATTCATATCAAATACAAAAAAGAAAAAAGAAAAACATACCATTAAATGAAACATTAACTCGCAAAGGACATTCAACTAAATTTATTTCTTTTGAACACGATAGAATGAGGAACTACAACAAAACGATAATGCCTGGAGGGCAGGCGATATGACAAAACTACTCAAAATTTGACACCAAGACAACACCCATCACAACACTTCACTTTGTCATGTCAAGTATTAGATTTACTACGTACGTAGAATCGCTAACAATCTGGGTATAATAAGCCGATACATAAATATAAAGACAACAAAATTCAACACAAATAATGTCAAACAATAAGCCCGATATGAAGGAACCTACGACGGAAACCAAGAGGAATAAAAATTATTGGCGGCAATATATTGCAGTGCCAGGTAACCTTGTATGATTCAAATTGCCTTTGAACCAATTCCAAGTCTCTAATGTTATTGCACCACACACAGACTGGGCTTATCCTACCTCGTAAATTTGATGTCATCATACCATCACAAATACAATATCGTTTCATTAAGATATTATCTAGTTTATAACCAAACACATATATCTTCACATTTATTGTTCTGTCCTTGTCAAACACATTGATTGAGGATTAGTAACATATATATCTTCCACAATATATGGAAATCCAATTGTCATTAAATGAGATTGAGATAGACATAAACTGTGATAAGGATAAGGATCATAATGAAAAGAGCCATAACTACGATGTAAGGAAGGAACATTATAAGTTTCCATACTCAAGTGAAAATTATTAAAGACGAGACCCTCATGCCAAGCAAGAAGGTCAAAGAATCATGATGTTAGATCTCCAAAGCTATGTATAAAGTACCAAGGTTTGCTGCAGATTCAATCACGTCATTCAGTCCATAATTTGTGCTATCAACATATCTTTCTTGTATGGTATACACATCAACATTCATCATCAAAGTTATCACGTAAACAGAGTGCATAGTATAGTCCTAAGACACAAGTCTTGAAATAATGTTAACTATCAGAGTTGGGAAGAAAACTAAATCATTGGCAAATTGCTTCCTCGGATTCTAGTGGAAGACTTGCTACATATTCAGATTTACCTTATACATCAGCAACCCATTGCAATTACATTACATTCCATAGTTATCATCACGATTGTAGTACATTCAATACATATAAGAAGTAAAGGATGTTGAATAAGCATAAAGGTCATCACCATCAAGCAATTCTATTTAATCATGTGTGAAAGAGTAACTCGAAATTATTAAGAAAGGGTTCATTAAGATTATTTGTAAATATTGGAAGTGCTTCTAATTCCATGGTTTGGAAAAAGTTGATAATGGTTTTTCAATAAGAGTTGCTGAATCAGAGAATAAATAATAAGAAACAATTATGTATTCATCAAATTGTGAACTTAAAACAAGATAAGTTTTTCTTCTGATTTGTTCTTTATTGAATTTTGAGATAAATTTTATGAAGATCTTTTATTTTTGTATTGTTCAAATGTACTGAGATCCTCATGTTATGACCAAATTATTGTTTTTATAGGATTCAATTACAGGAAGATCCCAAGTAGATCCAATACAAAAAAATTGCAAAGGAAGGTTATAAGTTTCAACCTCGAGGAACAAATTTGGAATTATAGAGAAAGTCAATTAAGGTCTCAAAAGGGCACAATACTCGAAATCATTTTGTGGATAAGGAGTGTGCACAGGAGGAGTGAATTGCTCACATTGGGGCAAGCGAATCCCAATATGCGAACCTCATGTAGATCGTGTCCAAACTTGAGCAGCAATAAATCTACCATCTACTATAAAACTAAACACATACCGCATGTAGGGAGTGCGCACAGGGAGGAGTATATCACTCACAATGGGTAAGAGAATGTCAATATCGGAACCCCATGTAGATCGTACCGAACTCAAGCAGCGGTAAATCTACCATCCCCTATAGAACTAAGCACATACTAAGTGGGTAGGGAGTGTGCATAGGGAGAGGAGTAAATCGTTCCCACTGGAGCAAAAGAATCCCAATATGGGAACCCCACATAGCTTGTGTCCAAACTCAAGCAGCCATTAATCTACCATTCACTATGGAATTAAGCACGAGAGAGAAAGTATACAACGAAGGGAAACTACTAATGCACAACATTTACGATCAAAGTTGGTAAAACATTTCCTCAACCTTTTCTTATTTCAAAGTGTAAAAAGTGATTTAACAAAGTTTTAACATGTATACTTTGTGTTTATATCGTCTCTTCATGCATTAATGTACTTTCTTTGTGCCTTCTTTGTCTCTTTACAGCATATTAATTATTATCTATCTAATCCATAGGATTGGGTTGGTCTCGAACCCTTGCAACTACAAGACCATCATGATTGGGCATATGTTTGCCAAACTTTACGCCATTGTGCTTAACACTATTTTATCCAAGGAGCTTGATTGGCGACTCTATTGGACTAGGAGGCGGCCATTCTATGTACAAACTTTTAGACCATGGATCATGTTCTGACTCTACAGACTATCATTAAGGAGGCTCGACATTGCTCCACGAAAGTCTACTACTTCCTTGTAGACTTTCGTAGAGCTTTTGACTCTATTCCTTCGACGACTCTTTTCCAACAACTTAGGGAGATTAGGGTTTCTATAACTCTATTGACAGTTATCATGAGGTTTAACGAGTGTTGTGGGCAAGTTCAAGACCCCTCAGGGATTCTTCGATCTTGTTCTAAGTACCAATGGGATGAAGCAGCACTAGCCTCTCTTCCCTACTCTTTTTGGCATCTACATTGACAATCTTGAGAGTTTCCTTTAGGACTTCTTGCTCCCTAGCAATGGCTTCTAATTACACCAAGTTTTTCTCTTCATTTTATTGTTTGTTGCTGATGTGGTTCTTTTGGCTTCTTCCCCTAAGGAGCTTTAATGACTTATTGATAGGTTCGCCTCATTTTGTGACTCTCGACAGTTAGTTGTGAACTTGGGCAAGACTCAGGTGATTGTCTTCAACTGCCAAAAGATCTTGCACCTTCACTTCCACTGTTAGGGCCAGAGGTTGAGATCACATACTCCTATACTTACCTGAGAGTTAAGTCCTTTCATCCCCATATTTGTATGAAACCTGCCATGCCACCTTGAGTTAATAATGGGCTCAGTTCCCTGGTTATGCTTGAGAGGCAGTGCTTCAAACACCAATTCTAGGATACTTAATAAGATGTCCCTCTTGAACTCCTTGGTCAAGTCGATTGTGTTCTATGGCTCTATTGTGTGGGGACCCTCTCTCATGGAACCCCATTGGGTGTTAGTCAAGAGAGTCCAATCCCTCTTTATCCAGCGCATTATTAGATGTCATCGGACCACTCCTCACAGTATCATCTTGGCCAAGTTTGGGGCTCATCTTTTCAAGCTTGGGACCATCTTTGATTTGATTTGGTTTCTCCATTGAGTTCAGAGTTTCGCAAACTCCATTGGGGGCAAACGCAGATATTCTTACCTGGCCTATTGCTCTTTCAAGGTGGTGGCGAGCTTTGATCCTATAGGTAGAGCTCATTGTTAGTTCACCTAGGCTTTTGCTTTTTTTGGTTCAATTGGGATTGCGATAGACCACCTTCCCCGCTTTAGTTCTCTTTGGATTCCCCTGCTCACCTTCTTCCCTCTCAACAGAAGCTGAATGAGCACATCAGGCTTGAAATCTACAAGAAATATATTATCATGACATGGAGTAACCTCTCGAGGGCCTCCACCTGAGGATGGCTTTCTATGTTGAGTACTACACAGATATTTGAGACAGGGTTATTGCTCAACCTTGGTACCCCACCCATCATTCGACTCACGCACTCTACATCTCCTTAGGATCTTTTAGAGTGGGCTCTCATCGGTTACCTATACAGATCGACTGTCGATTTGACAAAGAGGATGGCATTCGCCACCTCTATCCCCTTGGGGAGGAAAAATAGAGGCCTATATTGTTTGTTGTTACGTTACATACTATGAGATCATGGAGAGGTTCTACTGCCTATTCAAAGAGTGTAGGTTGCTTTCATTTTTTTCAGATGCACTAACTAGCGATGTCTTTTCCTCTATCTCGAATACCTTATGGCTTCCTAACCATACTTTGGGGCTCCAATTCCTATCAAAGCAGACTTCAAACTAGTTCATCACCTCCTTCACGTATTTGTCTCCTGACCAAGGGAAGAAGCAAACACTTAGTACTTCGAACCACACCAAATTTGCGAGACACCATAGAGGCCACACTTAGCAACCTCATTCTTCCTCCAACAACTCCTCGAAATGAGCCTGGAGATAGTCCGGGACACGACCTCACCCTAGACCGTATCCTTCGGTTTTTGCACCTGTAAGGAGTAATTGGACTTCTCTTTCTTTGTTTCATTTTTTTTCTTGCTAACTCTTTCCGCGAACACTCTTTGGTGCTCTCTGTTTAGTGCTCTATGTGCTAGTTGTTGCCTTGTACTTTTTCCAATCCCTTAGACCCTTGTGGTCTCTTGTTCGACATTAATAAAATTATATTTTCTTATCTTATCTCAATGAGTCAGAGGATTGTACTTCATGAATAGAGTCCTTCGTATGGGGGCTTAGGGTTCTAACTGCTTGTAACCTATAACAAATGTGTCTCTAATCCTGTATTTTGAATTTGAATGTTTGTTATGTAACATCTTATTCAAAAGGGCCTATGTGCTTTATCCATGGAATACCAAGGATCATTTCTATGCTTTCATCTGTGAGGACATGGAATTTTCTTGTATAAGAATAGTATCCCATCAATGCATTTTGGTCTGATGAAATTGTCTGTATATCCATTGTCTAGAAGTGCCTTTATGTCTTCTCCATTAATTTGACCTCTTTCTTTCAAATAAATTTTGGCAAGATCCTTCTAAAGTGGCCAAGAATCCCCCTTATCTTCTTTTGGAAGGTTTCCCTCTAAATCAGTGTCACTCTCCAAGCCATCTTTGTCTTCACCGCTTAGTCTTACCTCTATATAGTGAGTTTTTTGTTTCCCCTTGCAAAGATGTTTGGGAACTGATGCAGGAGCATCCAGAGGTATAAGGGCAATCCTGTGTCACCCAAAAAAATGTACTTAGACTTAGTTTTTGTTTCATGTGTTTTTATTTTTGGATACCCATTTGGGTCAAATAAAGGTTCCAACTCTCACAGTTCCACTATCGGTGTGCTAGAAAATCCTGAAAAAATAGGAGCATGCAATTTGGCCATCATTTTGGTGACCTAGAAGGTGTGAATTGGCCAGATGAATGTAATTGTGATTTAGAGCGTTCCAGAAAAAGAATCAGGTCAAAAGGCCCCACGGTTTGAAAGTTATTGCAGTTTTGCGAGTTTTGGAGACCTCCTAAGAATGCTTCAAAGTCAGGTTAGGGGCATTAAATGACCTCGAAAAGGGCCGAAAAATGGGGGACAAGCGAAGCTGGTCCATAGGGCTATAGAGCGCTTCGAGAGCTTTCCGAAAATGTAAACGGTTCGTCAATCGGAGCTACGGTTCAAAAGTTATGCCTCCCGGAAGTTCGGTTACCATTTCTGGATTCTTCTAGATTTGCACCGACTTCTAACGCAGCTTCTGGAACCTTCTATTTGGTCGCTGGATGCCTACTAGCACTTTCTAGAATGTACTCCTAGTCCTTAACCCTCTGGGGTCTATTTAAGGAGATTTATGGCATTGTAAAAGGCAGTTCGGAGTGGAGTTTGAGAGGAGGTACTGAAAGGAGAAATTATCTCCAGATTTATGCTATTGTAAGCCCTTAGGGCATGTTTTGAAGTTTATTTTCTCTGTACTGTTTGTACTAGCTTATTTTCTCAGTTAATACAATTTCCCTTTTCTGTTGTGTCCATTCTGTTCTTGGGTAGTGTCCCCATCAGGAACCTAGGGTTCCTTGCAAGTAAAGCACAACTTTTGCCTCTTAAGTTCTTGTCTTGTTTCAAAATCAAGTTAGGTCTTAAAGGGGGTTTCTTGTTTAGTGGTGCAAAATGTTCATTTGGAATAGATCTTTCTTTACTATAGAGCTTGCTCTTGGTGGGACCAAAGTGTAATGAAAGAGGGTTTAGTGTCTTACCCAACCCTTTAGGGGGTCTTGAAGGTTGTCCATCAAGAGTATGACCAAGCGTCGCACTGATATTTCTGTAACCATTACAGAGATCCGTTGGAATTATGTGATATATTCTTTTATTGGTCGCTTGTGTTTGACTTGGGTCAATTCTTTGAAGTGTAGCTCAGGATCCTTGTCAAATCTTTCTATCAACCTTTCAGTGAACTCTATATAGGATATGATTGAGGTTATCATTCCAAGATAGCACCATTTTTGTGTTACCCATCAAGGTGGAGGATTACATATCTTATGGCTTCTTCTTCTATCATGGGTTTTAGTTGGAAGTATGTGTCAAGCTTTTGAACCCATGTTCGAGCTCTTATTTTTGTCCTCGCATCAAAATAAGGAATGTTTAGCTTCCATAGCTTTCTTTTTAATTCAGAAAATCCTTATATGTTTTCTTTGCAGGGTAAATACTTCATTCTCAAGACAATTTATTCTTTGAAAGGTATCTTTATTTGTAAGTCATCTACTTCCCAATCTTGTTTAATTTTATCTTGAATTTGGATAAAAGAAGGTTCCTTTCCTATTTGACTTTCTGGTGGTACAAAATTTGGAATTGCTGGATGTGAACTTTGCCTTTTTGGACTACCATTCAGCAATTGTTCTTCTTGCCCAGTTGAGGCTTTATTGTTTCATGTGTACGAGTGTTGTGTGAGTCAATACATCTATTAGTTGTGTAAGTTTGTTTTGAAGTTCTCTCTGTTGATTCAGCACATGTTCTACCTTGTTATTAATGTTTCCTTCCTTGCCCCATTTTGTCTATTTCTGTCCTATTTTTCTTCCACTGTATGTCTTAATTGGTTTGTTGCTCAATCACCTTCAAGCAAGAAAGGTGGTTCTGATATCAATTTGTATCGCCTCCCATTTCTATAAACTTTGACACTAGTTGTAGTTTTACAATTCAAGGCCCAATTCTTGATAAACAAATTCTAGTATACGATGTTTAATTCTAAATGCATTTGCTGTTTACAACTAATAATTACAGATATTTTGCATGATGCTTAATTTCAAATGCATATGCTGTTATAGAATTATAATGACTGCATAACGATCTATCAATAACATATGATGATAGTGTCTGGTATGCATAATTATATGCTCAATTGAGAATAATCTTAGTTTCCTGGTATTGTTGTCTCTGATAAACAACTGATCACATGTGAATATGCAGGCCATCTTCATAAACCAATAACAATGTCCACTGTATATTGTAACAGGTTGTATATGGTATGTCAATATATTATGCTCTGAACAATGTGAAAGTTGTCTCTGATATATCAATAATAAATATAAATATGCTTCAAGTATGATGTCATATCTGATAAAATCAATAATAAATACAAGTATGCTTCAGGTACAACGTCATCTCTTCTTTATGCACTTCCACCAAAGGCAATAAAGCTCTAAGCAGAGTGATCCACAAAGGATATAATATGTATTATATTCTACAATTCATGTATTTACCAAATGATGTTGTCTTCAGTATATATGTGCACGATGAACAGAAGGGTCGCCTCTAATTAACTATGAAAGATTACCATAATAATCATTCAATTATTACTATGGTGATAATTTATCACTGATTACGGTTATTAATCATGCCTCCATATTTTGTTGTGTAGTGTAAAGTTAACGCAATTTTATGAAGAATGTGCTAAGTGCAGGTACGCTGAAATAGGGGTGCAATGTGATTATGGCAGTATCATGCTCGGTGATTAAAATGCTTATGTGTTTATGATGTAATGCTAGCACAATGCAGTCATATGCAAAGCCGATACTCATATGAACATGCTGGCATAATTAGATTTTATGGATTGAATGATCAATGCAATTACATCAATCTGGATGCATGATGTATGACATGATTATACTCTTGTTGTATATGTACATATGACAGTGATTGTTGTGATGGATGGATGTATGAAGGGTGGTGGTATTTGCACATGCAGCTTTACTAACTAAATGTCATGCATATCATTATGGCGATTGCAAGATGATGTTTGCTACAACTGATCATCAAGCCATTGGTCCATCATATAGCCAATGTGCTGTGGTGGCGTTTACAAATGATTACCTATGCTCACTTGTAGAAAACAACATACCTATGTCGCCTTCGTGGTTGATGCATGTCATTGTGATTGTGAAGCTGCATCTATCATCAGAAGTTTATTTCTTTGCTATAAAAATGCAGATTAGGTACAAAAGGCAAGGTATGTTCACTCTGTGCTAAACTTACTTATTTCATAATATTGGGATATCACACAAATCCTGGAATTAATCTTCAGGAACTATCATGCTCTCCAGAAAAATATTAAATTATCCAAGGTTGCATGGATACTCATACCCACACCCCTGGTACTCGTACCCACATTCCCAAGTACCGGATACAAGTATCCTAAGTACCAGGTACTTGGTGGAGAGCATCATAGCTAAGGACCTTAATTAAGATTTCTGAATTTTTTTTCAGTTTTTTGTTTGTGTATTAGCTTGTTTATCAAGTTTAATTCAATATCTAATCAGTTTGAAACTCTGATACAATATGATTAACAATAAACTTTAGCACTGTTCAAGTCAGAATTTTATCATTTGCAATACGTCATTGTCATATGATTTATGATCTTCTTGTTCATGTTTAAAGTCTGCTTTCTCTGTTATGCATCTAATCATTGATCATATATTATTATTACAAACACATAGCAAATCTGAAACCGAAAACAATACATTACATTTGCAAACTTTATCACAGTTCTTGTTTTGAAAAACCATTGTCCCAACTCATTATTTCAGATTTTTTATAAATATAAAAATATCATCAAAAATAAAGTTTGATATACCCAAGTACCCCTGTCCCCATACCCAAGTACCCCAAGTACCCCCGTCCCCGTGCAACCTTGTTTTTATCCTACATAGCCCATTTTAATGGTGAATATAGAGCACCCATTTACTTGAGTGAGAAAAATGGTGCTAGAAAGCTGATCAGGGTGGGGGGGATTAGATCTGTAAGGCCCAGATGCAGTTCACCAAAAAGAGAAGAAAAACACAAAAAGTAACAAGAAAGTGCATAAGGCATAGATGCATAACTTGTAGAGTACTCAGCAAAAGCTCGCTAGTGTTTTTGTTTGGTGAGTTTTCCAGGCAAAAATTCCAGTGTTGCCTGAAACACGCGGAGTTTTTGACAAGTTTTTGTGGAAAAGGCAAAAGATTTGTAACAAAAACTCTGCTGCACCCCCTCAATCATTGAGTTTTTCTCATATCTAACACCTTGTGCAGCTTATCATTGCTGCCCCTCAAAACCGTTGGGATCTTCACTCCCAAAGCTTTACTAGTTATGTGATCTCTGGTCATATTTAAAATTTGATTACAATAAGGGTGTCTGGGAGGGGAGACTACATTCAAGAACTTAGACAACTAATTTTAGCAATATTATAATACCATTGTCCAATGATGAAATATCATACCATCAATATCAAAGACTCAAATGTATTATGTGATTATTAGATACCCTCTTCCAAAGTTTTTACTAGATCGGGAAGGGGAGATGTAAAATATAGTAATATGCAATTTATGAATTATGATGAATCATGATGATGTTCAAGGCAATAATCAATGTGTCAAGATTCCACATGAGGATGCAATTTTGTACTCATCTTGAAATAAACCAATCAAATTTAGTAGAAACACTTGTGTACTCATTTGCAGACACACTGGATACATCTTGTCATCGAATTTTGCCACAAAAAAATAAAAACTGTGTTGCAGTTTCAAGTTTTTTGCCTAGTCATGGTTTTTGGGCTTGGCACGTTTTCGCCAAGACTGAGTTTTTTTCAAGTATGCTATAAGGTAAATATTTTGGAACATCTAGAAGCAATAGCACAATGTCTTATTGAACATGAAAAATTGTTCTTTTGGGGACAAAATAATCAACACAAGTCTCTATACCTTGATATCAGCGACATCCTCAAAAATGCGTATACCTGCCACAATTTATCAACAGTGCAATAGAAGTAAATATGATTTCAATACAAAAATTGATATCTTCAAATAAGTGCAGCATGAATTGAGTCAGTCATGAAGCCAAGTGATAACATTTTTTTTTTTAAATTACAATTTATTTTTGTGAAACAAATACAAGAACACCAGGTCCTATTGCTACAATAACACCAGGTATAATTTTCTTGCCTTGCCAAAAGATGATTACTTACAATGAGCTCCCTTCATTATATAGAAAAAGAAGAGAGAAAAAGTTGGAAAGAAAAAGGGGAAACCCTCAACCATCTTGACTTATTCAGAAACAAACTCCTAACTAACTTTAACCTATTCAAAATTGCATGGCTAATGCAGTTGCAGCTACATTTCATTTTTCCATTATGTGTAATATGTCAACTACAAATTGCAAATTCGTGATGAAAATATTTTATATAGATATGTATTTTACAGTTAGATGATATGATTTAATATGTATGTATGTATAGATGTGTGTATGTGTCTATATATATGAGTGTGTATATATGTATGTATATATGGATGTATAAATATATAAGTTTAATAAATAATTAATTAATATATTTATTCATTTACTTCTTTTGTTATTAATTTTTATCTTTCCCTCTAGAGTTTTGCATCCTTTCACTTTCTTGTATCCATGTCTACATGCTTAAGCATTTACGAAAATTTATTAGTAATTTTAGTTATTTTATTGCTTCTCTCTCTCTCTCTCTCTCTCTCTCTCTCTCTCTCTCTCTCTCTCTCATATATATATATATATATATATTGCTTTCTTCTCTTTTTCCGTCTTCTTATTATTATTATTTACAATATTTTCAATTTTCTACTCATTTACTCATTTATATCAATTTATTTTTCAATAACTTCTTGCTATTTTTTTCTTGTTATTATTATTTTTCCATCCTTGGTTCTTGGTCACCTAGCCACCTCTTTACCTTTTTATAGCTAGTGTTGGGTTTGCAACTCATATATTTTTTTTGTTCTCCTTATGCTCTCTTTATCATCTTGATGATGGATCATGAAGTGTGATCCAAAATGTTGATGACCAAACTATTACACAAACTACCCAAAAAATTGTCAAACATTATCCATGGATTGTGGAAATCTATTCACTTTAACAAACGACTTCTATTACACCATCCCTTTTGTCTCCATGTTGCTATACTGTAATATCCCAAATGGATATTTTCTAAAACTTTCCTTGCAATAAATTTTCATAAAGCAAATAGATAGCACATGTGATAAACTTCCAATTTATCAGCAAATGCTCATGTACAAAGCTTCTAAAACATCTGTCGTATTATGATTTTCAACAATACAAAATTATAACCAAAAAATCCATATACATTCTTCAAAAATGTGTTAGTGCATTATACATCAGCAATACAATAACAAACATCTAGTCCAATCCTAAATACAAAAAAACAAACAAATTCAATTATAAGAAAATGTAAGCACAAGTGAGACACCTAAAATGATGTCTCCCATGAACAATGGGTTCTCGTTGTTGTCCAGCTAGAGGGTTTTCGTCCTCAAAGCTTGTTTTGAAATTGAAAGCAACCTGCTTCCGAGTTTCTCCAAGATGAAACCGAAAGTCAAATCATAAACCAAGCATGTTGAAATGAACTCCTTCCCCTTCTTTAAGGACCCAACATGTGGCTCTTGAGCTTACCTCCTCTCCTTTCGTCTTTTCCCTTCTTTGTCATCTTTTAGCATTGTTTATAATATTAAATTGATATAATTAGTTTTAAGCTCTAAAGTCAAATTTAATATTTCATGAATTTAACTTTAGGATTCCTATTGTCCCAAAAAAGGGAGATTACAATCCTCCCTCCTTGAGATTGCTTGTCCTTGAGCAATCAATACCAAGATCCCATATAAATGTGCAAGTAGCTCTATAGCCCAACCTAAAAACACATCCTACGACACTGTGAAGCTGAAGTGTCTCGTACCCGTGATGCTCCTTCAAATTGATGTGCAAACCCTGAACTAAAGTCGTACGGTCGCTCCAGTGCAGGAAGAAGGCATGTATGGTTGCCAAATAGTGAAGTATGGTCAATGAATGAAGGTCGTACGGTGCTGTTGATCGCCCAATGTTCTGTACGGTAAGCAAGAGAGGGGTGTTGTACATTGGTATGGTCGTACGGTGGCAAGACAGTCTATACGGGTGTATGGTGGAGGTGGTTGGTGATCTGTACAGGGGACACACAGGATTGTGGATGTCGTACAAGAAGGTTGTACGGTGAGACAAGAGGGCCATACAGTCAATGAATATCGCATAGGAAGGGGAGGTGGATACGAAATGTAACATGGAATTCGCAGACAATAGAATGGAAGGTAAAATGCAAGGAAAGACAGAACTTTTTGTGAAAATACTTTATTCAGTCAACACAAGAGAACTTAATAATAATAACTTCATCAATTCGCAAGATAATGGTGCTCCGATTGGCCAGATCCGAGCGAAGTGCTATAGGAAACGGAATAGGGTGAGGGTTGAATCAAATGGAAACCAAACGAGCCAAATAGGGAAGATCTTTCACTTCTGAAATGGCGAACAACAGAGAATCCCAACTGGAATTTGGAGTACAAAGAAATAATCCAAATTGCCTACCTAAAGACTAACTCTAAGCCATGCTTAAATACCCGTCAGGGAAAACATTCCAAGTGTGTACAAAGATAGCCGAGGGCAATACAAACTACGGAAACAAAAATAAGAATGGGTCTGAGATACATAAAATCAATCGGCCCGTTACAATAGTTGATAAATTATTTATTTTATAACGGGAAAATTATAGAAGCAAGGTATCAAAATGCAACTCATCCATCAACCAAATCCCTGGGTCCCATGTCCATTTGCAAACATTTCAATGGCTCACACTAGTAACTCTCAAGTCAGGACCTGTCATGTTGTGGTTACAAAAATGAGGATGCAACCCATCTATCACTATGATCCCTATATCCCATGTCAATATCTAAATCTCTGATGTAGGTTGCACAACTCTGATCAAAAATCTCCAACTGTGTAGCATCACAACATAATCCACAAAATGTAAAACACACATCATGTTAACACCTGGATCCCAAACTAGCCTGTCAAATTGATCTTGGGAGTAGAAATAGGTGTCTAAAAACTAAGCCAAAAGCACACCTAACAGTCCAAACACCCTATAGAGTAAACACAACGGAAGCAAATAACAAGGAACAAAACCAAGGAGAGACGAAACAACATTATCTTTATAGATTCATCAAATTATCAACAAACATGCCCAACTGTAAGGCCTGCTGGATTACGGCTTATACAAGAAGATTACAACTTCAAGATCTATGATCTCTGCCAATTCTAACTCTATACTCACTCCTCTAGGATTATCTAGTCCAAATTCTCTAAGTGATACCTATCCTAAGCCTAGACACCTCTACTTGAACCCCCAAAAATGGCTTACAGAAGATTCTAGATATTTACACCGGAGAAGCCGACCACAAAAAAATATGCATGCATCTCAATGCATGATCCTTACATTAATTTAACAACCCAAATTAAATACGCAAGTCGGCTCATACTAGGAACCAATCGCAGACGAACTTGGTCAAAGAAGAAACCCAACATCAGCAAACATCAGGTTCACTCAACACATGAAGGAACACTCGGCCACCAAAGCACTCGGTCAATGCTAGGCAACTCGTACTGAACAACTTGGCCAACACTAAACTCGAAAGGAACTGCAACTCAGCACTAACAAGCAAAATAAACAAAGATGAGTAAAATAGCAAGGCAACCCAGAATGCTCTACATCAGACAACTAGGATTGAAAGAAATGATTCTCGTAAATCATTGAAATGTCACAACCTGAGTTAAATCAAACTCAGATTGAGAAATTCATGTAGCATCTTCAACAGGTTTGTTCTTCTACATTATGAAATATTCATAGTAATCATTTCCTCATGTACTTTTACCAACTCTTTAATCCAATATCTATTCAACCTTTTCAATATGCTTCTTCCAATGATCATTTTGTATAACAACATCATCATCTAACTCGTGATACTTACGCAAATCAGCAACATTGAATATAGGAGATATATCCATGTCATTAGGTAACTCAACTTCACAAGCATTACCACTATCGAACTTCATCAAAATCTACAAAGACCAAACTTCTTCATCTTCATCTTACTATATGTACCAACAACAAATCTACCTTTCTTCAAATGAACCATTACCTCATCACCAACTTAAAAAACATGATGTCTCCTACACTTATCTGCATTCTCCTTATACTTTTGATTACTTTGTTGTTATCTCAAGTTCACTTCCTCATGCAAAGACTTCATAAAATCAGCAAATACTTCCCCTTCAGCACTTCTCTTCCCTTCACCAGCAACATCCCTCAATTTGATATACCTCTACACTGCATTCCAATAACAATCTCAAAAGGTGTTTTCCCAATACTCCTAATACTCCTATTCACATAATTATTATATGCAAACTCAACTTGTGCCAAGAGCATATCCCAATTACCTATCTACAACTAAACATCTCAACAAATTACCCAAGCTTCTATTCACAACATTTTTTTGTTAATCTGTTTGTGGATGGAATGTAGAGCTAAACTTCAACTTTGTATGCACCTTTGTCCACAAAGTCATCCAAAAGTAACCAACAAACTTACTATCTCTATCATAGATAATACTTCTTGGTAATCCATGCAATCTAACAATCTCTTTAAAGAAAAGCTCTGCAACATGCACTACATCTAATGTCTTCTTACATGGTATGAAATGTGTTATTTTAGAAAATCTATCCACAACAACAATAATGGTATCATAGGCTCTTGTTGTCTTAGGTAATCCAAGAACAAAATCCATACTGATGTCATTCCAACATTTCTCAGGAACAAAAATAGGTGTATACAATCCAGGATTTTTGACTTACTCCTTTTGCTACTTGACAAATTCCACAACACCTTACAAACTTCTAAATATCCTTATACATTTGTGGCCAATAATATTTATCCTTAAGAAAACTCAATATCTTCTCAATCCCAAAATGTCTAGCCAATCCACCACAATGCTTTTCCTTAATCAAATTAACTCTCATGGAACTTCTTGGTATACACTATTAAATTACTTTGAACAACATACCTTCTTGAATGAAATACTCATCGTACTTAATTGATTTGATAGATTTGGTGCCCTACCCTCTCTCCATGCCTCAGAAAAATCACGATCAAGCATCATACAACTCCATCTCATCAAAACTAAGAACTTCAACCTTCATATTGGTCAATAAAGAATGTCTTCTGCTTAATGTATCTGCAACTCGGTTAGCAACTCCATTTTTATGATTTATCACAAACGTGAAACTCTGCAAATACTCAACCCACTTCATATGTCACTGATTCAACTTATATGGACTTCCCAAATACTGTAACGCTTTATGATCAATGTACAACACAAACTGTATAGGAATACTATTGCACTACCATTTGCATCACATTCAACTTAGAATACCTGATTAAAATCAGGTAAAGCCAATACAGGTAACTCAACAACCTTTTGTTTCAAGGTTTCAAAACTCTTATCAGCTCCATTTGTCCACTTGAAATCTTTTTTTATCTCCTCTTGTAGTCTCGTTATAGCATTACAAATAGAACTGAAATTCTTTATAAGTTTTTTGTAGAAACTAGCCAAACCATGAAATGATCTTATCTCACCCACATCTCAGGTGTAGGCCACTCCAAAATTGCTTTAACCTTCTCAGGATCCATTCTCAAACCATCAGCCGAAATTACAAATCTCAAATAGACAATCTCTTCTTGCATAAAGGAACACTTTTTCAAATTAATCAGCAACTTCTCCTCCTTCAATTTCTGTAATACTTGTCTAACATGCTTAAGATGTTCTTCCTTAGTCTTACTGAAAATCAAAATATCATGCAAAAAAACAATCACAAACTTACCCAAAAATCTCTTGAGAACTTCATTCATCAAACTCATGAAAGTACTTGGTGCATTAGTCAAACCAAAAGGCATTACCAACCACTCATACAAACCATCTTTTGTCTTGAAAGCAATCTTCCACTCATCACCTTCTCTGATTCTAATTTGATGATAACCACTCTTTCAATCAATCTTGGTAAAATACTTTGCTCCACTCAAACAATCCATTATATCATCCATCCTCGGCATAGAAAACCTGTATTTCACTGTTATCTTGTTAATAGCTCTGAAATTTGTACACATTCACAACTCTCCATTTTTCTTAAGTGCCAATACATTAGGTACAGCACATGGACTCGAGTTTTCTCTGATCAAACCTTTTTGCAACAACTCCTATACTTGTCTGTTAAGCTCTTCATTCTCAGTAGGTGTCAATCTATATGGTGCTTTATTTGGCAAACTAGCTCCAAGAATCAAATCCATACAATGACTTATGCTTCTTACTGGTGGTAAACCATTAGATATATCTTCTACAGCAATCTCCTTGTATTCATTCAACAAGTTTTCAATTTCTACTGGCACTCAACTAATGTTGTCAACTTTTGCTATCACTCGGCCTCTATTGTCCTCTATTGCTTGGCCTTTACTATCTTCTATCACTCGGCCATTACTACCATAACTCAACCCTCTAGGAATTATAACAAAACAAACTTGGTTTTTTTCATCCCCTTCTCAAATTGTTTCCCATTAACCATGCAAACTCTAAAAGTACTACAATTTACTTCATCTGGAGCTTTAATCAAAGGCAACAATAGTGTCTTTGTTCCATCCACCCAAAGAGTATATTGATTCAATCTACCAACATGCACAGCATGTCTATCATACTACCAAGGTCTACTCAACAAAATATGACAACAATCCATAGGCATAATGTCACACAGAACTTCATCAAAGTAGTTTCCAATCTTGAGTTTCACAACACATTACTCACCTACCAACAACTTATGCTCATTCTTGATCCATGAAACATGATAGGGTTTAGGGTCTCTTAACCTCTACAACTGCAACTTTGTAATCAGCTCCTCTGATGCCAAATTCGTTGAACTATCAATGTCAAGGATCACTTTGCAACATTTTCATGCCATCTTACATCTGGTCTTGAAAAGACTTCTCCTCAGTACAATTTCGTCATCAACTCTTTTATTACACAAAGTTCTCCTTACCATCAAATTTTCTCCAATCTCAAGTCCACTTTATGAACCCTCAAGATCTCCTTGAGTCACAGCATTTTTGTTACCTTGTTCATTCTCACCAAAGTATCTACACTCAAAGGACCTATGCCCTTCTTTGCCATATCTGAAACAATTACCATGAAAACCACCTCTAGAATAAGAATTATATCTTCCTCAATAAGAACTAGTACCTCCTCGATAGGAATTACCACCTTTCCACTCAATCTTGTCTTCCTCATCAGTTTTCCATTCAAATTCACCCTTATCTTGCACAAAATTATCAAATTTGCCACTTTCTCCATAAGATGTATCTCTGCCTCTCTGGAATCTTCCACCTCTACCTCTTTATCTTTACTCATGCTTCTTAGTCAAGATCTCCTCAGCTTTCAAGGCATATTGATATGCTTCTTCCAAAACTAATTTCATCTTGAATTTAGGTACCTTGCAACTTTCTCAACCTCATCATCCACATGTCCAAATCCGATGTCCAATCTATAGAATTCCTCAGTGTCCTCCTTTACAATCATGTCCTTTTGTCACAAATTTTGCATCTTTCTCAACAAGCTAACTTAGTAATCAAGAGGAAGCAACTTCTTCTTCAACTTGTTCACCATTTTCAACCAGGCTCTAATCTTTTTTTTTTCCTCTTCTCTGTCTATCAATTGGTAAATGGTCCCACCACAGTGAGGCATGACCTTTCGACCTAGTGACTACAATCTTCTCCTTTCTATTATCAGGAGTGTTTTCAAACTCAAAACACTTTTCCATATGAAAGATCCAATCCAACACAACATTGATATCCAACTTTCCATCATAAGGAACAACTTCCACAGCAGGCTTTGAATATGCCCTAAACAACACTCTTAACAATCTTTCCTCATCTTGATCTTCATTTTCTGGTTTAGAGTTTGGTGTCATTGTTTCATCATCAAGATGTGCTCCTCTCCTCTGGGCTATCACCATAGCATCTTATCTAGTTGCAATCTGTCTTAACATGTCCAATATGGCATTGTCAGCATTTCATCTTTCTTGAACCATTTTAACAATAGGTTCCTACAAGATCATAACCCTCTACAAGTTATAGGTCAAATCCACAAATGTGTCACCCTACAACCAAAATCAATCAGGGTTCTACACGATCCAATTTCTAAAGGACAAACCTCAAGCTCTAATACCACCTAACGCGGGTATGGTTGGGAAAATAAGGCCAAAGGTACACCTAATAGTCCAAATACCCTATAGAGTAAACACAACGGAAGCAAATAATAGAAAATAACACTAAGGAGAGAAGAAACAACATTATCTTTATAGATTCAGCAAATTATTAACAAACATGCCCAACTGTAAGCCCTAATGGTTTACGACGAATACAAAAAGATTACAACTTCAAGATCCACAATCTCTGCCAATTTTAACTCTAGACTCGCTCCTCTAGGATCATCTAATTCAAACTCTCTAAGTGATACCTAACCTAAACCGAGACACCTCTACTTATACTTGCCAAAACAACTTACAAAAGATTTTAGATATTTACAGTAGAGAAGGCCGACCACAAAACGGTCTGCACACATCCCAATGCACGATCCTTACTTTAATTTAATGACTCAAATTAAATAAATAGGTCGGCTCATACTAGGAACCAATCATTGACGATCTCGATCAAATATGGAACCAAGCATCAGCAAATATCAGGTTCACTCAGCACATGAAGGAACACTTGGCCACCAAAGCACTCAGTCAATATTGAACAACTCGGCCAACACTGAACTCGGCAAGAACTACGGCTCAGCAACCATTGTAACTCGGCACTAAGAGGCAAAATGAACAAAGATGAGCAGGATAGCAAGGCAACCCAAGACGCTCCTACATCACGTTGCTGCTATTATATACGTCGAGAATAGAAATGGTACCCATGTCATTTTGCCTTTGTATTAGAGGGAAAATTGTCTCACGAGGTATGTGCCTCAAGAGGAAATCAATTTGCAACTCACTACCTTCCAAAAGTTGAACCAAATCTGAAAATATAACAGCAGACCAAGCAAGGCAACCGCTAATAACTGTAGCATGGATGAAGGAAAAAATACCAACCAATAGATTGACAACTCCCATATCAGCCAACTCGATGTCAAGACTCTAGTTGGACTATAAAAGCCTTCGGCATGCAATGAAGACAACTTCATTTCAAGTTCACCACAAGTATCATTAACCAAATCAGCAACTCCATTAATGAAATGATCATCATCACACACAGTTTTTGAAGTAAAATTGCTTGGTTCATCTTCTACCTCATGATAAGGTGAGATCATATAACAGTTATTGTGAAAATCCGAACTCATTTGGTGGTCTATGAAGCTTCCTTCATCATAATGAGCCTCATCTAGCTATGGTGAAGTGGGGAAACCAAGTTCATCTTCATTCTCACCAAGGGTATGAATTCCTTCTATTATTTGTATGATCCCCTTACTCTTCTGTTCTTGATCATTGTCTTGGTGAGCAGCTGTCCTAGAAATCTGATTTTCAGCCTGATGTAATGACAATTGTCTTATACTAAATTGGAGACATAGCTCATCTGTCTCCTCTTTATCTTCAGCACGTTTGATAGCCATATCCTTGTCCTTGAGAAACTCCAAGTAGTCTGATTTCATTCTTTCTAATGTCCTTTTAAGAGTGTGAAGGTATGCACTATTCACTCCATTTGTTATCTCTTTACCTTTTCAATATTATTAACCTACGACATGGCTTCTTCAATGTTTTTATGATTTTGGTCAAAATGCACTAAAGCTGCAATAACCATATCATTCAATACTTTCAACTTATCTTCTAAATTATATGCTCCAAAATCATCATTCTGAAATGGAACTTCTGATTGGTCCTTCAAATCAGCCCCTATAGTAACATCATCTTGCTCAAGATTTTGAATACTAGATTCAATTTCAGCTGTACCATTTTCAAAGTTTCCTTCTATCTTCATTTGTATTGTATCATCAACTATGACATCATCAATTTTCACATAATTCATCCTCATAGGAAATTCACTTTCAGCCTTATGATCAGCATAATGCTTGTCAATAAAAACCTCCAAATCACCAAATAAGATGGTAGTACAAATCTTACCATCATCCATAATGGGTTCCCTCTCATGGTCCTCATTGAATTGAAGTTGGACTAATGAACCCTCAACTTCCTTAACACTTATTTGCATTTCTTGAGCTGACGACTCCTTGTTGCTCTCACAAGTATGACCAAGTGACCGAAATTGTATGCAAGTAAAACAGATCTGCTCTTTCCTCATTTGGTTCTTGCTCATTTCTTGGAATCCCACAATCTATAGTTCCCTCACATTTAGTTCTTCTTTAGCCTGTTGTTGTTGGTACCTTTCAACTTTGGGCTCACAATGTTTGAGCACCCTGTTCACCAAGTTACAAGCAGCTTTTGAAGCCTTTTGTTATCTCATAGAAATTGCTAAACAACATTTGTAGAAGTGGCAGGAAATGAGCATCACTTTCATTAATTGTCATAACCATAATGTCTTTCATAGCTGCAACAATATCTGCATTATGTTCTTCCCTGATTGTGCCTAATAGATTTTGAAACATGGTATGTATTAAATCCTACAATCCCATGTCACACATAAGATTGCATAATCTCATTTCAGCAAATGACTTCAGTATAGCAGCCCTTCTTGAGAAATGGCAACTGTTAGTTTCCCCAAGATTTTGAAAACTATCAACCATTAACTAAAGTGCCTCCTTCATTATATCTTCTTCGTAAGGTTCTTGAGGTGCTAAAATCCTTGTAACCTCCATCAAACAAACAACCAGCAAACCTATCTCACTATTTCAATGCTTCAACCACTTGTGTGGATGCAATGCAATCACTATAGGAACATGAGAAATCTGCACTAACTTTGAGGGTGATTGCTCGACTATGCTTAAATATCCTTCCAAATTAATCAAGGTGATAAGAGCATTTTCCCTTATTTGCAATTCCATCCCCAGCTTGCTACTATTGATGTTTCAGTAGCTTTAGTAGGAGAAACCTATGAGATCAAACAGAAATATATATATATATAAGTTTACCATTATATATTAATTACATTGATGAATAGACATGTCCCAAGAAGGGGCATGTCCCTTCTCTAGGTTTATTCCTCATACAAATATATGGACGCTGCCATTTGGAAAAGACATACCAAATACATGTCAGTGCTTAGTACATTTGCAGTGATCCAATAAAAACAGCATGGTATCAAAGCCAAGTTGCTTGAAATGAGAAACAATGTATCACTTATTGCTATGTCGACATCGTGAAGATTGCAGGTTCTCTACGAGACTATTGCTACAAAGTTTGAATGGAGACTAAGATAATAATCCACAAGGATTAGAATCAAAGGAGAGACATGTCAGTGAATAGATGTTAATTCACATCAGCATCTGTTGCACATAACAGTCAATCCACTCGAATAGTTGAATCCTCTATTTTGGGTTGAAGGCATTGGGCTTTCTTACTTGACGACACTGTTCCATGGGCCTATGTCGTCATTGGGAGATGGCATGGTGACTACATCTTTTAATTGGAAAATGTAGGTTCTTGAGAGTAACCCATACAAATGACTTACCTTAATATTGAGACCCCTGAGGAGACATAGATTATAGTGTGACAATTATTGTGAAAAGCAATATGTTTTATAAAGGCAAACATTGAGTCTGGCGATCAATATGAATAAGACAATATAAGAAAATCAAATCATGCGAAGATCTTTAGACAACGCATCTATAGTGCTTAATAAAACGCCTTATGGAATATCTGCCTATGTAATGCATTGATTTTATAATACATCCATAGAATCAATTTGATAAATGTGTGTGATAGAAATAAATAGCAATCGACGTGGACTACAATTAGGCATTGTTTATGCTTGAGAGCTCTTTTCATTAAGCCAGCTGAAAAGATTGTCATGATTTTTTTTTTTTCTCATTTGATTGAATGGTATCTACCGTATTTTGTTATTTTCAATGTATGGTGTTGTAACAACAATCTCTTTTGTGCAAGAATCTTCATAGATGGCACAGCAAGGGATGTGAACATAAACAACATTTTACATACATGGCAAGCAAGATGTTTTCTTCTCTCTGCATGAAAGATCCCTCACAAATTTGTAGGAGGGAATCAAAGTAATGCAAATACATGTTGACTATAATAGGTGATAGAGAAAAGTATTGTACCATGTGTTGTGTCGCTCCATGCTCGAAGTCCATGGGTCAAATCTTTGTCTTCTACTAATGAAAAAACGATTGCTTGAAAATGTACTAATCTTTTTTATGGTTTGAAGATCCACTCCAAAGAAATAGGTTGAGGGTTAGAATCGGAGTGCACAATGGTTGTGAGTTTTCATAATTGGGAAGAGGTTTCCCACTATTAAAAATCCTTCTGATCCATAGGTCTTCATTGTAGTGTGTAGATTAGAGAAGATTCTTGATCAGAATGATAGTTGTAACCTACAATAGTACTAAAAATGGAGTAAAGTCAAGATGTCAAACATGAGAGGAACTTAAGATCGATATTTATTTGTTGTTTACACCTAATGAATTTGGAAAACTGTGGGACCGAGGCTCTTTAGTATTGTCTATATTGTCATAGGAGAGAACGGTACAAAGAATCTCCTATATGGTGTGGAGATTATATCAGTGCTCAAACAATCGAATAAGCACAACATTCCAAGATACATCATTAGTGAACCATATTCTTCTGCAACTGATATTTTTTCATTCACTGGCATTTCTTGATTATTGGTTCACCTTCCGAACAATATTTTGGTATGATCATTGAATAGAACATGGTATTTCCACTATGTGATCAAGATCAATGGATTTGTATCAGATTGTACCAAGCGTGACAAATCCCACAACCGACAATGACATAGCAGAGATTACGAAAAAGGTACCGTGTGCCACACTTAATAAGTTAAAATATGGTAATGTATATCTAAGTTTCCTTGACATAATTAAAATAATTGAATATATATACATTAAGCCTTATTATGTTATGGTATTAATTACATGATTATATATATATATATATATATATATATATATATACACCCCCTGCCATCAATCAACCTACTTCCCAACTAGAATTACCCTCCCCCCCGGGCCCCGAGGCCGTGGTACCTAGTTTTGATTTGTTCAAATGCAAAAGTCCAAGCCAACAACTAATAGTGGAGCACACAATGACATGAGACACCTCTGCATCGAGAGCAGAACCCACTAGCTACCTAAATTTTAGGGGCCCACCCTGCACTGTGAACTCTAGGTGGGGAGTTACCACAACAACTATGAAAGAAGGGCGAGCAATTCTAGGTAACCCTAGGAGGCCCAGGTTGGGGAAGAAGGGGCCATTGCCTAAGTAACAAGAGGGTAGTTCTATGACAGCAATAGGAAAAATTGCTCAGATACTAGTAAGTGATGCTTATTTGAGTCAAGTTGTAAATGTGGTAGCTTGACCTATTGATGGTAAGGGGCTCGCTTCCAAATGGCACTCAATTGTTGTGTCGGTTGAAATAATCCTCCTTGTGAAAGGAATATTGAAAAAACTAGCCTGGAAGCCTTCCGAACCCTCCCCTTAAGAGTGAGCCCATCCTTTTTTTATGAAAGCTAAGATGGTAATTTATGTGTAGCCGAGTCTCTATACTGGACAATAGTAGCCCAATTCCCCATACCGCCAAATCCAACATCATATGAATAAGCAAGCGGGAAGTGTTGTCAGTAAATTCTATACTGCAGCCAATGGGTAGAATAGTATCTGAATGGGCGCGTGATGGTTGAGTCACCCCTTCGAGAAAGTATATGTACACCATCCGGAAGGGACATTCAATCATCATTGTAATCATTGTAAGTATCATAATCATATTGTAAGCATTGGAATGCATATTCCATATATGAATAAAGCATTTGTTCTATGTTATATCTTACTATACTACATGCAATAAGTATCCGTTTACCCTATACAGTAAACTTTTGGCGTCGTTGCCAGTCGAACTTAGAATGAATGTTATGAAGATTAATGCCAAATCTACTTAATAAGGATACGAATAAGATAAAAGATAAGGATGAAATACACACAGCACAAGAGGTTTTAATTTTAGCACAACAGGCAGAGTGCAAACAAAAGCTTTAGCAGATTGTCGACAGGCACCGAGGGGGTGAAGGAGAACAAACGGAGGGAGTGCATTCACCTAGTAGACCAAGGAGTGCCAAGGAATCGCTAGACGAGACTCAACAGCGATTGAATTCGGTGGAAGAGACAAGGGAGGAGTTCCTTAACTTGTATACGCCGAGGGTAGAGCGTCCGAACGGAAGGGAAGCAACTTGCACGGCTTGAAGTGCAAAAGGAGTACGAGCATGGAGTGAACTCTTCATTCTCGATACACCCGACAAATTGGATACAGGCAGAGAATCAAACAACTTCGCTTGAGGAAGATCTTCTTTCACCAGGTAACGCGGTTGTGCAAAACAACGCGAGTGCTCAAAACAACACAGGTGCCCAGAATAGCACGGGTACTCAAAACAACGCGGGTGCTTAGAACAGCGCAAGTACACAACAAGTACCACTGAATCAAAATAAAGTAGCAATGGCAGGACCAAAGGAGAAATTGTTGAAGTTTAATGGTGACGGGAAGGCAGATCCGATCAGGCACTACTAATGGTGTAATAGACGAGGATGATTGGGTCCGGCAGTTTCTAGCGACCTTGCGGGGTGTAGCAATTGATTGGTTTGCAAATTTTGATCCTCAGAAATTAACTACATGGGCAGACGTTGGGAAGGAGTTCATAGCAGTGTTTTGACTGCTAAGGGACAATAACGAAATTGTAGCAGAAATATATAGTACAAAGCAGGGAAAGAATGAAACAATCTGTGTCTATGCAAGAAGGCTAAAAGAGTTGGGGGGAAGATGGAGAGCTCACCGGATGACAGATTAAAGAAACGATAGTTTGTTGAGGGGCTACGGTCGACTCTGAAGAAGTAAATAAAGATTGTACTTCCAGCATTGTACGCAAATGCATATAATCGAGCAATGGATCTAGAGAGTGAACAAAAAACAAGCAAGAAGAAGAAGCACAAATCGTCGAACTCAGACGATTCATCGTCCGAAAGTAGCAACAATGATGAAGAATCACGAAAGAAAGTTTGAGCGTTGTAGAAAGATATGCTACGGATGATGAGAGAATTTAAAAATCTGAAAAAGAATGCTAACTTGATGAAGGGAGAATTGTGGTGTACGGATTGTAACGAGGAAGGCCACACAAAGGGCTCCTGCCCGAGAAAACAATTTTGTAATATCTACCAGATTGCGGGACATTCTATAAAGGAATGCCCATTTAATATGAAGTCAAAAGGACACCAACAAGTGTTACTGACGCAGGAAGTGTTCGCCAAAACAAACACAAACAACGATGCAACCTTAGGAGAATATCGCAACAATAACTGGCACAGAAGGGGTGGTAATAATAACAATGGAGGCCGGAGTCAAATACAAAACGACATGAGTGGACGGCCGATGATACACTGTCGTGCGTGCAACCTCTAGGGGCACTTCGCTAGAGATTGTACCACGAAGGAGACGCCGCAACTGTTATGCAGATGGTGTGGTCCGAGAGACCACGAAGATTCGAAATGCTCAAAGCAGGTGATGGATTTGTTAAGCATCGAAACATGTGATGAGGAAGCACTAGCCATTATGCATGAACAAGCTAAGAAGGCAAAGTACCCTAATGCAGAGGAAGAAAAGAAGAGGTTGCAGCAAGCACGAACGAAGTTGGAAAAACAGATGGAAATGGGAAAGTTACAAGTAAAAGGCACTGTTGACACCTCAAAGAGGAACCTAGCTGAACAAAACATGATAAGGCAAGTAATGCAAATGGAAATTCCTATAAAATTAAATGACCTTCATCTTACAATGCCTCAGTTGGGGACAGCGATACTGAACATGACACCACTCCCAAAACCAATGGAGGAAACAGGAAAGGATGGTAGTGGAACGACTGCAGTAGACCCAATGCTACTAGCACTCACGACAGGAAGGCATCCAGCAGTAGTCGAAATGGGTATCCTGGGAACTATACTTACATACACAATTGTGAACGGAGGGTCAGGCGTGAACGTGTTACCAGAGGATATATGGAAAAAGTTGGGACAATCTATGTTGTGGCCACCTACATTTCAGTTACTCACAGTGGATCAACATGAAATCAAACCGTTGGGAACCCTGATGGCACAACCGATAACTATTGGAACGCAACCATTTTTATTAGATTTTGTGGTCATTCCACTAAAAAGAAAAGGGTATGACTTGGTGCAATCAAAAGTGAAACATGTCTAGAAACGAAATACCCTATCCGTGGAACGCAAAGGTCGAAGATTTATAATTGACCTAGACACACAGATAGTGGGTGAAGAGGCAACATCGTTAGAATCCGAAGGTGAAGGTGAAGGTGAAGATGAAGGAAAGAAGAGAATGGAACTGGACGAAGGAGTGTCGAGATTAGGAGGGTCGAATGATGATGACCTAGACTCGGTAAATGGCCTACTCCACTAGCAGATGGAAGATTGCAAGCTCTTTCCAAGCTGTAATATATTAAGGGTCGACGAAGGTGAGAAAGGAGAGGAAAATGAATGTCCAAAGAAATACAGAGAAGCAGAAGAAGGAAAGGCGGTTATGGCTGAAGCTGAAGGAAAGAACATACCGTATGAACCTAGCAAAAGGAAATATTCCACCATACGGTACATGGTGAACGGACCGCACGACAAGCACTTGAAGTTGAACAGATTTCAATCGAGACAACTAGTGTTTAAGTATAATGGGCGCAACGAGATCAAACCAAGCAAATTAAAAATAAAGTGGGTCGGACCATATAAAATTCGCAAAGTGGGCGATAACAGAGCAATAAAATTATGGACGCTCGACAAGAAGGGAGTAGCCGAGGCAGTGAATGGGTCGAAGTTGAAAATCTATCATGAAAGTAATAACACACCCTCGCGGACGAACAACTAAGAGACAATATAATTAATAAATATTGAAGTATATATGTAAAATAAAGTGTAAAATAAAATATTAAAATAAAATTTAGTAAGCGGAAGAAAAGAGATAAAGATTAATGAGGAAATATGGATTCAGAGCGTATGGTCTTGGACAGGACACATGAGAAGCATTGTAAAAAGCAAGTAAAAGAGAAGACACCGTACAGCCTTTTACACGGCAAAGAGGATAAACATAGGGTCGTATGGACATACAAGAGCCTTATCTGGGAGGAAGAAAGTACCGTATGGAGGAGCAACAAAAAGAAAAAAAGACATAGAGAGGCCACATGAAGATATTTCGTACAACTGTACGGCTCAAGGAGTAAAACAATCACATGTACAGTCGTACGGACAGGAAGCAAAGAAAAACCGTATGGCTAGTGATTCTGTACTATCATATGGACAACTAGAAAACATAAAGCATAAGTATTTGTACCATACAAGCATACGGATTTGGGGAATGCAGAAAGATCACCATACAGCCTTGGAAGGAGCTATTAGAAGGCTATATAAAATATGTTGTATGGCCAGTGGAGGTGACCGTACGGCCTAAGGAAAGCACGACCACCAAAGAGCAGACATAAAGACAGAGCATCACTGTACGACCATTGTTAAAACAAGGGTAGAGGTGATCGTATGAAATACACTATGAAGGCAGTACATTGTGTAGTCGTACACCATATGGTATTGGTAGCGAGGTTGTAACATAACAGAGAGAGACCACCATACAAACATAGAAGAATGGTGATAGAAGGTTCTCTAAAGAAAAAAAATGACAACAAATCAAAACAGTTCATAATGAACATATGGCGCCGAAGGGAAAGACATAAATAGGTAGTGAGGGAAACATAAGCGGTTGGCAGAAAGAGTATGGGATCGGAAGAAAATCACAAAAATGGTGTGTTCCATGGACTTTTGTGTGGATTTGAGGGTGCTAATTTGGTCTTGGCGGCAAGGGCGCTGCCCCTCGACCTCGCCTTGTATCGCGACAGGGAGCGTGCCTGGGGCAAAGACCCCGCTAGGGGCGTTGCCCCCTAGACCCCCAGTCAGTTCAATTATTAGTCATGGGAACTGTGACCAGTTGATGAGACCTAGAGCTGCTGCAGGCATGGAGTGTTTGTCTGCCAGAGGTGGAGAGAGCACTGAAGCAAGCCTTTCGGAAGGGATGCTACACTTTGAGGCACTCAGAGTAGGTGTTGGACGTAAGGCTATCTTGGTAGATGCATAGAGAGCTCGAGAGGAGTTGATCATCCAGATGGAGGTAGCAGAGCAACACTTGGCTCAACGTACCCAAGCGTTGGAAGCAAATAAGATGGCACAGGTGGCTATCAAAGTCAGCTTGGCTAGGGAGGCAGTATTGTGTTAGCAGAGGCTACAAATGCAATGCATTTGTGGAGACCACTTTGGTGTAGGCACAAGAGGAATGTAAATGTGATGTGAAGGAAAAAGATCCATTCTATTATAGTTAGTCACAGTTAATGTATTCCATTTTGTTAATCTGTCTCAATAATTTTGTAATTGTCGCCTAGAGATGACTTTATTTTTTGGGGTGATGATGTTGTCGGTAAATTCTATATTGTTGCCAACGAGAAGAATAGTTTCCGAACAGGCATGTGACAATTGAGTCACCCATTCGGAAAAGTATATGTACACCATTTGGAAGGGACTTTGGATCATCATTGTAATCACTGTAAGTATTATAATCATATTGTAAGCATTGGAATGCATATTGCATATATGAATAAAGTATATGTTTTGTGTTATATCTTACAATACTACATGCGATAAGTATCCTTTTACCTGTACAGTAAACAAGGTCTCGCCCATATATAGATCTTCTCGCACACCATCCCGTCCTTCTGTCCTACTTTATCCTATTCGTGTACCAAGCAAGTATGGGTCGGGGCGAATGACTAAGTGGCAATCCATTCTGTGTCCTCTGCTAGGTGGTAGGCAATGAAATTCAATAGCTAGACAAAACTACATCTGGAAAGAAATAAACCGAGAAAGGGAGGAAGGTGAATTGAACTAACGAGGAGCTAGGCTAAGCAACTGGTTGCCCCAAGCAATTCCACATTCCCCTTAGAATAGTAGGGCAACTAGAGTTTAGTTGATCAATGGAGAGCCCCAAGATATATAGGATCTTGCTGATTTACTACATGTTATGTGTAGAATCAGGTGAACAAGCCATGCTCACTTCTTTGTCTCTAGAAGGCGCTATGCTCTCCCCAATGGCGATCGGACTATAGGTAGACCAACCATAGTCCAATTTGCAACGGTTGGCCCTAGATGGCATATTGGCAGTAAAGTTGCAGCACTGAACAGCCTACCTAACCCCCCCACTCATGTTAATTTGAACTATGTCAATTGATCTTTTCAATTGACATAGTTTGGATAGGGGGCACTCTCCCTCTATTCCATATATATATATATATAAAATCTGCAATAATATATGAATGGTGAAGTTCAGGTTAGTTATATTTTAACTTCTATACATCATTTATATAAAAATTAAGTATCTTAATTCTATTATTGAAAATATAGAGTTATGTTACAATTATTTATGTTATTGTTACTAATAGGAATGAGTTAAATTACTAACATTCTAATTAATGTTAACATTCTTATTTGTGTACTATAAGAATTATTTGCCTTGATCTTTTTTCAAAAGGACGCTAACATTTTAGGCAACCTTGGAAGAGAGGTAGCAGATAGAGGATATGATTGAATCAACCTTCGGTGATCTTCAATAATATTGATAGAGAGGGAGTAAACCATGTTGAGAAGGATTCTCCCGTGGTCAATAAATTATAGTAGTCAAGAGGACCGTGATTCATGAATATACCTTGTGACTATGTTATTATAATGGGCCTACCCCTTGTGTGCAGCATGAGGAAGTGACGACTTCCCAATGATTATCACTTGTATTCGTAGAAGTTATTGAAAGGTGACGATCTTACAATAACTTAATTTTCTATTATGATGGATATCTTACAATGTCTATGGAAATCATGATAGATTATATTTTGCAAGGTAGATGTTTATATGGTAAGCATTATGAGAATGTGCGTGCACATACCTTATAAACATTTCTTTTAGTACATGGTGAATGTTATTGATATTCTGCAAGGCCATACATAGAGTACTTGGTGAATATCATGCATCTTAATATTCTGGAAGGCCGTTACTTAGAGTATTTGGTGAATATTACGTGTCCTGATGTTCTAGGAGGCCATTACTCACAGTATATTGTGAATATCTTACATTCTGGAAGGCCATTACTCAAAAAGTATTTGGTGAATATCATTGATATTCTGGGAGGCCAATACTCATGATATGATATGAGATATCAAACATTTTGAGTAATTGGTGAATATCATGTATTCTAGGAGACCAATACTCATGATATCAGATGTGATATCAAAACTATTTGAGGACTTGGTCAATATCAAATGTCGATATTCTGGGAGACCAAGACTCATGACATCAAATGTGCTATCAAAATAGTGGATATCTTCTGATCAAAGGTATCTTAAAAATTTTCCTTACCTAATATTACCAATGGTGTAATACATGTCTTGTGTTTATCCTCCCTACCTAAGAGGGAGTGTTGATGTTTTGGTAGCTTTAGTAGGATAAACCTGGGATCAAAGAGATATATATATAATTAATTTTATCCTTATATATTAATCACATTAAAGAATAGACATGTCCCATGAAGGGACATGTCTCTTCTCTTGGTTTATTCCTCATACAAATATAAGGACGCTGCCATTTGGAAAACACATACCAAATACATGGCAGTGCTTACTACATTTGCAGCAATCCAATAAAAACAACAGCTACTTGTTTCAAAAAATACTTTGGCCAAACTATTTTCTGATGCCATTTTGAATCTCATAATCTTTTGAGTCTGCCATGTTACTTCTCTCTCTGAATAGAATCTTTGCATCTGGATAACTCTTATAATCCTTGAAGAACATGCAGTCCTTTCCCAGTTTGAGATAATATACTCGTCTAGTTTTGTCACAACGCCAACAATTATAGCAACACTGTTGGAAAACTTCTCAAATTTGGGAAGGCTGATAGTCTCAGCTTTGCTCTTGTCTGCCCAGATTAGAGAATAGATAATGAAAGACTACAAAACAATCAACAAACTCTGACCTTTGTAAGCACCAGTAAGTCATACAATACTCGAATGGTATGACAAAATTAACATTGTAAGTCAAGAAGAACACTATCCCAAAAAGCAGACATGATTTAAATTTATCAAATAATGCACAGAATTCTGCAAATTATAAGCTATTGAATCTCTACGTGACGAAGGTGACTCCCAACAATTCCCTCCATATAAATCAATTTAGTTCCATTTCAATCACCCCAAACGTAATATCTTGAAAACAGAATTGAATCTCTCAGCTTCACTCCATCCCCAAGATAGCAAGAGGGTTGTGCAGTCTGAAACTTTTGGATAAATTGATGAGCAACTCGACATTCTCATTACTCACAGTCTACTAGTTTGCAATTAACCAGACTATCATTAAGCATCGATACATAAGCAGTTCCACTCTCTATTGTGACAACCATAATCTTGTTGGTGAAATATGCTAGTTTTTCCAAACTCCAGTTTCCCATGTATCTCTGACTTGAATTATGTGCAGACTTGATATTGATTTTGTGCACACTTAAGCCAACTTAGTCCTTATCATTTTTAAATTTGCTGAAGACTAAGCGTTGGATCTCCACACCAACGACACGGATAATCTTGACTATTAAATTTCTTAAAGCTTCAAAAGAATCCTCACAAACATGACCACTCATTTTCTCAACTCCAACTGCTTATCTTCTCTGACGACGGTTATATCATGGGAATGACGGTTACATCATACTCAAACCCTATAGATTTTTCTCTGTTTGGAGATTTGGCCCATTCTACAAATAATGACTCAAGACAGCCGTGCAAGAATATTTGTTGGAACTAAGTAGTTTACATTTGCACTCGAATTTGTAATTGATATAGTCCAGATTGACATTACCGACTCCAACTCCTCTTGACTATTATGAATTCTAACGAATCCTTTTACTCGGTTGGTAGGAAGCACCCTTATAATTGTTTTGGAGTATCTACTTGTCGACAACAATTTTCAGCTAATGACATGCTTTAAGTCTTTGAATTTGAATGCACAATACATTAATTTAATATCTCTAGTATTGTTCAATTTATTAACTCTTCCCCGGTAAAAAAAAAATTTATTTTTAAACTACTGAAGACCGCTTCCAAACACTATTCTCTTGCAAAAATTAATATGGTTTCTCACAATGGTAATATCAACATTTGCTACAACATAAATAATGGAGCTCAAACTTCAAAACTTTAATTGGACATAGCAATGTCAAATGCAATGATGGGTTTACTAAACCCACCAAACCAAAGAGCTAGATAATAACAAAATATAGCGGTGTTCCCTGCCCATGACAATTTTTCCTCAGGCAAATAATATAAATTTAAATAATCTTAGTCCCTAGCAAGACTTAGAATTTATAGCAATGCGCTCACAATTATTACCAAGGTTTCTAAAATTACCCAAAATTGGCGTGAATAATTTCCAAGCTTTCAGCAATGTGAAATTAAAGCCAGATTATTTGAAAACAAATGTTCTTGCAACCCAAAAGTTTGCTTCCCAGCACAAAATTTAAAGGTACACAGGATAGTCCAAGGTTTCCTAGGCAAAATTCTCCACACATTCACAATTCAAACTCAATAAACCTCCTGACTCTAGATTTCTGTAACGACAAACAAGAAGTAGAACATTTCTTCCAAAGGTGATATCAACTTCAGTTTACACAGACTAGTGAACTATATGTTCTTTTCTGTGCTTCAAGAAAGTTCACGAACCCAAACAATTGATCGTTTGTTTACTCAAACACGCACAGATAAAAGGTGGAAGTTCCCTGAATCGTTCGCCTGTATTCTAATAGTCTCAATTCAAACTGCATCTGAATAAACTCCACGGTTATTACACAAGAAGGTTGTCTGGTACATCAAACAAGAATACTTTGTTTTGAAACTTTAGTATTATTTATTGTGGAACAAATTCGAAGTAACTATTCTGAAAGATGAAACATTGGTCTTGATTAATGGCACTATACTGGAAGAGCATTCAACCAATGGAGAGGTTGTATTAAATTAGGGAGACTTTATGAATCACAAACTATGCCAATACTGCACAGGATTTCGATATTCGGTGAAAATATATCCCCTGACTATACTCAGAAACCACAAGAGAGTGCATGGGACCCACAAATAAATATTCCTTAGCTGAGTGCAAAAATATTCAAGGAATTCATATCACAATATATCACATTAAAAAAAATGAGGGTTTGACTAAATAATCAATCAAAGTTTCAAAATGGAATATATACTTCCGTCCCAGTTTGGTAAAACATTCAAAGCCTTCAAAAATATTGCAGCAATTTTATTTTTTAATGACCAAGGAAATCAACATGCACTGTCGACTATTTTCCCTGATTCTTTAGAGTTTTCCACCGGTTTTGTGTCCAATATTTCCTCCAACACATATCAAGAATTTTTTTTCATTTTTACCCAATCTTGAACAAACCACAGTTTTGCAATTAAATATCTTATCAAACCAGAAAATATTTCAATTCTTGACCTCACAGGTTGGCAAGATACACTGCTCTGATACCACTGTAATATCCCAAATGGATATTTTCTAAAACTTTCCTCACAATAAATTTTTAGAATGCAAACAAATAGCACATGCAATAGACTTCCAGATTTAGTCAACAAATGCTCATGTAGAAAACTTATGAAACTTTTGTTGTATTATAATGTTCAACAATACAAAACTATAACCAATAAATTAATATACATTGTTCAAAAATGTGTTATTGCATTATACATCAGCAATACAATAACAGACATCTAGTCCAATCGTAAATACAAAAAAACAGTCAATGGAATTATAAGAAAATGTAAGCACATGTGAGGCACATGAAATGACGTCTCCCACAAACAATGGATTCTCATCCACTGTTGTCCAGCTAGAAAGTTTTTGTCTTCAAAGATGGTTCTGAAAATGAAAGCAGCTTCCTTCCGAGTTTCTCCAAGACAAAACTGAAATTCAAATCATAAACCAAGCATACTGAAATGAACTCCTCCCCCTTCTTTAAGGACCCAACATGTGACTCTTGAGCTTCCTTCCTCTCCTTTCGTCTTTTCCCTTCTTTGTCACCTTTAAACACCCTTTATAATATTAAATTGACCCATTTTATTAATTAGCTTTAAGCTCTAATAAGTCAAATTTAATTTTTGTGAATTTAACTTTAAGATTCCTAGTGTCCCAAAATAGGGATATTACATATAGGATGCTCAATTGTTGATGTGGTCAAGTTTGTTGGAAGCATCTTAATCTGGAACATGAACTTGCATCATTAATCGCTCTGCAATGTAATGGAGGTTCTCTCTTGAAAAGAAAAATTGTTTCTTTTCATCTTTGTCTTTGTTTGCTTGCAATCGCTCTCTCATCTCATTGTAGGCTCCATTACGTGATGATTCTTGCATTGCTTCCCTCTTTCTTCTTTGCATGTCTGGGTTATGCATGTTGTCACTATTGAGTTTCCAGAAAAATTCATAATATGGTCTTTCAAGCATAGATGGGTCCATTTTAAGCTTTGATGTGCAAGTATGGCTTTTGGAATTTTTTCGTATAGAGTATAGTTGGAAACTTTTGGAACAACGAATAGATATATGCATCTAAGCTCAAAATATGTGCTTATATGGTGGAAAAACCAAAAAAAGGGTTTTTAGAGCTCAAAAGCACATGCAGACAGCAAGCTTTATGCCTAGGAAATGCATGGGAAATGGGTGGAAAGATGTATATTTATAATAAGATTTTGTGTTTTCATCATAAATAAACATGCATGTACATGCAAGCAACCACCATCATGAGTATCCAAGCCATGTGGCAGCAATATGCAAAGTATGATGGAGTGTATAAAAACATGAAAGTGGGGTTCTCAAATGCAAAAACACGTGATAAAAGAGCTCACTTTCTTTGATGGTCTCTTTCAAGAACAGGGTTTTCAATCCCGAATGCACATACAAGTAAGGTGAATTACATACATATGCAACTTCGAGAATTTAGACAGAAGATAGAATGAGCTCATAATATACAAAATAAATGCAAATCTGAAAACAAAATGAAGAGATTCACAAACAAAAATGAAAGAGCACATATATACAACTTTGCCCTATGAAATTTGTTAATGCATTATAGTGTCAATCGGATAAAGCCAATATCCATATATATATATATAAAAGATATTATTATTATGCAAACTTAATATCATATTTATTAAACAGAGGTATATATATTCACCATTGTAAACAAATATATAAATTAAAATTCATTTGAGGACCGATTGCATAATAATATAGTCTGTTTTATGACGACCGATTGCATAAAAATAAAGTCTGTTTTATGTTGACTGATGACAGATGATAGATGGCATTAACTTGAAGTTTGATTTAAATTTGCCACGGTGGTCCGTGACCCCATTGTGGCAGTCACAACCATGATGGGTCGTGACTCCATGATGGAGTCACAGACCATCATTACTTTTCAACCAACATATATGTGGTGATTGAGATCTGCAGACCAATTACAGTTTACAGCTTAAAGTACCAATAACCAGTTATTTAGTATTTTAATCACATACAATACAACAGCACAAAGTCAGAGTGGCTACCATTTACAGTATGAATGCACTTCCATTTATGTGAATCTACCGCATCTCCTTTATTCTCATCAAAGTACATTTTTTTATTTGAAGCCCTAGCAAGGTTAGATGATTGCCTAAGGAGTGTCTCTGGACCTGCAAGCAAAAATTTGAATGATTGTCAAACATTACAAATATCCAAAGCACTAAAATAAAGATATCCAAAGCAACTATATCTTACATCATTAACTTATGTGCAAAAGGAAACAAAATAGAGAGGAAATTTATTGCAATCAAGATTTTTTTTAAAGGATTTCATGTGAAACTCTTGTTACATTGTTGATTAGTCCTGGTGCTCATGACCTTCCATAAGATGACCATATGGTAAGCAACAATGATTAAACCTAAAAGTGTTACCAGATACACTCGTATGTAATAATACAAGGTAAGCATTCAACACATTTGACTTCAGAGGGCTGAAAGTGGTACTTCCTCTGTTGTATATAAGTTGGACTTTTGCAAAAGACAACTTTCAGTAAATCAAGGGAAATACTCTCAGCCGTCAACTTTGAATTCGATGCTCATGAGAAATTTCATAAAGTCCATAGAGTGCTTAAGCTTCAAGAAAGATTCAGATCTAAAATAAGTTGCACCCATACAATAATAATTTGCTAAATTACAAGATAAAAACTTGTCTTTTCAACAAATCAAGAAGTAATGCTTTTTCCTTTTTGTATATATTGTTTTGTCATCTGCATTTGTAATTTTGTTTTGTCAACAATCAAAATTTTCAAATAACACCTCACAGAAAATACCAAAGAAAAATCAATGAATGTTACTGATGGAAAATATAAAACATCAGCCATGTGCAACTTTGCATGCCAAGTATTTGGGAAAGTATGATATGAGACTTCTTTTCTATGTTGATGATCTCATTACAATTGCCAAGTCCCCTCAAGGATTACAAGAGCACTTATATGTCGTTAAGGACTTTTGCAAAGTGGTGGGAATGCAAATTAAACCCTAGCAAGACAAAGATCATGGTCTTTCCAACAAACAGAAAATAAAAACAGCTTAACTTCTATTTTGAAGGCCTATTCCAAAAGGCGGAGAACAAATACCTTGGGATTGATGACAACAGCGAACTCAACTAGATAATTTGCTTAAGAGAACTGAGGGACGTTGGTGTTGAATTTAAGATCACTGCAAAAAAGTGCCTCTATGGTATGTTTTTTTCAAAGGCAGCAATCTCTCTCTTATCTATATTGTGAATGAGACATGGAGAGACATGTCCCTTCATGGGACATATCTATTCATTAACATATACTCTTTTGATTAATATAATGAGGTATATATATATTTCTACAATAGTAATGTCTCATAGGTTTATTTGACTAGAGCTATCAAACATCAACACTCCCTCTTAGCTAGGGAGGATAAACACAAGATATAATATTACCTCAGTGTAAAATCAGGAATGGCAAGTTTTAAGGATATCTTTGATCAAAAGATATACACCATTTAGAAAACATCTCATGATATCCAAAGTAATGGCTTCCTAAATGTCAAGTCACATGGCATTCGCCAAGTATTCCAAGAAATGATATTAAGAGTAATGACCTCCTCAATGTCAAGTCACATGACACTCACCAAGTACTCTGAGTAATGGCCTCCTAAACATCAAGTTGGATGATACACCAAGTACTCTGGGTAATGGCCTCCTACACATCAAGTTGGATGGCATTCGCCAATTACTCAAAATGTTCATAAGGCATATGCAAATGTATACTCAATAATACTTACCATATGAACATGCATGGTTTGTTCAAAGAACTTAATCCACCATTCAAGATATAATCCATCATAATCTGCCTAGACATCATAAGTATCCATCATAATTAAAGATTAAGTTATTGCAAGCTCGTCACCTTCCGATAACTTCAATAGATACAAGTGATAATCATTTGGAAGTCGTCACTTCCTCATGATGTACACAAGGCCAAAATAGTCATGAGATAACACTCATGAATCATAGTCCTCTGACTACTAAAATTTCTTGATCACTGGGGAATCCATCTCGACATGGTCTACTCCCTCTGAATCAATACATCCAAGATCATCAAAATTTGATTGAAATATATCCTCTATCTGCTCCCTCTCTTTCCAAGAGTGCCTCTAACAAATGTACCAAGCTTTGTCTGAATCTGAAATCAATCTTCTTTTTTCCTTTTCTAAGGTTAATGGTTATATTTCATATTTCATTCTATCCAATAACAATATTATAACTCACAATAATACTAATAAACTATATTGTTTAACATGTTAAAAAAAAACTTATTATTAATTCATTCTTAATATGTGAATATTAATGTATATCATCACATACCTTTTCTAAGGTCAATGGTCAGTGTCATAATGTATAAGACCGATTAGGTCATCGTTACTTTCCAAAACCTTCTCAGTACACGAGTTCTATGCAATACTTGATTTCTTTATTTGGGATGGATTTGTAATTCATTCGCAATCTATTTGCCATGTAATCACATTTTATTATATATTTGAATGTCATCTCATATGGGTCGATCACTCTTTGAATACATTGTTTCCCGTAGTGATGATCGTACTGTCCTCTATGTCATGGTGGGTCAAATAAAAGGGGTCATCCCTATTGGACATGACCTGTCTTATTCCTATTTGTTCACAGGGGTCACCTCTATATGACATTACATGTCTTTATTCCACTATCATTTTCAACCCCTTATCCCTCTATGGCATCCACATTATTTTTGTTGCTAACCCCGAAGCCAACGCAAGCGGATAGGCTTCATTTTTTTTTGCTTTTCGCTCCTTATATCTCCCATAACTTATTTCGAGTGGCATTGACGGAGACAAGGAGGGGTGTCCTTAAGGGACAAGAATAATCAGTGGAGACTATGGTGGACATGGCCTAGCCCATTGAGTTTGATGTTGACTTTGATATGTAGGAGGATAAATTTGGATAGGCCCACCCTCATGAGGGTAGTTACTATACTCCATATGCCCAATGCTCCTTTTCACAATATGCCACCTTCTCATGCCTCCCCAACCTCCACCTTCATTTCTCTACATAGTAAGTCTCGCTTTTCTATTTGGAAGCAAAACTAACAAATGAGCCTTTTTTTCACCTCACTTCATCCGTAGTGTATTTATTTGCAAATAGACAATAAAGGGGAAGATTGGTGCACTTCCCTGAGGGAAGAAAAGGCTTAGAAACTACGGGTGAAACATGAATCAAGTGCCTACTTTTGGTCACTTGCATTTTGCCTGCCTACCTACCTAGTGTTTGTTAATCACCATTGTGGGAGTCTCATGGACTTCACTTTCTCCTTCAATTCACCTACTGTGAATGCCAACCTTGATTTTGAATCCTTTACTAGATTTCGTGATTATACAATATCTCCTTAGTTAAAACTATAACTTTTGATCATCATATAGATCTGACTGTGCAGATCGCATAGACATTATCTTGGTATATCACCTTATGATGGCCTATAAATACATTGCTCCTTGAATAGGCATGATCGGCGATTTCCTAGATTGTGTGTTAGCATTTACCTTAACTAATTTTAGTTATACTTGTTTGCTAAACATTATCTCCTTGGGCGTCAATTATGAGAATGCATTGTTTGGGCCGACCTAGATGAAGGGACATGCCCTTTGGTTAAGATATTTATACAAGGTGTGGTTGTAGTTAAAGGACACATAAGAAGAATAAATCTGCTCCTTTAAGCAATTCTGCCTATACGAATTATTGTAGAGATAAAACAAATTTCAGAACAGCATTTGATATTCTGATAACACCTCCTACATTCAAAAGATAAAGAAGATCATCTACAGCAAGGATAGAAGCTTTTATCTAAGTTTGATTTAATAACAGAATTTGTAGAAACCTTACAAGGTATTATCTAACTCTGATTTAATAACAGAATTTGTAGAAACTTTACATGGTATTAGAGCTCTAGTAGTCGAACCTAGACTCTGCAAATTAAATAATCAGACTTAATATATAGATATATAGCATCATTCTCCTATCTTCAAATGGCATACACAATCAAACCCGAGAACATGTTTGATGGGAAAGAACACTTTGATGCTTGGAAATTTAGAATCATGATGATTCTTGAAGAAAATGATGTAAAACAATTTGTTGATTCAACATCAAGACAACCTACTGTTGAACCTCATAAAACTATATGGAGTAAAGGAAACATGAAAGCCATACAGATCATATTAGATGGAGTGAAAAAAGAAATAGTACCCATGCTAAAAAAACATCAAACAACATTTGATATGATGAATGCATTATTAAATGCATATGAGGTTAACAATGCAACTAAACTTCTCACACTAAAAAGGCAACTAAATCATATACAAATAAAGAAGGGAGAATTGATGAATTCCTACTTCCTAAGGGTTGCCAATCTAAGAGATGAACTTGCAAGTATAGGAACCATCATTAATGAAACGGAACTAGCACTAATGGCTATAGATGGATTACCAGATTCATGGGAAACATTTGCACAAGGACCAAGTGCCAAAGACAAACTTCCTAACTTCAATAGACTTAAGGAAGATTGTCGTCAGGAAAAATCCAAAAAAATTAAGAAAGGGGGAAAGTTGAAAACTAAAGATGAAGAACTTCATGTTCTTAACACAAATTCCTATAAATGCAAGAACAAGCACTTCAAGAAGAAAAGGGATAATCAAAAGAATGACAAACCTAAGAAAGATCTATCCAAAATAAAATGCTTCAGATGCGAAAAATTTAGACACTACAGATCTAATTCCCCTGAGATTTCTAAACAACAAGTCAACTGTACAAACATTACAAGGGAAGTAGATAACTATAATCATGAGTATCGTGTATTGTATTCAGCACTATCAAATGACGTCTCAAGTAAGGCATGGGTGATTGATAGTGGATCATCCCGACATATTACAGGATAGAAAGAAGCACTAGACTCTATATCTAAAAAGGTCAATAGCTAAGTCACCACCAGTGATAATTCAGCACATTCCATCAAAGAAATTGAGAATTGTACCTTGAAACTAAAATCGAGTAGTTCTCTACATCTCAAAGGAGTACTCTATATACCAAGAATAAAAAGGAATCTGCTCTCGGTTACAGCACTTGAAGATGGACATAAGGTTGCATTCATGAACGGTAAAGTAATGACTTGGGCTAAGAAGTCCTCATTTAAGAAAGAAAAATTGACTAGTCAAAGAAACGGATACTTGTATGAATTAAATTCAGAACCTAGTCGACCCATTCAAGCCTTAATTCATGAAGTTGTTGATATAAACGAAATATGGCACAAAAGATTAGGACATCTAAATTTCAAAACCTTATCTTCTATGGAGAAGATGGTTATTGGTTTACCTAAGTTAAATAAAGAGCATTCAAGTATATGCAAAGGATGCACTCTAGGTAAGAACACCAAAAGTCCATTTCATGATAGCACTAGAAAAACTAACAATGTTTTGGAATTAATCCACTCATATTAATGTGGACCTATGTCTATTCCTTCTCTTGGAGGATTTTGGTACTATATACTTTTTATAGATGACTTCTCTAGAAAAACTTGGATTTATTTCTTAAAATGCAAAGAATCAGAACATCAATTTTACACCAATTTTACACCTGCATATCTCTAGATGATCAAAGAAAGATATAAATGACCTGAAACGACTCATTCATAAGATGCGCCAAGTCAACTAGGAGGTCAACAAATTATAGGGATCTCTCACCTACTGCAAGATTCATCTCCAAGCTTGTACTATCCCCTTACGGATATTTTCCCAAAAACCCGAGATATGTACTTGCAGATTGAAATCCAAATAGTAACCCAATATACAAAATAAATTCCAGAACCTTAATAGATTTATAACCAACAGATTTGAATTCAAGAAAACTCAGAAAAGTTCGTTTATTTCTTCCAATATTCAAAAATACATATATGCACTAGGAATTAACACAAATAACTACCAAATATGTCACTGTATTATACAACAGCAATACAGTAACACTCAACAATCCAAAAAAATCCAATCTTATAAACAAAAATAACAGTCAGATTGGAATTATAAATAAAACCTGTAAGAAGGCTAGGTTTGCGTCCAACCTTCAAACACTTCTCCAAGGGTTTGCATCCTAGAAAAAGAAACCAGCAACTGTTTCCAGTTCCTAGATTAATATTTGCTTGAATATTATAATCTTCATATATCTTCCCATGTAGAGTCTATTGTACCTTTATCCCCTTTTTCCAATAGGATGCATGCATCTTTAAGCAATGTGGGATAAACCTCCTTTTGTCCTTTAGTCACTTAAATGAACATAGTACTTTTTAAATAAAGTGACGAGTTAAATAGACCTTTAAAGTCACTTAGCCAGTAAGCCATAAAATCGTCAAGCATTAAAATAACTGACCAAATGAACTCGGATAAGCTCATGCAATAGCTCGTTGGAAAGCTCTCAGTGAGACGCTTCCAACCCAACACTGAGGTACCAAAAATACTGAGCTCTGATTACTTACTAAAAATAGTAAGCATTTGGACAACCTGCCAAAACTGCTCTGATGGATCTAGAATTGGAAACGTCTAGGCCAAATCTCGAACTGAACCCCGTAAAGAACCTTTTCGCCCCTGAAACCTAGGCGAAGTGAGCTTGCCACAAAGAATTATAATGTCCCAGAAAAAAGGGACATTACAAAGCCTCCCCTCTCAGAGATTGCTTGCCCTCAAACAATCCGCTCATACCTGTAGAAACCAAATGCCAGGATCCCATACTCGCCTCAAGAATGCGGTTTTACTCCTCGGTTGATGTACCCCAACATGCACCTTCCCAAACTCAGAATGGTGAAATAGTACAATAGGAATCAAGGTGTCAAATAACTAAATGCCAGGATCCCAAGTCTCACCATAAAGGGACACCAACTGCCATGTGCTGCTGCCCTGTGTGCCAATACCCTCAGCCAGGATGAAAGCCTCACTCCATGAGTGACCTTGTGAGTCTCTACTGTCAAGAGAAGATGGGAGCTCAACAATATACCAATATCCACTCCAAGATGATAGCAACCAAACTCTCCAACAAGCTCCTCGTTTAAAAGCAATACATAGGGATGCTCCACCTAGATCCCAAGTGAGAACTTGCGCGCTATCTGAAATACCACTGACCAGTTCCTGTAATATCTGCATCGATGACAATGACAGTTTCGGCCAATCTAACTCAATCACTATATCACCCAAGTGAAAACGAAGTAATCCTGATCTCTGGTATGTTAGAAAGCTGAAACACACGGATCATGATCATGTGTCTATGTAGCAACATAGCATAATCTGCCAGATGTAAGATACTAATAACACCTGGATCCCTGATCAACCAATACATCGTGTCAAACCTATCGCCCCCTGGATCCCAAAACAATCGAACCCCACATCCATTCGCTATATAGAGGTAAAAATACCTGGTAGCATCTATAACACATCTCTCTATAGCGCCCACTAAACTCCCATGGATGTGATAACTAACCAAACCATCATGCCAACTGACACCATAGTCGTCTTGTAACCATGTACCAATAAGAGAACTTTGTGACATAGAAGTAGCAAACCATGTTGGATACAGTATAACTGATAGCTTTCCCTGCAAGTAATCCCCCACAAACAGTTGAGTTGGATGCTTGCATCCACTAATCCCACCTTCCCAAGATGGTGTATACCCATCCCACAAAGGATGATATAATTATGGAACCAACCCATACCGATGCATCATCAAGTCTTCTGTGTGTGGGTCAAAAGAAAAATGATGAGCACTCCTCACTGTGTATTTGCGGTAAAATGCTCCCACCTCTATCAATGGCTCATCACTAAAAACACTTGAATCAAACAGCTGATCACTCTAACTCTGAAAATCAACAAGCTAGCATCCAAAATCAGCTACATGGAATGAAGTGACAGATTTGCTTCCAGGAGCTGGAAACAAATCAACATGAGAGCTATACTCCCAACTGGATGACAGTCTGTGAATGCCCTGTGTGGATGACAGAGTAGCGTCATGTACTACCACACAACTCTCAGGAGAATCCACCATTGTGACACGAGCTACTAGTAAATTGTCCTGTATCAACTGTCACAACACTAACCTCTAAAGATCTTGATACAACTAGTGGTTCTCTACTATTCTCCACCAAGGTACTCGTCCTCGCTGAAATATCTGTGATAGATGTAACCACATCCCTACTACAATCCATGGATATAAAATTCTTATCAACTGCCTCTGTATGTAACTGTACTATATCTGCATTTGATGGAGACTGTGCCAAACTCAACTCCTCTGTAAGCTTCTCAATCTGTAATTGTGACTTTTGAAGGGCCAACTGGGCACTCTGCAAAGAGTCCATAGTCAACTCAAGCTCATGAGTGAGCTTATCAACCTTCTCCTCATTTCCCTTCAATGCAACATAACAAATGCGATCCCACTCGAGAAGAAAATCTCTATCTGCAAGTAGTTGTAGGTAATTTTGTTTCATCATTCCAATTGCTTCTCGGAGTGCATATATCTCTGCAAGCGAAAAAACACTATCACCATGCTCATCTGTCAAAGGAGTACTCCAACCATAGGTGGCCAACATTTGACGAGCAACATCAAAATGCTTAACGGTTGTGGCAACCATCCTGTCATTAACCTTCAATTGGCTTGCTAAACGATGATCCCCTTGTAACGAAACAATTCCACACAAATCTTCCAATTTGTCATCCGCATTATGATATGAGGTTGAATCAATGTCACTCACCATATGATAAGCAGCATCGTGTATGCTATCATCCAGACACTCCTCAATATCTAGGGTTTTTTCGCTATGTACCTCATAGGATGGCTCAACTAATGATAGAAGCTGTTGATATAACAATATCTTCACACTCTTCCACTTCCAAGGTGGCTACGTGTCCATCCATATCATGATCTAGGGATTCATTGTCATCAAATGAATTTTCTAATTCGTTTTCTAAGGTCTGATTTTTGCCCTCCACTAACTACTAGGAATTCATCATAGAGGCTTCTAGATACTATAGGGACCTCTTGTTCCTCTTTCTCTTTGTTCTATGATGTAGTCCTCTTAACAATGGAAACCATACGTCATGCCACTTTGTCTAATTTTGTAGGGTCTGAAATCAATTCATTCATCCTTTTCTGATTTTCATTCAACCTTTTCAAACTTTGTTTAAGTTTCTCCATATTCTTGTTCCACTGCTTCTGGGTACTTGAAATAAACATGATTAACAAACTGATTCAATGTCTAGATCACTGTAATAAACTTCCCAGTTCTGTCTAACCTACACAAAAAGCATAAATGTTTTCCGTATGAATTTGGCCAAACACTTGGTGTACGTCCTTGCTGTGTATACTGTATTTTCTAGGATGTGTGATGTTTTGATTGAAATTGCAATATTCACTGCTAGAAGGAAAACATTAATAGAACACCACAACAGACCCGTATTGCTGGTGTACCTTCAAGAACGGTCATGAACAATTGCCCAAGCTCTGGAAATTAATAATCCCTACAGTTTCTGAACAACAAAATCCAAACTAATCTTGAAGTGTTTGGTCAAACAGTTGATGTGAAAGCTTGAGAGCCTATAATAATCTGCCCTTAAATTTTTATCATTAAAATGTTGAATGTACAGCCGAGAGGAATTTCGTCAAACAATTCTCATGCACTTAACAATACTCAAATTTATTTTCCCTGTAATCCTATAATGGGACCAACAACAAATACTCTACAAACTAACTTCTTATTTTCTGGATGGGTGGAACCTTGCAACTTCAAAACAAACCTGTCATTCCGTGTAGCAGCCAATATACATTTTCCAAGTCCAGCACATTAATATCTGTTATGATATCAAGCAGTTTTGCTCTTTGTTTTGTTCAACAACAATCAACAATCTCCCAGAAATACAACTTGTTTCTGAAATAATGGCTAGGTAACTTCAAAGCAATATTGTAAATGAATGCTCAAGAGAAACAAATTTTCAGGACCTCTCCCTCTATAGTACGGTAGGTATCCAGAATTTCAACTTGTTCAAATATTTCAATCACCAACAATTCAACCTGAGTAAAAGTAATTCATTGCTATCTTAGCAAATGCCTTTAGATGGTGAAGCTTATTTAACTATATTTATATCGAAATAATGGCAAATACCTTCTCGCTGCCAAAATTTCAATATGAAGTATGATCTGAAAACGAACAATTTGAAATATGGGATACAGACATTTGAATGTTGAAATGAACTTCCCACCTATGTTATGAATTGCTAATTAAAATTGTTGAGATCTTACAAGGCAATTTAACTTTCAAGATTCGGTGGTAATCCGCTACTACAATTTCTGCATTAAAAAATTACTAACTGTTGCTTGATTGCCCAAAACGGTATAAATCCCACTTCCCATCAATGTGTATATTACCAATCAACGGCAGATGTAGCTCCTCCAAGATGACCCGAAATGTAGAAATCCGCTCAAGATTTGTGACATCCAGGGAATTCTTCTTTCTGCTCATACCTTACTTCCACCGGCCACTACCGGAAATGGCGTCAAATAGCTCCTAACCCAACACGTTTGCTCTTCCCTACCGATCTGCTATGGATATAATGAAGGTAATGAATCCCATGCATGACTCCCAACTAGTCCCGCAATGACTACAACTCTGCATAACCCGACGTCAACCTGTGCAATGGACGTGGAGAGAGACCAAACGCAAGTTCAACAGACTTGCCCTCTGACTGAAAACAAACCTGCGTGGATATGCTATGGTCGTGAGAGGAATTCGTGCTAATTTGTGGCCGCACAGCTAAACCTAGCGCCAGTAAATACTGCCCGACTCCAGAAGAATACGACCCGACTCCATTCTCTCATTACTTGACAGCTCCTAACATTCATTAGATTCCTTACATACTAGAAATACCTGTTTGCCCGTGAAAAACAATGATGTCCGCTACCAGACTTCATGGTTGGAAATGCAATACCACCTCCATCCACAATGCTATCAGTGATAATGATGTTGTGGTAACCTTACACCCTAGGCGCGATTGTTGGCTTCCTTCCTACTATCGTGATCATGAACTACAAAATCCTCCTACTGTTAAGAACTCTTGTGAACCAGAGAGCGACGCCCAGCCAAATACTTCTCCCTCTTGTTTCCTATACCCAAAGATTACTGCATTTTTTTCTCACATGGACTCTTACCGTAAATGCAAAAATGTTGCACCAACCTGAAATACCCAAAACCTTTGAATGATGATTTTTTATTTTTTATTTTTATAGGCGCCAAAAAAGAAGACTGGGGCTGATTTGTTGGATTGAAGAATACCCGTGCCAGCTATAAGGATTTCGTAGCTGCTGCCAAGCAATACGTTTGAACGCTGCTGCAGACTACAAACACAGCTTTGTAATAAATGCAGACTGTCAATTTAGGGAGCTTGCAGCAGTGCCAATACCAGCCACCATTTCCACACTTCTAACACTGCCCAGCAATGAAATCACAGCCTGTAAATGGTGTCTCTCAGTGACACCCTTTAACTAGAAATTCACAAAATTAAATCCACAGACTTTGCAGAATATGTTAGCATTTCACAATGACGCCTGCTTTGCCTTCAACCAATAATATTTCAACGACTACACATTTTCTTTTAGAAGTTACTAATTTGTAGAAACTCGCTTCGTCCTCAATGATATAGCAAAACAATTATTTCCTTGTTTCTACCAAATAAGAATTTCCAGAACTGCAAATACCTTGAGTTGTGTTACTCATGCAATATCATAGGTTGGCAAGAAAACCAACTCTGATACCAATGTACTATCCCCTTACAGATATTTTCCCAAAAACCCAAGATATGTACTTGCAGATTGAAATCCGAACAGTAACCCAATATGCAATATAAATTCCAGTACCTTAATAGATTTATAACCAACAGATTTGAATTCAAGAAAACTCAAAAAAGTTCGTTTATTTCTTCCAATATTCAGAAATACATATATGCACTAGGAATTAACACAAATAACTATCAAATATGTCACTGTATTATACAACAGCAATACAGTAACACTCAACAATCCAAAAAATCCCAATCTTATAAACAAAAATAACAATCAGATTGGAATTATAAATAAAACCTGTAAGAAGGCTAGGTTTGCATCCAACCTTCAAACGCTTCTCCAACGGTTTGCGTCCTAGAAGAAGAAACCATCAACTATTTCCAATTCCCAGATTAATATTTGCTTGAATATTATAATCTTCATATATCTTCCCATGTAGAGTCTGTTGTACCTTTATCCCCTTTTTCCAATAGAATGCACGCATCTTTAAGCAATGTGGTATAAACCTCCTTTTGTCCTTTAGTCACTTAAATGAAATTAGTACTTTTTAAATAAAGTGACGAGTTAAATAAACCTTTAAAGTCACTTAGCTAGTAAGCCATAAAATCATCAGGCATTAAAATAACTGACCAAACGAACTCGGATAAGCTCGTGCAATAGCTCGTTGGAAAAGCTCTCGGTGAGACGCTTCCAACCCAACACTGAGGTACCAAAAATACTGAGCTCTGATTACTTACTAAAAATAGTAAGCATTTGGACAACCTGCCAAAACTGCTTCGATGGATCTGGAATTAGAAATGTCTAGGCCAAATCTCGAACTGAACCCCGTAAAGAACCTTTTCGCCCCCGAAACCTAGACGAAGTGAGCTTGCCACAAAGAATTATAATATCCTAGAAAAAGGGGACATTACAAAGCCAAAGTTTCCATGGAACCATTATGACAAAAATCTGAGATGCAGTACGCAATAGCTATTGAAAATTTCAAGAGGATGAAGAGTAATCTTATCTCTTAAATGATAAGTGATGCTAGCAAAGAAAATTTTATCATTTACTTACAACACTTCTAATTCATATGTACAGTTTTTCATATAAGAACCAGTGACAGCATACTGTTCTTTAACTAATGTTAAAATCTCCCTTGATACATAGATCTTTCCCTTTTAACTCAGCATACAGTATTTGATTGATTACATTAAAAATATTTATATTAAACTTTTATAATATGATCATTACTTACAGCATACACATTAATTTTTTTAAAGCATTATTTTGCCAAACAGAACCCGGTACTTTCCTGCATTAACAATTACAAAATCTACCTGCAAACCCTTTATGCAAGCTTATATAGTATATACACATGTCAAAGAGCTCAAACCTAATCTTTGTGACACTTTATTAGAAAATTATCTCAAGGTTGTTTCAAAAAATCTTAAAATTGTATGCAAACTTACCTTTTCCAATGGTAATAAGCTTTCTTACTCCATGTGCATAACGCCTAAAACGGGGCCGATGACCATCAAGAGTGAACCTTGAAGTAAGACAGTACCAGAAGAAAAGGATGAGAATGCACCTATAATTGTAGCATTAAAATCTAAAATTTGAACATAAAAAGAATATTTTTTGAAATTCAAATGTTAATAAACTTAACAAAGGCAATTCTCAATCTTATTTCCACAATAGAGGCATACTCGTCTTCATTATTCAATATTTTGCGGGTGCTAGATCTTCTCAAATCAGATGCAACCTGCATACAAGATACTGTGTCAGATCTTAACATCCCAGAAATGAACTCTTCAATGGCTTCAAAGGAGTAGAATGAAATTGATTCTATAACAAGTACAACCAATCCATACATATACAATCTTTAAATCATGCAGCATGCCCTTCCTGCTATGATACAAACTCCTGAGACCTCAAACTAAACCAATTTATAAGCAAAAATAACTCCCACGAAAATCATAAGAGTTGTTGGGCACATCAAGTGTGTCAGTAGGTTCATTTTTATAAGCAAGTATCCATATGTACCATAGTCTGCTCTTCAAAGCAATACCCTCCTAGATAAAAAGTCATGAAATACTGTTTGGACTAAGATGGATACAAGAAAACCTGATCTTGGTTAATCATGTCTTTTTAGTGCCTGCTGAGCTTAACTTCGTTTATGTGCCATTCTCACGAACACTCAGCCAATGATTTCGTTCATTATGTGTTTGAAAGGCAGCCAATCAAGCGTTGCAACTGATACAGTCATACCTTTGTATATAATATAAACTAGAAGTTTGGAATCTTCTTGTGCAAATAATTTCACCGACAAGAATAGACAGATCACTTTTGAGAAGTCTGTTTGTACAAGAGATTTGATCTCATCCTGCAAACCTATTCTCTACATTTTACAACACTTTTATGTTTGTAATGGTACATACAATATTAGAGCAAATGTACTGTTTCTTAACCCACTCTACTATAAAAATTGCATGTTTGTGATCCTATATTGCACCATCTATTGGTCATTTCTACCATGCTAATGGTTTATCCCTGCTTACAATGCATGCATGGTATGTTGCAGAGACCTACAATGCCAAACGGAGTCTGAAGAAGCGATGTGAGACATTCTTATAATAATCACATTGTCTACCACATGGACAGTTCTTTGTCATATAATCATTATCATAAGGATCTTTTCAATTAGCAAATAACTGCATCATTCTACTTCAATTTGAAGTGCTGAAAACCTTACATAAACTATGAAATATTATCCAACAGCAATTCAAAGGGATGGGGACTATTTGTAATAATAAACCGTAATCATGATACAAAATGGAGTGGTTACTACAATATCCTGCCCTTTGCAATATCTGTTTCTGTATTTAAATGATCAACATCCATTTAATCAATCCCTTCAGCCCATTGGAAATCCAACATTATATGCCATTCCTAAGTTAATTTCAACCAAAACACCATCAAGGTTGGTCTGTTGAATATCAAAATCTTCAGGATCAAGATAAACATCAGAAATTCACTCAGAATCTTGATGAATTTCATAAATGATGATTGGCTAATCTTATCAATGGTACCTAATTTTTTCCATACATTTTATAGCTATGATCGCAAGTATTTCAAAACCCTAACCTTGAACATTTGTAGCTTTAGATATACGCTATGGCAATGAACATCAAATCATTCATTCTTTGCTATGATTGCAAGTATTTCAAAACCCAAACCTTGAACATTTTTAGCTTTAGATATACGCTATGGCAATGAACATAAAATCATTCATTCTTTGTTGTAATAGGCAGTTGTATTCGTTGGAATGTATATGTTCATAAACACTCCAAGAACACTTGCAAACAAATGAACTGTATAGCTGGCTCAAAACATTCCTCACATCCATATATGACTTTTTGCATATTGGCTAAAATAATTCCACCATTACACTGTAAAACAAAAATTATTTTAAGATAATATGATGTAGGATATGTTAGAAACTAGAATTTAATGTACATGTTCACATTTAAGATAGATTCTCAAACGTTTATAGTTTACCTGGTTTTAAAGTCTTCTTATGTTGTACATTGGCAGCTCTGCCATAAATTCAAGCCTTTTAAAACGTAGTAAAGATTTTCTCCACACACATGAATAGGCTTGGGTAAACCCAATATCATCATCTTTGCATGAGTAGTTATAGAATAACATCACATTCAGATAGAATACAACGGTGTGAAAAGAGCAGAGCATTTCTTGAACCAATCTCTTATTGATTATGTCCCATAATGGCATGTATATATCCCTACCATTTTCCATCATACACCCCCCCCCCCCAATCTACTCCTTGGCCCTATACATGACCTCATACATACAAGTCATGGGGTATTTTTCCCCATCCACTAGCCTCCTAAATTTTACTAAAAGCTCTAAAAATTCTACAATTTGTTCAACTAAATCAGAAAAACTTGTAAAAAAAAAATCCATTTGATTAGTGAAGCCAAATGCCATCCACCCATTTGAAATGTGGTAGTACATTTGCTTCCAAATTCATTTTCTATAGGCGAAGAGTTTGCAATGCAAGGAAGCGCATAACAATCTTATCAACTTTGCTTGAACTAACTTTGTGCCCTCTATGAAAAAACACATCATATGCAAGACTGTCATATCCCCTTCTCCGAACTGGTGTTATGGCGCCAGGTTAATCTATCTCCACATCCAGATAGATTAACGGCATTAACTATCAGGATGCCTACCAATCACATCAAAGATTTTATCATAAGTACATCAGTTATATTATTGAAGTGTGCAGATAAAGTCACTTTATGTTATAAAGTCATTTACTTTATAAAGTGACTTAAGTGACTACAGGACGAAATTGTTGTTTTAACCCACATCCTTTATTTCAACTTCTTCCCCTCACTTCGAGGTTATAAATAAAGGGACCTTGCCTCGGGATTAACACACAAGAATTTATGAAGTTAATATATTGACATGTTCTGGTTGCTTTAATGTGACTAGTCAGAATCTCGAGGACGAAAACCCTTGAGACATTAGGAGCTGGACATAGCCCCAATCTTCTTATTGGAGTCTATATCTAATCATTCAAAAGGTTGTTGGATATCCATGATTTCTAGTGAGTTATCAAGTTGGCAATGAAGTTTGGGTATACACAGGTTGGTACAGCATTCTGGATTTTTATAGCATTTACAATTGTGGAGCTCATGTGAGAGATTCTCAGTATATCATTTGGGCATAGGAAATAGGAGAGAGACGTCTCTGAGAAAGGGCGTCATTCACATCTGCAGATAGTTTAGAGTCATTAACGGCAGGAGGAAGACATGTATTTCCTTAGTACAGTCGTCTCTGCAAATACCATCACTCCCAGCCATGGTTTGTTATTTGGTGGTCACTCACATAACAGCAAGAAGGAAAGCCAGTCGTCGCAGCTAGAGAACAAGTTCAGACTGAAGTATGGCGTCAGTTCTTTCTGAGTATATTGTGGATGGTAGTGGTCTCACGTTTTCCAGCAGTGAGCCGTAATACATTGAGACTTCATTCTCCATCAACAGGCAGATGTTTTCCAGTACATAGGAAGTATTAATGAAGTGAAGGGAAGTTGACTGATTAGAAGGAGCTGAAGAATAGGTGACACGAGTTCCTGCAACTTCAGTGAGCTTTTTGGCATACACCAGGGGTACGGTTTGTATCTATCAGTACTCTTATCTCAGCTTATATCTGACATTATGTTAAACTGAACTGTATTCTTCCAGACTGTAGTTCAAGAGCTATTAATTCTGAATCTAGGTATAGTCTCTTACTGAAATCTGATGTTATCTATTCTAATACCGAAATTGCGGAATCATCACTGTTAATGCTATAGTAAATGTTTCTTGATACTAGATTAAGGTTCAGTAAAAGATTTTGTTAGTGCTTTGCATTTGTCCGAGACTTTGGTTACACTGTAAGTGTTTGACGAAATTCCACCAGCCTAGTATTTGATTATTGTTTCATTTCCAGTAGAGATTCTTACAGTGGTATCAAAACCACAAGACCTGCCATCTTGTGGGAAAAAAACAGAACAGTTGCAGACCATCTTTATCCAAAAATGACAGCCGAGAATGAGTAAAAGGCAATATAAATTCAGTCATCTACAGCCGGAACAAGCAGGTTCTTCAGATCACTTTGAGATTGAAGATAGTTTTTCAATGGATGAGGAAATGATATTTGGAATAGGTGAACAAACTGATTTTTCTAAACAAGTTGGTCATTCAAAACAAGCGGAACAAGTAAACAACATTCAAATGGCACATAATGAAACTGAATAGGACAGGGAAGTTCGGGAAACACTGCAGGCTATTAGAGATGGGCAAAATAACATAGTTGATGCACTTCGGCAACTTGCCATTAATATGCAGCAGCTAGCTCCTGCTAATAGGAGGACCCCGAGCCAACATAGTGGGGGACATAGTGTGGCTGGGTCACCTCGAGTAGGTAGAGCTCCCACAAGTAACACTGGCAGGCCTTTAATGCCAGTGTTTAATGCAAAGGAAGAGGTAGTACCACCACCAGCCCGAATGTACTACCGGACAATGTAATGGCAACATATGATGAATGGGATTTGTTTCTCGATCACATCAAACAACACATGAACTTTATCCAATATCTTAATCAGAAGAGGGAGGCTCATGGGCTTCAGCAGGATAGGAGACCTAGAGCACCAAACAGGGATCTAAAACATGCTATGAACAAGTTAACTCTTCCTACCTTTGATGGCAGCAATAACACATCAGCTAGAGCTTGGATTCACAAGCTTGATACCTATTTGACACTTAAACCCATGGCCGAGGCGGAAGCCATCAGATTTGCCACAATGCACCTTGAGGGAGCAACATATGATTGCTAGCATCACGATTTAGTCACCCAAGATCATGGCCTTATCACTTCATACAAGACTTTCAGCTCCAAGCTGATTACTCGTTTTGACAGGAAAGATATTGAAGTTTATTACAAAGATTTGGCTCAATTACAGCAGAGTGGGTCTTTGGATAACTTCATTGATGAGTTCCAGCGTATATCTGTGATGATGTCTGATATGACAAAGCAGTGCAAGGTGATGTTATTCACAAAAGGATTACAGGACAGATTTAGGGGTTTGGTTAAGGTTCTTAAACCAAACACCTTAGATGACGCGATTAAGATACCCCATGATTTGGATTCACCTTCTTCACTATTGCAGCCTCCGAAGAAAACATATAGAGGGTCTACATCATCCCAAGGGAACAAAAACCAACAAAAACCAGATCCTCCTAGATTGGATTTTGAGACATGTAATGAACTTAGAAGGAAGAAATTATGCTTCACATGCAAGGAACCTTGTACTCTCGATCACAGATGCCTTGGTCAAGGCAAGATTCACTATGTTGAGGTCCTTTCAAAGGATGAAGGAGAGCAACAGGAGGGTAATGAAGTTGAGGACAGTGATAGGAAGAAGATGAGGAGCAGCCCCTTAAAAATAAAAAGACGAAAACCACTACTGAACAACTGCCAATTATAGCCACCCTTTCTAGTGATCCAGCGTGTCATCCTTTCAAAGTGAAGGGTGTTGTTAGGGGTCAGCACATTGTTTGTCTTTTGGATGCAGGAGCATCCCATAATTTTATCAGCTCAGGGATGGTATCTAAGAGAGGATTGCAGACAGTCGGCATACCCGAGTTTGAAGTGAAGGTAGCAAGTGTTGAGGTTTTGGGTTGCACTGAGAAAGTACCTAGTCTTCAGATACAATTTGATGACTACCTTATAGAGACAAATTTTTATGTTGTTGATTTGGATGGGTTGGATGCCATTTTGGGTAGACAGTGGTTAAGGACTCTTCGCAGGTATACATTTGATCACGAGACTATGCAGTTGGAATTCTCACAAGGTGATCGATGGGTTGTCCTAAAAGCCATACCAGATAGTGGACCCAAGGTGATAACAGCTCATAGGATGGAAGCCATATTGAGGCACGATGATATTGAATGGATGACACTGTTTCATCTCTTCTAAGGAGACACAGGATACAGGGCAGCAATACCACTATGACATCCAAATAGTGCTAGATAAGCACAAGAGGGTTTTTGAGGATTTACCCTCAGGTATTCCACCAGACAAAGAGTTTGAGTATATTATTGAGCTAGAGGAGGGCGCCAAACCCGTCATTACCACTCCTTATCGTCATCCCAGGCATTACAAGGAAGAAATAGAGAAGACGATTCAGGAACTTCTAGATATGGGTCACATCAGACCCAGTTCCAACCCTTTTGCCTCTTCAGTGGTGTTGGTTAAGAAGAAGGATGGCACCCTTTGGATGTGTATTAACTACCGTGCCCTTAACAAGAGGACCATCAAAAACAAGTATTTGATTCCCCGCATTAACGAGTTACTGGATGAGCTTCATGGAGCTGTTTGTTTCTTGAAAATAGATCTTCGATCAGGATACCACCACATACGAGTCCAAGAGGAGGATGTACATAAGACAGCTTTCAGATGCCACTACGGACACTTTGGTGATGCCATTTGGGCTCACTAATGTACCAACCACTTTTCAGTCATGCATGAACCATATCTACAAAAAACAACTACGAAAGAGTGTGTTGGTTTTCTTTGATGACATATTATTTTTAGCAGGACTTGGGAGGAACGTTTGCAGCATCTAGATGAGATCCTTAGCCTCATGGAAGAACACTTTTTATTTGCAAAGGAGTCTAAGTGCGAATTTGGGTTAACCGAGATTCTCTATCTGGGTCATGTGATTGGTGTAGAGGGAGTTAAGGTACATCAGGAAAAGATACAGGCAATCCTGGATTGGGTACCACTTAGAGATGTATCTAAGTTGCAAGGCTTCTTTGGCCTTTGTTTTTACTACAGGCAATTTGCCAAAAGTTTTTCCCGGGTAGCAGCACCCCTTACCGATCTGACACGGAAAGGGGCATTTAGATGGACAAAGGGATCAGAGGCAATCTTTGATAGACTAAAACAAGTGATGAGCACATGTCCAATACTAGCACTTCCGAATTTTTCTAAACCCTTCATTTTGAAGTGTGACGCTTAAGGAAGTGGTATTGGGGCGGTTTTGATGCAGGATCGTCATCCCATAGCTTTTGAAAGCAGAAAACTTAAGGGCAGCGAACTACTATATTCTACATATGATAAGGAAATGATGGCCATAATGCATGCCTTAGCCAAGTTTAGGCAATACTTGGTAGGGAGTAAATTTACAGTGAGGACTGATCATAATAGTTTACGTTACTTCCTGAAACAAAAGGAGTTGAATGAAAGATAGCAGAAATGGGTCAGCAAGATCCAAGCATATGATTTTGACATTGAATATGTCAAAGGAAAAAATAATATAGTTGCTAATGCACTTTCTCAAAGACCCCCAATGGTAGAGTGTTGTACCATTTCCAAGATTTCAGCAAATTGAAGATCCCAGCTGTTAGTGGAGTATTCCAAAAATACTCACACATGTCAGATTATGGATGTTATACTTCAAGATGATCGGTAAAAGGTAATGAAAGATATTATATATTATAAGAATAGAATCTACCTAGTACCTGAATCTAAACTTAAAGGGGATATTATGCACACTTCACATGATGCACCTTCAACAGGACATCCAGGGTTTTTAAAAACCTACAAGCAAATTAGAGAGAGATTCTCGTGGAAGGGGCTAAAGAATGATGTTTTACAGCATGTTAGAGAGTGCCAGACTTGTCAGCAAAACAAGTTAGAGAAGGGCTTTCCCGAAGGTTTACTTCAGCCTCTCCCTATTCCAGTTCAGAGATGGGAGAGTATCTCCATGGATTTTATCACAGGGTTGCCGAGGGTCCGGGGCAGACATTGCATTTTTGTGGTGGTAGACAGATTGACCAAGTTCGCGCACCTTTTTGCTATTGTTGCGGACTGGTCAGCCTCTCAAGTGGCCGAGTTGTTCTTTCGAGAGATTTTTCATCTCCATGGATTACCCAAGACTATTGTGAGTGATAGGGACAGCAGGTTTCTCAGCACCTTTTAGTAGGAGATTTTTAGATTGACAAGTACATAGTTGACTCCCAGTACTAGGTATCACCCACAAACAGATGGTCAACTGAGATAGTGAATAAATGGGTAGACGGGTATCTGAGAAACTATATTGCAGGTCAGCAAAGAGCTTGGGTCAAGTGGTTGCATTTGGGGGAGCATTGCTATAACTCCACATATCATATGTCTATTCGGATGACTCCCTCCCATGCTCTTTATGGTTACGAACCTCTATCTTTCATTGATTTGGCTTTACACAAGAGCAGGGCTCCCTTAGCCAAAGATTGGGTTCAGGATCAGCAGGATATTCTCAAATCCCTTAGGGATAATATTCAGCAGGCGCAGAACCATCAGAAGCTATATGTTGATCGGCATTGTTTAGAGAGGAGTTTCAAGATAGGTGATCAGGTTTATCTTCGTCTACAGCCATATAGACAGAGCTCCTTAAAGAAAAGTGGGTCAGAAAAGCTTAAACCCAGATTTTATGGACCCTATTGCATCACCAGGAGAGTTGGTGAGGTTTCTTATGAGTTAGATTTGTCGGGTGACAACCAAATCCACAACGTATTTCATGTCTCATCTCAAGAAGGCCATTGGCCAACAAATTGTTCCTTCAGAGAGTTTGTTGCCGCTTGATGAGGAGGGTAAGCTTGTTCTAGAGCCAACTGAGTTGATTGAGATCAGGGAAAGGAAGCTATGAAACAGATCTATTAGAGAGTATCTAGTTTGTTGGAGAGACTTACTGTATGAAGACGCCACTTGGGAAGGTAAGTCTATTTTGCAGCACCTAGCATTGAGATTGCTTGAGGGCAAGCAATCCTGGGAAGGGAGGACTGTCATGTACCCTTCTCCACACTAGTGTTATGGCGCCAGGTTAATCTATCTCCACATCCGGATAGATTAACACCATTAACTATCAGGATGCCTACCAGTCACATCAAAGATTTTATCCTAAGTACATCCGTTATATTATTAAAGTGTGCAGATAAAGTCACTTTATGTTATAAAGTCATTTACTTTATAAAGTGACTTAAGTGACTACAGGACGAAATTGTTGTTTTATCCCACATCCCTTATTTCAACGTCTTTCCCTCACTTTGAGGTTATAAATAAAGGGACCTTGCCTTGGGACTAACACACAAGAATTTATGAAGTTAATATATTGACACGTTCTGGTTGCTTGAATGTGACTAGTCAGAATCTCGAGGACGAAAACCCTTGAGACGTTAGGAGCTGGATGTAGCCCCAATCTTCCTATTGGAGTCTATATCAGATCATTCAAAAGGTTGTTGGATATCCACAATTTCTAGTGAGTTATCAAGTTGGCAATAAAGTTTAGGTATACACACGTTGGTACGACATTCTAGATTTTTATAGCATTTACAGTTGTGGAGCTCACATGAGAGATTCTCAGTATATCATTGGGGCATAGGAAATAGGAGAGAGACGACTCTGAGAAAGGGCGTCATTCACATCTGCAAATAGTCTAGAGTCATTAACGGCAGGAGGAAGACGTGTATTTCCTTAGTATAGTCGTCTCTACAAATACCATCACTCCCAGCCGTGGTTTGTTATTTGGTGGTCACTCACGTAACAGCAAGAAGGAAAGCCAATCGCCACAGCCAAAGAACAGGTTCAGACTGAAGTATGGTGTCAGTTCTTTCTAAGTATGTTGTGGATGGTAGTGGTCTCACATTTTCCAACAGTGAGCCGTAATACATTGAGACTTCATTCTCCATCATCACTATTAATGCTATAGTAAATATTTCTTGATACTAGATTAAGGTTCAGTAAAAGATTTTGTTATTGCTTTGCATTTGTCCGAGACTTTGGTTACATTGTAAGTGTTTGATGAAATTACATTCGATTATTGTTTCATTTCCAATAGAGATTCTTACAAAGACCCTCACATTATTGTAGATGAACTATGTAACTATGCAGCCTTTTACAATATTCTATAATGTATTAAAGTTTTCCAATGTCCTCCAATCTTACATCAAAGAAATGTGCTAGACACAAGCTCAAAAACTTTAAGGGCCCGTTTGTTTGTCGGCATAGGAATAGAAAATTAGAATAGCAATGGAAATGTGGAATGGGAATGGAAAAGAGCAATCCCATTCTTGTTTGGTTAACATGGTATTTGATTGGGAATATGTTACTCCCTTGTTTGGTTGTACAAAAATGGAATAGGAATATGGCTAACTTCTGTATTTTTAAAAATATTTCCCTTAAACTTTTTTGTTTTAATTTATTATTTTTTGGTTAATTTTTTCAATAATGGTAAAAAGGTTAATTTATTTTCATTTTTATTTTACTCATTTAAGTTAATGAGAATTATAATTTATTTCTTTTTTCTAAACAAATAGATATAATAATAAAAATGTTATAAAAATATATATTTTAAAATAATAATAATAATAATAAATTATTTTTTTTAAAATTTAAAATTGAAAAAAAATATATATATAAAAAAATTTAACCAAATAAAAAATTACTTTCTGCCATAAGCTTCATCAGGTATTACTTTCTGCAAACTTTTACCCAGCATGATATCATAACTTATGTTAATTTTCTACTAAATTTGAAATGCCGTGTTTAATTCTGCATGATAGAAGGTGGCAAGAATTGTCTGCCTAGTCATGCCGATGAATGGCTGGAGATGGTTGTGAAAATATTAGTGACATCATGGGAGAGGAAAGGTTTTAAGAGGAACAAATTCAAGATAGGTCGACATTCTTTGCAAGTGCATGTGGAAGAAACTACGGGTTGTGAAGGTGGGAGCTGGAAATCTTAGCAGTAAACAGAGTTTATCAGAATTTGGTTCTTCTCTCATTCCTAGTTCCAGTGCATAGGACTCAACAGTCTCTATCCATTTTGAGCAGTGCTGGAACATTAGGATTCTAGGTTCATATACTATACCAGAGGCAAGAAAATTAGGAGGACCGACAACCTTGCATACAGCAACTTCCAGCTGCCTTTAACATGAAACCTTCTAGGCAAGTGGTTCAAACCATAGTTCTGAGAATCATGGTGATTCACGCGATTTGGCGATTCGATTCAAGCCAAACGACTTTTTGTGAATCGGTGAATCAAATCAGCGATAGAGGGTTTATGAAATAAGTTACTAAATTTCAAGGATTTTTAAAATTTGCCGATTTGTGGCCAATTCGATTCTGATTCATGGCCAATTCGTGATTCAATTCGGCCTTGCCGATTCCGATCCGATTCTGATTCTCGTTACTTTGGTTCAAACATAGTAGGGACTGGAGTGCTATAATGTAACTCTCATGTATTCTTTTCAGTCTTGTTTGTACTTTCCTTCTCAGGTTATGAGTCTGGTCTCATTAATAATCAAATGAAAAGAGAATAGTAGTTAAGCAAAACTGTATTGATAACTATTTTATTTAAAGTTCTTTTCATAACAATTGTGTGTCCTTAGCTGTGAAGCTGTCTCCAAGACTCTGCACTATTTTTGACAGTAAGGAACCATGATGTCGTCAACTCTGTAAAAGAGCCTTCTTTTCTTTCTTTTTTAACAATAATAAAACAAGATAGACCATCAGCAAGCATTTAATAGTATGAAAAGCCAGCTCTTTTAATGGAACCTGGTGCTAAACTCTTTAAGGCTTGTTGTCTGTACAAGCTGAACCAAGGGAGCTAATGGATACATCTCAGGTAAGTTTGTAATTTTAAGGGTTTTCTTGGTTTTCCAATAAAAAAATCAATTTCTCTTTTACATTTCTTTTCTTTTCTTTTTTTTCTATTCGGTCTTAGTGGATGAAAGAACAAACCCTAGGTTTGTTTATCTTTTTATTGAACATGTCCAAAGTATGTTTTATCTTTACGTTGAACTAACTCTAGGTGTGTTTTATATTAATATACCTTATAAATGCTAATTTTCTTCTATTTATTTTTTATTGCAGAATTCTTGAGATTTATAAATTGACTTTATCACAATGTCATAACTCCAATTAGAATGGACCATTAGTGGAAATATGTTATTATTATGCCTAGAGAAAAGAAAGGAAAGGTAACTTGTTTTCATTGCCAAACAAATTTTCAAGGACAAGGTATTAAGTTTTAACAGATTAAAATACCAATCTAATCCAAGCCCACATGTGCCTACTGAGGTTATGCATGAATTGCAAATTCAATTGGAAATCTTTGACGAGCAAAAAATTAAAAAACAAAAAGCAAGACAGGACATGGTAGGCAATGGTCGAACTAGATAGTCTTCTTCCAATCTTCCATTCTGTCCATATCGGTTGCTGGTGTTCGTGGCATTGGCAGTGCCAGTAGCAGTATTTGGGTCTAGAGTTTGCGCATCTAGGTTGGACTTGTATATTTTTCCATGCTCTATTACAAGTTTACAATTGTCACATGAGAGCATAGGTTGGAACAGTGATAAACATAATGCAACTAAAAGTGGAATTAGAGACTTTTTGGTTCTATTGCACTATTCCAATATGAGTGATCAAGTAATTCCTTTTTTTTTTTTGTTAGTTTCAAAATCTATAGCTTGATTCTCTCTCTTAAATTGTTATGTTTAGCAGTGTTCAAATTCAAATTTAAAATCTCAAATTAACAATGCTTATTCTAGTTTATTTATTTGTGATAGGTCTCCTTATTAGCAAAACATGATTTATACCATTACTATTGGTAAGACAGGGTTCAAAGCCCCTCAGATGAGGAGATAAGAGTCTCATTTGTCCCAGAAGATTGTTGCAGGAAGCGAGGTTGCCATCAAGACTAGTGGTTGGGCAAATAGAAGAAATAGGACATTGCTAAACTTTCTTGTTTCTTCCTGAGATGTCTCCTTAACTTCATCACAACTTCAAAGTTTCTTGACAGTGTGACACTTGTTTAAAACTATGAAGAGATGAATGGGAAACACTAGCATTCATAAACCAAAGATAGATGTAATCACCATTTCCTTCACTTATAACAACGAGAACATGAAAAAGGTGTTAAAATACATGAAAGACCATCGAAAGAAAAGCATGACAAAAAAAGCATCAGTGGCCAGGCAGAACATGTTACCTCTTGCTTAGCATGCTCAAAAGCTTCCATCCACGTTTTTATTTCTCCTGCTGTGCGACATGCAATCTTTGCATGCAAGATGAATTGCCACAAAATCAGATATTTTAGTGCTTTTCATCGTGCACAAAACCTATTAATAGAATCACCATAATAAAATGTAAACGTTGCCTAAGCAGGAAATAAATATCAATGTGGATTTCAAGAACTACCGTAAAAACATACACTAAAAGTAATAACATACTAATGTGACTGCAGGAGTGCTATAAAGTTTCAAACATATATCCTTTTCTGTAGTGATCAGCACATTTGAATCAAAATTAACATGGCAAAACTTTTTCAGTGCCATCTAATTGAAAAACTAAGTGTACACAAAGATGTGCCTGATGGTAAGTTATATATACTTTATCCAATCCGTATGATAGGATGAAACATATAAAATGCATTTTAAAAACTACCCTTAGCAGGTAATGGTGTTTCAAAATACTCACTTCACCCTTTTTGCTGTCATCCAGGCGGCTATATATTCTCAATGTGTAAAAATCCTAGACAGAAAGCACTTAGTCAAATCTGAAGGCATACAAAATTAGACATACAAATAAGCTAATATGATCTCCACTGAAAACACACTTCCCATTTCCCAATATAGACTCGTTGGAAATGGGCTAGATGTCAAAATTGAAAATAAGACCTTGTTAACTAATTTGATTACTTAACTGTCGTGTTTCAAAAGTAATTATTCAACAGTCAGAATCTTCATAGTGGCATACCCCATGATTCACTGTCCTGAGACCCATATCTTCCAGCATCATATACTGACTAGCAACTCCTCTCCGTATGGGTTGCTGCTAACACAGAACAGAAGCTTACAAGTAAATAAGTACCAAAAAATGAATCAAACTTATCAAGAAATAGCAACTCAAACTGAAAAATATGCAGGGACAAAGAGATATCTATATTTCAATGAGTAAACACAAAGATGATGGAACAAACACTTACACATGATCCAGAATATGAAATAATCTACAAAACAAAAGCATTTGAGTGGAGTTCCTTAAAAAAATCCCAAGAAGACATGGTATGGGGATGGGATAGAGATTGAGATAGTGACATGTTTCTAAATCAAGGAACAAGAATGTCAATATATAAATAGGATGTCTATTGTAAATAAGCATCGACACCAAAAATTATGTTCTTAGAATGTGGTCCTCCCCATTATACTGGAGTTTGAAATATCTGATCTTAATAAACAAATATGGCATGATTGCACTCTTTAAATATTATAGCTCAATAACATGTGAAATTCAGATTATAGAAAAAGTCATACAAGAGAAACATTAATATAAATATTCATATCAGTAAAACTAAATACATTAAATTGCTGGGAATGAGATCTATGGTCTATGCAAAGTATAAATGGTTTTGTGGAAAACCTTTTGTGCATTCAGAAATTTCAACAGCACACTACTTTAGCAGGTGAGAAATTCTTGTTTGCAGAAAGTACAACAAATCTTATAATGCAGATTAAAGTATTAAACAAATCCAAAAACTATCAATTCACAATTTATTATCTAGAGTAATCTCCATAAACAACTGAGGTAATTATGAGTTGACAAGTGAGTCAGCTTAGTGATTTTGCATCTGCTCAATTCACTGTCAACAATCCTCGTTGACTTTCTCCAAAAGCATTTAGCGTAGGTAACCCTGTTACTGTTATTGTGAGGAATCGGGAATTGTACTTTTTGACTCTTATAGGTCGACCTTTGATATGTTGTCACTCAAAAATTGAGGCAGATCCTTAAGGAAGTACTATACAAAAACAGCAGTCATGAGGTTCCCCCTAAAACTCATAGTTTAGACACTTCATTCACGTGGAAAGAATAGAAATGGAAAAGCTAATTAAAAAATAATGGAATAAATCTTAGTATTTCCTTCCTGCTAAAAGTATGTTAACCACAACTGCCTGCATTGGATGAGGAAACACGTGAGCCAATCAGTCTTGGAAAGCCAATTGGTCTCCGTCAATAGAAATATTGTCATGATGGCTTCACCTGTCTCACATTGACAAATCCTCAGGTATCCTGATGATTTGAAAGTTCCAACTAAAAAGCATTGTGCCCAACCTTCAAGAACTGTGCAAAGCTCATTCTTGATTAGTTTCAGCTTGTGGTGTTGTTTGTTATGAAACCTTTACTTACCTGAATTAAACCAGACAGAATCACCAATAATGAGGAAACTGATGATAATTGAGGAGAGCATTAAGTTGACATGAGTCTGTTAGAGAATGTCCTGGAGTTAAGAATGGCGCTTGCCCAAATTTGTTCCAAGGAAGAAGGGTGTCTCCTGCTTCTGCTAGTGGGAAATATCTACAATTGGAAAAGTAACCAAAATTTCATTAGATACCAAAGGATTTTTGCATAACTGACATTGACTTCTGCGAAGGCCTCTAGATGATTAACCATGAGATATACTCCCTTCTCAGGTATCACGCCTCTAGCAAATTTGGGAAATGGTTTGAAGCTCAAAAGTTTGTTGCAAGGTAACAAGAGCAAGAGCAAGCACCAAAGTATAAAAAATTAAAAATAAATTCAACAAATTGTTGACTTGGTTGTGATAGCTTATCTAAACAATATCTGATCTAGCTTCCTTGATAATACTAAAAACTGAAAATTTATGTGAGGGACACCACTATCTTTGATAGTTCCTCTATCTTTGATAGTTGCTGGAGACCTGTGGAGTGACCCATTATGAAGCCAAAATAAATTTTCTTTGCAGTTCCCACAGAACTGTTGTTTTGATGAATCTTATTGCAAGAATCATTATTTTTACAAATTTGAGGGTAGAGTTAAGCTAATTAATTTGACTTGCCTAAGCAATCTCCATTCCAGTTAGGCAATCTGGGCTATCTATAGCTTTATGATTTATCTGATCAGGTTGGAAATGATTAAAGGTGCATACTTCAGGATGAGTGGCAGGCAGAGGGCATCACCTACTTTTTGGTTCCTCAACTGATTAATGATTCATTTAATTGAAAAAGGAGTTTCAGAAAAAAGGATAGCCCAGTGACATTTTTTCTTCTATTCCAGCCATTGGCAAGCATTGTATCTAGGGATAGAACCACTTGTCACTGTGATGGCATTTCTCTCTTCTAATACAATATCCCAGAAAAGCATATCTGACTCTTCATGCATTGTTGCCTTGAGAGGAGGCACAAATACTTTCCTGCTCTATCTATAATAGTGCAGTTTCTGTTTGAAATTTGAATCAGTTATCTGTTATATGTCCTGTTGTTGATTTCAGATTTTGCACAGGATGATTCTGTGAAAGTGCATATCCATTTCCTTCTGCCTGTGTTCTAAATAGCCACAAAGCAGGTCAATATGATATTCTCTCTCTCTCTCTCTCTCTCTCTCTCTCTCTCTCTCTGGAATATGACAGCAAGAAGAGTTTTAGCCCAATATTAAAGGCTATATGTATTATTTTAATATTTGCATACATGTACCAATGGCATCAAATATCATGTCTTTTCTTCTTGTAAAGTACAGTTTTAATAGACTCTCCAGAAGATTTTCCAAGGGCGTAACTGCATAAACGAATGCTTCAGGATTAATACAAATGTTCTACTGATTGTCATTATGACAGAGACTCGCATATTTCTTCCTCATGTGCAACCCATGAGACCATTTTTTTCCTGAGGTGATTCTCCTGAGAATTATGTTCTAGGATTTTCCAAGTTAATGATTCATTTTTTACATTCAATACAATTAGCTATTTTGCAGCGTTAATGCATGTAATATCTAAGGCTTAAATCCACGAAGGAATCAACATGGAATCTGCATTCAGTCCACCACCAATGTAATGTCCCCTTTTTAGCAGGAATTGAAATCTAATGATGTTAGCGGGGCAGGGGCACCTCATAGGTTTAGGATGGTTTTGGAGAGCTCATTGTGTGTCATGAGTCACTTTGGATGTAATAAGGTCCTAAGGATCAATTGATGTCCTTTTGTAATGATTTGGACCCATTGTAAGGCCATCGGCCCTGTAAGGCATCTATAAGCCTACTTAGCCAAACTTGGTAACGGGTCAATAGGAGTCTAGGAATGTGTTGTACATGTTTCCTATGATGTTTTCTATCATAAATGATCAATTGGACATCTTTAAGTTGATAGGATGGCAATTGTCCAAAATTGTCATGTAGAGCAAAAAGTCGTTAATGTTGCTAGACAACACTGACAACAAATTGTGCAACTGTTGCAACTTGCCTTCCAACAGCCACTTGTGGTTTGAATTTCGGTTGGGATGGTTGGAGGAAGTTGTAAGATGTCAATTTAGGCCTCTAGTAATCAAGGCAAAGATGTTGTTGAAGTTTTGGCATCATTGAAGCAACAAAGCCACTTCCATTTTCCTGCAAATTCTGAGTTTCTGTTGTTTCTATGGACAGGTATGTATTCAATGATTGATCAAATGCATGTGGTTGGATAGAGTAATGAAGTACTTTTATATTGGCAATGACAACAAATTGTGCAACTGTTGCAACTTGCCTTCCAACGGCCACTTGTGGTTTGAATTTCAGTTGGGATGGTTGGAGGAAGTTGTAAGATGTCTATTTAGGCCTCTAGCAATCAAGGCAAAGATGTTGTTGAAGTTTTGGCAACATTGAAGCAACAAAGACACTTCCATTTTCCTGCAAATTCTGAGTTTCTGTTGTTTGTATGGACAGGTATGTATTCAATGATTGATCAAATGCATGTGGTTGGATAGAGTAATGAAGTAGTTTTATATTGGCATCCGTTTGGTGACTTTTCATGGTGTTTTACAATTTAGCACACAATGATTCAAAACCCTCGCAGCCTCACTCACCCAGGGTTTTACAGTAAATATGCAAATTTTGTTGGAAAATTGTAATATCCCTTCTAAGTAAAGAAATCTAAGACTAGAACACAAATTATATCCCTAATTATTTACTAATTAAATGGTTAATATCAGATAAATGTATTAATTATTAGATAAATAACTATTTGTCAAGTAGTCAATATATAAACATCACTAAATGAAACATGTATAATACTTTTCCTTACCACTTTAATAAGAGGAATATAAGAATTAATAATCATATTTTAAGCCTACTTAATAACTATGCATCATATTAAATGATGGGGCCCCCATACACGTCGGATGACAATGGGGCACGACCAGTCTTGCATGTCGATAACACCAATCAAGAATGATATAAAATAGGAGACATTCTATCATTAGTAACACAAAGAGATAAGGAGGAAAACAACAAGCAAATTAGGATGACCACAAAGTACGACGTGGAGTAAGAAATAGACAAATATATGAAAGAGCGAAAACAATTTTTAAATAGTGAACCCCATTGGGGCAAAAACACATAACGCCCAAAAAGGGCAGATAATACATTTGGAAAAAGGGCGGCAATTGGTTAGTCGACCCAATTAATATAAAAATAGTTTATATAATAATTACATTTGCAAGTGGCCATGGAAGGTGGCAAACAAAGTTAATTAACAAATAAACCATATTAAAAGGAATTATACCCACTCTGTGATTTGACCCATTTTGATTCCAAACATAACCACTTTACATTATTAACAAAAAAATCCACATGGACATCAAATGAGAAGAGATGGTAAATGAAAGACTAACTCAATTCCATTTCTAGTAAGGGAATTAATGATAGGAAATAGATCGAGTCATGTTAATAGTGAAAAAGCTAAAATAATAGGAGAGGGGATTATGCGATCTTAGTATAAATTGTGGACAATATATAAATTGGTAAATAGTTACCATCTTTAAAGGTATAAATGCTAAAGTATTTTTTCCTTGTTTATTAGACTTTATAATGTTATTATAATATGACTAACACCCAAACACATAGAGATAGCTAAGTAAATAATCTCATGGTATATTATTGAAATGATAAATATGATAAAATAAATATGATTATAATTATTATATATATATATATATATATATATATATATATATATATATATATATATATATATATATATATATATTGAGTTCTAAATTGTAAAGGAATTAAAATTATAATTCTTTAAACATAAATTCCATCTCTTACTCTGTACTAAGATATTTTTAGATAGGGAGTTTGTGGAAGGGAAAGGCGAAGTAATTTCAGCCACACGGTAGATTATTCCAATAGTAGGGTTAGGCCTTGAGGGATGTTGCATGTAGTTTGTTTCATGTGCCCTTCACATAGTAAATCTACCATCTAAGAATGACCTTAGTAATTAGAGAAAGTAATGGGATTTTTGCATAAGACAATTAAATCAATAAATTGAATTGATCATAATTCAAAATTAGATATTTAATGATTCCCTAACACAAGTAACCCTAATTATCAATTATTTTGATAATAGGTCAAATATATAAAAAGGGATCGTTACAAAATTCCAACCATTGTTGGAAATTTGAGGTTGCCAATGTACTTTGGGATGGTGGTGATTCCAAACCAAGAGATGAAGGTGTTGGTAAGTTGTAGCCAATAAATGACCACGCATCCCTATGTGACTGGTTATATCTAGAATGCAAGCTTGGTTGCAGAACAAGGTGTAGATGGTCTAGGCCCAAACTGGTGGCAGATTTCGGACTTTGAAGTGTGTACAAAGGTGTTACAAGCATTGATTTGAAGAAAACAAAATGATTTGGAGGAGTTGCTTTGAAAAATAAGGCTAATTCCCAAATTAGGCCTGTTTTATTAGTATTGACTTAGGACTCCTAAAGGTGCGACTCAAAACTCATTTTGTGATATGGGCAAAAAGGGTATTCAGGACTGCACTATGTGTGCAAACCTGTTTGGTAATTTTGAGAGTTGTAGGGTAGAACGCTCTAAAGTAGGGCTCGTAGAAAACTAGGCCTCTATAAAGCACTTGTCAATAAGGGTTTGTGTACAAACAAATTGATGGTTGTTGGGGCTGAGATGGGTTCCTAGAAGCAAGTGAAGGAAGAAAACTGAGTCTAGTCCATCAAATTGAACCTGGTGGTGAGATAACCTCATGTGCCTAGGATTAGGCCTACTTGGAGCAGTGACGTCAAAAGTAGGTTTTGATGTGAGAACTAGTAACTATTGAAATGTTTCCATTGTTAATGTCAAGGGGTTGTTTGAACTGATAGTGTGCCCTGCGGAAGTGGTTGCTTGCATTTCATGAGGTGCCTACACGGTTGTGTGGTTGTGGATTTGGTGAGACACTGAGTTTTCCTTATGGCTTTGCATCAATTAGCCTATCAAGTTTTTGGTTGGTGATCACATGTCAGATCAATATGTTTGATTTAGTATTCTCTTTTTCTTCCAAGTTTTGACCACAGTGTCATTTTAACTCTTACATACCTTTTTATTTCAATGTTCGCATTTGGACATTCATGCATATTAATTTCCCATTAGTCTAGCCACTTGATATTTTGTTTCATCCAATTGTTTTTTCTCCTATCGAATGTTTCATTTGTCACAAATTTGCTCCAGCATTTATCTTCCATTTTCTATATTCTCTTCAAATGGCCTAACAACCTAATCATTACAGCCACTTCAATCGTTAAGGCCTGTAAAAACCCCTAGCCGATTATAGTTCAACAATTAAACCTTAACACATCAATTGCCTTAACTAATCAAAAGTTTGACATTTTGTCAAACAGTTGGTAAACAAACTATTAACATTCTATAGATAATGTTATAAATCTTAGTCACCATATCAAAAGTTGCACAACCACTCAAGACTTTTTAATTGATTTTGGCCTTCAGCAACTTCAAGAAATTTAAAATGCCAATATATGGAAATCAGACTATAAACATATTGCACTTTATTTGTATAAACATTAATCAGAGTTACAAATTATTAATTACCACTTGGATTGCAATTGGCAAGCCGTCCCACTTAATTTCCCTTCTTTATTATCAACGTTGGCCCTTCACTATCAAATGGCAGCCACAAATAACAGTTCTTCTTCCAGTCACTCAATGTTGTAGCATAGCCGCAGGTGCTGCTAGTGGGAAGGGACGTCCAGTATATAGTTGATGCAGCTCTTACATACAGCGATGGCTATTACTCAGCGTCAACACAACCCCTAGGCTCAATGTCCAATGCTGAAGACACTAAATTCAGCTCCAACCATTAATGGTAGGCAGAAAGGATGATGTTTGGAGTAAAGTTTGAGGCTGCAAATGGCACACGTTGATCACAAGATGGAATATGTAACACCTTGCTAGCTGCAGCCAATACCCAATCCAATTTGTGAATGTGATTTAGTGTCCAATTGAACCCAATGCCACACGTTGCATCCAAAGTCTCAAAACGTATGTCATGTCCCCTTCTCAATCTTAGTTCCGGGTGACAGAATTAATCTATCTCCACATCCGGATAGATTAATTTCGATTTCAAGCAGGATGCTCTCCAATCACAAAGGGGGGGAATTTAATTTAATTTATTCCAGGACTTTATTGAAGGTGCAGAGTTAAGTTACTTTAATGTTTAAAGTCATTTATTTTATAAATCACTTTAAGTGACTACAGGATGAAAGTAACTTTTAATCCCACATTCTTTGCACGTGGTACCTTTCCCTCGTTCCGAGGCTATTTATGCACGTGAGTTCTTTGGGAAAAGGATATGAGAAGAATGATATTAAATGCTCTAAATTAAACTACTGGTTGCTTGAATGTGACTGGACTGGGACTTAGAGGACGAAAACCCTCTAGTCTGGGAAATTTAAAGAGCTAGACGATACCCCAAGCTCTTTCAGGTCTGTAGATGGGTGAAATTGGGCATCAATTGGCAAGTAAGAAAGTTTCAGGAGTGCAAGTTAAGAAGGTAAGAGTTGTTTGATTAATGTCAGTCTGTGGTGCTCTTTGATGAACACGAATTTTTACTCAGTCTGTTTTTGAGAACTTACATGGGGCGAAATAATTAAGAAGAGGAAGAATAAAATATAAAACCAAAGGTCTTCACGCAGGGAATCCCTTATTCATTGTTAATTGGTCGGGTGACTAAGTTGGCATATCGGGTTTACTCTATACAACCGGAAGTAACAGTGGGGCGTCGAATTTACTAGCGTATGGTAATAGCAGGTCGTGACAGTATATTCATGCAGGTACTTAAAAAAACAAAACGCCAAACCTAGTTATTACTGTCGGCGACCACTCACAAACCCAAGTAGCATTCAGTTGGGCGGAGTTTTCTCTTTCTGCGTTTGGCCTGTAGACGCGTTGTGAAAGAAGGGTATTTTTTGGTTTGGTCGGGTTCAGTCTGAACTGGTTGGAGAGGGCATTTTGGACAGTCTATTCATCACACCCAAGGATTAAAACACTGGCATATGCGTGAGGTCAACTGATACAGAGCAGAGTAGCAATGTAGGAATCTCACTCGGCCCTGGCCTTACTGCTGTAGACACGATTCAGTATTCGCACGGGGGTGCAAATAAGGAGTTAGGCAGTAGCAGAGAACGTGAGAAGAAGACTAGGTAGTCCACCTTTGCAACTATTGGCACAAGTATATTTAGTTTCCGGGTGAACCTCCATGCAGTTGAGCACATATGCGTTATTCTATGTGGAAGAGGTCTATCACAATCTCCATTTCGATTTGTTAAGAAATTGTATGTTAATTTAGTTGTTGAGAATTGTATGTGAGTTGGAGTTTCATAGCATTCCAAATTGCAAATAGAGCAGAACATTTCAGAACATGATTCTGATATTAAATTACTACTAGGGCCATATTAAGTCAAACTTAATTTCACAACTGTGGTTTGTCGCTAACTGTTTACTGCAATGACTTAAAATTTCTCTATAGCTTATTCTAAACTAACAAACCAATGACTAGTTTAGCGGTCAAAGATTATCTCAGAGGGGCTGTAAACTGTTTGACGGAATTACTATCCCAGATTTTCATCAGCATTTGAAACAAAATTCTACCACACATAGTCCAACAGTGTGTAATAAGAGTAGAACATTTCAACGTAGCCAACAGTATTCTCAAACGGACACACCTTAATTGCTAAGTGTCATGATCCTCTTACAGCCAATTCCCTTCAAACAACTGTCTCCTTAACCACAGTAATTACAGTAGGAGACCAAGCAAATTGCTATATAGCAACAACAATTCGCCACAATACTCAGAGATGAATCCCAGAATTATAACGCCAATCTCCCAAACAAAGATAATGACAGATAGGAGATTTGACCATTAAAACCACTATACATTAGCAATGACTTCAAACATCAGAAACTCAGAGACCATTATACTTTAACAAGGGCTCACAATTCAAAACTCGGGAAAAGCCACAAAGGCAACAAAAGAAAATATATATTCAAGTGTGCTTTTCCCAATGAAATGAGCTCTCATTTATAATCTTCCGTTGGCCAAAGTTTCCTAAAAAGCTCCACTTTTGAAATTGTGGAAGTTTCCCAAAAGAACTTAACACTGGAAACTTTCCAACATATTTTTTAGAGATATCACTTAATGTCATTATTGTAATGATATAAACATTATTATAATAATGCAACTTAATAATTAATGAATAAATAAGAGCTCATGCAGTTATTAACTTAATTTACCACAAGTGACGACCAACTGCCGAAGCCACCCACAGCACTGCCAAAAATAGCAACTACCAAAAATAGACCTACTAAAAATAGTAAATCTACAGCTGGGACCCCAAAACACCTTGTCAACTCACAAGGGTCGCTATGATGAGCTAACTCCATCAACTACACCGACTTGCCAAAAACGAGGACATTACCGTCCTCCCTCCCCAAAATTGCTTGTCCTCAAGCAATCCGGCATCATACAAAAACCTCCACCAGGATCCCACAAGAAGCAAGTGATGTCCCTGTCCTTATTGAACCAATAGAATGCCAATACCAACAACAGAACCAATAACATGACCTGCAATATAGCACTGAACACTTTTGTCGGTCATATTAATGCCAAAGTGTTACCTTGGTCATATCCATATAAGGTTCCAGTATGTCCTCTGCACTAACCCAATTATTTTGCCGATCATTGGACGAAGGTACAAATAATCTCTGCACAACATATGAATCCTGCACAAATCTGAAGTAGTACAGACTCCCCATAAAACATACCTTACTCAAATCTTGATCCTCTCTAGTAACCCCTGTAAAAGACGAAGCCACAGGAGAACTAGGTGCAGTATGTGGTTCTTCGTTGCTCTCAACAAAAGCACTCACCTCCATTATATCTACAATGCTCACGTCCTCATCAAAATTGGCAAACATAGAAACACCACCAACTGCCACTATAGGAAACTGAATTGTATCTGTAAATGGTGTAAATTGAGTCCAACTCCACTTAGGTGAGTGATCATTGTCAACCTCAAAATCAATAACATGCGTACTATCAACAGCACACACCTGAACATCTAAGGCACTACTGCTAAGTGCCTCACTAGATGGCTCATTTATCATAGAAGTAACTGTAGATATAGCATTGCACACACTTACCCCCAATACCACTGCATCCCTAGGTGAAGAAGTATGCCCTCTGTGAGTATAATATCTACCTGGAATGAATCTTCTATAACCATCCATAATGCTGGTAAACAAATCAGAAAATCAATATGATAATTTTCAAAGTCAGCACAAATCAAAATAATAACTGAGCCCAATTCCTGCAGGCTAGCAAGAAACCGCGTTGATACCATCGTAAAAACCCCTGGCCGGTTATAGTTCAACAATTAAACCTTGACACATCAATTGCCTTAACTAATCAGAAGTTTGACATTTTGTCAAAGAGTTGGTAGACAAACACATTCTATAGATAATGTTATAAATCTTAGTCACCATATCAAAAGTTGCACAACCACTTAAGACTTTTTAATTGATTTTGGCCTTCAGCAACTTCAAGAAATTTAAAATGCCAATACATGGTAATCAGACTATAACCACATTGCACTTTATTTGTTTAAACATTGATCAGATTTACATATTATTAATTAGCACCTAGATTGCAATTGGCAAACCGTACCAATGAATTTGCCTTCTTTATTATCAACGTTGACCCTTCACTATCAAATGGCAGCCACAAATAACAGTTCTTCTTCCAGTCGTTGAATGTTGTAGCATAACCGCAGGTGTTGCCAATGAGAAGGGACGTCCAATATATAGTTGATGCAGCTCTTACATACAACGATGGCTATTACTCAGCTTCAATGCAGCCCCTAGGCTCAACATTCAATGCTGAAGACACTAAATTCAGCTCCAACTATTAACGGCAGGCAGAAAGGATAATGTCTGGAGTACAGTTTGAGGCTGTAGATGGCACACGTTGATCAAAAGATGGAAGATGTGACACCTTGCTAGCCGCAGCCAATGCCCAGTCCAATTTGCGAATGTGATTTGGTGTCCAACTGAACCCAATGCCACATGTTGCATCCAAAGTCTCAAAACGTAGCCAGAAGTATTCTCAAACGGACACACCTTAATTGCTAAGTGTTGTGATCCTCTTATAGCCAATTCCCTTCAAACAACTGTCTCCTTAACCACAATAATTACCACAGGAAACCAAGCAAATTGCTATACAACAGCAACAATTTGCCACAATACTCAGAGATGAATCCCAAAATTATAACGCCAATCTCCCAAACACAAATAATAACAGAAAGGAGATTTGACCATTGAAACCACTATACATCAGCAGTGACTTTAAACATCAGAAATTCAGAGACCATTATACTTCAGCAAAGGCTCACAATTCAGAACTCAGGAAAAGCCACAAAGGCAACAAAAGCAAATATATATTCAAGCATGCTTTTCCCAATGAAATGAGCTTTCATTTATAATCTTTCGTTGGCCAAAGTTTCCTGAAAAACTCCACTTCAAAAATTGTGGAAGTTTCCCAAAAGAACTCAACACTTGAAACTTTCCAACATACTTTTTAGAAATATCACTTAATGTCATTATTGTAATGATATAAACATTATTATAATAATGCAACTTAATAATTAATGAATAAATCAGAGCTCGTGCAATTATTAACTTAATTTATAGCAGGTGACGACCAATTGCCGAAGCCACCCACTGCACTACCAAAAATAGCAACTACCAAAAATAGACCTACTAAAAATAGTAAATCTATAATTGGGACCCCCAAAACACCCTGTCAACTCACAAGGGTCGCTATGATGAGCTAACTCCATCAACTGCACCAACTTGCCAAAAACGGGGACATTACAAGGCCCCAACTTCCACTAAGATGATCTCATATGGGACAATGTTGGCCTGCCTTTGGCACCCAACTTTAAAAAAATTAAAATCCAAACACCATGGATAAATTCTGATTTCCCACATCATTTTTTTTCTAATAACCTTTTTGTTAAGTTAACATTTTCTAAAGGGGCAGCATTGCAAGGAGATGTCAAACTTGAACTTTGAACTGCACATTTCAAGATTCAAGGTTCAAAGTTTGAATGTATAAAGATCATGTTCATTGGTTTGAGCTTGCGGGTTCAAAAGGGCAGGTCAGAAACTCAGAATTCAAAGTTCACAGGCACCATTTAAAGGATTGGTTCTATGATTCAAATTTCAAGATTCAAAAGGCTCCACCTTGGCTCTTTCACTTGAATGTTAGCTATTGGGAGTATTATGTGAAGCTCCATTATAATGCACATATAGTAGATAGGAACTAGATGCTTCGCCAATAAGATGCATATAATTTATATGTTGAAGGTATCAATCAATGGACAAGTGGTCGAAGAAGTATTCAATATTCCCTAGCATAGAGGCATGACGGTGGTAACGATGGATCAAACAACCAAGTTCTTTCAAGGTAACTAGGAGGCCTACTTCATTCATCTAAAGTAGAATTGGTTATACGAAGGCAAGAAGGGAGCCACTAAGCTCCAAAATATTTTGTGGATGCATTGCATTGGTATTTTGCAGCTCGGCTGAAGTGCATGTGAAAGAACAAATCACAGCAATTATAAATCAAATCTGGTAGATTACACAGCAGAGCAGTGAGATAATTCAAAGGAAAATGTTTGGGCTATTGCTGATCTTATTATTGGCCTGGGTGTCTCTGTTGCTGTAATCCAAAAGCATGTTAGCCCACTTATGATAATTGAGAATACAAATATTCTTTAATTTGGATTCCCTCATGGTGCTAAAAGCAACTCAAAATGGTGATCCAGGGGTGGATATTTGCATGCATACTGTTTTTAGTTTCTAATGCAGCCTGTAAAAAGGAATTTTCAGAAAATAGAAAAATGGGTCTTAATGCGGGGGGCATAACTATTAACTCCACCATTGGATCTTTCTGATTTTTGGATATGTTGTCCAAAATCAAGTTTGCTAAATCTTCACTGGAGCAATTTGAGAAATTTGGTCAGGTTGACAAGTTACAGCTGATTGTGTGCAGGTCTATCAAAAGGGGCCAGCAAATGCTCATAAGTGACACCTGTCAATTTTAAATACATTCAAACTTTTAAAATAACATTATAATAGTTTGTAATAAAAAAAAATTTAGAGATCTGTATTCAACAATGGAGAGCGGAGCAGGGAAAAGTGGAGCAGGGAGAAGCGGAAATTTAAATGGGGCTTTGGGCGGGAACCTGAAGATCACGGGCATCGGGGACCATCCTGCTAGTGCAGAGCAGGAAAAGGGGGGCCAAGATGCTAATGCATCTAAGGACGGGGACCCACGGGCACTGCAGCAGCATCCAAGTGCAAAGATTCTTCCTCCCCCCTCTGGCTGGAGGGTCTTCTAGAGCCAAGGGTCGGTGGTCGAATCTTTTCGGGGTCAAACCGACTAGTAAGTCGACTTTCCCTAAAATTATTGATAAATCTAATAAGGAGAAGGGCACTTCCGCTCTGGAAGTCCCCAGAGAAATCATAGATCATAATATCCTCAGTATGGTGTCTACTCTGGTGGGCAAATTCATCGGCCCACGGCCCAACATTGACCTAGTGAGGGTCTTCACAAGGAACAAATGGGAGCTGAAGGGGCATGTTGAGGTGACTGCTATGACCAAAGGGTTCATGTCTTTTGAGTTTTCTTGCTTGGAGGACTATGCTAAAATCTTGTGTGCGGGAAACTGGTCTCTAGGGAGATCTACTCTGATCCTGCAGAAATGGACCTCTAATCTACATCTGAACAATGACTTCCTCTCCCAGGCCCCAGTTTGTATTAGATTGCCGGAACTTCCTCTTGAATATTGACACAAGGATGTTTTTGATGGTGTTGCGCAATCGTTTGGAGAGCTCCTTTCCATTGATCCTATCACAGCAGCTAAGAAGAGGCTTACTTATGCAAGGATTTGTGTTGGTGTGGCAGAAGGCTAGGACATGCCCCAAGTCATCGAACTTTAGTCCCGTTTGGGAAGTAGATTCCAACAGATCGACTATGAGAGTGTCCCTTTTGCGTGTTTTCACTGCAGAAAGGCAGGACACAAAGCTGGCACCTGCCCATTATTCAAAGGCAAAGGTAAGGAGGGGAAGGGCCAAACCAAAGCCGGCAAGAATACGGCCAATGCTCCTAAAAAGGAATGGAAGAAGAAAGATACTTCAGACAAGAAAGCAGGGGAGTTAGTGGAGAAAGCTAATACTAATTTGGTAACAGATCCTCAAGCTGAAGTCTTAGCCCCCCAAGAGGTGGGTGCAGACTTAGATAAAGATATGAAGGATAAACCTGTTGGCACAATTTGCCTCCCTCACTTGAAGGCAACTGCTGTCATACCAGAAGAGGTTGGTAAGGGGGTGACTCAGGGGCCTCAGAAGGTACTAGAGGTGATGAATTTCACCGATCCAGAACTAGAGTTATCCTTTGTCCCAGACTCTCTGGAGGAGCCAACGACTGCAGATCCTCCTCTGTCCCAAGAATCCAACACAAGCCCGATCAAGAGGGTAACTCCTAAGACTATGAACAGAATCATTGAGCATCTCTCAGCCACCTCACCAAGACATCTGGCCAGACTGGAGGCTTTGTTTGATGATTGTAAGGATGTTGATGATGCTCCCTGGTCTGTGGTCAGATATAGAAAGAAGAACAGTCGTGGTCCTTCTCCTGCGTCTCCAGCTACAACAAGGAGCAGAGTCAAAGCTGATCTTGGCCTTACCTCAAATCAATCAGGTAGGAAAAGCAATAATCAACTAAGAAAGGAGGAAACGAGAAGAAATTTAATGGATGGAACACAGTGCACCATCTAGGAATCTTGTTCATCAATCAAAGCATGAAGATCCTATCTTGGAACATCCGTGGTCTTAATGGTAGCCACAAACAGGAGATTGTTAGGAATATGATCAGGGACCAAAGGCCTGATGTCTTCTTAGTTCAGGAAACTAAGATGAGAAAGGAAAGTTTGGGGAACATTAAGTTTAGCAATATCATGAGTAGTGTTGTTTCTGACTTAGAGGGTGCATCGGGGGGACTGCTGATTTTATACAATAACAACCATTTTAAATTTGAACCAGAATATAATGAAGGTAACATTCTCCTTTGTAGAGTCAATCATATGCATTCTGATGAAAGCTGGTTTTTGTTGAATCTTTATGCTCCAAACAATAAAAGAGAAAGAAAGAATTATTGGTCCAAAGTCGGAGAGCTGGTGCAGTCCAGTAAATTAAGAAAGGGCATAATAATGGGAGATTTCAATACTCCGCTTGTGGATGAGGAGAAGATGGGAGGCTTGGCTCCGGATTGGGAGAGTAAGCAGGACCTCTCAAGCTTTATCAATGGTTTGGCTTTTCTGGATTTGGATCTCTAGAGAGTTGTTTTTACTTGTCTAACAAAAGAGTTGGTCATGAGTGTATTCAGGTCAAGCTGGACAAAGCCTTAATATCTCCCGACTGGCTGCAATCTTTCTCTTGTAAGTTATCTCTGCTTCCTAGAGTTGGCTTTGATCACTCTCCTGTTTCCCTTTCGGTTGTTCCTAGAGAACCTAGAAGGAACTTCCCTTTTAGGTTTGAAAAAATGTGGACTTCCCACCTAGAGCTGCTAGATAATGTGAAACTTTGGTGGGGGATCGAGGTGGAAGGTACTGCTATGTTTAGAGTTGCTAGGAAATTGAGCAATGTGAAGAGAATGATTAAAGTCTGGAACAAGACGGACTTTGGCCACATCTTTCATCACAAGGAGGATCTATTAGATAAACTTTCTTCAATTCAAGGCAATATCCAGCAGGAAGGTTACAATGAGATTAATAGGGAGGTTGAGTTGACTATCCTTTCAGACTTGCACAATATCATCAGTAAGGAGGAAAAATTTTGGAGACAGAGATCAAGGATAAACTAGCTTAAGGATGGAGATCTCAACACGAAGTTTTTTCGCCTCTCCACTCTTAAGCATAGAGCCAATAACAGAATTTCTGGAATCAAGAGTATGATATCTCTGCTGAGGCGGTGTCTTTCTTCTCTTCTCTTCTGTCTTGTGACCCCTTGTTACTAAGGGTGGCTCAGGAGGACATTGTTTCTAGTATCCCTCAAATGATCCAACCCCACCACAATAAAATGATTTGGGCTATCCCTAATGCGCAGGAGGTGAAAGATGCTCTTTTTTCCTTGCCTACTGATAAATCTCTAGGTCCGAATGGGTTCCCTACCTTCTTTTTTCAAATGTATTGGCAGGTGATTATGGAAGATGTGGTGAAGGCGGTTCAAGAGTTCTTTGGAGCAAGAAGTATGCTCAAGGAGATAAATTCTACTTTCTTAGTCCTCATTCCTAAAACTCCAGGGGCTAACTCTTTGGACAAGTTCAGACCTATCAGTTTATGCAACTCCTTTTATAAGATCATCTCGAAGGTGCTTACTTCAAGAATGCTCAAAATTCTCCCTTTGATTATTTCTCCCCAACAATCTGGCTTTGTCCCTGGAAGACAGATTTTAGATTCTATCATGATGCTGCATGAAGTTATTCATTCTTTGGAAGCTAGTAAACGTGAAGGAATGCTGATTAAATTGGATCTCTCTAAAGCCTATGATCGGGTTGACTGGTCTTTTCTTGGGTCAGTCCTTCAGGCCTTTGGTTTTGATCAAAAAGTCTATAAGATTATCTCTCAGCTTGTTTCTACCTCCTCTCTTGCTATTTTGGTCAATGGAGCTCCCTCTGATTTCTTTAAACCTTCTAGAGGTCTTAGACAGGGAGACCCCCTCTCGCATATTCTTTTCATTATTTTGGATGAATGGATTGGTAGGCTTATTGAGCGCAAAAAGAAAGATGGAAGTCTTAAGGGGATCAAGCCTTCATCAAAATGTAAACCTTTCTCCCAGCAGCAATTTGTGGATGACACAATAATGGGGGGGGAGGCCTCTGTTAGGGAGGCAAAGGCTATGAAGGACATTCTTGAAATATACTCTAGAGGGTCTGGTCAGCTGATCAATTGGGAAAAGAGCTCAATTTTCTTTGTTAACACCCCTAAAGCCCGGTAGAGAAAAATTGCTGGGATCCTTGGCTGTGGAGTGGGAAAGCTCCCCTCTACTTATCTTGGCCTCCCTTTGGGATCTTCTCCCCCAGACTCCTTCTAGAATGGGATTTTAGCCAGATTCAGTAGAAAGCTGGTTGGGTGGGCAGGTGCTTCGCTCAACCAGGCAGGCAAATGTCAATTGGTCAAATCAACTCTACAGAACTTGCCAATGTATGCTTTGAGCTTATACGGAATTCCTAGGAGATTTGCTGAAAAAATGGAAAAAATTCAGAGAGACTTTCTATGGATTGGTCTTGAAGGGAGAAAAAGGTATCCTTTAGTTGCCTGGGAGAACGTGTGTCTTCCAAAGAGGTATGGCAGCCTTGGCATAAGAAAGTTAACCCATCTCAATAAGGCTCTGCTGGCGAAGCAAATATAGTGTATATTCAACAGCACTGGTGAATGGAGGGATATCCTAGTTAATAAATATCTCAGAAAGCCTTCTCTTCATTTTATTTTAAACAATGAGGATATTCCTAAAGGGTCGGTTATCTGGAATGGTATCCTGAAGGCTAGGGACCTGGCAAGGGCCAAGGTCTCTTGGAAACTGGGAAATGGAGAGGATATTCAGTTCTGGTCTGATAGTTGGCTTTTCCAAGGTCCCCTAATTAACAATCCTGCTTATGAAGTTTGGGTGAATGAATGCACGCGTAAATTTGGGTATAAAGTTAGCAATTATAGGAATGGCCAGGGATGGAGAGATCTTTCCCTCATATCTGAAGATCTAAAGCCAATTATGATCATATTAAATTCAATGGTTCTCAATAATAAGAGAGATGAAATGATTTGGGGGGATAATCCTAATGGAAATTATTCAGTGGCTTCAGGCTATAACTCTCTTTAGTGTTTAAGGGAGAAACCCCCTTGAGCGAATGCCTGGCTTCCTAGCCTCATTCCCAAGATCAACATCTTCTATTAGCTTGCCCTTCAGAATAAAATCCTTACTCAAGATAATCTTAAAAAGAGAGGACATGTAATGCCTAATAGATGTCCTCTTTGTAAAAACCAGCTGGATACAGGAAATCATCTTTTCATTCATTGTATTTATGCTAGGGAGGTTTGAGAGTTCCTAACCCAGAATTTTGAGATTAGCTAGTGTATGCCGGATAATCTTATGGATTTTTTCAATCAATGGAAAAGTCTGTTCAATTCTTCTATTTTGCAGGAACTAAGCACCTGGATTTTGCCTCACTTCTGCTGGAGCATCTGGAAGGAAAGGAATAACAAAAATTTTAGGGATAGAGAGGAGACGGCTCTTGTTCTTGGGAGGAAGATTAATAAAAACATAAAGGAAAACTATCAAGTTAAGAAGGGAGGAGATTTTGAAGTTGGTGGTAGCAAGACAGATGAGGAAAAAGACAGGAAGCCAGATGGCTTCTTCCCCCGGAGGGATGGCATAAAGCTAATTTCAACGAGGCCTCAAAAGGAAATCCTGGTCCCTCGAGAAGTGGTGGAATAATAAGAAACAATTTTGGAGAGGGAGTCGCAGCTTTTTCTCTTCCGTTGGGAATCCAAACTAATCATTTTGCGGAAGCCAAAGCAGCGTGCCAAGTGGTCAATCTGGCTTTTGAAGTTAGAATAACTAAGCTTTGGTTAGAAGGGGATTCAAATAACATAATAAATTGTATTAATGGCAATTCTCACCCTTCCTGGTCGATTGCCAATCTTATTGAAGAGACACGTGACACCCTTGCTAAATTTGAGACTGTCCACATCACACATGCGTCCAAAGAAGCTAATCCTGTTGCGGATTGGTTTGCCAATAATGGTGTGCGATCTGAGAAGTTGATTACATGGCATTCGGGAATAAATATTCCAGCGGAAGCCAAGACCCTTATCGACCTGGAAAAAATCTAGGGGTGTACGGTGGAGATCTAATGGTAATTATGAATATTAAAGGTATAAGGGATATGAGTACGAGTCATAAAGGCCTTTTTGGTTTACGCAAGTAGTTGAGGCTTTCTTTGTCTTTTCGACACGTTTTGTGGGTCAAAATTGTCATTTACTACTTGTGTTTAAGTAAGGGGAATTATCTTGGCGCGTAAAATTATCTTGGCGCGTATCAAAGATATAGTGCTAAAATCTTGCCTGCGAAGGATTTGCAGAGACTGGAATTTATGAGAATTGTTGGAGCAAATACTGAAGAGATGGTGGGAGAACGTTGCACAAAGGAGCCTGTGGGAGAGCTGGAGAAATGGAGGAAAAGGGGAAAAGTTTGGATAAAATTGAAAAAGGGAGGGGTTGCTTGTTACATTGCCAAACTTCATGGTTTCGATCCTGAGGTCACCAATAGTATGGTGAATTCATGGAAAGATGATAAGGTGAAAGTGAATGGTGTCTCCTTTTTTATCACTGAGGAGGTTGTCGCTACGATCACAGAGATTCCTATGGAGGGTTTCAAGTTTTACAGAGACAAGAAACTCTCAACCAATGCTATGAAGGATTTTGTGAAAAGCACCGAGGAAATGAATGAACTAATTAAAAGCAAGACTTTTTATGTGACGAAATCCATCAAAAAGCTCTAGAGGTATGTGTTGCGTGCTATCATTGAATATATAACTCTGGACACTAGGTTTGATCGAGTAAGAACGCACCATGTTGTTCTTCTTAATCATTTCCGCCATGATAAGAAAATTTCTTTCCCTTTCTATCTATTTAATTCCATGAGCAAGGCTATCACTAGCTTTAAGAAGAAACCCACTGTCAACCCAACTCTGCATGAGGGATTGTTGCTTCTAATCCATGAGTACTTCAAAGCTCAGACGATTAGCAACAATCCATCGCTAGATGAGGACGAGGACAATGGTAGCTCCAGCTATTCTTCTGACTTTGATGAAATTCAGAGCATAAGCTCGGAGGAGGGGAATATTTCTTCTGGAAAGAAAATCAAGGGTCATATTAAGAAGCAGCCCTCTGATGTTACCCTTAGGAGAAAGAGCCCTAGGGACCATGGCCAAACCTCTGGCAAAGAGGATATGGATTACAATGAGGATGAGAAGGACATGGACTCTGAGGATGAAGACAAGGAGATGGAAGAGGAGATTAAAGAGGACCATGTTGGGAAAAAATGGAAGAGGGATAATGCAGATATAGCGAGGGTTTCGAATCAAGAACCGGATGTTTCAATTCTCCCCCTTTCCCCTGTTCACCCCCACCCTCAATCTCATTCCGAGGAGAAGGAAAAGGATAATGCCAGTGCTAAAGAGGGGGAAGTGCTTGTCAAAAACAAGATAAAAGCTTGGAGGAATTTCAATGTTAGAACTTCCACATTGGGAATTTATAGAGAAGCTATGAACCCTCAAATTTTGGTGGAGAATCAGGAAGAGCCCAGGCTTGAAGAACTCATTGATCCAGCTATTGTGACCATCTCTAATGATGCAGGGGAGACAGGAATGAACCTTCTGAACAACGCTCGTAACAGCATGATTGATAATTTCAGATCAATCAAGTGGCTTTACCATGAGCTGGAAGAGGTAAGAGAGAAGGTGTGTCAGTTGGAGGGCAACAATAGGAAGACTAAAAATGAGAACTAGGAGGATCAGAGCGATAGAGCCAGTCTGGTAGAGAGGAGAATAAAGAATATTGAAAACTACAATCACAATCTGGCTAGTCAGAGGATCTCTCTCCTCAATTCGATCAATGACAATATGCTCTCTTTAACCGGTGTGATCAAAGACAAAGGCCTGCTGGTAAGAGAGGAAAGGACAGAGAAAGAGCCAGGTCTGAGGATGATATGGCTACTAACATCACCTTTACCAGTTTGGACAAGGAAATGGAGAAAGTCCAGGAGTAGAAGGTCGAGGAGCACCAGAAGATTTATGAGGCTGCCCAGACCATGCAGGATTTCAAGAAGAAGAATGAAGAGTAGTCCTCTATTTCTGTCTTTTGTGTTTTTGTTGTTCTTCTGGCTTTTCGTTTTGGCTTTGGCTTAGTTCTGCTATAGACTGTCTTTTCTGGCCTTTTTGTTGGCCTTTTTTGTTGGCTGGGCCTCGTGCTTATTATCAGCCTTTAGACTCGTTTTGTCTAGCTGGATTTATTGCTTATTATCAGCTTTGGTTTGTAGCTACTTTTGGGTTTCAGGGTCCCTATAAAACCTGTTTATCTTATCAAAAACATTATAATAGTGTGCAATCATTAAGCAATTTAATAAGTGATGTAATACTTCATTCAAGGGAAGTAACACGAGAGAGAAAGGTGGATATAAGTAGAAAAGAAGCTAATTTTCAAGAACCGAATATTCTCAAACAGAAAGGCCAAAAGAGACATTACTTATTGGAAGACTTTTCACAAAAGAGGGGTTCTTCTTTCTTCTTCTTTTCTACAGGTCTTGAGGCCAGAGGAAAGGGGAATATCTTTTGGGATGTTATTGTAACAGAGGGGGGAATTTAGTTTTTATTTTCTATACTTTGACTGTAATTACAAGAACAAAATAATTTTTGTGGTTTTCTTGTTATGTGTTCAGAATTAAGAGAAATTTATATTTATCAGATCTTGCGATCTGAATATGTACTTCTTGGATTAAAACTGATCATGCGGTCCATGTTTTAAATGCAGTTATGTGTCGTCATTCATGGTTTGCAGAATAAAACAATGTTTTCTTTCATCCTCCGCTGTGATATAAAAGGTTGAACATACAGCCTTGTGGCTGTTTGTCCACCTTTATCTCTGTTTAAAGTTTTTAAATCTGTCAATCACATTCATTTCATGTTTATGGATCAATGTCAATAAACCTTTGTGTCTTTGAGTCAAAGACATAATTGATTGTTGTTTGATTTGTTGAATACTTTCTAGAAGGGAGCTGTACCTCACAATTCAGAGGGGAGTTATCAAATCCAATGGGGTTATCAATCCAATGATAACTCATCCAATTTTGTTGGTAGCATTTGTTCTTCCATTTAAGCATTTTGAGTCATTGTTTGTATTCCTTTTGAGAGGACAAACCTGTCAACCAACAGACAGTAATCTTCAAATATCTTTGTAGTCTTTCTATTCGCCTCCACCTTGATATTGAGGTGCTGCTGCCCTAAGACTCACTGCCATAAAGAACCACTGGGATAATGAGTAATTGAAATAACATCTTTTTAATTTTCCAATCCCATAACTCAGCAGATCTGCATCTATTCTGAAGCATGTATAATGCTTTCCATCCGCCTTGAATCCTCTTTGCTCTACAGGCTTCCCACATAAGGTTGTCATGAAAGTCTAGCCCCTGATATTTGTAGGCATTTACCACTTGCAATAGGTTGCATTCAAAGTCAAAATACACTTGCTTCTTTTTTCTTCTTGATGTAAAGATTATAGCTTTGGGTTTCCAGTGTTCCCCTGCATTCCCACTTCCTGACAAAAAGGATTCTAGAGCTCTTAGATTATCTTGAAGACTCTCAGCCGTCTTGGCAAGAAAAGCAAGATCCATCCACAAATAATATTAGCTTTATTACATAGCTAGCCAAGTTCAGATGACCACCACACGTTTTGGTTACACAATCCTCCAATTTGTCAATATATAACCCAAATAAAGCGGAGAATAACAAACACTCTTTTTTGACTCCAGTGTCGCTGATTTGAGCCTGCACCTGTTCACAGAGCCTATGGACAGCAGCCCTATAGTGATCCAAAGCCCCCAATTCTTCCATCCTCTGCCATAGTTGTGTCAAAAGCTTTCCTAAAATCAACGAAAAAACTTATCCACCCTGCTTTTCCCAAACCTTCTCCACCAAATGTCTGAGTGTGATGCAAAGGTCAATAGTAGAGTGTTTTGGTCTTAAGTCAGCTTGACTCTTTGCCCTTTCCCTTCTATTTCAGCCCAACGACTGATTCTATGTTCCACCATGCTTCCAAAGAGCTTAAAAAATAGGGGGTTGACCATTATTGTGTGATATTTTGCTCGGTTATTGGCGAACGACAATGCTAGTTGTCCAATTACAAACTGCCGCTTTAAATTATTTTTAAAAAGTTTGTAAAAAGACGAAATTCAACCAAGAAGATGATATTCAATATATTATGGAGTTCCTTGGCTTATAGGAGACCCTGGTTTTACCGGGTGCAGGAGATAAATGCATGATATTTTTGTAGAATCTTGTCTGTCAAAATACATACAATTTTACCAAGAAAATTCAACAAACATGCAATACTGAAAGTACGAAGCTCAAAACTAAAATACACATGTCACAATTAGCTATTGTGATTGGAAGCATGAAAGATCTGACTCAACAACATCGCATATAAAAGTTCGCATGTGATTGCAGTAAAACAAAAAGATCCACCATAATTGAAGGGGAAAAAATGGGAAGGAATAAAGTAGACTAACCTGTCCTTGGTGATCATTTGGATTGCGCTTGTACATTTCCACATACTTGCCCTTGATCAGCAAATAACGAAGATGGCAGGACTGATGCCCAAAACTATTTGTACCCAGATGATAAATCCAGCCACCGTAGCATTTCTCCAGCTCCCCTGAGCCACTGTCTGAATTTTCATTGTCGGATACCTCTCTTCCGTTCATTTTAATGGGATTACTCCTGTCTTAACAAATCTCCCTATAAATAGCTCACATACAACCGAACAACAACTTGAATCAGCTTCGGTGTAGATAAATTAATGGATGACAAGCTTTTATAACCCCATTAATCTCGTATCATCTTCCATTCGCTTTTGATACAATAACACATCTTCAGAGAATTCTTGTATGAAATTTCTAAAAACTCAGCGGAAGCGAACGATTAGAAGTAAAAAGATGAAAATTTTATTCTTCCCAGTATCCTCATATAACATTCCAGACGTCAGCAGAACAAGGAAAAGCAAATAAATTGCTCAACTCTCCCAATAATGAAAGTTTGAAGGATGTAAAATTAAGGAAGCACCCATGTGGTACAATTCCAATTGAAGCCATCCGAAGTTTATGCTGAGTTTAAATTGCATATAAATTATAAAAAACGTTGCTTAAAATGGATATCTTCAAATTTTACTTGGAAAAAATAATATGCGGGTGAAGGACAATTATTACCTAATCTGAAGCTTTTATAATGATGTTATAAATGTGAAGGTCATTACTATAAGAATTGAGAATTGATAATACTTGTATTATTATAGTTAAAAAGGTCAATGGACCTTTGGTCGAAAGATTTTTAAGAGTCTATTAGGGATCAATTCTGGTTGGCGTGGCTCCGACCTTGAAAAGGGATTAGACTAGAATTGTGCCCTCGACGAATTTGTCATGCCCAAATTTTACAAGGCAAAATCACAATCAAAATTATTATTTTTTTGAAGGTGAACTAAAGGATAATACATATAGACCTATGTTTTGTTATGAATACTCTATCGAACTATGGGGGTGTTCAAAATATAGCAACTCATGTTTCCTCAAGAACATTAGGATATTACTTATTCGATCATTGAGTTGGAGGTAATGCTTAATAACATTTAGGAATACTTCAACCATGTCTTAAGGTTCATGGGTGGAATGGTAGAATTCCAGGGTATAGTTTGAAGATAAATCATTCTAGTTGATGTAGGAGAATTTGTTTCATTCAGAATTCTAAACTTCAAGTTTTCAAGGGAGACCAATTAGATTTCTAACATTTGTTGAAAATCTAAACTATCACATAAAAGCTAGATGATGTTATCATTTTGATTCCACATCCTAACCTTGTAATAAGACATTGTGTATATAAATGTGAAGCACAAATTCTTTATCAATGTAGTTGCAATACCCAATAATTTGCAAATGTGTAGATGTGTACATTTGTCCTAAATGTCCCGATTACAAGTTGTCTTTAACTCATTACATTCCATGCCCAATCCTATTCTATTTTATTATTATATAGGTATACCTATTTTAATGAATCTCTTACATTTTAACCTCTTACTAGCTTCAACCATATTGATATATTACTAACTAGGTACTACTAACTAGATTTTTAAATCAATTATTATTTATTTTCCCAAACTACTACAATATATTAACATCTACTAACCCTTTATCATTAATTAATATTTAAATTTAATCATCCTAACACTAAAACTAACTAAGCTTACATGCATATAATAACCTTTGCTTAGTTAACAACTAGTTTAACTACTAATTGATCTTTACTTTACCCCACTCGCCAGCCCCCCCCCCCCCCCCCCCACCTCCCCCAACCAACTTTCCACACAAAAAACCTTACACTTTATCCATAACATAAATATTTATTACTAACCAACCAACTTAATCCTAACTATATAATTGCTAAACTAGGTAAAGAGCACTATCTAATTGCTAAACTATATAATACTATCTAATGATACTTAAGTCCCTATCTTACTTTACACTACAATTCATTAAACTCTAACCCAATTAGTTACTAATATGCATTCCCCATCCATTTCCTAATTTACTTTTACTAAGATTAAATCTCTTAAATATCTTAAAAAGCTGCCCTACACTTCCCACTCCTTGCTTCTAACTCAAAATTACTTTCTAACATTCCTACTAACCCATCCAACCTTTTTCCCCATAACAAAGACTTCATTCCCCCATCAAAAAATGTGTGCCCCACTTCCAAGACTCACATGTCACACATGGAAGAGCATCCATTAATAATGTGGCCTCCTTTTTGGGAGTTCCCCCCTCGCAATTCCAAGGAGGGTCTTGTTTGTATTTCCCCCCCGCAGTTCCAAGGAGGGTCTTGTTTGTATTTCTTAAGGGAGATGATGTTGACCAAATTCCACCTCCCTTTTCACCTTTTTCTTTGTTTCCTTTCACTTTTTTCCAAGGCTAGGCGTATTCCTTTAGAAATGGGGACATCTTCCCATGTGTGAGGAGAGAGGGCAAGTATGTATCCAAGGGTGGGTGTCCTTGGGGAGTATTTCAAGGTTTTAAAATATGTTTGGTTTAAAAGTTGATAATGTATGTACTTTCTCACTAAGGATGCCTAGGTTAGGTACCATGTACTCAAGTTACTATATTTTTTAATACTATCCATATTTTAATCCTTGGGGCAATTGCATATATATATAGCTTCATATGTATTATTTTTATTATTTTAATCCTTGGGGCAATTGCATATATATATATATATATATATATATATATATATATAGCTTCATATGTATTATTTTTATTATTTTAGTTGTGGATGCATAATAATACTAAATGGGATGAATTAAAAAAAGAGTTCATATTCTAAATCATTATTGGATGTATTTCTTTTGTTGACAGGACAAGATACTTGGGATATGCTTATGATTATTTTATTGTCTATAATGAGGAGAGGAATAATTTCCTTCTCCCATACAATTTCCAAAGAGTAAAAGTGCATCTACAACATGATTTCTCTTATGGATTTTAGACTTTGTCATAAGTGGAGTTATTTTCTTCCATTACAACTATGATATCAAGGTAGTTTGTTTGATGATAAGTTAATGTGATTTCTTGCATCTATATAGTCTAGAGATTTATTGGTACTAGATACTCAAAATTCACATATTTTCTATATTACATAAATCAACTATAAATGTTTCCAAAAGATGAATATACTCATAAATGAGATTATTTATTTTTTTAAACATATTGAATCACCTTCTATGCATACATATGAACTATTAAGAACTTTATATTTCCATTGCATCAAAATAAATAACAAAGGACCTCAAAATGAAATCACTCAAGTCTACATTGAATAACCATTGCAATATTCCTCTTACATGAGAATTCCATAAGGTTTTGCTATTGATTGAATACAAGAATCTAGGTAAGGACAAGGAACTAAATTACATAACTTCAATATGGTTTCCACAATAATAGGTATTCTTTTACATGAAATTATCTCTTCCCTCCCTACACAACTATGACAATAACACAATCTTTCTCTTCATTCCCAAATACATACATAGCATCAAATCACTTTGCACATTTACAATAATATACAATAGTGGGTGAATCCCCCTCATATTCCAAAAAAAAACAATGGAAGTTTGATTTCACAACATATTACAAGATGGCATGGAAAGATTGATTTCTTCACAACACTTGATCCTTCTACAATGCCAAGGATGAAACCCTAATCTCTCCATAGGATTCTTTTTTACAAAACCTATAAAACAACACAAAACCAGGAACCATGGAGGCTCACCTCCCATCCTAGGCCTCCCAAGAGGCCACCCACCAAGCTAGGGAAACAAAGCCTAAATGGGATACACACAAACATTTGCTAGTGCATACATCCACACAACACAACACATAACAATCCCTTTCATGGCTTGCACAAGGATTCACCAATGGAATCATGAATACATTGGGTGAAGGTGGACTCTTCAAAGAGGAGAATGTCATATCCATAATATAATATCAAACTACAATTGCATTTTTGTCTTTCAAGGCTATCTTAAGGGAAAAAAATCTCCTCCTCCTTACACAATCCCCTCATTCCTCCCAAACAAAAAGGCATATGGCTTCAATGGAGCCCATACTCCATGAAAGAAAGAACTACTCCTCATCATGAGGTAAAATTTTTCAACTACAATGTTGAGCCCAACTAAGCCCTTCACCCAAGGCTGATCTTCCCTCCCAAGGGTGAGTGAAGCTTTCACACCCATTAGCAATTCACCATTCAAAACAAAACAAGGAGATCAAGAAAAAAAACTAAGAAGTTACACGTAGCACAATGCACAATCATACCATCACAACACAATGTAAAGATTTACAATAACAATACATGATCCCATAACAACACTACATGCTTTCAGATTCATTATGCAATGTTAAAAAATGCTCATGGTTTGAGCACCAACCTTGGTCCAAGATAAAGGCAATGATAGTTGATGAAGAGCTCCCTTCTCCTTGGCCTCCCTCCAAAACCTTAACTATCTCTAAACTTAGAGAGTGGGTGAACATCCCACTAGTTTGTCGAAGTCTCCTTAAAAAGGCTTTCCCACTATCTATTTTGGCAAAAACACCAAGCCACTCCCTCTTACAAACTTATCCCCCCTAAGTTTGCTATTTTTGACTTAGTGGAAACATGGGGAAGAACTTATGTGACAACTCCATTTTCGAATTGGTGGAAGAATGCATTGGTAAAGGCCCCCCCAGGCTATCTATGCATTAACATGGTCAAAATTAGGCCCCTAACATGTTATACTATCGTATAGGTAGCTTATTTTCACACAAATGAAACTTTGGGACCACCTAATGACCCTTCAAAACCCTAGTTAAGTCTGAATTCAAGTTTTCCTTGATATTGACTCCTCCTATCCCTTGTCAAGTGGGTTTACTTCATCTTTAATGAGGTAATTAGTTCAAGGGTTAAATGCTACCATGACCAAAACCCTAGGTGACATGTCATTAACACACAAAAATCTACAAGTGTCAAGTGACACATTAAAGTACATTGCACATCATTATGACATGTCCCTAATGCATCTTTGAGATTAAAATTTCCACACACACGTGCAAGCTTACATTTACAAAATAAAATGTATCACATCGAGGCTTTTGAATCTTCCAAAGATTTGCCTTGGTTAAGTTGTATTCACATAAGTTTGGACCATGTTTCCCAATAATTTCCATAGTTCCACTTCTTGCACACTAAACTCGAGCATCAGTAGTTCGAAGAAATATAACATAAAATACATATCATAAATGCATACAAATTCTAATTTTACGTAATCCATATTACATAATTCAATTAAATTTCTTTTCTTAATCATTTCAAATGAAACATTTCCAAAACATAAAAATATCAAGATCTGCATATCACATTTAATCTTAAAACACATGATCGAATTAACATTTTGCATCACATCAAAATCTAATTTATGTCCTACCATGTGTAAAGTTGCATCCATATTTGTTCAATCATCCCATACAAAAATTTGGTTCTTAATACATATCATAGATGGAAATCACTACTGTAAATGACAAAATCAATAGATGATATAAGCCACTGACCATCTAAGTCTCAAATGAATGTCAAAACATCCAAATCCTGAGTATCAAAATGTAAGTAAAATATCTATGCTACGACAGACCAGGGTGACGCCTCATTGAATTTGGGGGAATGGAATTTCATGGAGGATGATATTAACCATTTACTTTGTAAATACTAATTTCTAATTTTATATAATATTATTTATTTTAATTTTACTTTTTACATTTGATTGTAATAATTTTTATTTTTATTTTAAATATTACTTTATAATTATTTTTTATAAAATGAACATTGCAATTTATTTCAGCCTTCTAAACAAGTTAGACCCTTCTTAAATCATTTTTAAATCAAATTTTCTTCCAAATAGATTTCAATTTTTTACATAAAACTTTTCGATGCTAGAAAATCTTCCAAACAACAATCAAGAATCATAAAGAATTCTTTAGAGATTGAAAAATAAATATATTTTAAAAATTATAATAAGAAAAAATGTGCATAAAGGAAATTATATATTTTTAATTATCGCAAGGGGTGAGACCCCAACAACGCATCTTGAAAGATTTGACAATTCCTCAGCCAAATATTTTAAATAATAAAAGAAGAGCCAAGATTCCAAGCAACTTGAAGAAATGAAGTCTTCACAAAAGTCTCGTCCCAACGAATAAAGAACTCATCCAAAGAAGAGACGTTCCAACAAGCTTGATTCCACACATCTCATTGAAAATGCCATAAATTTCTAGTGAAGGAGCACTGGTAAAAGATAGTAGATATAATTTCCTCACTATTACGACACAACAAACACATATCAAGGGGCTCTGAAAGCCATGCTTATATAAATTATCGCAAGTAACACATCAGTGGTGAACCACCAACCACATGAAAAAATTGTACTTGGGCCATAAGAACTTGTACCATAGTTGTTTCTACCAAAGAACCAAATGCTTTCAAAAGTTTTTCATATTGTCTCAACATGGCTTGTAGAAACAAAATACTCTCCAAACAAATCATTACTTTCCCGAGCCAAAACATCATTCCTAACCAAGGTAGTGCACTCCCAAGACTTTATATTTTGAGCACGTTCTTGTCCATCATCTCTCTTGGAGACCACTCAGAAGGTTGTTACCAACAAAAAGGAACTAATAACCCATGATTATGGGCAATAGATTATAATGGTTAACACCATCCCAACTAGAAATAATAAAGATATCATAAAAGGCCTGAAGGTTAGAACAAGTAGAAAGGATAGAAAGATGACCATCCTAAAAATCCATCCAAAAAAAGATATTGAGATCCTTTTTGACAAACTCAAAATATACCATTCTTTATCAACTGGGCCTGGAATTTTAAAGTGTTCCAAATCATAGAGCACCCTATGTGCACACATAAAAGGCATTTTCCCATTTTAAAAATAAACGAAAAGCATTTTTTCTATGCATGTCAAGGCACACTTTTCAAGGTAGTTAGAATCTCTTATTCTCCTCCACACCTATTTTGCATCTTAAACAATACCATTGATTTTGCCTCTTGGAGATTCTTATGTACAAAGTTAAAATGGGATTAATCCTCCTCCATAGATTTTTCCTCGTAGTCCTTGTCATCCATTTCTCTTTAAAAGGAGGCCCTCTCCTCACTCTCTCATTTCTCATGCTTGCACTCTAATTTTATGATGTCATTTTGTTTACTCACACTCTGGAGCACATTTTCACTCACTTTTCTTTACTTTCATTCTTAGCTTAGATTTTTTTATGCAAATAACTTCACTCACCTAGTCTAATTAGGGGTTTTGTAACTTTGTGTTAGCATAGATCTTGCATCTCATTTAGCTTAGCTTCTATTGACATTGTATACTTGACTCTTGGATATTGGCACTCGTGCCTCTACTCCTTTGAATATTCTTTTCTATTGTACACCTTGCAAGGGTTACATAACTAGGTTCATTTGAGAGCCACAATATTATCATTACACTCTTGCATGTCATAGATAGAAATTAGTATGCCACCTACTGAGATGTTCATCATCATGGGTATTCTTGGGTATAATGGGTTATATAAGTGTCTTTATCTTTTGAGCATACATGAAACACTTTAATATTTGGAAGATACTTATTGATGAGAATACTAGCCCAAAGTTGATTCTAGCTAGTACATTAGTGCTAGTATAACTTAGTAGCAAGAACTTGTCCATTTAAAATAGTAGAATGTAATCCAAGGTCAACCTCATTCATAGGTATACATATAGTTTCCCATTTAATAAGGCTCCATTTAGTATTCAATAATTTCTCATTACAAAGAAATTGACGAGAAAGAGCATCAAATTCTCGAAGAAAATACATGGGAGCAATCCTTAACAAAGTGCATGTACATAGGAAGAGCCTGAATAACCAACTTTAAAAGAATCAATTAAGAAGTAGTAGATAACCAATGGTGATTCCAATGAATAAACTTTTGATGCATCTTGTCAAGTAAAATATGTAAGTAGGACTTAGGAAGTCTAAAAGGAAAGAGACCTAATCTGAAAGTCCATAATGTGCTAAATACACATTTGAATGACTTGAGGAGTATTGAAGAAGAGAATGGAGGATACATGCTTGTCGACTTTCTAACCTGAAAGTTGGAAGGTAAATATCCAAAGTTTGCCTAAATGATTTAGCTTCCCAAAGACAAGTCAATCCCATAAGAGATGTAAGATTTGTGGAAGGTCATTGCCCCATTTCTACCCATGAATCAATTGTTGAGAAACTTGAAACTATAGACAATGAGCTAAACCCTCCACAATAATAATAAATAAGGGGGAAGAGGATCCCCTTGGTGAAGGCACACCAAAAGGCTTTAAAGATTCTCCATTCACAATAACCATCAAAGATGTAGAAGTAACACAACTCATAGTCTACCTCACCCATTTTGGACTAAAACCAAAGGCTAAGGTATTTTTCTACAAAAATAACTCCATTTAACATTATTGTAGTCCTTTTTCATATCCAATTTAATGACCATAGATCTCTATTTTGAAGTTTTCATAGATTGAATAACCTTTGAAGCCACCCCCACCTTATCCATAATTTTTTTACCTTATCCATAATTTGTTTACTGACCATAACAACCCCTTTCTCCTCAAATATTACCCCATAAAGACAAGTTTTCAACCTCTTTACTATTAGTTTGGTGATAATCTTATGAAATTGGTGCAGGAGCACCCTAGATACATTAAATTTTGGTGTGTGCCAAATCAAGTTTTGGTGTGTAGGTTGATGAGAGAGTCCTATTATTATGTCTAGTTAGTTTTTCAAAATCTTGTGAAGTTACTTGCCAAGTTTTGCCACTTAGGAATGGTAGTATGTCAAGTTGTGCCTTGCATGAGCCAAAGTTGGCAAAGTCAACAAGAGTTGACCAAAAGTCAAAGCATGAGATGGAATCCCAAAAAATGAGTTCGTAGTGGTCTAGGAGGTCCTTGGTTAGCATTTGGAGTCACTTGAAAGCAAGGAAAGAAAAAATTTCTCACAATGCAAAAAAGTTGTCATTTTGACACAACTTTGTGCCCTTGCTTGAATCACACATCCTAATGGTTGGCCCCAACCTAGAATCAGTTAGGGAAGTTAGAAATGGCCTTTTTAAGGTTAGAGCACAATTCTGCAATGGTTGGACATTGTATGTAACAACATTTCATTTTGAATTGAATAAGGAAACTTAGCATAGAGCATTACTAGACAAGTTATCAATGTGAATATGAATTGAATAAGCTTTATCTTTATGTTTTTTAGGTAGACATATTTGTTTTAAGTTTTTGTTCTTCATTTTAGTTCTTGGAGTTTAGTTATATGAGTAGAAATAAAATTACTTGTGACTCTGCCAATCATTGTCCTATATTGAGCAAAGATCCATTCCCATAGTGGAAAATTAATGAAACTTGGTGGAATGAGGCTTCAATCATTATACATTATCATTCCAAAAGTTGGAGCTTAGATAAACAAGATTAGTATTATTTCTAGCCATCCCTAGGTGAGTCCAGACTAAACCTGACTACGTTGTAGAGCACACGAATGGTTCAAGGCTAGCAATAAGGTGTGGATAGTTGATCAAACTACATAAGGGAAGTAAGAAGACTTAGAGGGGAATTCCTTAGAGAAATATGAAGTTCTTACCAATCCATTTGGGGGAAAAAGTGAAAGCCTACAACACAACTCAAACCATTAAACCATTAAAACCCTTACAAAACCTAGGTTTCAGGTAAGGTGTTGTAAAAATAGATCTAGGAGGTGAAACCTAAAAAATATTTGATTATTTCTAAAAAAATGTCAGTATGTATGATTGGTTTGAATGTTCATTTTGAGAGTTTTGGATTTAAAGCCCTAAAACACTTCTAGGAGGCCTAATTAGGGGCTCATAAGGCTATTAGGAATTTGGTAGAGAATCTTGAAATCAGTAAAGGAGATAAGCATAGGAGATGATCCAAGGCATCCATTTGACCTATTTGAGTGAAAATTTGAAGTATTCAAGTTCTTTAGGGACTCCAAGCCTGATAGTGGATCAAATATTACCATGGTGGGAAATGTGCTAGGAGTGTTTTGGCGCATGGAGAGAGACTACTTTGATGTCAAGACACCTATGAAGTTGTTAAGAAACTTGTTTGTCACTCTAATTGAGTGCATTGAAGATATATGGCCTACACAAGGGGTCTTTTCCCATTGGAGTGGTATTAGAGCCTAAAATATTTGGAATAGTGTATGGTTGGGGAATGAATGTTAGAAATTGAGTATACTAGAAAGACCAATATGGTTACTAATGCAGACCAAAAAGGTGCAGGACCAGGAGGATGATAATCAATAGTTGAGAGATAGGATTTTAGAGCTAGAAGCCAAGCTAGGAGAGCTGGTTAGCTAGGTCACCAAGAAAAGGAGGAGAAAGAAAAGATCAAGAAGGCATCTATAGAAGATAAGGTGCTAGAACCTGATCCTGTGATACAAGAGGAACCTTTCCTCGAGGATATCAAAGCACCTAGTGGTAAAGCACTAGAAGGAGTACCATTGTTTCTTGGAAAGATGGAATCTGAACAAGTGATAGAGTGGATCGAAGGCATGGAAAACCACTTTAAATGTGAAGGTCTCACAAAAGAACAAAAAGTGAAGATTGCAATGGCAAGAATGAGAGGACCAACATCACCTGGTAGAAATTTGTCCAAGCTGAAAGAGAGAAAGAATGGAAGGGCCCAATAACTAGTTGGAATGGAATGGTAGCCAAGGTTATGGAGACCTTCCTTACTAAGGATTATGAAACCCAATTATATAAAAGGAGACAAAATTTAAAGTAGAAATATGGATATGTTACTTCTTATACAGAAGAATTCTAAGGACTTTTCTTGAGGTCTAAAGTGCAAGAGGATGAGAGTGTAAAGGTGATTAGGTATTTGAATGGGTTGAAGTCGAGCATACAAAAAGAGTTGAACTTGTGGAGCCCCAACAATGTTTAGAAGTGTTATCAGTTGGCCTTCAAAATAGAAGATAAATTGAAGAGGAAGAGTGAATATAAATCAAGAGGAAGAGGTAGAGGAAGAGATGGTAGAGGCCATAGAGGCGATTTTGGATGCAAAAATGTGGAAGAAAAACCCCAAGGGTAAGTCAACCATATTGAAAGTAGAGAATCTAGTCAAAGAGGAGGCTATGGCCAAGGCAAAGATTCTAACCATAATTCATGAGGCAAATCAAGCAGCCAAGGAAGGGCTCCATATTATTTTGCTACCATGAGGTATTACACATGCAACCAATATGGACATCCATCATATAGGTGTCCAGAGACAAGATCAAGCACACAAGGTGGAGAAAGAAGAGTTACTCATGTATAAGAGGAAACTAGTATTGGTAAACAAGGTGAAGTGTCAGTGGATTCAAAGATGGATGAAAATCTGATGTTTAGGAGAACGTTGATCAATGAACCTATAAAGGAGGCACTTATTCAAAGAAGAACTCTATTTAAAGTCAAATGCAAGATTCAAAATAAGGTATACAAGATAAGGGTAGACTCTGGATCCATTCATAATATAATTTCTAATGAAGTAGTGATTCAACTTAATTTGCAAAGGATGCCTCATAGTAATCCTTACAAAGTAACTTGGTTAAAGAAAGGTCAACATGTAGTTGTGAGTGACCAACTATTGGTGGAGTTCAATATAGGGAAGTATAAAGACAAGGTATTATGTGATGTGCTATCTACAAATGCATGCCATCTTCTTTTAGGGAGGCCTTGAAAATTTGATAGGGAGTCATTTCACGATGGTAGGAAGAACTCTTACACTTTCAAGAAGGATGGTGTCACCTACAAGATTAAGTCCTTCTTGAGTGAGGAAGAGGAACAAAGTGCAAGAGAAAATGTTTTATTGGTAGGGGAAAATGAATTTTTAAACACCCTAAAAGAGGGAGAAGGGATAGGATATGCTATATTAGTCAAACCTATGGAGGAGAAGACAGATAAGAAAACGCCCTTGCCAAAGGAAGTACATAGTATTTTGAATCAATTCAAGGACATTATTAGAGATGTTCAACCAACTACTATACCACCTTAAGAGAGCTATAAGTCACCAACTTGACTTCATCCCTAGAGATTCTCTATCCAATAAGGAAGCATACAAAATGACTCCACAGTAGAATGAGGAAATTTCCAAACAAGTCCAAGAATTGCTTGACCATGGTTTTATAAGGAAGAGTGTGAGTACTTGTGCAGTCCTAATAGTCTTGGCTCCAAAGAAGGGAGGTACATGGAGATTATGTATAGACTCTAGAGCAATAAACAAGATCACTATTAGGTATTCTAGAGCAATAAACAAGATCACTATAAGGTATTCTAGAGCAATAAACAAGATCACTATAAGGTATTGGTTCCCTGTACCTAGAATTGAAGACCTAATGGATTACTTAGGGGGAGAAAGATATTTCACTAAAATTAATCTTAAAAGTGGATACCATCATATTAGGATAAAGGAGGGAGATGAGTGGAAAACAACTTTCAAAACCATTGAAGACCCATATGAATGACCTGTCATACCATTTGGTTTGACCAATGCACCCTCCACATTCATGAGCTGATGAATGAGGTCCTATATGATTTTATTGGTAAGTTTTTTTTTGGTTTACCTTGATGAAATCTTGATTTTTAGTAAAATATAGGAACAACTTAAACACCTACAACTAGTTTTGCAAAGATTGCATGATGAGAAGTTAACTATTAATCTTGAACAATGTGATTTTATGAAGCAGGAACTAGTGTACTTGGGATATGGCATCTCTCAAGGCAACTTGAGAATTGATCCTATCAAAGTAGAGGCTATTGTAAAGTGTCCAACTCATACATCTACCACTGAGGTGAGAAGTTTTCATGGCCTAGCTCAAATCTATAGGAAATTCATAAGACAGTTTAGCGAGATTTGTGCACCTTTGTCAAACATTATTAAGGGTAGCTTAAAAACTAAATTCAAGTGGATTAACCAGGCTGATATAGGTTTTGAAACCCTCAAGGAAAGAGTAGCTACCTAACCTATCCTTGTTTTGCCTAGTTTTGAAAAACTATTCATTGTAGAGCGTGATGCTAACAATGTACCCGTAGGAGCAATGTTAGTTTGGAGGGTAGACCAATAGGCTTTCGTAGTGAGAAATTAAATGAGGAAAAAAAGAAGTACTCCTCATAGGATCTTGAATTATTTTCCCTTTTCTAGGCCTTTAGTAAATGAAGGCACTACTTATTGCCTAAAGAATTTGTTGTTTATACTGGCAATCAAGCTTTGAGTTGCTTGAATTTACAAGACAAGTTGAGTCACAAGAATATGAAATGGGTGGAGTATATCCAAGCATATATCTACACCATAAAGCACAAGAAAGGACAACAAAATAAAGTTCTAGATGCCCTTAGTACAAGACTTCTAACAATTCAAGAGATCCAACTTAGAAGCATTGGTATTGACAATTTCAAAGACTTGTATATATATAATGAAGATTTTGGAGCACTATACAAGGTATGTTTGCAGTTGCAGAACCATTTCAATCATGCATATGGCAACTATACTCTATAATAAGGTTTATTGTTTAGGAGAGGACAACTTTGTTTCCCAGGGGTTCGATGAGAGAGAACCTGATTCAAGAGAAATACAATGGAGCATTGAGTGGACATTTTGGCATTTACAAGACATTGGGCTTGGTGCATAGATTCTACTATTGGCCTACTATGAGATAAGATGTAAAGAGGTATGGTTAGACATGTGTTATTTGCCAAAAAGGTAAGGATACCTCTTCTAATGTTGGCTTATATCAACCTCTACCCATCCCTAAAAGGTCTTGGGAATATTTAAGCACATATTTTGGAGCAGGGTTACCCAAAACAAAATAGGGATTTGATAACATCTTTGTCATAGTGGATAGATTTAGTAAGATGGCACACTTTATCCCCTATAAGACAACCTGTCATGCTTTCCAAATAGAAAATATTTTCTTCAAAGAAGTCATAAGAATTGATGGACTACCTATTAGTATTATTCCAGACAGATAATTCTTGAGTCATTTTTGGAGAAAATCTAGAAAATGTTGTGTACTAATTTGTCTTTTGGGTCTAGTTATCACCCTCAAATAGATGGGTAGACTGAAGTGGTTAATAGAATCCTAGGCACTCTTCTTAGATGTCTCACCAAGGAATATGGCCAAACATGGGATTACATATTACCCCAAGTAGAATATGCCTACAATGATAGCACCAATAGGACAAGAAGAAGAAGACCATTTGAAGTTGTTTATGGCTTTCACTCAAGGGGTGCTCTTGAGATTAGAGATGTCGACAAACTTGTAGGTAACAGTGAATATGTTGAAGTCTTTTCCCTCTCTATGAAGGAGATACATGAGTCAGGCAGGCAGGCCTTAACTGATACTAATGCTAAGATTAAACATGTGATGGATGCTAAGAGGAGAGATCTCCAATTCATAGTAGGATACTTTTTCAGGGTCTATTTAAACAAAGCCAAACTACATAAATGGGAACCTCATAAACTTCAAATGAAAAGGATTGGCCCATTTCAAATCTTGGCCAAGTATGGTCTTAATGCTTACAAGGTGGACCTACCAACACACATACATTTATCTCCAAGCTTCAATGTAGCATACCTCATCCCCTATAAAGGCCCTCTATCCAATATTGTCCAAGATGATGTAGATCTTCAAAACATCACTGCAAAGTTACATAAACCTACTAAGACTCCACAAGAAGTAGAGAAGAGCTTAAGTTCAAAACAACACAAGAAGACTAGATCCAAGACTTACATGGACTACCTCATCAAATGGAAGGGAAAACCTAATGCTGAAGCCACTTGGGTACCTATAATAGAGTTTATGAAATAAGACATAGACCCTTCTTTGATTCCACCTTCCCCCATGAGAAGGTTTCTTTTCTGGTGGAGAGTATTTTGTAGGAGCACCCTAGATAAGTTAAATGTTGGTATGTGTCAAATCAAATTTTAGTGTGTAGATTGATAAGAGAGTCAATTTATTGTGTCTAGTTAGTTTTCCAAAGTCTTCTGAACTTACTTGCCAAGTTTTTCCACTTGGGAATGGTGGTGTGCGAAGTTGTGCCTTGCATGAGCAAAAGTAGGCCAAGTCAACCAAGAGTTGACCAAATGTCAAAGCATGAGATGGAATCCCAAAAATGAGTTCATAGTGGTCTATTAGATCCTTGGTTAGAATTTGGACTTATTGGAGTCACTTAAAAATAATGAAAGCAAAAATTTCTCCCAATGCAAAAAGTTGCACAAAAGTTGTCATTTGACAACTTTGCAATTTTTGCAAATTTTTGACAACTTTGTGTCCACGCATGAATCACACATCCTAATGGTTGTACTTGGTGCAGGAGCACATTAAATTTCAAGAAGACAAAGATATAAAAGCTAGAGAAGCCATTTGTAATAAGTTGTCAAAGGAGGTCTTAATATGATAAATAATGTAAAAATGTTTATTTAATTGGTGAATGGATCTATTGACATCCATCTAAAGTCATTTAGTCATAATGTTGGTCTAGGTTGGGTTTGTATGAAAGTTGTAATGTAAAAATGCATAAAGTGCATAAAATGTTGTCAAAAATGCAAAAGGGTTAAAGGAATGTAATGGGTTGGTTTAAAGGGTGTTTTGGAAGTTATAACCAACTACAAAATCTATAAAAATGGATGTAAGGTCGAACCAAAGCATTAATGAAAGGAAGAGATACATTTTGAAAGAAATTTGGTAATATTTTGAGTTGTTATTTTGATTGGTTTTCAGTTTTACTGTTGGTTACAGGTCTTGTACGACCATGTACAGCCTGGAAACCATGTAAATTTTGTATATTTGAATAGAGAAGTGAATAAGATTTCTTTTGGCTTTGGTTTGGATTTGTTTCATTTAGAAATGAAGAAGTTATGCAGGTTTTGGCAGAGCTTGTAAATTGCAGATTTGAGAATGACCAACTACAGTCAAATTGAAACGTTTGGTACAGGAATATTTTGGAAAATAACGACCTCTAAAAATATTCATTAGAAAGATACATGAATTAAATTTCATTTCCTTTTAGTTTGGATTGTTTTTATATAGATTTGTGAAAGTTATGAAGATTTGAGTGAAAATTGGTTTTTAAATGCCTTCAATGGTGTTGCAGGCAAAGATTTGTGCTTATACATTGATTTATGTATTGGATAAATTAATGGCTTACAGATTTGGAAACTAGACTCACAAATGGATAATTTGGAATTGGTTTGAGGTTATTTGAATTTATTTTGTGAACGTTATGTGATGCCCTAGGCAGGGTTACCAGTTTTGGTTCTGGTTTATGACAGAGAAAATATGGGTCTCGGTTCAGAATACATAATTTATAATCTTCTTATTGGATTGGTCTCAGATTTGGATATGTTTTAGAATTACTAATTTGGAACAATTACTCCAAAAGGTTTTTCAAGAAGACATTTAGAACAGAAGTTATGAACAATGGAATCAGACATAGCAATCTGATTGTGTGAGTGAAGATTTTGTCTTTATTGGTGTATAATGTCAGGGTTCTTTGTTGTAATCTTTGAGATGTTCTTGGTTCCTTGAGGGTGTACCAGAATATTGTGAATCCCTTGAGTTGAACTAAGATTCCTTGAAGATAAATATAGAGGGCTCTGCATCAGTACTTGACCTAGAATCATTTAGGGAAGTTATCAATGGCCTTTTCAAGGTCAGAGCATGACTGTGCAATGGTTGGACATTATATGTAACAACATTTCATTTTGAATTGAATAAGGAAACTCAACATAGAGCATTACCAGACAAGTTATCAATGTGAATATGAATTGAATAATCTTTGTCTTTATTTTTTTATGTAGACACAATTTTTTTAAGTTTATTTTCTTCATTTGAGTGCTTGGAATATATTTTTGTGAGTAGAAATCAAATTACTTGTGACTCTGCTAGTCATTGTCTTATACTAAGCAGAGATCCAAGAATGCAATGTAGCTCTTATTCCCACAGTTGAAAATTAATGAAACTTGTAGTAATGAGGATTCAATAATTTTATATTATCATTCCAAAATTTGGAGCTCAGATAAATAAGTTTACTATTATTGCTAGCTAGTCCTAAGTGAGTTCAGACTCAACCTAACTAGGTTGTAGAGCACAAGAATGGTTCAAGGCTAGCAATGAGGTGTAGATAGTTGATCAAAATGCATAAGGGAAGTAAGAATACTCAAAGGGGAATCTCTCAAATAAATATGAATTTCTTACCAATCCACTTGGGAAGGAAGTAGAATCCTACAACACAACTTGGTCATCAAACCATTAAAACCCCTAATAACCCTAGGTTTCAGGTAAGGTGTTATACAAATAGATCCAAGAGGTGAACCCTCAAAAATTTCTGAGTATGTCTAAAAGGGTGTCATAATATATGATTGGTTTTAATGGTCATTCGGAGATTTTTGGAGTAAAATCCCTAAAACACTTTTAGGAGGCCTAATTAGGGGCTCATAGACCTATTAGGGATTTGGTAGAGAATCTTGAAATTGGTAAAGGAGATAAGAATAGGAGATGATACAAGGCATACATTTGACCTCTTTGAGTGTGAATTTCAAGTGTTCAAGTTTCTTAGGGACTACACACCTAGGAGTGGATGAAGTACTACCATGGTAGGAAATGTGCTAGGAGTGTTCTGGTGCATGGAGAGACACTAGTTTGATGTTAAGACACCTATGAAGTTGTTAACAAACTTGTTTGTCACTCTAATTGACTATTTTGAAGATATAATTCCTACACAAGGGGTCTTTTCCCATCAACAACACATTACAAAAAGAAATAGGTCAACAAACATCAAGGTTATCAATACCTTCCTTTTTGGAAATGAGAACCAAGAAGCTAAAATTCAAGGCTTGAAGTATCTTCTTACTATGAAGAGATTCTTAACAACTACCAATGCATCTAGATTAATAATATCCAAAAACTAATAAAATAAATCCATAGGTAAATCATTTGGACCTAGAGCTTTACCTTTGTTCATCCCAACAACAACCTCTTCTAACTTAGGTACTTAAATTGAATGGATGTGGGAATCATTCTTTGCATTGATGACCAGAGAGGGAATACAAGAAAGGATTTGATCCTCCTCAAAGGAGTAGGAGGGGAATCTCCAAAAAAAATGAAGAATATAATTAATGAGCCTCATGAGACGTAGTAAATAAAGAGGAAATTTAAAGCCCTTTAGAGGTAAAAAGATAGGAAATGCACCCCTTATTATGATGAGCTAAACAAAAGGATGAAAGAAAGTAGTATTCATATGCCATTATTAAATCCAATCAATTTGAGTCATCTATTTCCAATAAATCTCCTTCCACATCTCTCATTCCTTCATATTTTGCATAGCTTGGCCCACTCTTAAATCCAATTAATTTGAGTCATTTGTTTCCAATTAATCTCCTCCCACGTCTCTCATTCCTTCATATTTCATGTAGCTTTTTCAAGAGCAACTAAGAAACTGCACAGTGACAACCAAATTCTCAAGAGCACCCCTTTTCCTAGACTAGAGGTTACTAAAATATAACTTATTATGTTTCTTGAGTTGATATTTGACATATTGAAGCTACTTAACAAAAGTAATACATAACAATTTCCATAAATAGGGTCTTCTCTCTCTACCACTTAGACACTAAGTCATATCATGAGGAATCTTAAAACACAAAAGATAAAATTTAAAGGGATGGCTCCATAGAAAAATAAAAGAGGAACAAAATAATTTAATTAAAATGTAAAAAGTCCTTAAACATCATGAGTCATCTTCTATATCTTTAAGTTAGCATTTGTGAACTAAGATTCAGGATCCACAATGCCTAATAATTCTATATTTGACTTCGCATACCTTACTTTGTTGATTCATGGGTCTAGTGTAATATCCTCCCCTGATTTGAACTTTGACTTGTAGAAATTTAACTTAAGGAATATTGTCAAACAGTTTGTATGCAAACTCATAAAGCTGATTTCCTATATAAATTGCTTTCCAATGAGTAGATTTACGAACAACTATGAACTGACATTAAAATGCATAATACACATCATAACATTTTCACAAACACTTGGCACACATTCAACAATATATGAAAAATCTGGAAACTCTTTCAATCTGCTGATAAAGGGTGATTTTTAAATGTAGATGTGCACTTACAGCTGCCTTAAAGGCTGCAAAAACTATTCAGACTTGTATTCAACAATTATTATGCAAAGTATCAAAATTTGACAGAAGAAACCTGGAATTAGTTGCTGTAGTATTTTGCAGATGTAGTCGGCAACCTTCCAAACTTCTAATCAGCCGAAAAAACAAGTAAACTTGATACCAACACTGTTTACGCCGTACTGTAGCAAAATATTGTTCATGCTGGCTGTAGCAAAATAGTGTTCATGCGACACTATAGCAATAACTAACTTCAGATCTGCACCTCAAACCCTTGTAAATTTCTTTATGTGAATGCCCCAAATGAAACCCAGTGTGTTTCCTGAAGTGAAAACACCATTGATCCTCCTGACTGTGTCTTCCAACAGTGAAGAGAATGCTAGCAAAGAGGGATTTCGTCTTCCAAGCTCGAAATCAGATATCCAGCAACATAACATTAATCTTCATCCAAGCATACAAAAAAAAAAGCTCTTCCATTTCTTTTATAGTGTTCTCACAAGAGCTCAATCCTTCGTTTTCTCAATGTGGGATAAAACATAACTCCCTTTATGTACCTTATGTCTCCAATGTGTTATAAAAATAAAGGGAACTCTTTTAATTTAAATATTTCCCACAAACTATAGTTTATGCATTAATAAAGTTAAATATTTAAATTTAACTTTATAAAATGGCTTTATCAATGCATAACAAATCTTATCAATGATAAATAAGTCTTCCTGTCGATTTTAAACAATTACCGTCGACATACCACTATGACTGAATGTCTGGCCATGTCCAAGATGACTTACTATAAATAGTAAGTATGCCCAAAGTTGCCTCAGAACCCCTCAGAAAGACCTGCAACTGAAACTGTCTAGGCCAAATGGCCTCTAAGCCCCTTTAATGTCCTAGTTAGCCTACGGGACTGTGGGGAAATAGCCTAACGACAACATCATGCTATGAATGCTAGAAAGGGGACATTATAGTCCGCCCTTCCCAAAATTGCTTGTCCTCAAGCAATTTCAGCTCTGGATGCTACAATATCTGCTCATTTTCCCAAGTAGCATCCTTGATAGGTAGGTTCCTCCACTTCACTAGATACTCCCTGATAGTCCTCCTACGAAGCACCCTCTCCCTGGAGTCAAGTATGGCCTCGAGAACCAAGATAAGTTTTCCCTCATCATCAAGAGGTGGCAATACTACTGAAGGCACCACATTGTGACCCAATGCCTTCTTAAGGCATGACACATGAAACACATTATGCACTTTACTGTCTGCAGGCAACTCCAACTCATAAGCTACTTCGCCCACTCTCCTGATTACTTTGAACGGTCCATAGTAACATGGTTTCAATTTCTCTACTCCACTCTTCTTGAGAGAGGACTGTCTATACGGCTGTAACATGAGGTACACCATATCTCCCACCTCAAAAGACCTCTCAACCCTGTGCTGATCAGCATATTGCTTCTGCTGATTTTGTGCCTTTTGCAAATTTTCCTTCAAGGATCGCATAATGTCCTGACACTCCTGCAAAGTATCCTTGGCCTTAGGCACCCTGCTGTCCCCAAATAACAAATCCAAAAAATTAGGAGCATCATACCCGTACAGTGGCATAAAAGGGGACATTTGAGTATACATATGGAAAGAGGTATTATAACAGTACTCCCCTAGATGTAGCCACTTTACCCAAGCCTTTTGCTCTCCTGCAATGTAGTTTCGAAGGTACCCCTCAACCCATTTGTTCACTATCTCTGTCTGCCCATCAGTTTGGGGGTGGTAGCTGGTACTTGGAGTGAGCTCTGTTCCACATAACCTGAACAACTCCTGCCAAAAGTGGCTCATAAATCTGTTGTCTCTGTCACTGACTATGCTCCGTGGTATCCCATGTAGTCTGAATACCTCTCAAAAAAATAGTTCTGTTGTTTGTGCTGCTGAATATGTAGACGAAATTGCAAAGAAATGTGCAAATTTTGTCAATCTGTCTACCACAATAAAGATACAATCCCGACCCTATGCCTTGGGGAGGCCTGTGATAAAATCCATGGAAATGCTATCCCACTTCTTCTCTGGTATGGGTAGGGGCTGTAGTAAACCACCTGGAAAAGAATGTTCCTGTTTGTTCTGCTGACACACAGGGCATTCCCTAACAAACTGAAGCACCTCTAATTTGAGTCCTTTCCAAGTGAAGCGCTCTCTCACCTGCCGATATGTCTTAAAGAATCTGGAATGTCCCGCCATTAGTGAATCATGAAATGCCCTCAAAATCTTCTGCTTCATAGCAAACTCGGGTACTAAATAAATCCTTTCCTTTTAGATGATCAGATCATTTACGATAGTGTATCGACTATCTTGAATAGCTCCCTCAATAATGCTAGATGCCCAACTATCCTTAGCATATTCTGCCAAGATCATCTCTCTCCAATCATCCATGACTATCCCAACAGCAAGAAAATGAGGCCTTCTAGATAAAGCATCTGCAACAATATTTTTCTTCCCTTTGACATAGGCTATGTCGAAATCATAGGCCTGTAATTTACTCACCCATTTTTGTTGCCTGTCATTAAGGTCCTTCTGTCCAAGGAAATGTTTCAAGCTATTATGATCTGTTTTTACTATGAATCAGCTTCCCACTAAGTACTGCCTGAACTTAGCAAGCGCGTGCATGATTGCTAGCATCTCTTTGTCGTAGATGCTATAGGTTCTCTCCACACCTCATAATTTTCTACTCTCATATGCGATGGGATGTTTGTCTTGCATGAGAACAGCTCCTATGCCCTCTCCCGAGGCATCACACTGTAGCTCAAAAGGCCTGGTGAAATCTGGAATGGCTAAAACAGGACATGTACTCATCAGCTACTTAAACCTGTCAAAACAATCCTGAGCCCTATCTAACCACTTGAAACTATCTTTCCGTGTCAAATCTGTAAGCGGTGCTACTATCTGTGAAAATCCCTTCACAAATCCACGGTAGAACCCACAAAGCCCGAGAAATCCCTTGAGTTGTGAAGTGTTCCTCGGTGGTGGCCAATCCAGAATGGCCCTGATCTTGTCTGGGTCAACCCGAACACTTCCTGCACTAATAATATGCCCTAGATAGAGAAACTCTGTCATCCCAAACTCACATTTACTCATCTTGGCGTATAATGACTCCCTCTCTAGAATACTGAGCACTATATCAATATGCTTCAAATGTTCCTCCCAAGTACGACTGTATGTCAATATATCATCAAAAAATATCAACACAAACTTCCTCAACTGATCTCTGAACACTCTATTCATACAGGCCTAGAAAGTGGCAGGGGCATTTGTCAACCCAAAGGGCATGACTAAGAACTGAAAATGTCCATAATGGCATCTAAAAGTTGTCTTCTCCACATCCAGCTTTCTAACCCGTATCTAATGGTAGCCGGATCTCAAATCAATCTTGGAGAAGTAGCATGCACCATGCAATTCATCAATAAGCTCATCGATGCGTGGGATAGGGTATCGGTTCTTGATTGTCTTCTTGTTTAGCTCCCTATAATCAATGCACATCCTCATTGTACCATCCTTCTTCTTCACCAATACTACTGAAGAAGTGAAAGGACTTTTGCTTGGTCGTATGTGCCCCATGTCAATCAACTCCTTAATTGCCTTTTCTATTTCATCCTTATATCTCTTCGGATGGCGGTAAGGTGTGATGATAACTTGCTTAGCCCCTTCCTCTAGTTCAATAACATGCTCGATTCCCCTATCCGGGGGTCTCCCTGGAGGTATATCACCAAACACCTTAGTATGTTTGGTTATTATTTTTTGTACATCAGGTGGATACTCTTGTTTATGCTACTCTGTCAACTCAGGCATTACTCTAAACTCTGTTGCCCACTGCACTTGATCATGTCTAAAGAAACTCTACATCCGCTTGAGTGACACCACTCGAAGTCTCCCATCTGACAAACCTCTGAGCACTATCTTCTTACCATTTGCCTCAAACCTCATTTCTATTTTCTCAAGGTTAAATGTAAACTCTACCAGAGACTTCATCCAGTTCATCCCAAGCACCATATCCTGATCACCAATGTCGACCACAAAGAAATCTCCTGTCATGTCATAATCTCCCAAACGAAGCTGCAAGTTGGAGATTTTCTTGGTACATTCAATTTTGAAGCCATCGGCAACCATCACCTTAAATCCCCTATGCTCCTTTGTATGTAGCCCTCTGCGTGTCACAAACTTCTCATCAATGAAGTTATGTGTCGCCCCTGTATCAATGAGTGCCACAACTCTCTGTCCATCCAAGGTTCCCCTAACTCTGAAAGTGACGGCCTCCTGTATACTTGACAACTGAGCTATCGTGCTATCACCGCGTGCTTCCTCCTATGAAGAACTATCATCATCTCCATCTGAGTTGGATGATTGCTCTGAATCTCCATCTACTGACTCTTCGGCTGAAAAGTACTCCATCTGCTTAGCTTTTGCTTTCAATGGACACTTATGTGACAAATCCCAAGGCTCCCTGCAATGAAAACAAAGCTTCTTCTTCCTGAGATCATTAAGTGTCTCATTGTCCAACCTCTTACTTTCCTCCTTAGCTGGCTGAACCTCTTTATGAAAAGGTTTCCTGTCCTTATCTTTCCTTGAAGGGAAACTCTTTGCCTGGAATTTATTTTTTGAAGATGAAGAGGAATCCATGTCACGAGCTTTCTTAATGGCTTCCTGCAAGGTGGGAGGGTTGAGAGCTTTAATCCACCCTCTCAACGGATCAGCTAACCCATCCATAAATAGAACTAGTATCCTTCGCTCAGATACATCTGTTACTAACACTGCAAGTTTCTGAAACTCTGAAATGTATGTTTCCAATGATCCCCACTGTTTAAGCTGAGCTAACTCCTTGAAATGGAGTTCTGGATCCTTCCTATCAAAACGTTCAATCAGCCTCTCTGTAAACTCCACATATGAGGTAATGTGTGCATGTCCCATAGTGACCATACCATGATGCCACCACTCGTGTGCTAACCCATCCAGATGAATTGCTACGTACTTAATAGCTTCTTCCTCAGGCATAGGGTTCAATTGAAAGTATGTGTCAAGCTTTTGAACCCAAGCTCTTGCTGTAGACTTTCCTGAGCCATCATAATATGGTAACTCAAGTCTCCCTACTTTCTTTTGTAGCTCATAGCTCTGGTTCCTGTCATGTCCACGTGGCATATGTTTCATCCGCACATCCATATACTCCCTAAAGGTAATTGCAGCAGTAAAATCTGGCCCTCCGGCTTCCCAATCTCTCCTCAACTGGTCCTGTATATCAGTAATTTGGGGCTCTGGTACAAGCTGCTTCGGAGCTCTAGGAGGAAATGTAGGAATCATGGGCCTTGAACTCACTGTCCTAGCTCGCTGGGGTGCATGACCGAAATTGTTCCCAACTTGTTCATCTCTATTATGTGTCCCATCCTGATCATTTCCATTCTGATTGTTACCATTCTGATTATTTCCTCCACCCATGTTAGCATTCAACCCCATTTGATGAGCCATCATCTGCATCATAAGATCCAATCTCTGATTCTGTTCCTGTGCCCTTTGTTCTGCTACTTGCTGTCCCTATACCGAGGTCTCTAATAACTGTAAGAATCTTTCCTCTCCAGGCTCTGGACCGGCATTCTCACCTCCACCTAATCTTGTATTCCTATCATCTCGATCACCCATATTGCTGTCTTGATCACAGAATACCTCCGCTGTGTCTGTATGACTGGATTCTATACCCCCCTGTATGGATGAACTAGACTGTTTGCTTTGCAGGTATGAACTCCTATTTTGTCTTGCTCTGGTATTGCGGAAATTATATGGCCCCTGTCGCATGCTCAAACATAAATGCTCTTATTTTAGTGTTTTAACATTTCATCAAACACTTTCCCCTCTATTCGCCAGTTCCAAATTTCCTATAAGACCTCCACAGGATGGCAGGACTTATAGCTTTGATACCACTGTAATATCCTCCCCTGATTTGAACTTTGACTTGTAGAAATTTAACTTAAGGAGTATTGTCAAACACTTTGTATGCAAACTCATAAAGCTGATTTCCTCAATAAATTGCTTTCCAATGAGTAGATTTACGAACAACTATGAAGTGACATTAAAATGCATAATACACATCATAACATTTTCACAAACACTTGGCACACATTCAACAATATATGAAAAATCTAGAAACTCTTTCAATCTGCTGATAAAGGGTGATTTTTAAATGTAGATCTGCACTTACAGCTGCCTTAAAGGCTGCAACAACTATTCAAACTTGTATTCAACAATTATTATGCAAAGTATCAAAATTTGACAGAAGAAACCTAGAATTAGTTGCCATAGTATTTTGCAGATGTAGTTGGCAGCCTTCCAAACTTCTAATCAGCCGAAAAAACAAGTAAACTTGATACCAACACTGTTCACGCCGTACTGTAGCAAAATACTGTTCATGCCGGTTGTAGCAAAATAGTGTTCATGCGGCACTATAGCAATAACTAACTTCAGATCTGCACCTCAAACCCTTGTAAATTTCTTTATGCGAACGCCCCAAATGAAACCCAGTGTATTTCCTGAAGTGAAAACACAATAGATCCTCCTGACTGTGTCTTCCAACAGTGAAGAGATTGCTAGCAAAGAGGGATTCCGTCCTCCAAGCCCGAAATCAGATATCCAGCAACATAACATTAATCTTCATCCAAGCATACAAAAAAAAAGCTCTTCCATTTCTTTTATAGTGTTCTCACAAGAGCTCAATCCTTCATTTTCTCAATGTGGGATAAAACATAACTCCCTTTATGTACCTTATGTCTCCAATGTGTTATAAAAATAAAGGGAACTCTTTTAATTTAAATATTTCCCACAAACTATAATCTATGCATTAATAAAGTTAAATATTTAAATTTAACTTTATAAAATGGCTTTATCAATGCATAACAAATCTTATCAATGATAAATAAGTCTTCCTATCGATTTTAAACAATTACCATCGACATACCACTGTGACTAAATGTCCGACCATGTCCAAGATGACTTACTATAAATAGTAAGTATGCCCAAAGTTGCCTCAGAACCCCTCAGAAAGACCTGCAACTGAAACTGTCTAGGGCAAATGGCCTCTAAGCCCCTTTAATGTCCTAGTTAGCCTGTGAGACTGTGGGGAAATAGGCTAACGACAACATCATGCTATAAATGCTAGAAAGGGGACATTACATCTAGTGATTTATTGATGGAGATTCCCCCTTTTCATCTATAGTTTGATTAATCATGTTCAGGTAGAGAGTTTGGTGTTGGGCACTTCTTCTACCTTGTTCTTTGTAATATCTAGTGTCTTTTCCTTCCACACTTTAATTTTCACCATAGATCCTTCTCTAACAAATGTCTAATTTATTCTTTCAAGATTTTCTTTGTTTATATAGACTTCCCTTGTTCTACCAAAGTTGTTTCTTCTCACATTAGGTGTTCTCATTGTGTTTATGAATCCATTGAATCTACATAATATTGTTGTGTCCTAAGTTATTACAGTTATGACATGTAATAACTAAACTCCCATACTTTGGTTCAAATTAATTAATCCTTAATTTACATGCTCTAGAAATGTGTCCAAAGTTGTTGCATTTGTAGCAGATAACTCCATTATTGATAATTTTATTTATTCCCAAAGCTATACTTGATGCCATGTGAGTCATTTCATTTGTCCTCACACTTGATCTCTGATTAGGCTTCTTGCATTCATGTGATTTGTGTCCATAAAGAAAGGATTTATAGCAATATTAAATAAAATGCTTTGTACCTAATTTTTTTTTGAAATCCCAATTCATGTGTCCATACTTGTTGCATATAAAGCATCTACCTTTGAAAGGTATCCTTTGGTCTCTTGGCTTTTACTGAAATCTAGAATTTTTTTGTCTAAATGTTTAATTTTTTGTGCAATAAATGTGACAAGATAATACATAAAATAGTATAAAACACTTATATTGGTTGTATTTTACTCTCTAAGACTCTTAAGTGATAGTATTAATGGGGTCCAAAGAATGGATCCCAAGACAAATTATGTAATTAGTTCTCAATAGTCATATGAAAGAAAAACCTAGAAGTCAAACAAGTCAATTATTGGATCAAACCCAGCAATAAATTACCCATCCATAATCAATGACTAGAGGTCAAGTGGTGCAAGATTGATAACATAAGCTTAATAAAAATGTAAGAGTTTGGTATAGCTGTGATAGCATGTAAGAATTTGCCTAAGACAATAATTCAACACCAAGATCAAGAAGCTCAATAGATAGCACAAGAGAGACTAATGATGATCAGATGAGAATGGATATCAGATGATTGGGTATGGGATAATTGGATATGAGATGAATACACACTAGAAGTGCCTTGTATATAAATGTAGACACCATGTGCTCTAATAAGTTTCTAACTCCTATGTTGTCAACAGGACAACTCATATGACTATGCATATTCTTAAGTGTCTACATGACAACTAATATAAAAATGCATTATCCTAAATAAACTTAAGTAAAGCGTAAATAGTAATTAATTATTTACATTGACACCCCCCCTTAACTGCAACTTAGGGGAATGCACTTAAGCTCACAAAGCTAAATGCAAGATGTAATGTGGGTCCCAACTATTAGGCCATGTTAGGTACCCATGTACAAATGCAATGCTCTACATACAATGCAATGCAATGCAATCTCTTTGAAAACATAGAAAGAGAGAAAACCTCATGGGAAAAACCTCCTCCAAAAAGAGAGATGAAGAAATACAAAATGCGTGCAAGGATGGAGTAATCAACACCCTCCTAGTATGCCATACATCATGCATGTACAAGCATATATCCCCCATAAGAAAAAATACATGATGGTATCCCCCCATATTGAATAAACTCCTGCAAGGATGTCATGAAGACAAAAAAGCATCCAATGCCTACAAACAACATTTATGCCTTTAGGAATAAGATACACCAAGTATAGGTGTAAGTATACTTCCCATTGTGGATAGGAAGATGGATGAGGAATCCATATGTAGTATGTTATGGATGCTACCTATGAAGTTTGCTCATATGTTGATAAGTCCTTGATGAATGTAGATGCCACAAGCCAATTTGGTGGATGCCAAAAAGAAGGTGGCAAACAAGGTAACATGTTCATGTATGAAAGTGAATCAAACTCCAAATACAAGGAATCATCCTTATAGGAAGATATTGGAAGATAAGGAATGTAGCCTCCACTCGATGATGAATGTACACCCATGAAAGAAGCTCCTTGATGATTGAAGAAGTTGCACCATGAAAACTAAATGATGTTCCTCATTGTAGGAGGAAGTGGTGCCATAGGTGTAGTAGAGAATGCTCCCCAACTAGTAGGAAGAATCCTCAAAAGATATGATGTCTGAGGAAACTAGAATACAATCTCCAAAGTTTGATATGTCTTAGTTGAAGTAAAAGAGTCCTCCTCTAACTGCTATAAAAAAGTGTTCACAATCATGTTAGTCTCAAAAGAAAGATCAAGTGGTTGAGGGTCAGAGTGTTCCCTCCCAACAAGTGAAGAAGAATTCTCCTCAACAAAGAGAAGATGGATGTCATCAATAATGTCTCCCACATCTTCAATGTAAGACTCCACAAACAAGACTACAATGTCTGGAAGGAAGTCATCCCATGAAGCTAAAATAGGAAGACATGGTGTTTTCTGCTACACTAAATCAGGAGCATCTGTGGCTGGAACTAGATTAGTAGAAGCAATAGGAGCATCAAGAGGTATGATCTCAACTGGAGTCGTGGGTACCACAACTGGAGTGACTGGAGGTAGAATGTCCTCTGGTAATGGAGGGACTCATGGATCTCCATATGCTTCCCAAAGACACATCAAAATGTCATGAGGACTACTTTCCTTACTAAGAGGAGCAAAAGATTCCTTACTCGTACTGTTATACATAAAGCAAAGAAGAAGAGAAAGATGTTCCCAATTAGTATTAGGTGGAATTATCTTTGAATATAGATAAGGAAACACTTTCTTATGTTCTCTTAGATGATCAATCATCAAAGCACTCCATTTCTGATAGTTCCTTTTTGTTAATTTGAATCTTAAATGAAAGTGACACTTTTGACATGACTCCATGAGATCAAATAATGTATGCACCCCCAAAATGAAAAAAAGAAATCAAAGAAACCCCCCCTTAATGCATGATTTGACACTTTATGTTTAGTGTGATTACAATGACCACTTACCAATTTAGGGAGTAAGTGGACTTCTGATTTTAATGGTTATAACAATAAATATGAAGCTATATCAAACTGAACAAGATAAGATACGAGACTTCTCAAGGATATAATTAATTACAAGTACCAATAGGCCAAAATGACTAAATGTCGAAAGTACTATGTCTACTTAGAATTAATCTAAACTAATACTAGATCTGGAAAGTAGACAAAAAATTATGCACTTTCAAAAAAAATAGCACCTGAATATGTGTCCATATGAGCCCAAATGAAGCCTTTGAAGTTGTAAAAATTGGGATTGATAATTTTCAGAAAATTTCAGGAACATAGATCATAAACAACTTGCCCCAATGTGTAGATCATGAAATTCTAACCCAAAACAAAAAAAAAAAAATGCTTGAAAAAAGGAGTCTGTATGAGGGATATATCACAGTTTGAAAATCACCTTTGTAATTATTTTTCCTAAATCACCGTTGTTGCACCTTCGAAAATCAAATGACTCTAGATTTCACCTCAAATGTTCAATTTTGATGAAACAAGTCGATTTGGGAGTTTTTTGACCTTTTGAATATGATGCCACTATCTAATTTGCACTAGCAAGCTTCAATCTTGACCTACGAAAAAAAAAAAACTCTCTAATGGCTATGCAATGAAACTCCTAGTGCTCTATTACCATGTAAGAATTTGCTTAAGGCAATAATTCAACACCAATATCAAGAAGCTTAACAGATAGCACCCAAGAGACTAATGATGATCAAATGAGAATGGATATCAAATGATTAGATTTGAGATAATTGGATATGAGATGAATACATACTAGAAGTGGGCCTTGTATATAAAGGCAACTAGAATGACTAGGAGTCAACAAAGAGATAAACATCACAACTAAGCACATGTCCACCAAGAGTGGATTATCCTCCATTGAGCACAAGAGTTTTGCAATGATGAGAGGATAAGTTAACATAGGTGTATCTCATAAAGAGACATTGTAGACACTATGTGCTCTAATAAGTTGCTAACTCATGTGTTGTCAACAAGACAACTCGTATGACTATGCATATTCCTAAGTGTCTACATGACAACTAATATAAAAATGCATTATCCTAAGTAAACTTAAGTAAAGTGTAAATTGTAATTAATTATTTACACTAACAAATAATTAGATAAAATTTCCTCTTACCCGAAAGGTGTTAAAGAAGCCTCACAACTAAGTGATTTGTACCTTGTTGAGGAAGGTACATTTTGAGTATCTTTTGGGTATAATTTCCATTCTTTCATCAATTTGATAATTCAAAAGGTTTTTTCTTCTAATAACAAAAGAAGTCTAGTAACAACTCCAAGAACACAAAAGCATGTGTGAGTATGGAACCAAAAAGTCCAAATAAATGATTAATCTCTTAGGGATCCCTAATCTTGAGTCTAAAATAATTAAGAATATCAAAGCCATATCAAACACAATATTCAAATTGATCTCTAGATTTCTCCCTTGCCCCTTTGTATAGCTCATTGGATTTGCATACTTCAAGCTAACCACTAAGAGCAATAATACCCTTAAGTAGGCCTCTTACCAAAATAAAAATAATGATGTGATTTCTCTTGTACTTAAGATCCACATAGATGAGGAAGAAAGATATGTCAACAACACCCTTAGGTAACACAAAGTGTGAAAATTTACCAAACATACAAGATAAATTAAAATATTCTCAAATTTAAAATCAAAGACACAAAATCCTTCTAAGTCTACATGCACAAATGCATTAGTGGTTTTAATTCTATCCTTAAACACCTGATAAAGAAGTTTCCTAGCACAAAATATTAGCTCAAAATTATAAAACTTTGAAATGTACTTTCTCTACCAAAAGTGTAGAAACATAACCCAAATGTGTAGGCATACCTATCAAATGAAAATAATGGTGAAGTTATTATAATTATTTAGAATAACCGAGATGGGGATGAATCAATTATCCTCAAATCTAGAAGTACTAATTTAACTTTTAAACACTTAAAAAAACTTAAAGAAACTCATATACCCACTTGGTCTCTATAGCACATCATCAACAATTTAACATTTCAAGCATTCACTTCACTCTTTGTCTCTATATATGTCAACTACCACTAAATAAACTATTGGTATTTTGAAACATCATGGTTTCAAATTACCCTGATGAGAACAAGATACATCTAGGGGAAACTACCTCCCATCTGCAACATATCCTTTCAAAAATTGGGCCAACTATAAGGCTAGACCCTTCTTCTACTTTAGGTTCTACAAAACCAAAGCAAGTGGAGCTCAGATTCACTTATATGGTACCTGTGCTAAAACATACACTTGAATCTAACAAAGCGAACAAATCCCTTAATCTTCTAACACTTATGCAAAGATCCTAGACATGAAATAGCTAATAACATGGCCTAAGAAATTAATAAGCTAAGTGAGAGCATCCTTTTAGCTCTTAAACAGACAATGAAATGGATGATTGATTAAATTTGATTTCAGCAAGACCCCAAATATGTAGCAGTAAGAACAAGTTGATCCTGTAGCTGATTAGAGCCTTATGTATTAGGCAATTCCATAAATTACAGACATACATATATGATACCCATGACATATTCCATACACCAAGATATCAGATTCATCTTATCACTTTGTGAATGAAACATCGGTGTTCATAAAGACCTCATTTTCATGAAATATTCTTCTCAAATAACTAGCAACCCTGTTAGATACATCAAGCATTTACTTGGCCTTTTGTTCCAATAGCAAAATATATTATACATACAAATTTAAAGAGATGCAAATGGGTCTCAATCCTTTGTCCCTAAACCACATGACATTTCAGATTATAGTGATAGGAGATGAGAATTAGAATGATACTGAGAAGACTCTTGCTCATTTGTATTCATTTCTTTGAAACTATACACTTAGATGCATGTAAAACAATTCATAAAACCACTAAATAGATCAGAACTAGCTATATTAGCTTAAATACTATTGTTCATACAAGAGAAATATGCTGAAGAATGTGGTGGAATCACAAGTCCAGATCCAACGATGTGGTCTCACAGACAAACTAGAACCAACCTGGTCTCACAATGAAAACTGCCAAAACCCCCTACAATGAATTAGAAAGAGAAAGATATATGAAACGAATGAAATCCTAGATTTGATCTGGAAGTGACATGTGTCCACTTGAATCTTCATTCTTTACTATTGTAAAACATCTCTCCTATTTCTAAAACTAAAATCTGATATGATTTTCATCATTATTATGTAACAAACTTGAAATATCTCTTCTTCAATGATGAAAACCCTTGTGTTGCCAAATTATTTGAAATTCATCTAAAATGCTGATAAAATCTCCATTTAACTAATTTGGACATAACAAAATTCTATCCTAACTGCATTCATACTGCTTTTTATGTTCATTCAGTTCACCATTTCATTGGAAATCAAATCTGAAATACCCCAACTAAATGAAACTAGAAAATGGATACCAGAGACAAATCCTCACATAACTTGAACTAGTGGCTTCTTATGTAAAAACTAACTCCAAAAATAGAAAGTTTGTTCTCTCCCGATTCTGGTGATATCTAATAGTGCAATATCCACTTACTAGAAACACCCAGAATCTCAGTTTGAATTTTAGGCTCCTATCATGGCTCTGTAACTGCATCTTATTTCCAATATTTAGAATTTTCTAAAGTTGGAACTAAATTTTATAATTAAAATTTATTTAAAAGACCTAATTGCACGTTCAAAAAAGGGAAAATAAAAAAATATTATTTTATGCAATTTGATTTTTCCCTCCAAATTTCCATCTGAGTTAATTGGGTTTGACTATCTTTGACATGTGTCAACATAGGATTGGTCCATTTTTGCACAGTCACCTTACATCTGCCACCTGAGTGTCATGTGTCACTATCTCATTGGTCTTGGTACTACCACATGGCAGCCACATCACTAGTCACTATGTTGCCATCCTACTCAGCATGGTGCCATGTCATTGCAACATAGCGACGTCATGGCACATGTCACTTTCTGCCATGTCAGCACCTTAAGAAGCATGCAAAGTCTTGGGTCCTTTGCCACATGTCATCCCATGACTCATCCTAGGTTGCCATGTGTTAATTTCTAGTTGGTCACATAGGTGTAGCTGTTGTTACTTCAACTTTCCATGTTAGCATTTTCATTCAAAATTAACCTGTCACCTCATCTGGTTGGTTGGGGGGCCCATGTACAACTTGCCTCTAAAAAGAGTCATGTTTTTTCAGACACTTAATGATAATGTGCAAAAGTATTTGTAACAATTTTCCTTAGGGAAAAATTCACCCAAGATCAAGGAACTCAAGCACAAGCACAAAATAAACCAAAGTATGATCAGAATAACAATATATTATTCAATTCAATGTACAAGTACACTAGGACTACCTGTATATAAAGGCCTTTAGAATGCTTCTAAAATGTATAGAAGTCAACATACTAATAAGTCTTCCAACCAGGCACATGTCCACCAGGTGTGGGTTATCTCCATTAAGCACATGAGTAAGTGCGATGATGAGAGGATAAGCCTACAAAGGTGTAGCATGAAAAATAATGTTGTAGAAACCATGTGTTTAATTAAGAGTGCAAATAACTATGTTTTCTACATGACAACTTAGTTAATTATGAAAAATCTAGTGTTGTAGACACCATGTGCTGAATTAGAGTTGCTTACTTTTGTGTTGTCAACATGACAACTCATAAAAGTACACAAACTCCTAAGTGTCAACCTAATAAATAATAAAATAATGCATTGACCTAAGTAAACTTAAGTAAAGTGTAAATAGTGAATACTTATTTACACCAACACTCCCCCTTAAGTGCAACTTAGGAGAATGCACTTAAGCTCACAAATGCATGATGGGTCCTAGCTACAAGGCCATGTTCGGTACCCATGTACAAAAGCAATGCTGTACATACAATGCAATGCAATCTCTCATAAAGAGGAGAAAGAGGGAAAACCTCATGGAAAAAACCCTCCTCCAAATAGAGAGATAAGTACAATAAAGAAGATGAGAGAGAAGAAGACCTCAGATGAGGAAAAGATCCCTCCCAGAAGAAAGAAGAGAGAATTCAAGGGACTCCCCTTTTTGCAACATATTGCACCCCCAAGAGATCTCGCAAATGAATATACTTGACCTCAATAAAGGGTTTGGTGAAGATATCTATGACCTACTCTATTGTAGGACAATAATGTAATGCAATGATTTGCTCATGTATCAACTCTTTGATGTAGTGCATATGAACCTCAATGTGTTTGGTCTGCTAATGTTGAACTAGATGTTTAGAGATCTCAATAGAACTCTGATTGTCACAATGTATGACTATAGGTTTAGGTAGATCAGATCCAAACTCCTTCAAGATGTGTTGTAACCAAAGAGCCTCTATAGTTGCATTGAAAATGCCTCAATACTCAACCTCAGTTGAAGAAAGAGTGATATTATTTTTCTTCTTGCACTGGTAACAAATAGGGTTGGAACCAAGGTGAAACATGTAACGCGAAGTAGACTTGCGAGAATCTAGATCCCCTACATAGTTTGAGTATGCATATCCAACCAACTAAAGTCCTATACGTACTGCATAGTGTATCCCATGTGTATGTGTACTTTGTATGTAGTGCAAGATGTGCTTGCCAACCTTCCAATGAAGCTCGTGTGGCTCTTGCATGAAGCAAGAAACTATGCCAACTGCAAAAAGCCATATTAGGGTGTGTATGTGTCAAGTAGATGAGACTCCCAACCAATTGTCTATACAATGTAGCATCAAGAAGTGGAGTGGTACACTTGGCCTCTAACTTGACACCTGAAAGAAAGGGAGTAGGAGTAGGCTTGCAGTCACTCATGTGAAATCGAGAAAGCAAATCAAGAGCATATTTGGGTTGAGAAAGTGTGATCCCTATTGAAAACTATGGGATCTCAATACCAAGGAAATAATGTAGTAAACCCAAGTCTATCATAGCAAATTTTGTCCTGCAAAGAGGTCTTGACACTGGCAATGATGGACGAAGTACTTCCTATAATGATCAAGTCATCTACATAAAGCATGAGAATCAAATATGAGTCATCCTTTTAAAGAATGTAGAAATTCAAATCAGAATGACACCTGGTGAATCCAACTGAGAGTAAGAAGGAATCCATCTTGGCATACCAAGCCCGAGGAGCTTGCTTGAGACCATAGATAGACTTTTTCAATTTGAAAACCATAGTAGTGTCTTATATGAACCCCTTTGGCTCCTCCATATAAATCTCCTCATGAAGATCACCATTCAAAAATGCACTCTTTACATCCATCTGGTGTACAACCCAACCATGAGCTACAACAATAGCTAGTGTCAAGCAAATGGAGTTCATCTTGGCGACTGGTGCAAAAGTCTTAGTATAATCAATACTAGGAACTTGGGAGAAACCTTTGGCAACTAGTCTAGCCTTATGCTAATCCACACTTCTATCTACTAAAAATTTGGTTCGATAGATCCACTTACATCAAACCAACTTTCTTCCCTTAGGAAGGGGAACTAAGTACCAAGTGTTGTTTTTCATCAAAGAGTTATATTCTTCCTCCATGGCCTTGTCCCATTCTATAATCCCTAATGCTTCCTTAAATAACTATAGATCTAAAGCAATGGCAATATAAGCATGTGGAAATGATTTGTGTCGTGACCTTGTCCTTTGAGTATCTAAATGATTCCCTACCAATGAACCTAATGAATCAAGGGTTTGTTGTGCCCAACATGGTTTAGTGAAAGTAGAAGGAATATCCTCAACTATTTATGGACCCTACAAAGGTGGTGTCCTATGAGTCAAAGTTGAAGGAATCTCATCTTCTGAGTCATTATCATCACTATGATCACTTTCCATGAAGGAGGAAGAAGGAGGAGTTGAAGAAGCCAAACTTGGACAAGTTTCTTCAAAGTGAACACTCCTCTCAAAAAAGATTTCATGTGTCTCTAGATCCATGAGTTTATATGCCTTAAGATGGTCAGGATATCCGACAAAGATACAAGGTTTTCTTTGAGGTTCTAATGCCTTTCACTTTTTTGGACGTATCCTTGCCCATGCTGGACAACCAAAATTTTTAAAGTGCTTTACACTTTGTTTTCTTCCACACAAAGCCTCAAAAGGTGTAATTCCATCTAAGGCCTTATGGGGACTTCTGTTTTGGATGTAATTGGCACAACACATGGCTTCTGCCCAAAACACTTGATCTAGAGATTTATGTTGAAGCATACAAGTGGTCATCTCCTTAAGGGTTCTATTATTCCTTTCAGAAATACCATTCTACTGTGGCGTGTAGGCAATTGAATGTTGAAGATCAATACCCTCATGAGTGCAAAAGTCTATAAGCTTGGAGTTGACATATTCCCTGCCATTATCTATTCATAGAATCTTAATGGCTTTCCCTGATTTTTTCTCAACTTGAGCTTTGAAGGTGATAAAATTTTCAAATACTTCACTCTTATGAGCAAGAAAAAAGACCCAAGTGTAGCGTGAGAAGTCATCAATAAAGGTGATAACATAGTGAGCCTTACCAAAATATGGTACTGGAAATGCGCCAACTACATCACTATGAACCAATTCAAGAACAACATTAGCCTTCCAAGACTTCCCCTTATCATATTTCTCTTCGAGATGGTTGCCTACGTCACAACTTGGAGACACACTCTCTGAATACTTGACTTGAGGTAGACCAATGACCATATCCTTGATGTTGAGTTGTTGACTTTATGAATTTGAATGAGTTAGCAAGGCAAGGGAAGTGGGCTTAGGCACAAAATGAGAAAAGGAATAAAGTCTTGTCTCATGATTAGCCTTTCCAACTGCCACCATAGAATCATCCTTGAGATTTTTCACCACAACTATATCTAGAAGGAACTCTCCTTTGTTGTCACATCCATAGTGAGTTATCTGGTAGATGGAGAGAAGGTTGGTGCTAAGGTTAGGAACATGAAGAACATCCTTGAATATGCCATCGTCCAACTCAACATTCCCTTTCCCTTCAACTTCCACTTGAGAGTCATTGCCCACATAGATGTAAGGTACATTTGATGGTTTCAAAGAGAAAAAATGCTCCCTTAAAGCACCCATATGATGTGTAGCTCCGGAATCAAAAATCCATTCCTTAGCATTATTTGTACTTGCAACCAAAGCTTGTTCCTTACCCTTTGAAGTGGTTGAAGATCCCTTATCCTCATAGGCATTTGGTACATAAAATTTGTGTTTCCTCATTAGGTTTACCAATTCATCAATTTTCTTATCCTTACACTCATGTTCATCATGACCATTCTTCTTACAATAGGCACAAGTTTTCTTCTCCCTTTTGTTGGAGTTGTTCCCCTTCTGATTATTTTTGGAAGAAGACTTACCTTATTGTGAGGAAGATTCTTGAGTGGAAGAAGATTGATGTGAGGAAGATTGTTGTTTAGAGGAGGATTGTTGCGTGTCATCTTGTGGTTTACCCTTCCACTGCCTCTGCTTCTTGTTGGAATTTTTACCACTTAAATTCCCTTCATTAGCTACCAAGCCTTTGGTCTTGGAGGACTGGAGAATTTCCATACTAAATTTTCATGTTCTAAGACCAGCATTTCTAAAAATTTCTCAAATGAAGGCTTAGTATAGGCACTACCCATCGTTAATTTGTGAGTATTATATTTGGAAAGAAAAAGAGCATATTTAGGTGGAAGATAAGTCATAATATGTTTAATCATCTTTCCATCCTTGATGGGTTCACCACAATCCTTAAGTTGTGCCCTATACATGTCTACTTGGGCAAGATAGTCTTTGATGGTGTTGAAATTCTGAGGATCCAACTTGAGAAGTTTGTCCTTAATGGTGTAGGCCATGTCTTCATCTATGGTCTCATACAATGCTTCAAATTTAGTCCAGACCTCTATTAGATCGGTAAGTTTCTTAACATGATATTTGATAGGATCTAGGATATTCTTGAGCAAGGTTCCTAGGGCCATTTCTGGTTTGGATTCCTAGTCTTCTTTTCAAGCTTCATTAGCATTAGCAGGAGGTTTCTTTGCTGCACTAGTTACATAATGCAGCAAACCTTTTTCAACCAATGGTTCCTTTATGTTTTCTTTCCAAGTAGCATAATTATGTGGAGTAAACTTTGAAAAAGAACCCATAATGCAAGAGCACAATATCAAGGAGACACAAAACACAATACACACCCCCCTTTTCACTCAATCAAAATAATTCATTCCCCCCCCCCCCCCCCCCCAAAAAAAAAAAATGAAAGATTTTGGCACTTTATATGTAGTGTGTTTACAATAGGCTACTTTTCAAAATGGACAAAGTGGGCTTCTAATTTTACTGTTTACAACCTCCTTATGGAGTACAAATCTGGAACTTTACAATGTAGCTCACAAATACAACAATTTTGAAGCAATACAATGCAAAATAGGACCTATTTCTAAAAGTGGTATTTTTGTCCACACAAGCCTATAATTTGATTGTAGATCTAGAAAGCAGACAAAAAAATATGCACTTTCAAAACAAATGGAACCTATTTTGGAGTCCAGATGAGCCTATATAGGGCATTTGAAGTTGCAAAATGTAGGATTGGACAGGTACAATCACCCAAAAATGTTATTTCTGACAAATCCATGCACCAAAAGTAGAAAAGAACTGCAACATTGAAAAGTTTAGGAAATTTCACCCAAAATAAAAAATAATTGCACTTGATTTGGAGTCTAGATGACCGAGATATGACCTGCCAAAGCTAGATTGTCAAATCAAAACTGAATTTGGAGAAGGGTCTGAAGAGAAAAATACTGTGTTAAATTTGACGGTCAAACGACCATCACAATAGTTCAAATTTTCCTCTAGATGACAGTCAAACAACTATCAAATTTAAGATAGAAAATTGATGACGTTAGGAAAAAAATCCCTTTGGTTAACATGGCAATACAAAATTGACACGTGGCATACATAAATTTGTTGACATGTGCAGTTAATGTGGTGTACAAAAATTCATGTGTCAGGCCACAAGGTGCTAATGTGGAGGTTTGTTTGCACTGACTATACGAGAGCAGGCTGAGTCTCTCTATCCACGTGTTGGTTTTTTACTACACCTTGTCGAGGTCGGGTGGACTGTGGATATGTCACATGGAGGGGTGTTTTCTATCAATGTGGCCTACCAAGTAGATGCCACATCTGCTGCTATTGTCAGAGGCCAGAGATTGCTGACGGGTGGGAATTGTTTAAAAGTCATCAAGAAAGTGGATTCTGACAGTGTAGAGGGCAGAATTTGGGAGTGCCGATGTAAGAACACATGGTGCTAGTGGTATATTTTTAAAAGCTAATGGAAAGTGGGAAAAATTTAATCCAACATTGGTGAGCAAGCAGGCTATTGTGGTATGTAAAAAGTAAAGGCAATGGCTGACAAACAAACAAAGGCCACCGAAGGATAGATTGAGACCGCTATGAGTTAGAAGTCTAGTTACCGGTCTTCGGGCTAGAATGTGTAGTGCTACGGCCAAAATTTGTAGTGCTCGCCATGAATGAAGTTTTCTCATGAAATGTTGAAGGAATATTTTGAGAATATTCTCTACGAGGGCTTGGGTTTCACTACTCGGTCCTGCAAAAAAATTTCTCTATGGACCCTTGAGGCCGAAAATATTTCCTGAAAATAGAAATTTGAAAATAATGGTAGAGAAAATATAAAATTAATAGATCTAAAAATCAATTAAGAAAATCTGGAAAAGATCATACTGTACTTGCAAATTGGGCCTTCGAGTGCCACTTTGCAAAAAAAAATTTCTTCAAAATCAACTATGGCCCAATATAGGCGTATTTATAGTTAATTTTTACCGAATCGACATTCCAGACTCAATGACAAGGTCCATTTTGGCTCTAGATGCTCTGAATATCTGTAGATGCTCTAAATCTGAATTGGGTCGCTTCATGAGATGAAGCAACAAGGTCTCTAATGGATATGTGAAGAGAATCTCCCTCAGCTCTGATACCATGTAAGAATTTTCCTTAGGGAAAAATTCACCCAAGATCAAGGAACTCAAGCACAGGCATAGAATAGATTAGAGTATGATTAGAATAACAATATATTATTCAATTCAATGTACAAATACACTAGGACTACCTATATATAAAGGCCTCTAGAATGCTTCTAGAATGTTTAGAAGTCAGCATACTGATAAGTCTTACAACCAGGCACATGTCCACCAGGTGTGGGTTATCCTCCATTAACCACAGGAGTAAGTGTGATGGTGAGAGGATAAGCCTACAAAGATGTAGCATGAAAAATAATGTTGTAGACACCATGTGCTTAATTAAGAGTGCAAATAACTATGTTGTCTACATGAAAACTCAATTAATTATGCAAACTCCAACGTTGTAGACACCATGTGCTGAATTAGAGTTGCTTACTTTTGTGTTGTCAACATGACAACTCATAAAAGTACGCAAACTCCTAAGTGTCAATCTAATAAATAATAAAACAATGCATTGACCTAAGTAAAGTGTAAATAGTGAATACTTATTTACACCAATAGTATTTAAATAAAAAAAGAGCTCACTACCCTTTCAATGTGGGATAATGGATATCCCCTCTTCCCTTAAACATCACTGACCTCCTCATTTTGTTTCTTGGTGTTACCTTGACTACCTTCGACAAGTTAGCATTATCTCCAATGCCCTTCTCTCCTATGGAAGTTGTTGTATCGTCTAAGAGAAAGGAGGAACCAAAACTATTAGAAAAAAATCATGGAAGTGAAGGCAGAGAAAAGAAACTCCCATTACGGCTCCTTTGACTAGTGCTTGTTTAATCTCCAGTTTCACAATAGGCAATGCCTATGAATATGCCTTGCTAGAAAAGCTTGAAAAAGAACTAAGCATGGATTGCATTTCAGCACACGAGGATTGATGTGGAAAACACAGCTCCCTCTCACCATCAACCTCAAACAGGTCATGGTTCCTTTTTGATCCTATATTTTCTTCCTTTTGCTGGCGCCTACTCTACTCCGTGGAAGACTTAGACAAGTTTGAACCTTTTGTTGAAGATGTTATGCTCCATATTGACAAATAACATGTGAAATGCGTGAGGAGAAAATCAAAATTTCATGATGCTTGTACTAGTTATAAACTCCTTCCTCTTGTGCAATATATGGTATGGTTTTATTTTAGTAGAATATAGTTTTTTAAATTTGAAATTCCTCTTCATCCTCTAATTTTTACACTTTAGCCTTATTGAATAACTAACAGACAACAAAACCCTTTTAAAACTTGTGGCTCACTTGGCAGGCTCAAGAATAGATTTCATGCCTCTGTGTTTCAAAAAAAACTATGCCTGCCTATTAAAACCTCCATTCTCTCATTTTGGAACTCAATCCTCCACTTTGCATGGACTATTCCTTGGAAGACTTAGAGAAACAACAAAGGGGCAGGTAGATTACATCCTGGGTTTGAATCCTCTGGAAATATCACTCGTGATTGGATTCACTTTGAATTACCCTCAATACATTCACCATAAAGGCTCATCACTGCTTTTAGTTGCTTATCATCTCACAAAGTCCAGGCATCTCTTATACATGATAATTAGGTTAGGTTCCCACTATTTATCATAAAACCTTTCACATCTATTTGACCCCCAAATGATTGCAAACCTCATCTTTAAGAGTATTGGATTTTACTTACCATTTACAGATCCCAATCAAGACTAACCCCAATATCCTAAAGGAACAATATCTTGATTAATCAAAATTATCCAAATCTCCTCTTAACAATCCTGACTCCTACCTACGCCTTATCAATCTATTGATGCAATTAGTCGGGCCCCAAAGTAGGTCCGGCTAAATTTTTTCTTGTTTTCAAACAACTAATCTTTTGAACTACCAAATGCATGGTACTGACTAAAATCAATTTGCTCTACTAATTCATTTTTTAAAACTCAATCTACCTCTTTATCTGCAAACTACCAATTTTGTGCCAAGGGGTCCTCTGACTAGCTTTAAAAATTAACCAAAACATCTGACCGAGCTCTGAAAAAAGATATATCGAGTCTTTGTTTCATGTTCTCCCACCCCATCAAATCTCATCTCATGAAAAATTCTTAGTCAATAGATATTGAATGTCAAAGTTGCCTTCTTAGAACTACCTGCAAGAAAACATGTCAAAAAACCATAAATCACATTCGATTTTGGCTCCAAAAATAAGTCAAACTGACACTTGGGGGCACGAAAACTGGGGCATTGGTTCACTGTCATGAAGAAAATATAAATCTAGGATTTAGCCTCATGAAAAAAAATTAGGCACATTTGGCGAGCGGTCAAAGTAGGCTATTTGGATTTGTAGAACTAGAAACACTGGTAGAAAAGTTATTTCTGGAAATGGAATAGACCTAGGAAAGTGTGCAAATTTGGATTCATCAAGACTTCCAAATTGGCACACTTGAAGAATTTTTAGAATAGAATGCAATGGTATAATCCATTTGATCTCACCTAGCATGAATTCCAGGTTATGACATCTTGAACAGGGGTACTAACCAATTTGCACTTTATGACACTAGTATAACTTTACAAATTGCAAATGGAATCACATTCATAAACTAATCAAACAGATTCATCATAAGCTCAAAATTAAAACATAATAAGTCTCTGACCTCTAAAATTTAATGAAAAAGGAATTATCTCATTTTGATCAACTAGGTCAAAGTTATAACCAGTCAAACAGGGCCTCCCAGAATTTTGAACAATTTGCATCAACACAACAACAATAAACGACCGACTTTGAGGGATTCAAAACCTAGTCAAAATATATTGAAAAAACTTGAAATCTGAAACATAGGTTCTTTGATATGGATATTAAGCACTCCCAAAGCAGTGAGTCAAGAAACATTACTGGGTACGAGATATTCAAATACAAACTAGGCCTCCTATCATTGTTTGACACTGAGGCACAAATGCAGATTAGGACATTGTTCAAAATGGAACTTCATAGAATGACTCAGAATGGAAATTTATCTTCATGGAACACATGGATATGTTGAATGTAAGGTGTTATAAATACTAAACACCTCTTAAGCCTCAAACAGACAACCGTGCACACTTGCATTAAAAAGCGCTTATAGGGATTGATTTTTAGAATGGTACTCAAAATCAGGGCTTAAATTTTGAGTCCCAACATAAACTACTACAAAATATAGCATCAAAATAATAACATCCACATGTGATAATAAAACTTCAACACCAAGCAACTAACATGCTACCAAATTTTTGCTCTTTTGAAGTGAGCTTGGTTAAGAGCCAACCCTATTAAAGGTTATACAACACACTATTAAATGTGACCCTATTAAAGGATTTAATCACCTTGTTAGGAGTGGATTGGTTAGAGGAATTTAGAACATTCCATTATAATGTCACCTCGATTAGAGGATTTAAAAAGTGACTGCTAGGTCAACCTTGATTAAAGGATTTTGAGCTCATACAATGGTTAGAATGTAACAATAGGTTTGATCTGTAAAGTAAAACTCACTTTTAAATTTAGATCTCTATGCATGTATATGTAGGTTCACTGATTGGCATACATTCACATCTCCATCTTTGATCTACTTGGCATCCCTTCAAGCAACCACACTTCATAAACTCTTCACACTTCACCTCCATTGCTCTCCTCTTCACAACTTCTCCTTAAGATTGCTAATAAATGAAAAACAAACCTTAAATTGCATTCCTTATGCCTCCTTAAATAGGTAATTTCAATATTTTTCCACTTAAACATCATATTTAATCCTAGGGTTAGGTCAGATTCATTGAATCCTTCCATCTTTATATTCTCCTTCCTCTTCTAGACACTTATGATCAAATCATTGCCTTTGATCATGTAACAAACTCTCCATGCACATTAAATATGCCATCTCATCAATCCTTATCTTCCACGTGCTATGAGTAATTCAAAATTTGAATTGTCTTGACCTCAAAATCAAATATTTCTCAAATTGTAACTTTTGTTGTCAATCGACAATCACTATGTTGTTTAGTTTGGTCAATACTATGTAATGTGACACACACTATACTATCTCACTTAGCATCAACATGTTCACTCAATGAATACTATTCTCTAATTCAAGTATATTCTCTCGGCAATAACTAGTGCTCAGTGTGAATTGTTTCACTCGACTTCTACTTAAGTTCCTTAATCTTCTACTTTAGCTCCTTTATTGACCATGCACTACGACTACTCAGTCAAGCTTATCCTTTTGACTTGTTTCAACTCATAGATTCATCCAATTGTCATATACACTTCATGTATTGATTGAACAACACATTAACTTGTGAAAGACTAACTTATCAAATGACCATTGTATATCTATGATATTTAATACATCTCAACTTAGCCTTTCACTAGGTCATCACATAATCATTAATTTTCAAATCATCTTCATCAATCAAATTATTTGACACTCTACACTATTAGTAAAATGCCTCTGCAATAGGTTTGACACTTTTTCTTACCAATAGGTGTGACATATATGACAACATAACAATTGCTCCAATTGCAGTTTCCAACAGAAGCAAATGTGTAGAATCTAATATCATATACACAACTAGAATAAAATGTTTAAAAATCAGAATTATCAAGATAGTTGTAAACTAATAAACCAAATATGTAATAATATGAAATAATCTATATAGTAACCCCAATAGGTTATAACTTCTTCAAACACCAAAATCTTCTCTAGTTTAGTTGTTCAACATTTTGTCCAACACTTTTCAAGCAAGCCCTGATACAAACATAATATCCTCTTATAGGGAACTAATATGCAAGTGCAATTATTTTGGTATTTTCAATGCAAATAAATGAAATGCAAAATAATTGACATATAATAATGACTACAGTAATGCCAAAATTTGATTCTAAATTACCATAAAAAAAATCATATGCTTATGAAGTACAATGATAACTACTAATAGTCACAAGAGGAACCTGATAATTGTGATGCCCAAGAATGTAAATGAATCAAACATAGATACTATAGCGTGACATCGTGCATGCGTACTGTAGCAACCAAAATCTATTCTCCAATTTAAGCACAAATAGAACTCTTGAATTGAAGCTCTCCTGAATACCAAATTCAATGGATATTTTACCACCTCAAATGGTTGCAACACTGAAGAGTTGACATTCTCCAATGGTTGACTGAAATCAGAAACCTTAGTTCTTGTCCAAACTTAATATCAAATGCAATTCACAATAATCAAATGATAAACAATGAAGCACTCACCTTTATTTATACTTTTCCTTCACCCTTCTAGAAGGAAATAAAATATTAAATAATTTCATTCTCTAGAAGTTTCTCCCTTTCCAATAATTAATGTGCTTTTAGGAAATTAAATTAATAGAAGTTCCCCCTTCCAATAATTAACGCACTCGCTAGAAGCTTCTCTCTTGCAATACAATAATTAATTGTGCTTCTAGAAAATTAAATTACTAGAAGTTTCCCCCTTCCAATAATTAATGCACTCTCAATTAATTAAATTAATTATATATAAAGTCACCTTTTTATTTTATTATTTTTATTTATTTAATGACTTTATAAGAAATTAATTTAATCAATTTTTCCTTATTTCTCCACTTAGCCTTTGGAGAATGCCAAGGCTAAGAACTCCATTGAGATGCTAAAAATATGGGGACATTACAGTTTTCCCTCCCTGAAATTGTTTTTCCTCAAGCAACTTCAAGTCCAAATGCTGCAAAATCTCCTCATTCTCCCATGTCACATCCTCTATTGGTAGGTCCTTCCACTTCACCAAATACTCCCTTATAGTGTGCCACCTCAAGTTCCTTTCCTTGATATCAATGATAGCCTCTAGCACCAATATCAATTTTCCCTCATCATCCAAGGGTGGGAGCACTATAGAAGGAACGTTGTGCACCTTGCTCTTTGTTGGAAAATCTAAATCATAAGCCACCTCTCCCACTTTCCTAATAATCTTGAATGGACCATAATATCGTGGCTTAAGTTTCTCAGTACCACTCTTCTTGAGAATGGATTGATGGTAAGGATGCAACATAAGATACACCATATCTCCAACCTCAAAATTCTGCTCTATCCTCTTCTGGTCTGCATACTGCCTCTATTGATTCAGTGCCTTGGTTATATTATCCTTAATAATCTTAACACTGTCTCGACTCTCTTGTAACAAATCACCCACATTGGGCACTCTACTATCACTCAAAATAAAATCCATAAAATTGGGTGCCTCATACCCATATAGGGCCATAAAGGATGACATCTGAATAGACATGTGATAAGTGGTAATGTAGCAATACTCACAGAGATAAATCCACTTTATTCATCCCTTTTGTTGCCCTGCTATATAATTTATGAGATATCCCTCCACCCATTTATTCACTATCTCTATCTGACCATCTATCTAAGGTGGTAGCTAGTACTCAGAGTGAGCTCTATCACACACAACCTGAATAGCTCCTACCAAAAATAACTCATAAACCTATTGTCTTTGCCACTCACAATGCTTTGAGGTAAGCCATGCAATTTGAATATCTCCTTGAAGAACAACTCTTCCACCTGTGTAGCAGTGTATGTAGCAGCAATTAGAAAGAAGTGTGCAAACTTCATAAGGCAATCCACAACCACATATATGCAGTCCCTGCCTTTGGCTCTAGGTAGTCTTATGATGAAGTTCATAGATAAACACTCCCACTTCCTATCAGGAATCAAAAGTGGCTGAATTAAACCACTTGGATAGGAGTGTTCTCACTTATTCTGGTTACAAGTGGGACACTCCCTAATATACTGAAGTACTTTTGATTTGAGCCCTTTCCATGTGAAGCACTCTCTAATTTGACGGTATGTCTTGTAGAAACTAGGATATCCTACCATAGGTGAATCATGAAAAGATTTCAGAACTATCCTCCTCACTATTGAGCCTATAACCAAAAATATTCGCCCTTTGTAAATGATGAACTCATTCACAAGGGTGTATTTTCTATCCTGAATAGTTCCATCTATGAATCCAATGGTCCACACATCCTTGGCATATTCTATAAGGATCAATTGTCTCCAATCCTCTGATATATCTGTTAATAAGCTCAAATGGGGCCTACGTGATAAAGCATCAACAACTACATTATGTGTCCCCTTAAAATATGTAATATCAAAGTAATAGAACTATAACTTGCTCACCCACTTTTGCTGTCTATCATTAAGATCTCACTGTCCCAAAAAGTACTTTAGGCTATTATGGTCAGTTTTGATACAAAATTTTCTACCTACCAAATATTGCCTAAATTTAGCCAAAGCATGCATAATGGCTAACATCTCCTTATCATATATGCTGAAGCTCTGCTTTGGCCCTCTTAATTTCCTACTCTCATAAGCAATAGGATGCTTCTCCTACATAAGCACTGCTCCAATACCCTCTCCTAAAGCATCACAGTGTAGCTCAAGAGGTTTGCTAAAATTTGGTAATGCTAACACTAGATAGGAAGTCATCAACTCCTTAAATATCTCAAAACACTCCTGTGCCTCAGGAGTCCACAAGAAAGCTCCCTTTCTCATCAAATCTATCAAGGGTGCTACATGCCGGGAATATCCACCCACAAACCTCTTGTGGAAATCACATAATCCAAGAAAGCCTCTCAACCATGTAAGGTTCACTGGTGAAGGCCACTCCACAATAGCACGAATCTTTATAGGATCCATGTGTATGCCTTTTGCATTGATGATGTGACCCAAATGCAACAACTCTAGCATACCCAAATCACATTTTTACTCCTTTGCATATAAGGACTATTTGCCCAATATATCCAACACCATGTCAAGGTGAACCAAGTGCTCCTCCCAAGATCTAATGTACACCAAGATATCATCGAAGAAGACAAGTAAAAATTTCCTCAACTGAGGATGGAAAACCCTATTCATTGTTTCCTAAAATGTAGTAGGTGTGTTAGTTAGCCCAAATGGCATAACTACAAACTCAAAATGGCCACAATGACATCTAAAGGTTGTCTTCTTAATGTCCTTCTCTCTAACTCTGATCTGGTGGTAACCTGATCTCAAATCTATTTTTAAGAAGAAGCAAGCTCCATGAAGCTCATCTATCAACTCATCGATCCTGGGAAAGGGTACCTATTTTAATTATCTTCCTATTAAGCACCATGTAATCAATGAACATCCTTAATGTCCCATCCTTCTTTTTCACCAACACCACTGAAGAAGCAAAAGGATACTTACTTGGTCTAATGTGGCCCATAGAAAGTAACTCCTTTATGGTTTTTTCATTTTCATCCTTCAACCTCTTTGGATGCTTATAAGTTGCAATCATGATGGGCTTAGCCCCCTCCTCTAACTCAATGATGTGCTCAATACCCTTGTCTAGTGGTTTACCTAGTGGAATGTCACTAAACACCTTAGAGTTTTTAACTCTAAGCTTCTGAATATCAGGAGGATATTTAGTCTTCTGCTGCCCCTCTTGTGATGGCATTAACATGCACTCTGCTGCCCATTCCATCTCATCCTCTGGAAAGAGACCATTCTAAAATCACTGCTCCTGATTGCCTTAAGAATTTGTATCTTCCTACTTACTTTAAACCTCATCTCCATCTCCTTGAAATTAAGAGTGAACTCACCAATATCATGCAACCAACTCATTCCAAGGACTATATCTATATCTCCCATAGGCACAACATAGAATTTTGCCTTAAAGGTATAATTATTAACTTCCAATGGGAGTCTAGTGATCTTATGATCACAATTGATGACATAGCCATCAGCTACCCTCACTCTAATTCCTCCAAAATCCTCTGTTTGTGTGCCATGCCTTTGCACCAACCTCACATTAATAAAATTATGAGTAGCATTAGTATCAACCGAAGTTATAACTCACATTCCAGCAAGTACTCCTCTCATTTGAAATGATCCTTCTTGCTTAAAATTAGTGAGATGAGCTTCCCTAAGTTGCCCATCTCCTTCCCCATCCTTGAACTCCATTTTAGACAAGTTTTCAACCTTGTCTGCCTTTTTTTCACCATCTATTTCCTCTATATCAGATTGCTGGTTTGAATTATCTGATTCTAATGCCTCATAGTATGCCCACATAACTCTATTAGCTTTTCCCTTTGGTCTAAGAGGACAATCATGATTTGCATCATAGGGTCCTTACAATAGAAACACAATTTTTTCTTTCTCAAATAATTTAATGTTTCTCTGTCAAAAGGTGCTAGAGTTTTGTCTTTAGAATAATTTTAAAAATAAGTCTTCTCTAGCTTTTTATAAAATGGTTTGTTATCCTTACTAGAAGATGCTCCTTTGGACTAGAATTTGTTTGTTGGGACTGCATCTTCCATACTTCTTTCCTTTTTCGTAGCTTCCTGCAATGAAATAGGATCCAATGCTTTTACCCAAACTCTTAGTGGTTCAGATAGTCCTTCAATGAAAAGAACTATCAATCTACGCTCTGAAATGTTTGATACCATGACTGCCAACTACTAAAATTCACCAATGAAATACTCTAATTTTTCTATTTGTTCCAACTGTACTAATTTCTAAAAATAAACCTTTGGGTCTTTCTTGTCAAATCTTTCAACCAACCTATCCATAAAGTCTTAGTACTTTATCACCTGATTATGCTGAAGTGTTACCATACCATGGTACCACCAATCATGTGCTACTCCCTCCAAATGGAAAGTGGCATATTTGATAGCTTCAACCTCTGTCATTGACCTTAGTGCCAAAAATGTGTCAAGCTTATGAGTCCAAGCTTCAGCTATCATCTTACTACTCCCATCAAATGTAGGCATAGTAAGCTTGCCTATAGCCCTCTTTAGCTCACTATTTTGACCCCTAGGCCTCCTATACTATCTGAGTGACCTGTAATGTTCTCTTCTCTGATTTACAAAGCATTCAAAGTTCATCCTCTCCCAAACCTACGGTGCCAATAATTCTCATTCATCATTTGTAGCCATAAGGATATCTACAAATGTTTCATCCTCAACTTCCTCCATTGCTTCTTGTACTGGTTCTTCTCTAACAAAGGTAGGATGTGTGGGCCTGTTTTCTATTCTGGAGAGAGTTCTATGAGCTCTAGATGATCCCACTACACTCCTATTATCCTCTTGTTCTTGATTTTGTCTATCCTGGGATTCATGCACTCAACCATGGCGGTGAGTGTCTGCAAAGTTTGAGCCATCCGCTCTTGTCCTATAACCATTACTCTATAAAATTGCCTTTTTTCCTGATCCTCATTCCTATTATCTCTTTGTGGGCTACACTCTTACCTATAGCCTATGGTATCTGGATGCTTGTAAAAATCTTGTTCCCTGTCAAATAAAGCTTGCCTATGAGTGGAAAATTTGTGAGAGCCAACCCTAGGTGGCTACATATGATTGCTAAATCCTCAGGATGGTAGGATTTAGCTCTAATAATAATGTAATAGCCCCAATAGGTTATAACCTCTTCAAACACCAAAATCTTCTCTAGTTCAGTTGTTTGACATTTTTTCAAACACTTTTCAAATAAGCTCTAATACAAATGTAATATCCTCTTACAAGGAACTCATATGCAAGTACAATTCTTTTGATATTTTCAATGCAAATACATGAAATGCAAAACAATTTACATACAATAATGACTACATTAATGCTAAAATTTGATTTTGAATTATCATAGAAAAATCATATGCTTATGAAGTACAATGATAACTACTAATAGTTACAAGAGGAACCTAATAATAGTGATGCCCAAGAATGGAAATGAATCAAAAATAGATATTGTAGCACAACATCGTGCATGCATATTGTAGCAACCAAAATCTATTCTCCAATTTATGCACAATAGAACTCCTGAATTGAAGCTCTCTTGAATACCAAATTCAATGGATATTTCACCACCTCAAATGGTTGAAACACTGAAGAGTTGACGTTCTCTAATGGCTGATTGAAATCGAAAACTTTAGTTTTTTCTTCAACTTAATATCAAATGTAATTCACAATAATTGGATGATAAACAATGAAGCTCTCACCTCTATTTATACTTTTCCTTCACCCTTCTAGAAGGAAATAAAATATTTAATAATTGCATTCTCTAAAAGTTTCTCCCTTTCCAATAATTTATGTGCTTTTAGGAAATTAAATTACTAGAAGTTTCCCCCTTCCAATAATTAATGCACTGGCTAGAAGCTTCTATCTTGCAATACAATAATTAATTGTGCTTCTAGAAAATTAAATGACTAGAAGTTTCTCCCTTCCAATAATTAATGCACTCCCAATGAATTAAATATAAAGTCACCTTTTTATTTTAATTTATTTAATGACTTTATAAGAAATTAATTTAATTAATTTCTTCTTATTTCTCCACTTAGCCTTCAAAGAATGTTAAGGCTAAGAACTCCACTGAGATGCTAAAAAGATGGGGACATTTTAATGTACGAGAATAATGATAAAATTAAAAAAAAACTAGGAATTTATCCTATAATGTAGAAAATTAAAAATTGATGCCCTAATGCAGATACTAAATATGTAGTCATGGGTAAAAGATGCATAGTTTTGGTGATTGTATACATATATTCAACCTAGACATTCTAAACTCATTAAAAACTCACATGAATGGTCATAAAATGAGACAAATGTCCCACCAAGCATGTCAAATCATTTATAAATATAGACTTATTTTTCAATACAGTGGTGGTCAAAATTTTGACAGTTAAATGTTGATAGTCAATGTCGCTAGAATTGCGTCAAAAGTTTGATGCAGTCCACGAACGTTGATGTATCAACGAGAAGATCCATCTAAAATTATCCCCATCTATGTGACATATTGGTGCCAAACAACTAATTCAAAACATCAAAATATCAATGTAAACTAGAGATGATTCAACGGGTATGTTATACCATTGACGATAAACCTCGTTGAACTATTGACATGATGTAAGAGCATCCTAGGCTTTCCTATAATCTTGTATGTTTGGAGGGATTTTGGTTAAGTATTGAGGAGAATCGAGCTTGGATTTTGGTGAATCTATGTTTTCATGGTTAGGGATGTGTTGGAGACACATTGGGGAACCTTTTTTCATGATTTCATAGAGATTGGATGGATTGAGTTGAAGTTTGAGCTGTTTCAACCTTGCTATTGAAACTGCATTTTTCTAGTTTCTAGGTGCCTCTTATAGAGCATGTAACTAATTTTCCTTAATGAATGAGAAGCTGTACACTTCAAGGCTTGAATAAGGCCTAGATTACTTCCTTTTTTTAAGTGCACAAATTCTAACTCTTTATAGATTGGGAGATATGGAAATTCTCCTACAGTATCAATTTCTGGTAGACTGCGTGATAAGTTTATGTGCATGAATTTTAGAATGGATGCACACTTTTTCTTGGTGAATCAACCCTTGCACATTTAAGGGGTTGTAGAGGACCTAGATTTCTACCTACATTTCAAAGCACGAGTTCTAATTCGATACGAACTAGGAGATAACCTGATTTGTCTCGGATATCAATTTTTGGACATTTAATTTTTGTTGCAGGCTGACTTGTGGCATCTAATTTATGTATTTGTATTTAATTTATGTTCTATGCTGACTCATGGCTTAGATTGGTATAATTAGGGGTCTTGTGGAGTCTTTTAGTCATTATTGAGTTTCGAGAGGAAGAATGGATGCAAATTTGGAGCAGAGCTAGATTTGTGGCTTAGGAATTAGAGGATCTCTTGGTCGACCTACAGGTACAAGTGTGGATTCTTCTTGGTATTCCTATCTAGTTGTACATCTACACTAGCTAAGATTGGTTGTAAGTTTGATCATGTTGGATCTTGTAGAACTAATTTTGTAATTTTTTATTTGTATTTGGCCCTAACTTGGAAGGCCATATAACCGGACATATTGCATGTAATTAGTTATATATCTATGAATCAAGGATTGTAGTTTGGTATCATATCTTGCACTGCATTAGGTGGTATCAGAGTGAAGGTTGTTCCTGAGTGTGTATATAGATTGCGGAAGCTGAGGCAATTCGCACCAGGACTTATTGAGGAAGATTGATCTTGTGGCTAATTGATCTTCTTGATTAGTGGATTTGTTGCTTAGGGTTTGCTAAAATTTTGGAAGATGCCTCTAAGAAGATTAGATCCTAGGGAAATTATTGATCTTAGTGATGTTGTTGAAGAATGAATCTCAGAGAAGATGAGAGTAGAATGTAGATCTAAGATTGCATTGATGAAGAGTGACATGATTGCTAAAATTGTAAGTGCTTTAGGTGGTGTACCTAGACATGTGGGTATTGAAGATGGTTATGAGGAAGCTTCTAAAGACTTTGAATTTGTTGAATCAAGTGGTAAGGTTAGAAATGATCGTATGGAGAGACCTATGGGAAATAAGGATGGTTAGTTTGCTCGACCTAGATCTCAGTTGAAGCTAAAGCATAAGATGGAGGTTTCTAATTTTTTGGGTGCTTTACATCCTGAAGACCTGATTGATTGGATCGATGATTTGGAAGACTACTTTGAGCTTGAGGATATTGAGGATCCACTAAGAGTAAGGTTGGCACAAACTAAGTTGAATGGACATGCTACTCTTTAGTGGAAGGAACTATAAAGAGACAAAGAAGAGGAAGGTGAAATAAAGATCACTAGAGAGAAATTGATAGTGACTAAATTGAAGGCTAAGTTCATTCCTACTGATTATGAACTTGAGTTGTTTATAGAATCTAAAGCAGAAAGATATGACTATGAAATATTATATAGAGGAGCTCTACAAGTTGACTATTTAGTCTGGGCATAGAGAAATGTCAAAAAAGAAGATAGCTTGATATATTAATGGTTTGAGATTCAATATTCAAGATGAAGTTGGTATGCTGAATATTTCTTTAGTTGAGGATTCTTATCAGTATGCTTTGAGAGCAAACAAGAAGCTAAAGAGGAAGAATCAAGGTAGCTCCCTAGGGAAAGAGAAGTAGGATAGTTTAGTACAAGCTAAACCAAAAGAAGAAGGTGAACCAAAACCTACTAATCAGAAAAAGAGGATAGGTAGAGGTAGGTTCAGAGGTAATTGTTTCAAGTGTGCTCAAGAAGGGCATGGATCTTTTTAATGTCTAATTGGTAGGACAATTATTGTTGTGAATGAGGTTGAATTCTCAAGTAGTTAGCCGGAGCAAGAAGAGAGTTTTTTGGCTCGACAAGTACTGATTGGTGAGAGAACATTGGATTCTTGTCAGAAGAATAGTCTATTCAAAACTTGTTGTAAGTCTGGTGGTAAAGTCTGTAAATTTATTGTGGATGGTGGTAGTACTAATAACCTTGTTGCTAAAGAGATGGTTTAGAAACTTGGTTTGAAGAGAATGAGACATCCTTATCCTTATAGGGTTGGTTGGTTGCAAGGTGAGCATGCTTTGGAAGTGAGGGAGCAATGCCTTGTTAATTTCTAGATTGGGCAGTATAAGGATCGAGTGTTGTGTGATATTGTGGACATGAATAGTTGTCATGTGTTACTTGGCAAACCTTGGCACTATGATTGCAGGGTTGTGCATGATTGTGTTAGGAATGTATTTACTATTAAGAAAGGTGGCAGGAATTTTTCCCTGATTCCTTTGCAGAATAAAGAGCTTGGTAGGAGGAATCTAAGTATTGGCAGTCGAGTTGAGTTGGCAGATTCTGAGAAGGTTAGAGATCAGCATGGAAAATAGACTTATGGAACACCTGTGGTGGATGTGAAGAAGAAGAACCAAAAATAAGAAAATGAGTGTGCAAGTTGAAGACTTGGAGGATGTGTATGTGAATAACCAATTTGGGATTTATGTTTTGAATCCTAGAGGATGTTCTTCTAGTTACTAGAACATCTTTTTGAACCTAGGGTGTCTGATGCAGGAGCATCCTAGGCTTTCCTACAATCTTGCATGTTTGGAGGGATTTTGGTTAAGTATTGAGGAGCATCGAACTTGGATTTTGGTGGATCTATGTTTTCATGGTTAGGGATGCGTTGGAGACAAATTGGGGAACCTTTCCTCATGATTTCATAGAGATTGAATGGATTGAGTTGAAGTTTGAGTTGTTTGAACCTTGTTGTTGAAACTACATTTTTCTTGTTTCTGTGTGCTTGTTGTAGAGCATGTAACTAATTATCCTTAATGAATGAGAAGCTACACACTACAAGAATTAAAGAGGGCCTAGATTAATTCCTATTATCAAGTGTGCATGTTCTAACTCTTTATAGATTGGGAGATATGGCAATTCTCCTATAGTATCAATTTTTGGTAGACTGCACAATAGGTTTTTGTGTGTGACTATCAGAATGGATGCACACTTTTTGTTGGCTAATCATCCCTTGAAAATTTAAGGGGTTGTAGAGGACCTATATTTATACCTAATTTTCAAAGCACAAGTTCTAATTCAATCGGAGCTAGGAGATATCACAATTTTACTCAAATATCAATTTTTGGACATTTAATTGTTGTTGCAGGCCAACTTGTGGCATTTAATTTATGTATTTGTATTTAATTTGTTGTCTAGGAAAAATTCTAGATTAGATTGGTATAATTAAGGGTCTTATGGAGTCTTTTATGAATTATTGAGTTTGGAGAGGAAGAATGGATGTGAATTTGGAGCAGAGCTAGAGCTGCAACTTAGGAACTAGAGAATCTCTTGGTGGACCTGCAGGTACAAGTGTGGATTCTTCTTGGTGTTCTTATCCAGTTGTGTATCTGGACTAGCTGAGATTGGTTGTAATTTGGATCATGTTGGATTTTGAAAAATTGATTTTTAATTTTCTATTTGTATTTGGCCCTAACTCGGAAGGCCTTATAGCCGAGCATATTGCATGCAATCAGTTATATATCTATGAATCAAGGATTGTAATTTGGTATTAGATCTTGCATTATTATTGCTTTTTGTTATGTTTCCACTATGTGGTTGTATAGTTGGGGGCTAGGACATGTCCTTTGGGGATACTCCTACCTTGCACTTCGTCAGGATGCCAGCCAGAGATGATTCGATAGGTATGTTATGCCATCGACGACAAACCTCATCGAACTATTGACACCAACCAGGGATGATTCAATGAGTTTTTCATACCATCAATAAAAAATAATGTCAAAATTTTGATGACAACCAGAGTTTTCAATATATATATATATATATATATATATATATATATATATATATATATTCTCATTGTATATCAAGATAATAACATGCTAAAAAGAATGATACAAAAAATCAAAATGATTGATTTGGTTGGAATTAGCAACTAAGGTAACCTAGATTTTTACATGCAGGGACTAAGAGAAGCTAACCTAATGATTTTATGTATTCTTCTAAAAATATTGAAAAACTCTCAATTAGAATGAAGATGAAGTCCTACCATTAAATCTTGAACTGTGTTTTTCTGCATAAAAATATCTCAGTCAGAAGAGTAGAGAAGATTTTTCCTTCATGAATAACCTCTTAAAGAGTAGAGTACACAAGTTTCTGATGTCCTCAACAAAGTCCATGAGAATAAAGAAGTTTCTACAACCATGAAAAATGTGAAGGAGATTAATTGTATATCACTAAAATTCAATGAACACTGGTTGATTTCTTTTTTTACTCATTGAAAAGATTGATCAGAGAATATTATGACCATTATTCATTTGTATTTTATATTTGCTTACAATAGACTTCTATTTAAAATATTGTTAATGGTATATGTTCATTCTATGACACTTGTGAGGATCACCATTTTTTCAATTGACATCGTCAACACCCCCATTGATGTATGACTGTGTTATAAATTTAGCACATTGGGGCTATATTTTTCAAATTTATGGCACGTCTAACTTTGGTATGTTAAAAGTTGGCTGTAAATATGGGAGATATGCCAGATTCTTTAGAATATTTCCTTATTTGTGATAAACAGAGTGGGGATGTAGAAGTTTCTTGTAAATTGTAGGGTGCAATGAAATTTCATGTAATTTGAAGGGGGAGCAATGAAAGTGGATCATTTACATGTTCAAGTGAGTTAGGAAAGAGGGTTGAAGATGAATCAAAGGAAATATGGGCTATTGCATGGCCTACCATATTCAGTCACCTAGCTCTGAATGGAACAAGTGGTTTGACTTAGGATTTTGTAGGACACCTGGGCAAATTAAAATTGGTTGTCATTGCCATACCCACTATTTTCATTTTGGGATTTAATTTAGGTCTCTTTGTAAGTATATGAATTTGAATGTAAAATTTTATCCTGATCCATTTTACTTTACTCATGGCACACCATATGTATTGGTCATTCTACAAATTAGCAGTTGTAATCATCTAATTCTTGACATAACAATTTTGACTTAATTATTCATTACTTATTCCTTTCTTTTGTATGTTTATATAGTCCAATAAACAGTTCATGCAAGTCAATTGGTGTCTTATTTCCCAAGAATAAATGAAATAGATAGCTTCTTCAGGCCATTTATTTTTTCAATATTGTTCCAATTCTTAATATTAAATCTTAGTATTAGATATTATTATAAAGGAATGAGGATTTTAGGCATGGAAAGTGCCCTGGAGACCCTACGTGGCCAGGAAATATCACATGTGAGAATTGTATATGCAGAGAGCATGGATTAATTCTTCTTGCCAATGTATATATTTGCAACCCCAATCTTAAAGATCCTTGGATAGTCATAATATTGCAGAATAATTTATAGGAACACTTTAAATGTGGCTCCTTCCTCAATATTTTGCATATGTTTTCTACTTTCTAGTCCGAAGATTTTTGCAGTCCTAGTTGAGGAACATGGTCATTGCCTAGATCTTTGTAGCCCACAATTGGTCTTATTCTTTATGCCACCTGTGGGTTTTGACCAATGACATTGACATGGACTAGGCTATCTGAAACTTATATACATTTTTCAAAAAATCCCATATCCCTAGTCTATCACACAATCTTTCATTGCATCAATTAACAACTTTGAACTAACAATAGTTGTTATTGTTGCGAGTTTTGGTATAGATTTTGAGGAAGCCTTACTTGCAAATATTGGACCTTTAATTGAGGTTCTAATTTCACTTTTATTGGTACATGTAATACTTTCTTTTAGAAGATGCCAGTTTGGAGAAACGGCTACCAAGTCTAAAAATATTTGACATTGGTTGTGATTGCAAGAGCTGCTTCTGGGACTGGCATGTATACAAAACTATTGGTGTTTTTTTTGTTAAACTAATATCATACATGTTACTTAGACAGTGCTTTTTGAACCACAAGACTAACAATGGATGTCTTTAATAATTTAAATTTATTTTTTTGACAACATCTTTGGCCTTCATTTGCTAAATTTATTCTTATCATGTGTATTATTTATAATGTTCATTATGTATTATCTTTTAAATGTGGTTGGGTTAAAAAATTTAGATTGACCTACTTGTAACATACTTTCATCTTGTGAATATTCAATGATTCAAGTCATCAATCAAATAGGACTTCATGGCAAAGTCAAATGTTCAAACCCAACCAAATCTATTGACTATACAATTGCACCCTACCTTCGTAGAAGCACTAGTTACATAAATTGAAATAACTATTTCACTAACCTATCATGACTTAAAAACATAAATAAAATACTTTGACTGTTCAATATACCAATTGCCAAAAATGATGGCTTTAACCAATTCAACAACTTTAACCTTACTATTTTCACTTCATTTTTCTGCACTTTAATTATGTTTATTATTCATGGATAACCCATTGCCTCTACTTTAAGAGACTCCAATTCTATATTGTTTGTGGTCTTGCATTGACCCATTTCCATCTTCTTGTCATCTTGAACTCTTCTTACATGGGGGTTAGCTCTGCAACTTCATTCCTCTGATTGCATTCTGTCTAATTCTAATATTCCAATGATGCATCCAAGTTATATAATTAGTCTGTTAAGTGATGCATCTGCATATGCAATTTTATTACCTTGGAAAACTATATTTGATCCTGCTAGCTATGAACAATTGATTGCTTGCTTTATTCTACCTAATCTAACGAAAATTCTATAGGAATTTGTAATCAACCTAGCTAATCAACAACTAGACCAATTTAACTAGGTTATTTCTTAGGCATGTGCTATTCCCATTTATCATATGGTTTCAATGTTGGAGGCAACATTTTTTTATTTGTGTAGGATATGGAGGAAGAGCAGTGGGGTTGGCAAACATAAAATTTAATAATGAAAAGTCACCTTGAGGAACTTGTGTATGTTCTTGGCAAAAATGTCATAAAAAATGTTCATCGTGACCTTTTTTTATTCTACATGTTTTTGCATGGAGCCTTCACACACTTAATGCTCACAAATATCTACTTAAGAATGTATGTGAACCTACAATGCACTGCTATGTGGTGAAATATGTAGAAAATCATATAATCCTTCATCACACAAAGTCTTTCGCTTGGTGTGCTAATTCATCAAGTTAAGCACCCAAGTTTGCATTTCAAATCATGATTTATCTATTTTGGGCTTAAGAATTGGTACAACAACCTAGAACATTCATCCTTTAACATTCATTAACAGTAGCACATAAACACATAAGATTCAATAACATGTGAAATAAGATATTTAAAAATGTGTCAACCAATTATGATTTAAGTTTGGATCACGTACCTAATACATACATGGTCAAGTGCTACTTAACTATGTCTAAGGCATCTGCATAGTGGAGGCATACTCTGCCGACCAAGCTACCTACATACTCATATACATGGGATCAAGACCCTTGAACTACTCACTCTAACAGATATGCAATTCTGGTTTCTAATTTCTTCGATGTAGTTGTATTCATATAACCACAAGTGAGCTTTACTCACCTAATACACAACTCTTCGCCATCATACACCCACTCAGGCATTTTTTGATAATTACAATCTTATAATACTCTAGTGCAATCTTTTTGTTATAGTTTATAGTTAGTATAAGGTTAACCTATAGACGTCCTAGCTCACTCCTTATATAGTTATGTTTAAAAGCTTGTGACAATAATCAATGGGTCTAAATAGACCAATCAAGTTAATGCTAGTTGGGAACATCTGATTGTTCATTTTATTGTACTTAATATGATGACAGTTCTACAGGAATTCATAATCAACCCAGCTAATTAACAATTACACCAATTGGACTAGGTTATGGCTTGTCACTTATCATGGGTTGAGTGAGTTTTATTGTTTTATTATTTGGATTCTGGAATATGTATGTAGCTGGAACAATTTTTGTTGTTGTGCTAATATCTAATAAACAACTTTAAAAAGATCTCTTTGTATATATGAAGACTACAAGTTGTGCATTTTGTCATGTATTACATCTACATTTGCTTTGCCATTTCTTAAGTTATAAACGTGTTTCAAGGTTGGGAACCACTTCAACATCCTTTGCATGGTTTAGAGGTAATATCCTCGTGGCAGTGAGAATAACTTTAATGAAGAGTTTATTGTAAGGAGTTACTACCTTGAACATTCAAGAACATGTGAAATAAGGTATTTAAACATGCCTCAACCAATTATGATTTAATTTTTAATCACCTACCTGATTAGTTTGCAATTTTTTCTCACCAAAATTTATAAAATGTAAGAACAACTGTGCCAAAAAAATGTAAAAGGATGGCTATCATAAAAAGATTATTATCATGCACAATCATTTTTTTTAGCTAGTTTGGCACAACTGTTCTTACAATTTTTTGGCTCAATCTCCAACTGGTTAGTATGTGTTTTGAAAAATTATTCTTAGACTTTGAGTCAAGAAAAAGAGAAATATAAAATTTGAAAAATATGTACATAAATGCAATTAATTTTTAAACTTCAATCTTATAAACTTATAAAGAGAACCATAAAAGTATAGGAAACTATTGTGGTTTGTACTATTTGAAAATTATAGTTACAAGTGATAAAATTATATACCTTTGATTCAGAGAGCACAAATAATGGAAATGAAGTATTGTCGAAGGTGCAAGCTCAACTGCCCCCTTCCCCCCCCATGTGGATGACACTATTAAGTAGAGAACAGTTACATGCATATATGGTTAAGTGCTACCTAACTATGTCCAAGGCATCTGCACAGTGGAGGCATACTCTTCTGACTAGGCTACCTACATACTTGTATAAATGGGATCAAGACCTTTGAACTACTCACTCTAACAAATATGTAGTTCTGGTTTCTAATTTTTTTGATGTAGTTGTATTCCTATAACCACTGGTGAGATTTACTCACCTATTACAATTCTTTATCATAATACACCCACTTGGGTGAATCAAGCGGTTTTCTCTAATTACAATCGTGTAATACCCTAGTGCAATATTTGTGTTGTAGTGTACAGTTAATATAAGGTTAACCTATATACATCCTAAATCACTCCTTATATAGTCATGTTTAAAAGCTTGTGACAATAATCAATGGGTCTAAAGAGACCAGTCAAGTTAATGCTAGCCAGGAACAACTGATTGTTCATTTTATTGTACCTAATCTGATGATAATTCTACAAGAATTTGTAATCAACCCAACTAATCAAAAACTACACCAATTGAACTAGGTCATGGCTTGTCACTTAGCACGGGTTGATTGATTTTTATTGTTTTATCATTTAGATTCTATAATATGTATGTAGTTGGAACAATTTTTTTTGTTATGCTAATATGTAATAAGCAACTTTAAAATGATCTCTCTATATATATAAAGACTACAAGTTGAGCATTTTGTCATGTATTGCATCTGCATTTGCTTTGCCATTTCTTAAGTTATAAGAGTGTTTCAAGGTTGGGAACCACTTCAACATCCTTTGCATGGTTTAGAGGTAATGTCATTGTGGCAATTAGAATAACTTCAGTGAAGAGTTGAGTGTAAGGAGTTACTATATTGAACATTCAAGAAACACTCAATAACATGTGAAATAAGATATTTAAACATGCCTCAACCAATTATGATTTAATTTTGGATCACTTACCTGATTAGTTTGGAATTTTTTTCTCACCAAAAATCATAAAATGTAAGAACAATTGTGCCAAAAAGAATGTAAAAATATGATTATCGTGCACAATCATTCTTACAAATTTTTTGGTTCAATCTCCAACTATCAGTATGTATTTTGAAAAATTATTCTTGGACCATGATTCATAAAAAAGAGAAATATCAAACTTGAAAAAGATGTACATTGCTTGTCACTTAGCACGAGTTGAGTGAGTTTTATTGTTTTATTATTTGAATTAGAGGTAATGTCATTATTTTATTATTTGGAACCACTTCAACATTATTTGCATGGTTTAGAGGTAATGTAATTTTTTTATTATTTGGAACTACTTCAAACACCTATGCCAGAGTTACAACACAATGTGAAGTTGATTTTAGATTTTTTTTTTTTTAAACACGACATAAATCATTCCCATTTTTATGTTCACAACTCAAATGCTCTCCCATGGCTTGATCTCTTTGTTGTGCCAAGATCTCTCTACTTATATACATACATACATAAATACACACATACATACATACATATACATCGATCACAAGGGCACAACAACGAAATCCTAGATCTCCACTTATCTCCACAATCCATAAGATCTCTCTCTCTCTCTCTCTCTCTCTCTCTCTCTCTCTCTCTATATATATATATATATATATATATATATATATATATATATATATATATATATATATATATACATACATACATATATACATACATACATATACATATATATACACATACATATACATATATACACATACATACATACATTTGCATATGCAATTTTATCACCTTGGAAGGCATTGGAAGACATTTGATTAGAAATATGGAAAAGTTGCAAAATTTGACAAAAAGTTGTCATGCAATAAATATTGTTGCTGAGCAACTTTTTTTCCAAATTTGGAAGGTCAACAGTCGAAGTTTTTTTATTTATTCAACAAGTAGGAATGAATATTTAAGGTCAAGAGATATAGCTTATAAATGAACGTTCTTCAACCTAGGAAAGGGTTGGAGTTGATATGTATGGATTTGAATCAATAAGAAAATAATTTTGGTGGGAAAATATGTGTAGACAATAAGTACAATTTTACGATCTCCTTGCAGGTTTACAATAGATACATGCTTATATTATGAAAATTTGTGTTTTTTCTTCCTAGAAAAGGTGTTGATTAGTTTGAGGTGTGTAGGTTAAGCTTGAAGTACTTTTGACTTTTTTTATGTCTACTAGTTACCCTAATCTATGCTTAGGGTTTTAATTGAAATGGAGTCTCCTTCCTAATCCCAATAGTGGAAAACCCTATTTTTTGTTGTGTAGAAGGGGTATAGGATGGAGATGAATGTTTTACTTTTTATTTTCAAAACACCCACCTGCTTGGAGTACCTAGTTTGAGGGAAACTAAGTAGAGATAGTGCAAGAGATGAAGCCATCGGGGATGTTTTAAGATGCCAGCTTGCAAAGACCTATAGTTCCCTATAGTCAAAATTCTTATGAAAATATGAAATGAAAAATTCATTAGTCACAATGATAGATTCCTTATATAACAATTAGAAATGAAAACATTTAAAATTGGCCTTCTTAGATCTGTTGTAAGTGTTGTCTTGCTTGGGCAATAAACATTTTGGCCTTCTTAGCTTTTTGTGACCACCCATTAACATATCTTGTGTCCTTTTAACATCTTCGACAATGTGATGAACAAAATCATGACCTTTATGCCTTGAGTCCACAATATATATCTGATGTGCACCACTATCAACTTGAGTAAGAACATAGGAAGACTCAACCATGATATTGAGTTCATGTGAAATGGATGCTACCTCATGATCAAAATTGTTTTTATAAAAATTAGAATAAATGTCATACCTTGGTTACATGTTTTCAAAACCTGTAATGCTAGGCCATGATTGTAATTTGATCCATTTTGTGATCAACGTGAAGTCTCAATGTGTACCATGTGCCTCCTCTTGATCCAAGATTTTTCTTCTTCTTTAAAGATACCACATGATGATTGACTAGTTTTACATTGGTTTTTATGAGTTGTAGTTCACAATTTATGAATGATTGTCATAAAGTAAAGATTTATTTAATGCAACAATGTTTGTTTCTAAATAGGTAATCAAGGCAACAATATTTAAGAAGTAAACTAGTCAACATATAGATTTAAAATGAATCTTTTTCGAAGACGTCACTTTTTGTAAAGGACATGAATGTTGTTATATAATTCTTCAGACTTAAATAAGACAAAGATTACCATAAATATGTCAGGTAGTGGACATGAAGCTAAAGTAATGACAACACTAAATGACATATACAGGCGACTATTTGGGAGTGGCAATTAAAACAACACACATATGTATGACATAAATACATAGTTTGAATAACCTCTTGAACTCATCATCTAATACATGGATATACATGTTGGTGTTGAAAATGGCTAGAAGAGTAAACATTTATACTGAAGACTAGGACAATTATATTCAATAATTTCATCGATGCTCCAAGACAATGATATAAAGATAAAGACAAGATTTTGAATGAACAATTCATATATAATATAAGAAAATGGAATAATGTTGCCACATCATGTTAGGAAGACAATTAAAAAATTAATAAAAATCTTGATAATCGAAAATTCATAATCATAACAAGGGTGGAAGAAATGATCGTGATTCTAGTGATACATCTAAAGGAGGTTTGAATATTCACGAAATAGAATAGTGACTTACTAGTTGGCTAAGAAATGAGACACTAGTGTTTGTTTTCAATGATAAGATGAAAAAACAAAGTTATGTAGTGACAACCAATACATGGAGATGAAGAGTTACAATAGTGACCAGTTCAACAGATAAACAAAAAATATATAATAAGAGTTCAATTTTCCAATGATTAGGAAGATGGAATCCAAATTATCAATTATGTATTAAGCATTGGAAATTCTACAAATAGTTGTGGGTATGAATGCTTACCAATTTATGGATATAATATTAACTCTTATACATTATAGAAAATAGAAGCATATAAATCTCATAAATACCTTATTATCCAGTAACTGTCCCAAAAATAAACTTTTCTAAATTATGAGCCAGGGATAATGAGAGCCTCCAGTAACAACGAAAGGGTATGGACATCAGGCTCTTTGCCCATACTTTTATTAACTTTCCTACTCAGTACATTCCAAAGGTTTTTAACACCAGTTAAAAAAACTATTCGGCTCTGTGAAAAAATTCGGCAGAGAATGAACACCCATATCATCTCCTGCCTGTCCAAAATACTTGTTGAGAAAATTAGAGAGGGTTTTTTTTTGGTATGGGTTGAGGCAAGGATAAGAGAGCCTGTGTAGCAAAGGAAAAAGTATAGCAGAGAAGCAAATCGACATAGAGCTTTGGGTCAAAAGCAGAGGATCCTAATATTTTCAATGTAGATTGGTGCAATTGCTGTAAAAAAGACAAAAAATAGAGGAATTTTCCATTAGGCCATTTTTAGCTGGGAAACTATCCTTTTCTCTTGGCGGACTGAAAGTAAGCGCCAAAACAATGATTATGGTAATATATCTGGCAGAAATGAAAATTAATCCATAAACCCTTAACTTGAAAGCAAGTTCCATACAGAAGAGGATGAGAATGAAAGTTAATCCATGAACCCTTACTTGAACGATGCTGAAAATGTTAGGATTAACCTCAGATAGAAATAATAGTTACATGCAAATAAAGCCAATACTAGAAAATAGTAGATCACATAAAAGAAAACACAAGACAATAAGATTTAACGTGGTTCACCCAATCCCTGGGCTACATCCACCAACAACAAGTCCAATATTATTATAGCCAGTGATTACAACTTGATTACAATTTGTAATCCCTTACACCTCAATACCACTGCAAGAAGATACAATATCACCATTACCTTATGAAATCCCTAACCCTAAACCCTTATATACAAGCTTTTTCCACTTACAAAATTAGGGCTAGAATAATAGAAAATAGTAGCCGACACCTTTTACAATATAAGGTAATTTTTGGCTTCAAGGGCGCATACCCCAAAAAACCCTCATGGGGACATTGCCCCTGGACTTCACCTTGTATTGTGATAGGAAGCACACCTGTAATCACCTAAAAATAGTCATCTAGACTATTAGCCCCCTTCTTAGCATTTTGGCTAATTTAATTAATCATTTACCTAGGCCAAATTGCTAATACATAATTAATTTGACTATAACCTATAGTTTGACTATGCTATCCTAAGTTCATTATTTGATTAAAAGAATATGTCCCTTTTAATTAAATAAAAGACCCCATTCTTCTAACCCACTTAAAGTGCACACATAAACCCCTTTTTCTAATTTTCTAATTAAAAGAAAAGGCTTTGTGACTTTTATCTCATATCAGAAGTCAATTTATATTCTATTGGTTGACTTGTGTGTGCACATGGATCACTCCTCTTTTCAAACTCCAAAATTGATCATCCATCATCTTCACCTTGATCTCTACCATCCATATGACTTTAAAAGAGAGAGAGCTTTCCTCCTTAAAGGATCCATCCACTATTTTGAATATTGTTATGCTGCAGGTTTTCTGACAGGTTTCTTTGGAGCTTTGAGGAGAACTTCCATTTCTTGTCTCCATTCTCTCATTCCACCACATACTAGCATAAGATCATATGGAATTTTTAGCATAGTTGCACATTAATGTAGTTTCTTTGCAATAGCTTAAATCACATAGCATAATAGTAGGATTTGTAACACTTGCATGTTGCTTAGCATAGTTGCATTTTGCATTCTCATTCTAGCTTAGCTTCCATTTTGCATTGCATCGCTGAGGAACTCCTTGTGAAAATTTTCATTCTTGCATCTTGTCTTTGGAACCTCCCATTGCATGGTTTACTAGAAAGAAGTGTATTTTTAAGGCTTAGCTAAGAGCTTTCTTATGCTTGAAATATACTCTCTTGCACTCCATGGATAGGGAGCTCTAAGCTAGCATCCAAGCATTCTGAACTCAATTAAATCCCTTGTATAGAAGGGTTTAGAGTGTGACACTTTCTTAGTGTACATTTTTGGTACCCACCGTGGGGTAGAACATCTTAGTTTTGCTCTTCTCTTCATTGAATTTTCGCATTTTCTACTTTCTGTTCGCAAGTTGTCTTTTTTTTTTTTTACAGTCGTAGGTGTTGGGCAACATTTTTCTAGTTTTGTACTATAGTTCTCATAACTTTTGGGTGATACATTTTGGAAATAGTCTCGCACGACTATACTATACTTTTTCACCTCAGTCTTGTGAGTTCTCTCACTCGGCTTAGGATAAAATATTGCACAGGAAGATTTTGTCATGTGAATATGCCTGAAAAATGACTATGAGATTGCTTGTTACCTAAATGCCATTGAGCCTCCAATGAACCCACGGTTCATATGATGGAATCAAATATCAAGTACCTTAGTCATAAAATTAAAAGAAAAAATAAACAATCAGGGGAAAACCACATTGTGGTGGTGTCTGAACCTAAAATAGTAAAAACAAAGATGTATCTAATGGTCAAAACCTCCCTAAGGCACCTATAGATGAGGTACTTGGTAGTCTGCCAAGCTATTTTTAGGATAGATCATGGGTTCTCATTGAACTGACATAGCCTATCAACTTGGGGAAAGAGGAATCTCCTAAAATTATTCATGTGGCTCAATCACAGACAAATGAGGAAAAGGAACAGTTTGCCAAATTCTTTCAAGACAAGAAGATCAATTTTGCATGGACGTACTCAAATATGCCAAGGCTTGACATAGATCTTATCATGCATCACTTATCTATCCCTCATGATATCAAACCCATTAAAAAAAAACTAAGAAAGATACATCCACATGTAGTGTTATTGGTCAAAGTAGAGTTAGAAAAAATCTTGAGTGCAAACTTTATCAGAGCTATTGACTATGCAGAATGGATTTCCAACATTGTACCTATATCTAAACATGATAAAACTATCTAAGTTTGTATTGATTTCATAGACCTTAACAACGCATGCCCCAAGGATGACTTTCCACTACTAAACATCGATATGATAGTGGACATGACTGTGGGTTTCATACTCCCTCATGGATGGGTTTTTTGGGTATAACCAAACTAAGATAGCTCCAGCTGATCAAGAGAAGACAACCTTTACATGTGCATGGGGTACTTTCTGTTATAATGTCATGCCATTTGGGCTCAAGAATGTTGGTGCTACCTATCAAAGAGCAATGACCACCATATTCCATGATATGACGCATAAAAATATGGAAGACTATGTTGATGACACACTGGTAAAATCTAGAAAACAAGACACACATAACCCAAAAAAGTGTGCCTTTGGTGTCACTTCTAGAAAATTTCTAGGCTACATTATCTCAACAAAAGGTATTGAGGTTGATCCTAAAAAGGTCCAGGCTATCATGGAAATGCCTCCTCCAAGAAATGTCTATCAACTTAGAAGTCTGCAAGTTTACAATCCATAAGAAGATTTATTTCTCAGTTGGCTGATAAAGATCAACCTTTTAACAAGAATTTGCATAAAGGCCTACTCATATATGGAACAACGAATGTTAACAAAGTCTAGACCAAATCAAAGGGTTCTTGACTAAACCTCTGGGAAAACCTTTGATCTTTTATATCTTAGCTAAAACTTCTTCTCTAAGAGCACTATTAGCCCAAAGTGATGAGATAGATAAAGAACGGGCTATATATTACATCAGTCAAACTTTGGTTACTCATGAAATGAACTATACAAGTATCAAGAAAGCCTGTCTTGCAGTGGTCTTTGCTTCTCAAAAACTCTGACATTACATGGTGGCACATATAGTTCACCTAATTGCTAAAATTGATCCTTTGAAATATTTGTTGACCAAAGTTGCGCTTACTAGTCATCTAGCTAAATGGATGATGATCCTTTCAGAATTTGATATTTAGTATGTTGAATGTAAAGCCATCAAAGGATAGGCTATAGCTAACCAATTGGCTGATTTTCCACTAGAGGATACAAAACCCATGCAATTTGAGTTTCCAGATGCCTCAATTATGTACATCACTGAGAGAACTTAGAAAATGTGCTTTGATGGTTTTCATACATAGAATGGAATTGGAGCAAGTCTCTTGTTTGTTTCCCCTCATGGATATACGATCCCCAAATCTTACAAACTCTTATTCCCTTGTAAAAACAACATTGTAGAATATGAGGCACTAACAAATGGGATCAAAATGGCCCTTGAATCAAGAATAACTAAATTGCACATCTATGGAGATTCTCAACTTGTTATCAACCAAGTGAACAATGACTATCAAACAAAAGATGACAAGTTGATACCTTACAAAAGGTTGATAGATGCTCTAAGGAACTAGTTCACTTTTGTGACATTCTATCAAATTCCTAGAGTAGAAAACAAGGTTGTCGATGCTATGGCCACTCTAGCATCTATCCTCCAACTATAAGAACATGAATCATGATTTCAGTTCCTAGTAGAAGAACTGCATCATCCCACCTATGATTCCTAAGATAACCAAGTGATCTACACTATTGTAGGTCATGATTCCTCCTGCTATGCGGTTATCGTCTCTTTCATGTGTGATAAATTCATTCCTAAAAACCTCATGCACAACCAAAAATGCCAATTCCTCCACAATGCTTCATATTACACTTTGTTCTTTGGTGACTTGTATAGGAAGACTCTAGATGGAACATTGCTTGGGTATTTAGAACTAGAAGAGTCCAAAAAGGCACTCGCCAAAGTCCACAATGACATTTTTGGGGCACATTCTAATGGCCTTGCACTTACTTGAAAATTACTTAGGGTGGGTTATTATTGGCCAGCCATGCAAGTTGATGCTGTTTGTTATGACAAGTCCTGTTAGAAATGTCAACTTCATGGCAACTTAATTCATGCTCCTGGACATGAGCTAATTCCCTCTGTGACATATTGGCCATTTCAATAATGGGCCTTTGACTTGGTAGGAAAAATTCACCCAAGTTCATCTAGTGGTCACAAATTCATCATTATAGCAACTGAGTATTTCACCAAATGGGTTGAAGCTGTGTCACTATTTGTGGCTATAGGAAAATATGTTGCCCTATTTATACTAAACCACATCATTTGTTAGTATGATATTCCTTCCTCCATTGTTATATATAATGGAGGACAATTCAAGAACAAGGACCTCAAATAGCTATGCAAGAAATTTTGAATCAAACAAAATTGGTCTTCTATCTACTACCCTCAAGGGAATGGCCGAGCTAAGGCCTCCAACAAAACATTGCTGAAAATCTTACACTGAACGGTTCACAACTCTATGAAAAATTGGCACCTACAGATAAATCTAGCACTTTGGATGTATAGAATGACCAGTCATACTCCTATAGGGGCCACACCCTTTTCTCTAGTTTATGGCTCTGAGGCTATCCTCCCATTAGAAGTAGAGATCCCCTCCTTTTGAATCTCCTTACATGGGTTGATAACTAATGAAGACCATAGAGCTATGCGAGTACAGGAATTAGGGACTCTTGATGAATGTTGTAAGGCTACTTTTGATCACATAAGGGCTTATTAGAAGTGCATGACTACTCAGTATAACAAGAAAGTTCACCCCCATGAGTTTCAAGTAAGTGAACTTGTGCTTAGAGAGAATCCAAAAAATCAACAAGATAGAGAGCAAAAGGGCAAGTTTGAACCTAACTGATTAGGCCCATACATTATCACAATAGTATTTGGGTTTGGTGCTTATCAACTATCTACTCTTGAAGGCAAAGAACTTGTAGAGCCTATCAATGTCCTACATTTGAAGAAGTTCTATGCTTAGAGGCTCACTGCTCAGTTATCTTTTACATACTTATTGATCTTGAAAACATCCTAAAAATCAAAAAATGTCCTAAAAAATGATCTTCTTAGTGAAAACCTAGCAATAGGTGCTTTAATGTATCACCAAAAAATTCAAAAATTCAAAAAACAAATTGAAAAAAAAAGTCCTGAAAAAATCTGCCAAGTGGTGAAAACCTAGAAACAAGCACTACTTGAGACCCATGCACCTATGTCTACCAGTCTCAATCACCCATTTCACTACACACTTCCTAGCTTGGGATTGTTTCTTGTCCTGATTTTGGGGCACAACTACTTAACCTACTTGAGGTTTCCTTGTGCATTAGGTTTTCTTTGGAAAACTTACAAAATAGTGTTTCTCAACACTACTCCCCCAACTTGACATTAAGTGTTTCTCAATGCTTTTCAGATAGTTTACCTACGGTCTCCGATGTTGCGATATTTCTCACTATCAGAATCAAGTCTTGAAGAAATGGCCAAGTGACTTGCACAAATGCACTAAAACACTTAAATGACTGAACTGTGCTAATCTTTATTATCTTTGCATGTTGTCTATGCTAATTTCTTTACTATATGTTCCCTCCCTAATAGTCTTTAGAGGATGTCATTGACTAGAAGACTGGGGGCATGGGGCATGTTTTCTTGATTTCTGCTTGTGGGTATACTCTATTTGTCTAAAGGTGTTTTCAAGCATTCAAGCTTGTCCTATTTGACAATTTGACTTACAAATGTATCATCCTTGACTATTTTCACAAGACCACTCTCAAGGGTTATCTTGGTACTTATGCCTTGATACAGGTGTAACCTTGCTATACTAAACTTAGGGAATCTAATTGTGTAGTTATCTTGACTTAGATGTCTCTAATGCTTAGATTGGATTTCCACATACATTTATGATATTGATCATATTGATATCCTCATAGTTATACTAGTGATGGTTGTATGATCTCATGATGTCCCTAATAAATGCTCAATGATGAAATAAGAGTCTAACTATTATGTGTTTCTTTCTGGTAAACCACTTTGCATATTAGCTTGCATTTTAGGTTCATTTTCTAGCTTAGTCTTGCATTCTTGCATATGGAGAGAGCTCTATCTTCATCCTTTTTGCCGACATATCGACTAGCTGCTTTCACATCTTTCTTTGCTTTCTTCTTTACCATGTCTTTTTACATTTCTTGATTTTTCGCTTCACCTCTATTCTGCTATCCTATCATCACAAGGGGTTAATCTAAAAATCACATTCAATCTATCCAAGTGTCACATGTTTCAAACACATAAGTCTATATCATACACATGAGAGTTAAAACATCATACATGAGAGAGATACATGAGCATATTCACATAAACATCAAAGCAACGTATACATGAGTAAGAAATAGAAACAAACAAAATGAGACAACTTAAATTGCTAAAATGTCCATCAAAATGAGACAAGTGCACAAATCTGTCAATCAAAATCTAGTATCTCTCTCTCTCTCTCTCTCACACACACACACACACACACACACACACAAATGTGAGATATACAAATATACAAATGTGAGATCCAAAATCTAGATACCCATCTCAAAAACATATGGTGTATAGTCACAACACTCAAAACTATCACAATTAACCTATGACTGACTTGCACCCTCTATAGCTAGTAGTGGCCCTGGTAGTGGTGCTTGTCTACTATCTAGTAGCTATACCACGCCCTCTGATCCACCTGCTTTCTCTAAATAGTCAGGAAGTCCCTGCCCTAGAGGCACCACACCCCTATAAGTGGCATAATAATGTGCAGCATGTGCACCATGATGTGATGCCTCTTTCCTTGCAACATCTTGCTCCCTACAGATCTCATCTCCCTCTGCTCACTCATCCATGAGCTACTGATCCCACACTGCAATTGTAACCTGAGTTACCTATAGATCTGACTCTAAGGCACGGATCCTAGCATCACGCTCATCATCTACCCTGGCTAGTTACTCTGCCTGCACCTCCACTCGTACTGCTCACCTCCATCTCAGTGGTACCTCCTCCTCCTCCACCTCTCTAGGAACCTGGGCCTACATCTACCTCCTCCCAAATCGGGAACCCTCCCCGACCTCCATCCATCTCACTCCTCTACCTTTGCCTCTACCTCCTCCGTGTCCCCTTGCTACAAGTAGAGCATCTGGCTCTATAAATCGCAAAAATAGATGTCTCTGCACCTCATATAAATAGGCAAGATCCACCCCTACATTAGCTACATCTGGGCGATAATCCCAGGGAGTCCGCACTAGAGCCATTATCTCTCAGATGACTATCTAATAATTTAACATAAGCAACAATCCTCGTGCATCGTCAAAGTGAAAATGTGCATCGTCAAAGTGAAAATGAGCATAGGTGGTTATCTCCACTAAGATTACGTAGTGCTCTGCAAACTACCGCCACACCTGGCTAATCACGAATCTCACCACAATCTCTTAGTGTCTTCCTACTAGTGGCTTGCTATATCTCATATAATCTAGCTCCTAGGCATCTGACCATTTGTGACACTTTCGGTAGGGCCACCATGTAAAAGTTGTTAGCTCATCAAAAATATGCTAGTAATATGTGACATCCCCACTATGAGTTTTTGGGACAAATCCTATGTATCCAAAAATATCTCTGCTCCTATGGCTGCACCCATGGTTAGATCACAACAATGTGCTCCCATGCCCATATCTGTGCTAGCACTGCTCTGCATGCCCAGGAATGGCCACTATGGTACACTATCTCATGCAGCTCATGGTATATGTCTGCTAGAACTACTAGCCCCCATGCCATCCTATGCGGCTGTGCAATCAAGTCTGCCACCAGTTTGCCCCATCCTAGTGGGAAGCCCTTCTGGCTCTTGTCAGTCACCAAGGCCTAAGTAACTAACAAACACAACAAGCTTGGTAGGGCGTAATCCATGCCATACTCATCAATGAGTCCCTCCCAACTTAGACGACAGTTTAGGATGGTAACATCTTGGAACATCTACTGCATTATTGACCGCCCCTCTATCGGGGTTTGATCATAGTACACCTATGACATATAACCAAACTTGGCATTAGTATACCTCACATCAATATTAGAACTTGCAAAAACATGACAAAGTAATCAAACATACAACTCACTAGATCACCATAGCAGGGTACATGCAGGATGTGATATACATCCTCTAATGTGATCGAGGTCTCTCCAGTCGGCAAGTGAAAGGTGTTATGCTCACTATGCCACTGCTCAGCCAACATAGTCAGCAACCCATGGTTTGCCCAAATATGAGGAATTCGTATAACCCACCTCAACCCCATACTTGATATAGCGACAAGCTCATCATTAGTCAAATGTTGAACAACCCATAACTCCACCACTTTGGGGGCTCTAATGAGAAATGCAGGAAACACCTCCTAGAACACAAGACATGCAAACATCAGTAACATATCAAAAACATGATCACAACACAAAGAATCAATGATAATATGCTTTAAAATAGGTTGTGCAACATTTCTTGCTATATGCAGGCGATACAATATGCTAATAAAATATTGTACAATAGCTTTTTTGAACTGGAGCGATATAATTTTGTTGTGTGATATTTCACATTGGTCCAGGCGACAAATGGGTGTGTCCCATACAACATACCTAAAACTACCTTTGTGATACACTTTTTGGTGTGAAATATCACGTGATATTTTATAAAGTACCTGTGTGATACTTTTAAAATGTCACACAATATTTTGTATTCTACCTCTAAAAACATGTGAAAAAGACCAAAAAAGCTCAAAAAAAGAGAGAAAAAAATACAAACTTATCGGCACCTCATAGTGGTATGGCCAATTGTACAATCGACTATGCTCAAAATGGTGTCGATCAGTTGGAATACCTACTAATGTCATTTTCCCTCTCCTCAAGATTCTAAGCTCTCCAAATTCACAAAAGACATGAATTTGAAAATGACACTTGGGCCCCTTTTATAGCCTCTGACCCCATTTTGACCTAATTTTCAAACTCCTTAGAATTCTACAAAAATTACACCCTTGGATAATTTTGAAATCTTGGATCCATTTTCAGGATCAAAATCAAAATATGAGTTCATCTTCATAGTCAAAATCATATTTTAAAATTCTACCTTCTTCTAACTAGTTAACTGATCTTCTTTGGTCTAATCTTCGAATCATCGTTGGGGCATCTTCATTTTTTCATGTCTTTATCACATCTACACTTCATATCTACTCAAATTCACCTTTTCATATCTAAAATCATCTTTCTACTCGATTTGACCTAGTTTTTATGTTATATCCTTTGTGGTCAACTCTAGTCAAACTAGGGCATTTTGTCATTCCTTAATAGTCAGTCTTTGGTTCTAATCATCTATCTGTCAACTTGGACATTGTTATCTCTTGATTTACTTATATCTAGCTTATTTCTACATCCCCTTACCTTATTTCAATTTTGATCCCGAGGGGGCAAAAATACTCTATCATCGCTTGCTACAACTATCTATTTCCTAGGAGCATATGTTTAATCTTTTCATTTGCTCTTGATCTATTTGCTTTGCTAGGTGTTAGAATTCTTCTTGAATTCTAACATCATCTTTGTCCTAATGTTCAGTACTACTACTATCAGGCTGTACATTCAGGATGTGTTATCTCCTTCTATATTTCGTTCTTTGGAATCAAATATCTGTATCTATTGCTACCTACTTGGCTTATATTTTCTTTGATGTAATGTGTTCCCAGATCGATCACACATTAGTCAAAGAGGGGAAAATGTAATCACCTAAAAATGGTCATCTAGACTATTATCCCCCATCTTAGCATTTTGGCTAATTTAATAAATCATTTACCTAGGCCAAATTGCTAATAATCAATTAATTTGATTATAACCTATAGTTTGACTATGCTATCCTAAGTTCATTATCTGATTAAAGGAACATGTCCCCTTAATATGATCGACCTGCATAGCTTCATCATAACATTTAGGTTCACCAATATCAATAAGTAAAATAAAATACAAGGAAGGAGAAAATCTTTCTGGAGGTCTACTCATCCTTGTTGACTGTCTAATATTCATTGGGGTGTGTGGTATTTGTTGTTGAGGTTATTGCACATCATGAAAAAATGGTGGAACATTAGCTTTTGGAGTATCATCCAACACTAGAAAATCATTTTCTTTCTTCTCATGTTGCTATGATAAATCCTTGTACAACACTTTCTTATTGAATATGACATCCCTGCTTCTTACAATTTTCCAATTTTCAAAATTCCAAATCCTATAACAAAGTTCATTAATGTCATATCCAAAAAATACACATTCTTTTGACTTAGCTTCCAACTTGGTTCTATTTTCATAATCTATGAGAGAAAATGCTTCACAACAAAAGGTTCTGAGAAAAGAATAAATCACCTTCTTACCAGTCGATGCTTCCTCTAGAATACCAGAATCCAAAGGAGTAGAGGGACCTCTATTAATCAAATATACAACATTATTAATGGCCTCCACCCACATGTTTAAGGGAAACCTTGCATGCAATCGCATGCTTCTTTCACGATCCATTATAGTCATGTTCATGTGTTCAACCACTCCATTTTCCAGTGGAGTACTTGGAACAATTTTATGTCTATGAATACCATCAACAAAGAAATAATCTTCAAATTCATTATCGGATCTAAGACATTTTAATTTCTTTCTTATCTCATTTTCAACCAAGCATTTCCATTTCTTAAAAGTTTGAAATACATTTGATTTATGTCTAAAGAAATAAACCCATACTTTTCTAGTTGCATCATCAATAAATGTAACATAATAATGAGAACCACCAAGGGACGATACCTGAGTTGGTCCCCATACATCTATATGCACAAGCTCTAATTTCTCACTTTTATTTTCCTTCCCAATCTTCACAAAAATCACTCTCTTTTGTTTTCCATACACACAATTTTCACAGAAATCCATATTAACACATTTTAGACCTAGAAAAACTTGCTTTGAATGAAGTACTTCCATACTTTTCTCACTCATGTGCCCAAGTTTGTTGTGTCATGGTTCTATATCAAAATCTACAACAACTATTTGTTCTCCCTGCTCAATTGCAACAACTGTTCTTGAACATTCATTTTTCTCTGAAACAATCAAAATAGAAGGAACAATATGACCTATACAAAGATATAAAGTGCCTAATTTCACACCTTTTTCTACTACAAGGGAACCTTTTGAAACCTTCCAATTTCTATCATTAAAAGTAACTACACAACCCTCATCACCGAGTTGCCCTGTTGAAATTAAATTCCTACTCAGCCTTGGAACATGCCTTATCTCATGTAGTAGCCAATGATTCCCATTATGCAAATTAATTTTAACTTTTCCCTTTCCAAAGATTTGGTAGGGTTCATTATCCCCCAAATAAACAAGTCCAAAATCCCCTTGGACATAATCAATAAAATAACCTCTATGAGGTGTAGTATGAAATGAAGCACCAAAATCTAAAATTCATGAATCATCAACACTTTCTAAAGACAGAAGCAAAGCATCCTCTTCAGATTTGTTACTTACCACATTTTCCTCCTTGTTCCCTTTTGGTTTATCTCCTTCATTGTTCTTTCGAGTCCAACAATCTTTCTTCTTATACGCTGATTTCCCATAGTACCAACAATCTCTTAGTCCTCTTCCCCTTTGACTTTCCTTTTGATTTTCTACAATTTATAAAATTATTTCCTCTCTCAATTGTTATGCCTCTTGTTTGTACATTCAAAGCACTTCCTGATGTAGATCCACCTGAGGTTTTCCTACGAGTTTCCTCACTCAAAATAACACCAATCACATCATCATATTTTAGGGTACTAGAGCTAGAAACAGAATTACTCACAACCATTACCAAGTCATTCCAACTTTCAAGCAAAGAACACAAAATCAAGAGAACCCTAATTTCTTCATCAAAATTGATACCCACAGAAGATAATTGACCAGTAATAGTATTAAATTCATTTACATAATCTGCAACAAATCCACCTTTTTTCATTTTCATATTAAATAAATGCTTCATGAGAAATACCTTGTTTTTTCCAAGTACCTTTCTATACAAAAGATCGTAGTCATCATTTGTCATAGATCCCTAATTCTTGGTTTTTCCTTCTAACAACTTCCATAAATCCTTCTGATAAAGACAGTCCTCCATTTGCATTTTCCATAACTGAAAGTTTTGGCCATTAAACTTGTCATCCCTCAGCTTACCCTTGCCTACCATGAGACTCCCATTAAACTGTGAGACCTTCTTGCAGAAGGTCGCCAAAAAAAAATGATGATCTAGCTTAAATTTTTTTTTAAAATGACGATTGTCTAGCTTTGATACCACATGTTAGGATTAACCTTAGACATAAATAATAGTTGCAAATATAGCCAATACCAAAAAATAGTAGATTGCATAAGAGAGAACACAAGACAACAAGATTTAACATGGTTCACCCAATCCCTAGGCTACGTCCACCAACAAGTCCAATATTATTAATATCCAGTGATTACAACTTGATTACAATCTATAATCCCTGACAACTCAATACTGGCACAAGAATCTACAATATCACCATTACCTCATGAAATCCCTAACCATAAGCCCTTTTATACAAGCTTTTGCCGCTTACAAAATTAGGGCTAGAATAATAGAGAAATAGTAGCTGACGTAAGGGCATTTTTGGCTTCGGGGGTGCTACCCCTGCAGGGCTAGGACCTCACAAGGGTGCTACCACTTGACCCTGTCTTGGGGGTGTATATGAGCAATATTAGTATGCTAATAGAAACCAAATTTAAATAAAGTTTCTACAAACTAAAAAAACTTCATAAACTTCAAGATAGACTAATATGAGCTCTCAATTGAGAATATGAGCCATTAATGGGCTCTCTCAATGAGAAGCTCTCTTGTTGAGTGGCTTTGTCTAAATAGATAGGATGTATGCTCAAGCTTATGCTTCAAAAAGGGCTTCAAATGGAGTTGGAATTTGGGTGTGAGTGTATGGTTTTGATGTAAAATGGCTTTTCAAAATGGCATTATGACTTTACTTCATGGATTGTGTTATTTTGCAAAGGGGAAGGATCCAATTTATAGGCAAGAGGCTTGAGGGATTGAGGGCTAAGATGCAAGAATGGGAAAAAGCTTATGGAGGGCTCAGATTGCATGAGAGGAGAGCACATGGATTGTGCTTCCTTACAGCCAATCAAAGAGTGACACATGTCACATGGTGAGAGGATGGAGGAAAGGGGAAGGATGAGTCAACAAAGGAGGATCAAGGGATAAAATCTTCATAAAGACCCTCATAATGACTTGTAAGAGCAATAAAAGGGCTTGGAAGAGTCATCTATGGCCTAGTGGGCTTCATAAAGTTTTATGGTTGAGATATTTTGAGGGAGATGAGAGCAATTTCGACTTGGGCTTGATTATGAAGGTTTTAAGCTTGCTTACGATTGTGCAAATGATTAGAGGATGGATTAGGATGGTTTAGGATTAGATTAGGGATAGGCAAGTGGATGGCATTTAATGAGGGTGGGTGAAGGAGGAGATATTTGTTAACTTTGACTTGGGTTAGTAAGTCTTAACCCATGTTTAGGGAATGTGACAAGGTTAGAAGGGGATTAGGATTAGGGTTAAAGACATCTTCTAGAAGAGTCTAGGCTTTGGATGAGGATGAAGACTTTCTAGAAGAGTCTAGAACTTCCTAGGATAAGATTTTATGAAATAAATAAAGTTTTATTTATTTCAAGGGTTTGGGTTGAGGAGATATTTATTAAAATATTTTTAATAAACATGAGGATTAATATTTAATCTTGATTAAATATTTTGAGTTGGGATTAGGGGTAGGAAATGATGAGATTAGCCTTTAATCGAAATTAAAGAAGGATTAGAAGATTTTGAAAGAGGTTATTGGTCTTAAGGAAATTGGCCAACTTTTGAGAAAAAAATAAATTAATTATTTATTTTGGGATTTTTGGTCAATTTATTAATTAAATAATTAATAAATAAGAAAATAATGTTTAAATAAGATTTAAACATTTTTGGGAGGGATTCCTTAATTAAATATTTTTAATTAAGATAAAGGGATTTAATGGCATAAAAATTAATTAATTAATTAATTAATAATTAATTAATAAATGATGATGTCATCAGGACTTTTTCAAAAAATAAAAAATACTTTATTTTCTAAAATATTTTTAGGTGTCTACATTTTGCCCCTCTTTGATGTGATGCCGCAAGTGGCATGGCATCAAAGATAAGAAAATAAGATGCCCAAGGCTAGAGCAGAAGAGAAGAGAATGGACTGTGAGATGCCCCCTCAAGAAGGCGGTGGGGAGAGAAAGCGAGGCTCGACGACTTCTTGAAAAGTACAAGAATCCGAGATGAGCAAGAAGACTCAAATTTTCTTAAGAGAAGAGGTTTGGTTAGCTCAAACTCTCACTACGAGATAAAGATAAAGGGAGAATCAGAGGCACAAGAGGAAGAAAGCTTAAGATCTCAGGGATTGCAGAGGATGAAGGAGCGGAGTGCTATAAAATCCAGGATGGGGAGATGGATGAGGGGATTAAAAAAGCTGATGCAACAGGATTTCAAAGAGTCAAATTGGCGGAAGATGGGTTTCAGAGATCCCTAGGGCTAGGATTGTGGATCTCGAAAGATGAGGCTTGGTGGATTGATTTGGATTTGTGGATCCCTAAGACTAGGATTGTGGATCCCTAAAGCTAAAGGTGAGGAGTGATTCAAAGAGATACTGATGCATAAGCTGGGGTAGGAGAGACGGATGCTAGATATGGATGGGGGATAATGGAGATGAAGGAAAACCATTGAAGCTTTTTGAGCGGGGGGGATACTTCAAAGAGAAGTACCACCATGTAGTTGAGCACTAGATTTGCTATAGGACTATTGGTTAATTGCCAAGGTTACCAAGAACATCAAGGCCTTTTCACCAACTGTCCAGAGGACTGACGAACTGACTCAAAACAAACACGCAAGGATTGCCCCAGTATCACACATGAATCCCAAAGGAAGCAGTGTGGAAATGACATTGGGTAACCCACAAGCAAAAAAGAAAACAAGCAAAAGACATGATCAAGACCTTACACTCTGATTGCCCCATTCACAGTATACCATGATATGGAAGATCATGGCAACCTTGAGGAGGGAACAAGGAGATTGCTTGGAAAAGATATTTCAAGACCCAATAGGGAAGAGTCCAAATCAAAAGAAAGCGAAAATCCAAAAGAGAACCGTTTGCCAATGAGATGGGTAGGACGAGGTACTAACGGACCAAGATCAGACATGAGGAAAGCTATATCCTGCAAGGACCTATCGGAGAGCACCTAAGCTGGTGGATTTGGATGAGTGATGCGTCTGGCAAGCTGAACTAAGAAAGATAACACTTTGGTGATAGGAAATCTAGCTAAAGGATGCATTGGAATAGCTAACCAAGATGTGCGATGGGTGCAAGATGTTGATCAAGGACGAACTGACACGAACGTTGGATAGATGCAATGGTACTAAGCTAAAGAGGATGTACAAGCTGACAGACCAAGATATTTACAAGTGAGCTAATCAAGATATGGTACAAGCTAACGGACCAAGATAGTTACAAGCAGGCAAAAGCTCAGGATGATAGGATAGCGGGATGGTTCGATGTTGTGCAAGATGCGAAAGCTAAGGGTGGGGTGATAGCGAAAGATATGGATTTGGCAGGATGCATCCAATGATGATGAGAGATTTTGTGACCAAGGATAGCTAGAGGAGCAGGATGAGATGGCTGGATAGGATGGTAGATAGCTAGGATTATGATGGATATAAAGAGATGACATTGGGTTTGCATGAGGATAGCCTAGAGCTAGATACCAATGACAAGGGAGGATGGACAAGACAAGATCTCCAAGGAATATAGTGCCCCCAATCAGAAGATAACATGCGGAAGGAGGTCTTATGATGGATGTGATAGGATTGAAGCTAGGATGGAAAAAGATGAAGGGGCTAGGGAGATGGATGATAGCTGAGATGATTGGCTGAAGCTGCATAAGATTAGTGGATGGTGTGAGATGCAAGCTGGAGGATGGAGGATAGGTGGATAGATTGGAAGATGGAGTTGGATGTCAAGAGATGACCAAAAGCATGAGGGTGATAGGCTAAGCTGGGGATGGCGGGATTACACATGACACTTGTTTGCCAAGTTTTCATCATGGTACTTGTCCAAGGCGCTTGAATTGCCAAGTTTTCACCAGTGGACGCTTTATTTTTCTTTTCTTTTTTGACTTTTTGACTTTGGACTTAGCTGGAATGATTTTGGCTTTCTTCAGCTATTTTGGCTTTTTTGGGATTTTTCACTGGCTGTTGGAATGTTCAATTTTGTTGCTAGTTGTTGGTACACCGGATGTGTGATTTATGCAATAGATTGGATTAGATGGGATTGATGGTAGGAGATGGAGGGATGAAAATGCTGGAAAGGAGCATGAGATGGGAATGCTTGCAAGAGCAACATTGGCACATGTTGGAACGGGTGTGAAAAGAGCATATGGGGGATAGATGGTAGATGCGGGTGTGATGGAGGATTTGTGGAAGCGTGCTTGGGGATATAGGCACCCAAGATGGAGTTAGGAGATGGGGGACATGAGTCACTAGATGGGGGATTAGCAATGGTGGATGCCATTATGCATTGGGTTTCAACTTTTCTCTTGGGGATCCACATGGTTTTGGATTTTCTTTTCATAGGCTTTTGCATTGTTTTGCATTCTTTGATTGGATTTTGCCTTTTTGGAGTATGTCTTTTAGAATAGACGTATGATTGCCTAGGATGTGGATTTTTAGCTTTATGCATTTTGAAGTTGGCATTTACATTGTTGTGGTAAGCTTTGGGAAGATGGTTAGGAGAAGCTTTGTGAGATGGAGAGGATATGAAAGAGCATGTAGGGGGATGATGATGGATGATGTGCCCTGATATGTGCCTTTGTTGATCTTGCATAGGAATGGATGGAATATGATTTTTATGATGGCTAATAGGAGGATGGAGGATGGTAGATTTTGGGACATAGGGACCCAAAATGGATTTAGTGGATGAAGGGGGGATATGGTAGGTTGTTTTGGGTTGCAAAGATGGTGGAGGGGGGATGACATAAGATTTCTTGAAGGAGTGATGGGAGGCTGGCATGGTGGGCTTGGAGATAGGCTTGGTTTGGGGGTTTGGTGTACCAACACCTTTAGATGGTGAGCCTTTGGATACATATCCAAGACCATGAAATCCTAGATTTTTTTGTGCAATAATAGGCTCTCTGATTCCTTGCTCTTGTGGTCCTAAACCTTGACCTTGATAATGCCATCAATTGAGCATTTGAACAAGCTGAGGAAACTTTTTGCTTGCAGAAAATGGTAGAAGTGATTTATTAGGTAAATTGCAATGGGGAGATACTGTTCTTAATTCTTCTGCTGAGAGAGGGCCACCGTGGATGAATGTAAGTGAACCAAGAGGGTAGATTATAGATGGTGGAATAGCTTGGATAGGTGGTAAGATGGAAGCATGGAGCGGGGGAGATGGAAGGGTAGGATCTTGATGTAGCTGGTGGGATGACAAGATATCTTGTAGTGGAGGAGATATGGCTCGAGGTTTTGGAGATGGAGGAGATGGTGACTGCACTATGGATGGAAGACATGGTACGATGATATCTTCATTTATGCTTTGGGGGATGTCAACATGCTTTTGGGAAGGATCTTGATAGGATTGGTTTGGAGTGGATGGTGCGATAGGAGGTGAAGGGATGGATTCTTCAAAGGCAGCGGATGGATAGATGGGAGATTCAGTAGTGGAGATGGGTGAGTAGAAGATGGATGCATAAGGGTCATTACGAGAGATTTGGGAAATGCTTGGAGGTGATGTGGATAGGATTTGGAGGGATTTGACAGGTGGTGGGATTTTGATGCTTGCGAGAAGTGGAAGGATTTTAAGCAATTTGATGGATGGTATGGGGATGATAGCTATGGGAGATGGAGGTGATATTATAGATGGGGAAGCTTCATCACTGACTACTTCACATGGTTGGATTAGATGACATGGCTTATCGACTGTTGGAGGCAACTTTTCTTGTATTTCCTCTAGGAGATTCTTTGGAGACTCGTGTGTCGAAGGTGGAGGTGGATTGACAGGGATAGCTAGTGTGATGGGGGTGGAAGATTGGAAGCTTGGTTGATGGGGTGATGGAGGGGAAGCTGGAATATTGGATGGCATGACTAGATAGTTTGGAATAACTCTTGGATTTTGGGGGATGCTTGGGGGAATGTTTCTAAGGCTTTCAATATACCCATCATAGTCAACAAGATTTTCATCATCATTGGAATAGGAGGTGGCAGGAGCAAGGACAATGCGACCAAACACATCATGATAGGATTGGTACTTCATGCTTTGATGATGAGTTTGATGGGGATGGGGTCTTGCATATGGATGAACACGGAAGCTCATGGTTGGATTTGGTTTAATCACATATTTTGGATTGGCTGATGAAAGATTTCCTAGGGAGAGTCAAAGCTGTATGACAGACCTAAGGAGGATTGGCTGGAGATTTTTGGCTTTCTTATGGGTGGAAGACTTCAAGGGTATGCTATCAAAAAGTGAGAGTTTTGCTTTCCTATGTGCAGGATTCGTGGTGATTGTGTCAACTTAAGGATAGACTAGTGATCTTATGGCATGACATGAGATTGACCACTTGTGGATCCCAACCTTTAGCTCAAGGTGATGAGGGATACAAGTGACAACACTGGATTACCCTAGACAAAGCTCTGTCAAAAGGATAACTGTGGTGAGGTTGGTGGATTGGTCGGATTGATTGGATAACAAATTCTAGCAGAATGACAACAACTCTCTAAAGGCTTGGGTGTGATTTTGGATTGGGTTTCTAGCTGGCTAGGGGGGGATGATTTGGAGAGACTTTGGATTTGGGATTGTTCTAAAGCAAGGAACTAGATAGATTTGGTTGTAGCGGGGGAGCTTGGATGATTTTCTGATGAGGCAGTGACTACGCTAAGTATGTCTTGAGCTGGGAGATTTTTGCTTTTTTGGAATTTTGACCAAAGTTGGCAAACATTCATTCAAAAGCTATGAACAAATAAGCAAACAAAAGTTTTGAGCAAGCACGTCAAACACACCAACATCCTAGGAAGCTTTCTACAAGGATGAAATTTGTTATAGCTAGGGAGTCCTCGATATACGCAAAGTACGTGAGGCCCAAATCCGTAGATGAAACCAAAAAGATGTCACACAGTCGAGAGGAGCGGTAACCCACTTCTCCTCTTTCACTTCTCAAGGGTATAAAGTTCCTTGAGGCTTAGCCCGAGTGACAAAATTTTGATCCCAAGAGAGCTGTCTTTGGATTCACCTCCCGATCTTTATACTCTGCCGGAATGCTGGAGTTGAGGTCATCCAAGGGGTGATGAAATCCCCAAGCAGGCCTCCTAAAAAGTGTAAAACAAGACCACATACATGATCTTGGGCTTTAAAAGACACGCGTTCATTCCAATTGATGATTTAAATTTTGTAAGCTATGATTGAAGACACTTGTGATTATGGCATACAATATTCATTCCAATTTGACAGGGTCATTAGCATAATGAAAGTTGAGAGATCGTCAACATAAGAAATGCGAGCGCCATTGAAAATGCGTCAAAACCATGCGATGTTCATTGATTTTTAGGCATTCAAGATTGAGTGTGAGTTTATTTTAAGCCCAAAACAAAGATGTGTGAAACTCGATTGCCAAGCGCGCGCTCAGAGGCCCTCCACGTCAATAGTTGTTCAATTTTAGTGCCCAAACTTGAAGTGTGATCGATTTAATCTAGAGTTTTGGTCATTTAAATTTTTTGATAAAGTTAAAGCAAACGTTCAAAGACCAAGTGAGTGAGTTAGATTGTGGAACATTTAACACCTTTTTCAAGTAGACCCATCCCCATAAATGGTGCTGAGATTGCAACCAATGGTTGAATTGATGGGTGTTTAGAAAAGAGGTGAGTCCAAGGAACTACTCAAATTGATTTTTGCAAATTTGTATTTAACTTAACAAAGTCTCTTAAATATCTAAAAATCAAACTTTACCTAAATTGCATGTGGAAAAGAGATTTGTTTTGTTCAATTTTAGAAGCTCCAAATGAAGTGTTTGATATTGCAATGGTTAATTGATCCTTGGCATTCAAGATTGGATTTGTTGTTTTAATCATGAATTCAAGGAAAATTTGATTTTAATCCATGGCATTCAAGAGTGTGTTTAGCAACATGCATTCAAAGACAAGTGATTAAACATTCAAGTTTTTTCCTTTGAGCATTCAAGATTGAGATTTTGTGTGTTGTTTTAAGAACTTTGAATTGCTTTGTTTTAACCTTAGATCATTCAAGATTGTTTTGGACTCAAAAGTGAAAATGACTATTTGGACTTTGCTTTTCATTCAAGATTTTGTGTTCTAGTTTGCATGTTTTAAGCCCAAAAATGATATTCCTAGATTGTTTTGATCCATGAAAAACCTAAGAAACATTCAAGATTTTGCAACAAGACATTTGTTTGGAACAAATAACAAAAGTTTTAGGACTCTTAGTTTTCATGAGATTTTTAAAAGAAGTTTAAAATATTTTCAAATGAGGTTCATTTTATCCTTGATTGATGCTTTGAGTTTGATTTAGATTTTAGTGTGCACTTAGTGTTGATTTTGAACCTTTTGAAATGAAAACTTGAAGTTCTTTTTAAATTCTCAAAAATGAAGTGTTCCTAACTTTGCATGAATGCATCTAAAACCTTGATGTTGCAAGGATGCAAATGATTAGATTGGTTTAGTTTCACTTGTTAAAAATTTTTTTCTTTTTTGCAAATTTTTAATTTTTTAAATGGATTTAAGTATGATTTGGGGGTTCATTTTAAGCACTAAAAAGAAGTGTGTATGATTTTGCTTCCTTAAAAAAAAAAAAGGCCAAGATCTCCCACAAGAAGAAGAAGAAGATGGAATAAGAAGAATATAGACAAGAAGAGGAAGAAGAATTCCAAGTGCTTTGTCCACCTATAAGCTTGAAAAATCTGCAAATACTATGAGATAGACTATGAGTTCCTTTGTCTTCTCCATGCTCATGTGGACCTACAAAACCAATTTATACAATCCTACCAATCACAAAAACAAGCAAAATTAGCCAAAATAAGCAAATGACATACAAAATTTGACTAAAAAAGCTAATGAAGATGATCCATGCGGGGTCCCACCGGGTGTGCCAAAATGTATATGAGCCATGTTAGTATGCTAATAGAAACCAAATTTAAATAAAGCTTCTACAAACTAAACAAAATTCATAAACTTCAAGATAGACTAAGATGAGCTCTCAATTGAGAATATGAGCCATTAATGGGCTCTCTGAATGAGAAGCTCTCTTGTTGAGTGGCTTTGTCTAAATAGATAGGATGTATGCTCAAGCTTATGCTTCAAAAAGGGCTTCAAATGAAGTTGGAATTTGGGTGTGAGTGTATGGTTTTGATGTAAAATGGCTTCTCAAAATGGCATTATGACTTTACTTCATGGATTGTGTTATTTTGCAAAGGGGAAGGATCCAATTTATAGGCAAGAGGCTTGAGGGATTGAGGGCTAAGATGCAAGGATGGGAAAAAGCTTATGGAGGGCTCAGATTGCATGAGAGGAGAGCACATGGATTGTGCTTCCTTACAACCAATCAAAGAGTGACACATGTCACATGGTGAGAGGATGGAGGAAAGGGGAAGGATGAGTCAACAAAGGAGGCTCAAGGGATAAAATCTTCATAAAGACCCTCATAATGACTTGTAAGAGCAATAAAAGGGCTTGGAAGAGTCATTTATGGCCTAGTGGGCTTTATAAAGTTTTATGGTTGAGATATTTTGAGGGAGATGAGAGCAATTTCGACTTGGGCTTGATTAGGAAGGTTTTAAGCTTGCTTAGGATTGTGCAAATGATTAGAGGATGGATTAGGATGGTTTAGGATTAGCTTAGGGATAGGCAAGTGGATGACATTTAATGAGGGTGGGTGAAGGAGGAGATATTTGTTAACTTTGACTTGGGTTAGTAAGTCTTAACCCATGTTTAGGGAATGTGACAAGGTTAGGAGGGGATTAGGATTAGGGTTAAAGACATCTTCTAGAAGAGTCTAGGCTTTGGATGAGGATGAAGACTTTCTAGAAGAGTCTAGAACTTCCTTGGATAAGATTTTATGAAATAAATAAAGTTTTATTTATTTCAAGGGTTTGGGTTGAGGAGATATTTATTAAAATATTTTTAATAAACATGAGGATTAATATTTAATCTTGATTAAATATTTTGAGTTGGGATTAGGGGTAGGAAATGATGAGATTAGCCTTTAATCGAAATTAAAGAAGGATTAAAAGATTTTGAAAGAGGTTATTGGTCTTAAGGAAATTGGCCAACTTTTGGGGAAAAAATAAATAAATTATTTATTTTGGGATTTTTGGTCAATTTATTAATTAAATAATTAATAAATAAGGAAATAATGTTTAAATAAGATTTAAACATTTTTGGGAGGGATTCCTTAATTAAATATTTTTAATTAAGATAAAGGGATTTAATGGCATAAAAATTAATTAATTAATTAATTAATAATTAATTAATAAATGATGATGTCATCAGGACTTTTTCAGAAAATAAAAAATACTTTATTTTCTAAAGGATTTTTAGGTGTCTACAGGGGGCACTACCCCCAAACCCCCATAGAAATAATATGGGGAAAAAATTGTGTCAAATAAACCTCTGAGTCTAATTAGGCTCCACATCACAATAGAAAAGATCTTTGTCACGCCTCTGAAGCCTCCCACCTACACTTTTCTGTGTGAATAAATGAAGTCTCACTTTTCTTCTTTTTGTTTATATCCCTGACAATGTAAAAATTGTGATAATAAACTTAATAGTCGTCAAAATTTTGATGATAACCTTAACTGCCATCTAAATTTCAATGTTATCAGGATCATTTTTTTTAAAGTGAAATTGACACGCCAAATTGGCCTGCCATAAAAAATGACCCCCAAATGTACTAGTGAAATGTGTGTTGAGTTGTGATAACATTGTAAGCTCTTAATAGCCTAATCATATGTATATATCTACATACTAACTCACCAACACCAATGTAACTCTAATTATCATGTGCATAAAAACCAAAAAATAGATGTATCTTCATACATAAGCTTAACTCCATCATTATCTCATCCTTCAAGATATTATAGATGATTCTAGTTTGCTTTCATCATTAAGCTTTTGTACAATTTGACATAAATGAATGAATTGCAGTTGATTGATGTCGATGAAGCTAGGATGCAGGATTAGAAGAAGGTAATAATAACATATAAGGTATAATCACAATTATGGTTTTCTTTCGCATTCACATGTACATTAGCTTGAATAAGAGGAAAGATCCTCTTTCACAAAAGCCTAAAAAAAATCAAGAGTTAAGATTAAAGGATTGAGAGATGAATGAGCAAGATAAGAGACTAAGTAGAAATAAATAAAATTAATAGTTTCATTTGAATAAATGTATAATTTTGAGTGGTAGATGAGTGTTTGGTAGAGATAATCACTTTCAACAATATATTGTAAGTCCAATGAACCTAAAATGTGGGAAGATGATAAGGACAAGGTGAATCAAGAGACATGTGACCCTCATCATATGCCTATGATTTTGATTATAATCCATATGAACAAATTGAGGGCTATTATTAAAAAAGAAGAAGATAATAAAATAATAAAAATATAAAAAATATTTATTTACTTAAATGAGGAAAATGGTCACCAATAGTAGTATGTTGTCCAAATCCCCTTGGGGATGAGATCCCCCATTTGTGGCCTCATTGGTTCGTAGCTTTTGGTCAAAGCATTTACCTCTCTTTACAAGAAGATATAGGAAAAATTTATTGTTTATGATAATTAAATAAATAAATATTTAATTATAGGAGTGAAAAGGCTAATAAATAAAAACAAATGATATCTATATATTTAATACTAGGAATAAGTAATGAATTTATTTACATTTAAAAAAAAAACTAAATAAATGTGTTGGGGGTATATTTTATGCATGTGCACAATAGATTTTATGCAATAATATCAAATGTGCATGATACAACAAAACCATGTATGAAGCAACATAAATGCACTACGACAGGACCTATGATGCTCTAAAAAGATTTATAAATAGGCATGTCCAAATCCACTTAAGAAGGTAAATTTGGTGACCCTACAATGCTCTTGAGATAAAACCTTCAAAATTTAAGGACTTTGTTGAATCCATGCTTGACACCGTGTTGAAGCTATGAAGATCTGATACCATGTTGAAGTTATAGAACAAGCTCTTGTACGAAATTAAACAACAAAACAAAAACACCTTCTACAATTAGAGCAACAAGAAAATAATTGTTATGTTTCTCAATAGAATTTTTTAAGAATGAATGCAATGAAATACTTCATAAAAAAATGTCTCTAAAAGTAGAGAAAAAGACTAAAACATCTAAGATTTGGGAACTTTACATAACATGCAAACTAGAGGCCAAATAGAACAAGTGTCACATAGTGGTGTGTACTTGTCATTATTGTTATAATTATTAGAAATACTTATCATGATATCTTAATATATTAATTATAAACTAGTTATAACTAAGGGAAAAATAAAAATTAATACTAGTTTGAAAATAAATAATTAAGTTGGTGTGTAGTTTAAATTTAATATGATCTATGAATTTATTTTATATAATATGTAATTTTTATAGTGGCTTGACATGCATTATAATTATAGTTAATGGAAATTGTTATCATAATATCTTTATATAGTAATTATAAACTATTTATAACTAAGGGATAAATAAAAATCAACATTAGTTTGACAATAAATAATTAAGCTAGTTGTGCAATTAAAATTTAATATTCTCTATGCATCTTTAATCTTTTAATTAATGGAAAAGGTCTATTCACCACCAATATATATATATATATATATATATATATATTCTCTATGCATTTGTTTTATATAATATTGAATTTTCATAATTATTTTCCAAAATGGTAAGAGCAGTTGTTGGATGGTTTGTACATTTAAAAAATAAAATAGCTTAATATAATTGAGTTTGCATAATCTTCCAAAAGCAAGTTGTTAAAAAGAGGTCCTATAACACTAAATGAATTGAGATAAATCATTTTAAATAAGATATTTAATTGATAAAAATATTTAAACTTTAGAATTATTGAAATAAGATAAAAATATTTGAATATAATTGACATCTCTCAAAACTAATTTACTAATGGTGCAAAGAGAATGCACTAGTACTAGCCTATGGAAAGTATAATAAATAAAATAAAATTAGGCTCAACGAAGTTAGTCAATAAATGAATGTTGAGACGTGTTCACACATGAATGAGAATATTCTTTAAATATATATACAATTGATTTTATGCAACATTAAACATCAACTTAGATTTTTTTTAAGTATATTCAATTAAATTATTTTCAATCAAATTCTCATTTTGTCAACAAGAATGACATATAATGATAATGACATAGATTGTAATTTTTAAAATATATTAAAATAAAGATCCATTTTAAAATAAAATAATAAAACAATTCTAATTAATATTTTATTTATTTATATTACCTAATTTTTCTTATATTCTATTCTATAATACTTTTCTAATTTAAAATATTATAAATTATAAATTGATCATCACAAAAGAAAATTAGACATTCCATACCAAACAATTAACAAAAAGCATTTCTATTAACCTAACTAAAATATAGAAAAAAAAAGGACATGACTTTCAAAGTGAGTGTCATATCACACCACTTAGAATCTTATCACAAGGAAATTATTATCACACCACTTAGAATCTTGCATCGTTGTTAATAAGTAATAGGTCACAAGTAATAATGGTGCAAGATTGAGGTGTGATGAAATTCTAGGGGATCACAAGTAATAATGATGCAAGATTCTAGATTCTAGAAGATCACAAGTAATAATGATGCAAGATTAAAGTTGGGTGATCACAAGTAATAATCTTGCACCATTATTACTTGTGATTAATAATCTTGCACCATTATTACTTATGACCTAGGTCACCTCTTGACGCACAATTAAAGTTGTTTTGTATTGATGGCATTGGTATTGTCATTGGTGTCAATCAGTAATTAGTGCAGTAAGTAGTACACATTCTACAATTATCAATCAACACCGATGATTGTAGGTAGTGGTTTGAAGTTACTCTTTGTTATTGTGCCAGCAATCATAATGTTTCCTTAAAAGTCAAAACTTTGCCAGTAAACACAATATCACATTTGTTTATATCAATATGTTTTTTTTTGAAGTTGTTTCTTATTCATTGCCTACTTTTACATCAACAACATGATGTATCTATATCAGAACTTGAAATATATTAAGGGACTGTGTCAACATGATATTCATCAATAATAACAAGTATACATTCAAGTTTGATTTGCGCAAATTTAAATAGGTATCGATATCTAGACCTACTAAATAAAATGATCAAGTGTACTATGTGGTATAAGTAGTAACAATCATTATTATTTTGGTTATTTTCATATTAAACCTTCATAGATAAGTGCTTCTGATTATGTTTTAAAGTGCAACTTACTTCTTGTAGCCCGGGCGACAAAAGGTTTATGTATGGCAACATGAAACTTGAAATTAGTATCAACTTGACAAAGACGAAGTATAAGTCTGTGAACACAAAATTATTTGTATTAGTTAGTGGATATTGGTAATTCAACAAGGAATGAATTCTTTATCTTGGTCAACAAAGGAGATTAAGAAAGTAAAGAAGGAATCAAGTAGGATTGTTTAAACTTGTGAAACAAAACCTATTATTTCTTACTTTGTTTATGTAACTAATAGAGATTATTGATAATCAATAATCTCAAAACAAATATTCTTAAACATATATTGAGCCATAGACAACAAAAAATAAAATAAGAAAGAGATCATTAATTTGAGTTTGGTGCTCACGATTTTGTATCATACCCAAATTGATTGGTAAAGATTGAACTTTTTATATCTTATAAATAGGCATGTTCAAATGATAAGGAAATTTATGATAATAGACATATTTTGTTTGTAGTGAAAAAGATAAAATACAAATGAGGAAATTTGTTGACTTGAAGAAAATGTTGATTACAGTGATAGTTGTTACCTTCCAAAATCTTTGCCCTAAATGGAACTCAAAGAGTTCAACAATTTCTGCATAACATGCAAATCATGTCAACATGGGACATGATATTGAAGTGAGACCTCAAATTTCTAGGTTAGTTCCTATAAAATTCTTCACTAAAATTCAAAAAATTTAGAGGAAAAGGAGTAGAAAGATGACATGAAAATAGGTCTAAACCTATGGTGGTGAACCTAAACTCATTGTTGTTAAAATGCAATAAACTACATGAACAATCCTTACATGCATATGGGTATGACACAAATCACAACTTCATGCATGTGCATAAATATTTCATATAAAGGACTGAGAATCATAAAATAGAGAGAAAAAATTAATCTTCACTACAACAAGTTATAATGAACTCTCCTGTCACTATCTGCAACCTACAACAAGATAATTAAAACCACAAAATAGGCACTTCTATGAGATGAAAATGAATGGAAAATAATCTTTCACTAACAATTTCTATCAATTACTCAAGACACTGATTTTACAATGCATGAGAAGGTGTGAAATGCAAAATAATGACTCCTAATATATATATTTGCATATGCAACAAGTGAGATACAATACTAAAAAATAGTGAAGAACTATTTTGAACAAAAATCACTAAGCATCTTCTATGCCAAAAGCATGAACCGCTTATAAAGTGAATGAAAACCCACTAAGTACAACTTTTCAACAAACTAAGGTCAAATACAAGAAAATATCCCCCAAAATAGGGCACTCCACTATCTAAAAATGAAGCCATGTGCATGGAAAAGTCTCTTTGAGTCATACACAATCATACGACTCACCAAAACTGCCCTTAAAAATGTTCCAACTACTCATAAATGACTTCCAAACTATAGGGGAAAGTCAAATTTGACCCTAACAATTGTCCAACATCCCTATGTTGGATAAGTGAGAGGGGGGTGAATCATTTATCTGAGGTCCTTAAAATAATTTTGTACCTCTTTGAACTTATAAAACTTATCAGTAATTATCTTGGTAAAAGCATATAACTGACTAACAATAATTTACAACTCTAAGCACATGAACACATGAAATAAAATGCAATACATACAATCACATTAACACTAGTATGTAATGTGGAAACCCAAATTGGGTAAAAACCACAATGGAAATTGTTAGCCATAAAGAAATTCACTCTTTTGAAGTAAGCTTGGTTAAGAGCCAAACTTGTTAAAGGTTACATACACATTTGTTAAATGTGACATTGTTAGGGAATTTTCACCAAAGATCAAATAGATATGTCACCTATTCATGAGTGGCCTAATTAGAGGTCCTTTTACATTTGTTAGAATGCCACCTTACAAAGAAAAATAGGACTGTTAAATCTACTCGATTAAGATATTTTCTACTACAATGGTTAGAAAGTAACAATGAAACTATTTGTTTGAAATAACACTACCCCTTCTTTTTTCAAATCTCCTTTATGCTCTATTCTCTTCTTCAAACCCTTCCTCTCTAGATGATCAATACACACTCTTTAATCTCATCAATCAATCTTTGGATGATAATCAATCTCCTCCTTTTGATTTGTACTTTATCCCAACTCTAGTCTATTGTATAACTCTTCTATCTTTGTTTGGCTATCAACAACTTGACCAACACCTTTAACCTTCTAGCTCAATCCTTATATAGACAATTTTTGTCACTTAATCACATTTTTTTGGGTTTTCTTGATTTCCTTTCATCCGTTTAATCACATCTCATGTTCCATTTATTGAATATGTCACTAGGTAAAACATTTTATGCATTGTATCAACTATAATTCACCTAGGAACTTGAACTTTTCATTGGATCACAAACCTTTTATTAAATCTCCTCCATATAATCTTACCTAACACATTTCATCTGTAGATTTCACTAACAAACTTATTGATTTCCTTAGAGTCTTCTAGAATAATCCAGATTCTCATTCAATGTCACCCAACAATTATTTTTTCTGACCTGTGTTCTTCTTTGTAGACCTTTATTCCTCTATTACTGAATAACCTCATCATCTCGGTTAACACAACTCACTCGATTAACAATGTTTTCTTAGTAACACTTTCTTACACATTGAACACACATACTCAATTCCCTAACACCTATTCGGTAACATTTCATCAAACAATACCCTTTTCTTACCAACCAACCTTTCCAACTCGGTAGTACACACTAATTCCTTGTCTTTTCACTTCACAACTTCTTTCTTTTATTACTGACCAATGCAACAACCTTGTGCATCATCTTAACACTTCATCAAGTCATATAAAAATAATTAAACCAATATTACCTTGTCAAATATTGGTTCATCAATTGCCCATTTAGGCTCAACACTTAACATTTCTTCTTTATTTATTCTTCTATCTTTACTTGATCATTCATTTTCTCAACATCACATCCCTTGGATGATTTGGAAACTTACATAAATCAATATTATCAATCAATTTGAGATTAATGAAAATATAACAACTGAACCAATTCTCCTACATACCTTTTATAGCTCGGTACCTAACCTTTAACATTACCAACATCAATATTAGTTGTTCTAATAATCTCCCCCTTTGGTATTAATGGAAAGACATCTAAAATATGTCATCCAATATGAAACTTCATCAACTTTCATATTTCTTAGCAATACATCTCTTCATCAAATTTTGTCCCCCTTATTATAATCTCTCCATTTCTTATCATCTTCCCTTTTACTCTATTCTTCATCTTTATGCTTCATTTATTAACTCCCCTTTTGATATACTCTTCTTATCTTCATATTCACCTTTATCTTCTCAATGCATTCTCATATATCTCTTGTCATCTTCCCCTCTCTATACTCATCTCCCTTTTAGTAATTCTCCCATCTTTTGACAACTTCTTATTTCATTCTCTCCCCCTTTTTTCATTCTTCTCTATTTCAATGATATTTTATGCTCCTCTTCCCCTTTGAAAACAATGCCAAATGTATCTACAAACCTTTATTTTCCATGTAGTTGTACCTTGTACCTTGGTTGTATTGAATTCTTATGTTCATACCTTTCACCTTCTTCACAACTTTAGGAAACTCCTGAAGAGTGAATATGTGCATCAACTCACTTGTAGATATTCTAATAAAACATGAATTGATGCAACATGCATCTTCCTCTAATGAACATTAAATAGGGAAATGAACCATAGTCTACCTCTTACGCACTCAAAAGTATCCTTAGGTAATGACTTCGTAAAAATATCAAAAATCTCCTCCTTGGATTTCACATATTCCAACTAAACTTGTTTTTCTTGATCTTGTTCTTTCAAATAATCATACTTAATTGATATATGTTTCATTTTTGCATGCATCATTGGATTCTTTGAAATTTTTATAGTACTTGTGTTGCCACAATATACTGTTATTGGATCAATTACTTCCTCTTGTATTCCTTCAAGTAATTTTTTGATCCATACAATGTTAGAACAATTGATTGCTACAACATATTCAGCTTCAACAGTTGATTGTGAAATAGAACTCTATTTCTTACTTATCCATGTCACTAAGCTTTCTCCGAGAAGAAAGAAACTCCACTCTTGCTTTTCTTGTCATCCATATTTCCTACCCAATCAAGATCAATATAAACTTTTAGTTAAAAATATTTATCTTTCTTATACCATAAACCATAATCCTTGGTTCCTTTCAAATATTGAAAGATTCTCTTTACAATAGTCATATGTGTATCTTTAGGATTAAAAGAAAATCTTGCCACAATACCAATGGCATGAGCAATATCAGGTCTACTATGTACCAAATATTGTAGCATGCCAATCATTGATCTGGGCAATGTCTCATTTACCTTGGTAGAATTATCTTCTTTTGTTAATTTGCAACCATCTATCATTAGCATTCCCACTTGTCTTGAGTCTTCCATCCCAAGAGTATTCACAATCTCCTTGTTGTACTTTGATTGTGTAATATATATCATACTTTGTCTATAGAGCTTGCAATCCAATGAAAATTTTGATCTCTCCAATCACTGACATTTCAAATTTATTTCTCATTTCATCAACAAATAATCTACACTTCAGCTCATTTCTTCCAAATATGATATCATCAACAAATATTTAAGTAATCAATACCTTATCCTTAGATTCACTCTTCTAATATAGATTACATGGTCACTTGTCTTAATGAAACCAATTATTATCAGATAAGAGTACTCTTTCATACCATGATCAAGTGCGTGCTTCAAACCATACAATGTCTTGTTCAATTTGCATATTGTTGCCCCACTTTTCATTCTCTAACCGATTAGTGTAAGTGAATACTTGTGTTTAAATGAAAAGAGAAAATTCTTGGTTTTGTTTGAGTCTAGGTCTAAATCCTTTTAAGTTAGGCGAGTCTCTATCAAACTTTCCCTTTTCTCCCTCTCCTCATTCCTAGTCGGGTGGTTCTTCATTTTTTTGAGTGATCTTACAAGTAGGTTTGTGCCTAGTCTGATGGAGATTTATGTTCCTCATTCAATGATCAACTACAAATCATATTTGTTTATGGCCTATCACTATTTGAAAAATTGACACTTGTAGAAATTTGAAAATCATCTTCTCCTTGGTGGGTTTTCTACCCATGAGGATGATTTCCTGTGAAAGACACTAAATGATGCACACAGATAACAAATATGAAAATAACAAGGCTTCCTGCAATGAATCAATGTTTCATCTGTGATTATGACTTTGGAAAATGGTTTAGATTCATTGTGGCCCTCATAATCGTCCTCAGCGGAAAACTCAAAACTGACTTCTCCTCGGGGGGTTTTCAACCCATGAAGTTGGTTTTCTAAAAAGGCAGTTTGGAATGAAAAGGAACATTAAGTGGTCCTCGAAAAGGTCTTCACATATCATTTAGTCATTTTTGACTTCTAGAGGGGTGATTGTCCAAAAGTTTGATTAAGAAAGGAAACATTAATGGAGAAATGGAAATTGTCTTCTCCTCGGCAGGTATTCAACCCACGAGGAAAATTTCCTGAATTCCAAAGAAAATCAAGTTAATGATCAGATTGGATTCGTGAGTCATGTTTATAATGTCTTAGGATGATAATAAAGAGAACCTAAACATTATGGAAAAAAGATAATGATCAGGATCTAACTTGGTTGATATACTCCCACGGAGTACCCTAATAGTAACTTCCCAAAACTTAAAGGAAAATGGGAAAGTAAACTATGGAGATATAGAAAGTTATCATTAAGCCTAATGGAATAGTGAAAAAAACCTCTAAATGGCCATTAAAACCTCACATTTATAATTCAATGGGTATCCCCTTAAATTCATTCATGTGGCATAAATTCTAAAGATCAACGGAAACATAAACAATTGAACAAACCACCACTCTTTCTTTGAACTACTATTTTGTTAAGGTGTATAACTTTTTGAAAAGCCAGTGATTGTTGCATTAGCCACTCCTTTCACCTTCTCAATTTAAATCTAGTTCTCAAAGTCATGAGAACCAGGTTTGCGGGTTTTGATGGATGATTAGGATCAAATCCCAATTGCAAAATTTCACGGACACCTCTCTTTGTTTCTATGATGTGGAGGATTTCAAAAGAGGGTAAAGTCTGAGAGGATTCACCCCGTCACTAAGAAACTCTAAGGATGTAGATTGGTCAAAGCCATTGGTTTCATGGTTGTAGTTCAGGTCCAAGAGCTAATCTACGAATGCATACACCATTATAACCTGGAGACAAGGCAAATTGTGCTACCAGATGATATAGTGTTGATTTCGACTGACAGGAAAATTGTGGTCAATTGCCTTTATGTGCCAAAATAGGAATAATTCTCAAATTTGACCTTTGGAGGAACTGTCTCTGAGTTCTCCACAAAGAAGATGATCTGGAGGAAAGAAATCATCCAGACATGGTTCCAGAAACTAGGAAGTGCTAAGAGTAAAGTCCCTAAAACGTTGTTTGGGACCAACCTCAAACCAGATATTATTGATATACTAGTTCTCCTACATAGGTTGAAAGGTGAGGTAGAAGCTTTGAATTTCTTTAAGCAGTATTTCTTTTTAGTACAAGTCATTTTCTCTGACACTCAATACATTGATTGGGCTTATGAGGTAAGAAAATTTTTGTCCAATGCTCTCAGTGCAGCCAAATTTTACAATACATTCTATATATCTTCTTTCCTCATCTGCATGTTGGCCTCATTGCAATTATGGCCAAACCTCCCAAGAGTAGAGAATTTTCCTGATGATGTGAAATCTTATGAGTTTTATCCATGCTTACAATTACATAATAGTTATGTAGAATATGTAAAAGTAAATGATGCATTCACTATGAGGATTTGCAGGGAGCTACAAGGATGTCTAGAAAGGATATTCAGTCCTAAAGCCATGGCCGCCATCAGCCAGTTTGAGAGTTAATCATTTAATTCTCATATTTTTCTTATTTGCATCTTGCAGCTTTTGATGGATTCCCCTTGAAGATACCAAGATATCTTAGTGACATGCTTGTGTTGATCGAGATTGCACAGAAAGCCATTCAAGTGAACATTTTGAGTGGGAGCTTGAAGAAGAAGGGATATGAATTTCCCATGAAATTTGGGGCTTTCAGCTACAATACCCGTTCTAATGCCAAGAACATGTTGAAAGTATTTGAGATCAAGTACCAGCTGGACATGTACGAAGTCTTGAGACCCATGTTCAACCTGAATGGGTATGTCAGAGATGTTCTACAAATAGGAAGCACAATTAAGCATATCACCACCATTAAGGATTACTTGGCCAACTATAAGGATGAGTTCAAGAGCCATGACCAAGCCTTCGCTAGATTAACAATTGATCAGGTGAAGATGTACAAAGTCAACATTGACATAGAAGGGGTGGAGGATGATGGTCAGATAATGTATAGCAAGACTTACCTAACCAAGCTTAGAGGAACTCCAATAAGATCAAAGCCTTATGAAGACACTGGGGAAGAGCTAGATATAATGATGGCTCAAATCTACAAGAGGCCATAAAATGGGTTGAATAGACCACAGCTCAAAGAATTTGGAGCAAAGGCACATCTGCTCAAGCTTCCCCAAAAGTTGTAGCCACTTCTTCTTCCCAAGGTGGTACATCTAGTGCAACCTTGTCTATTACTTAAGGGCCAACACAACCATGAGGTGGAGGTGATCAACCTCCTGACAAGAGCATTCCTCTTGTCAAAACTTGCCAGGATGGTTCTCTATCGATGATCAAAACTACAACAAAAGGTGAGAAGAAGAAGGTGAAGGAATTGAAAGATGGTGCAGTCACAGTGGTTCTCTCACCCCAGAGCAGTCTAATCCCATCTGTGATTATTTCACTACTCCTACCAAGTAGTCCTTAAGTCCAAGTGGTGGATCTTGGAGATGGTGGAAGCAGTGAAAGTGAATCTACTAGGTCTGATGAAGCAGAAAAAAGACCACAGAAGTGGAGAAAGGTCATGAATCTTCAAAGCTCATTTCACAAGTTTTGAAGAATCCTTTCACTTTAGTTACGAAGACATTGATCCTGATCAAAAGAAAGGTGTTTAGTGTAGACACACTTGGGATTGCATCCAAGTTGATTGGCATAGAATCATGGCTATAGGACACCCTACATAGAAAAAGGAAGAGAAAAGAAGAGGGAGTTCCCAATAAAGAAACTTTATCTCTGGCTATCTGCTTTAAATTAGCATTGAGTAAAGTCAAGAAGCAGAAGACCCTATCAATTCTTGGAAAAGATCCTGACATAGGACATTTGACTATGGAGATTACAAAGCCCACTAAAGAAGGGAGAATTGAAGACATGTCAGTAGATGATTTCACCTTGCATTCTATGGATCTCGAAGAAGTAAGACATGATACCAAGGTGGGCCTGTGGAAGTTGAAAAATAATGCGATAAAGGGATAACTTGAAAGCCTTAAGTTAGAAAAAGTCAAAATGAAGGAAAAAATTGATGAGCTTAATGGCTTTATCAGGCAATTAGTCACCCCACTAGCAAGCATCTTGAGAATGTCAATCACTTGTGATCCTACTACAACTAACATTCAAGCTTTCATCTCCCAGTTGGAAGAAGACAAAGCACTTCAGGCATATTGGTAGAGAATGGAGTGGGAAACTCAAGTCAGAAGGACTTGCAATTATAGAACAAATAGGCAATACAATACTTAGGCTTAAAATAGAGAAGGATAATATCTCATCCAATCAAGCTACCTTGGCAACAGAGAACTTCAAGATTGAAGATTGCATTTCTTTACCAAAGATGATTATCCATATGAAGGCTAAGGAAGCCATGGAAGTAAAGATCCTAACTAGGGGAGATGAGCCTCTATTTGAATGGCTACAGAGCATGCAATTCAAATATGAAATGATCTTGGTGACAGAGGAAGGACTAAAGGAAACATAAGCTAAAGTGAAAAAGGATCAAGATAGAGACTATGAACTATTAAGAGGTTTCCATATAGATTCCCAAGCTAGTGTACAAGAAAAGGGGGTCATCAGAGTGGTCGTCATGCAAAAGAACTTCTCCAGTTATCTAGATGGCTTGATGGAGATATCTTCTAATCACTAGAATAGAGTGTCCGAGCTCCAAAAACTTGGTAGATGTGTACACCTAGCTATGGAGGAAATAAAAGAGTAGTTGAATGTCATCAACGATTTAGCCAGAGAGCATTCCAAGTGGCTCTTGAGATACACCAACGTGCATGTTCATAGGCACGAGGAGTTGATTCCAATCATTATCGCCACCAAGGCCTATAACGTAAAGTCAGAAAAAGGAAAGAAGGCAAAGTGATTCATATCCTTCCCTTTTGCATTTTCACGTAATGATTTTAACTAGCAAATTGGCTCCTTGACATTTGTAAATTTTGAGGAGATGAACCTATTTGAGTCCCATTTTGTAACGGTCATCTCAAAATCCTATATGTACTAAATTGAAAGATTAATAAAAGGTCGGCTAATTTTTGGTGTGAAATACTTGATGTTGTAGAGATATTTTGAGGGTATTTTGTGTCAATCATTTTCTTTTCCATTCATTTCTATATTAGTTTTATGTTTTCTCTTTTCATCTAAAGAGAATCAAGGAATGAATAGAGTTTTGTTCCCCTGTTTCAAAACTGTGAATTGAAGGTAATAGTATTGTTATTGGAAGTTTAAGAGAAATCCCTTTCCATGCTTTCTTTCAAGTTAAGTCTTTTCCATTCTTAGAACTAAGATCTTTCTGATATCAGTTTAGTTGTAGATAGTATACATTGCTAAATTGTTTAAACTTTTTAGGTTTATAAGATGTGTCAATCCATAAGCTCGACTAATCCTAAAATTCAAACTCTTGCCTAACTTAGTTCCCGTTTAGGCCTAACTTGGTTCACCTTTCCTATTCTTAGGTCAAGAACATACCCCATTTTAGAGTTAGAGATAAAACATAATTCATTGCAAATTGCAAACACAAAAGGGAGTTGCACCTAAGAATTTAGAGGAAGGTTAGTCACTTAGTAACAACTTTCCAACTATTCGAATCAGTTGTTGTTCACAAACATTGGGCATCCAAAAGAGTGAAAGGAAAGAACAATTTGTTTTACCAACACATAAAATATATTTCTGATCTTTTTCCACAAATCCTTTTAGTTGTTCAATGTACACTTCTTCCAATATTCCATTTAGAAATGTAGATTTCACATCCATTTGATCATTCTTGAAAATTTTACTAGAAGCATATGCAAGTAGAATTCTCACACCTAGTCTAGCAATAAGAGTAAATGTTTCACCACAATCAATACCTTCTTCTTGACCATAACCTTTGCACTCCAATCTTTCTTTGTTTCTTGTTACATATCTATTCTCATTTAGCTTGTTCCTAAAAATCTACTTAGTGTCAATAAATATTTTTCCTTAGGTCTTTGTACTAATGTCCATGTGTTGTTATTTTCAATGTGGTCTATCTCTTCTTTCATTGTAGAAACCAATCTTCATTCTCCAATGCACCCTTGACTAATCTAGGATCAAATTCAAAAACCAAACACGTATTCTCTATTGGCTTACTTATTGTCATGACTCTTTCATCTTTGTTTCCAATTATTTGGTTTGGTGAATGATCCCTTCTTACATAATTTCCTAAGATGGGCTTGATTCTTTGTTGTTCAGCAATTTCTTGACTTAGTAGGGGTTCAACAAGTTCCTTGATGTTTTCTTGATGTTTCTTGGGTATAGTGTCTAGAGCTCCATCCTAAACATATGAAAATCTTTGATAGTCTTCATATTCCTTTTTGCTTTATGTTTCATTCTTGTCTACAAACGCACCAATCCTCACATTTGCACTTTCCATAATCTAGTTTGTAACCTTATTCAAACATTTCTAAGCTTTTCTCTTTGTGGAGTATCCTAGAAATATACCCCCATCCCCTTTAGAATAAAACTTTCCCTTTATAACATATTTTAGTATGTAACACCTACTTCCAAAGATTTTAAAGTAGCTAACATTAGGTGTATGCCCATACCAAAGTTCATAAGGAATTTTTTTTGTACCTTTCTTCAATTATACTTAGTTGAGGGTGTAGATGGTAATACTAATGGCCTCTCTTTATAATGTTTGTGAAACCTTTTTCTCAATTATAAATGTTCTTGCATAGTCAACTATTGATCTATTCCTTCTTTCAGCTATGTCATTCTATTTTGGAGTTGTCAATGTAGATAGTTCCTTTTGGTTCCATTTTCATTGTAGAAGACAATATATTCATCAGGATAAATTCCCCTACTTTATTATATCTAAAGAACTTCATTTTCTTACCAATTTCCTTCTCAAATATTTCTTTATACCACTTAAACATTTGAAATGCATTAGATTTATCTTTTAGAAACATCATAGGCATCATGCTTGAGTAATCATTAATAAGAAAAATGAGATACTAATCACCATAATAACTTTGCACTCTCATATGACCATAGAGATCGGCATGAACCAACTCTAATATATCATTAGTTGAGTAAAACTTAATTGAAAAACTTGACTTAGTCATTTTGCCAATTTGGCATTCCTCACATAACTTTATCAAGCTTAGTTAACCTTAGTAAATCTCTTACTCTTTTCTTCTTATTGACCTTGATTAGGTTATGAAATTTCACATGACAAAACCTTTTATGTCATAACCAAACATCCTCAATTCTTGCAATTAGACATCTAATTGTAGAATTTAGATAGAGTAAATTACCTTCGGATTGGTCACCAATTTGAATCAAGACTCTAGCAACATCATATATCTTCACCTTTCGACTTTGAAATTTTAGTTGGTGACCCAAGTTGTTCAATTGCATCACACTCAACAAATTGAATTTTACTCCATGAACCCAATATACATTATCACACCTAATTTTCTCATTCAACATAATGGAACTTTTTCCTCTCATAGGGTATAGAGCATCACTACCAAGTCTAACATATCTTGCTTCATATTCTTCCAAGTTTTCAAGATTTTCAATATCATCAGTCATATGATGTGAACATCCACTATCAATAATCCATGTATCATATTTATCGACTTGAGAAATGAGATATTTATCATCTTCATACATTTCTTCTTTTGAATAATATTTCATAGAAACACAAACAACTTCCTCGCCAACTTCTAAATCATCATATTCTTTATCAATTTGGTCTTCATTGGCTAGGTTACATAGTTTCTTTCCTCTATCCTTGTTATCTCTCAATCTTTGGTATTTTTTCTCCTTCTTGTCATTCTCATCATTCTTGAAACTGTTGTGACACTTACATGAAATATGACCAATCTTATTGAAATTAAAACATTTTAGTGGTAATTTACCTTTCTACTTTCACTTTCCTCTTGGTAATCCCTTTTCCAAAACTGCTTCCAATTCCTCTAGTTCTTTCTCCTTAGATAGTAAATTGTCATAATGGATTCCACATGTGAGTAGTTGTCTCTTTCTCTTTCTTTCCTTGAACTACCATGGTTAGTGAAGATTTAAAAATAGTCTCTATCTTATGCAAAATATTATCAAAGTTATTAAGCTCAAATGTAGTCAGCCTATCGACTAAAGCATCAAGAGTAAAAATATTACTAGCTATGGATCTTAATTTCTAAATAGAAGATAGTCTAATATCATATACATGTAAGAGAGTTCTAAAAATTCTAAGAATTTTTCTTACCACATCTTCTTCACTAATGATTCCTCCAACTCCTTTGATAGCACTCTCAACCTCCTTTATGTTGTTACTGTGTTGCACAATATTCTCATCTTCTCGCATTCTCATGTCATTAAATATTTCTCTAAGACTCTCAGCCTTTTACCTTAGCATATTCTATCCCACGTCTCTTTTTAGTATCACAATTCTTGATATCATCACATTCAACATCATTAAAGAAGAATCTATCTCAATCATTAAGGTAGTGTGTTCTTACTTTTCCCTCTTTGTCCAACTATCATACATCCAAGTGGTGGAAAAGTATAATGATTGTCCAGGTAGTATAATACAAAATATCCAATTCAAAATAGATACAACCTTGTCATGCCCAAAATTTGAGGGCAAAACACACAACCTTTTTTCTTTTCTTTTTACTCTAATAACATTTAATAATAAATCTGCAACTTATTTTCTCATACTTTTTACAACAATAATATAGAAAGTGAATCTAGCACTTAATCATTTACAACCATAATATATAAATAGGGTACATTATTATTATCTTTTGATTTAACATAACAAAATCTGCAGAAAACATTTCTTTCTAACATATTGAAGAGGTACATCACAACACCTTAAAATACCCAAAAAAAAACCATTTCAAATACATTGCAATGCACACTTTTCCACTAGACATTAAATGAACAAAAATGCATATTATAATCCCTTTTATTTCTACCACAATGAAGAAATACACATCACATACAATGAAATTTTTATTTGTAATGCTCAATGAGCCATAAACATGACTTAACAAAACAATGAAGAAAAACAACTTTCCCTCCTTTTTCAACTTGCATTTCCAAGCCACGAGTCTACAAGAAACAATGACAACCATGGATAACTCACCTCCCAGCATAGGTCTTTATGAGACCACCCCCAATCTTGGAGAACCAAGGCTAAGCGGGCTACAAACAATACCGAATCTCAAATACAAAACAACATATAACTCCCATTTATTTGAGCTTCACAATTGGGTCACCTAAGAACCCATAGAAAAGGGTGAAGATGGGCCTATCCAAGGAGGAGACTTGGCATACAATAACAATGAACATCCAATAATTTCCATGAATTTTTAAGGCTACTATAGCACATTTTACTTCATAAATTCTCCTCTAATCACCTCCAAAATACAAGAATAGCTAGTATGGCCACATGGATCCGATACTCCATGAATTTTCTCTCTTCTCTACAAGAAGAGGCTCTCCACTACAATGGGAAACCCAACTAATCCCTTCACTCATAAGGCCACTACTTCGCTCCCAAGGGTGAGTGATGCCTTGCACACCCATAAACAACATACTATCAAAGACAACAAGAAGACACATAATGCAAGAAAACTCCTATACTCATAACATACAAAACATCTACAACAAAACTACATAAGGGCCTCCAATTCCTACCCAACCACTAGCCATAAATGTGAGCTGACTAGAAGTCCTTTCCCTTCTCTCTTATTCCCTCTCATCAATGAGAGTTAAACTAGCAGTGCGGGACAAGTTAAGTGCATGTGGCCTTCTCCATTTTCACCACTTTTGAGAAGTGTCCCTTTGGAGTGCCATAAATGTGTTCTAGAGATCCTTATGGCCAAAATATAACCCCTTACTCAAATTACCCCCCACATGGTTAGTAAATTTTAACTAAAATGGCACCCTAGGATCACTTTTGAGCCCACTAAAGTCCACTTAAAGTTTATCTATGGTTTTCATGTTGATGGGACCACATTTAAGTATTTCTAAACAAGTGGGTTCACTTAAGTAGCCTGTTAGGTAACTCTTGCCAACCCTATTGGACATGTAATTTCTAAATACACAATACAAGTGTCAAGTGCCACTACAAGACACAGTTCACAATTACAAGTGACAAGTCAAATTTACATGACACAAATTAATTTAATACATTCACTCAAAATACAATGACAAAATAAAATACATCACAACGAGGTTTGAATCTCTTGACTAGATCAAACCTTGGTTTCATTGTTTTGCATATGTTTAACCTTGGATCTTCGATTAAATTCCATTGTCAATTTTCCTGCACACCAAATTCAAGTATCAATATTCTAAGGAGATCATATATGTAAAGTAATGGTATATAATTTAAATTTGATATTAGCATTCATAACTAATAATCAAATATTATTTCATTTCCAAAGCAATGTCCAAAACCTAATTTTGATATAAAGTGTTTGCAAGGTTTGAACATCATACAAAATTTATCCATATCAATTTTTGACTTAAAAGCATAATTCATATGAAATTTAGAATCTAATTAAAATTCAATTATGATCATCAACATAATCATCCTAATATATTAAATTTACATCTAATCTATCTAAAATAGGTCAAAATATTGCATCATAAACTATCAAGATATAAATGTACCATCTGTGTTGTGATGGGTCTGGGTGGAGCCTCACAAAATTAGTTCTCATATAAGGTACTTGTAAAATTTAAAACATCATGTGTTATTCCATAAACATAATTTTAATTCAAAACCTAATTCATATGCTAGTCCCAATTCAAGCATAATTCAACTTTAAAGTGTATCCAAGAATCCAATCATCATATATTATCTAACTAACATCAATCTCCCCTTTAAACTCATAAATCACCTATACCAATGTACACAAATATTAATATGTGCAATTAACATTAGAAATCTACAACTCTTGTAATCCTAATCACTTTTCAATATAAATGCAATGCAATGCCATTTTTAGAATCACTCTATCCAAAACACATTCTCTCCATCATAATAAGTATTCAATACATTATCTATAATAATAAATAATAAAATTATTCAATTTTCATCATGACATTAATCAAAATAAGATAAGGTGCATAAACATTAAAGAAAGCACTTAAATCAGCAAATTGGGATTGTATGTATAACTATGTTGATATAAATTCAGTAATCATCCATAACATGAAACACATCACATCTTATGTTATCATTCTCTATTAATACAAATCTATATGCATGAATAATTGATATTGTAATTGAACAACTCACCACATAATATCCTCATAACATTACTTGTACAACGAGTCACTTCTAACCTCAACATTAGTCTACCATGAAATGACTTCTCATCCTAATACATATTCCATCTATAATTTTTCAATGATTCTATCATGCCCAAGGTACCACATGGAGAACCTATCAAGATGAGTATAAGGACAAGTTCATTTAGTCACAAAATGTCTAGTTGTCCTTGCACACATCAATCTGAGAAAAGAATAATGAATTCCACCATAAAATATATTAATCTTCAAAACCCTATTGGCTACTACTTAAAATGTATCAATACTAAATTACCATAAGGAGGAAGATATATGCACGAGTACCATTTCTATCAAATCTAGAAAGGGGCTATAGCATGTACCCATTTAAACAACCTGTCTCACTCTTCTAATCCACTTTAATACCCTATAGGAAGACATATATGAAAGTTTAAGATTTATTTAAGTTCTTGAGAGGAGGAGCCTTACAAACCCCATCCTACTTTTCAATAAAGGGAAGTTCTCTTTGTTCAACTTGGGTACCTCTCTCTTATACATCTTTATATCTTTAGCTCAAGCCATTTTAAACTTTTCCTCTAAGCATCAAAATTTCTAATACCAATTTTTTGAAAACTAAGAGGGGGGTGAATCAATTATCTCATGTCCTTAAAAAAAATTGTACCAATTTGAAATATATAATTCATCAACAATTAACTTGGTAAAGTATTCAACCGAATAACAATAATTTACAAATTTAAGCATATGAACATATGAAATAATGTGCAACACATCCAATCACACAATAACACTAGTATTTAATATGGAAACCCAAGTTGGGTAAAAACTACTATAGGAATTGTCAACCACAAAGAAATTCACTCTTTTGAAGTGAGCTCAGTTAAGAGCCAACCGTGTTAAAGGTTACACAAAAATTGTTAAATGTGACCCTATTAAGGGATTTTCACCAGAAATCAAATAGATATGTTACCCTATTCATGAGTGGCCTGATTAGAGGTCTTTGTACATGTTGGTTCACAAAACCCCGGATTGGAAATCCAAAAGCCTGTCACTTCTCCAAGAGGATTCCACAATCAATTATAGCCAATGAACGAGAATCAACTCAATTCTCCTACACTTTAGGCTCTACTACACCCATGTGGGTAGACCTTAACCTCAATCACTAATTGCTTGATTCAAGGCTTTTGTATAGTGAATTTAATCTTTGCATGAGTTCCTCAGCTAGAAAAATCCTCAAACTTGATCAATATGAATTTGAATGTTGAATGTTTGAATAGAAGGAATGTTTTTTTTAAGGTTTTTAACAATGGATTTGAGGTTTGTAAAAAGGAAGTTATATATTTTCTAACTTCAAATATAAATCTAATACTTCAATAATAAAAAGATCAGTTATTTACCCTATTGAAGCAATGGAATCAACTACAATGAAGATTATAACATACAACTTTATAATGTTCTATGCACATAACCTATAAATAGTTTAATAATCAAAATGTGATAGATCAAATATAAAAACGCAATTCTAAACTAGTCTAGATTGTGCTTTAACTCCTAAGGTTGGGGAGACAGCTTGGACTAAAAGTTGGAAACAATTAAATATTTTACAATATCTATGATGATCGAGTTTAAAATGTCATAGATGACCTCATCCACTTATTTGACATAAATTTTTTACATAAGTGAAAGCAACAATCTGTCTGCAAAGTAAATCATCAAAAGGATCGATAGGAACATTATGTCTTCAAATCCACTAGTGAAATCATCGAAGGAAACTAATTAATACCAGAAGATATTTCACAATTCATCAAATCGTGCACTTACGGAGTGTGCATGCACACAAGACAAATTGCTAAACAAAAACAAGAGGGTGATCCTTTCTACAATTCGTCACAACAAAGGAATTTATTAGCAAATGAAAAACACCTAAACTAAAATATTGCACAACCATTCAACACAACAAAACCATTGACTCCATCGCAATCCATGAACATAAAATTCACAAAGTAAATGCAAATTCTAGCACGACAAGCTACATGTAGAATAAGAGCACCAATAACATACTTTATTGCATCAAAATATCGGCCTTGAATACATATTACTATGATGTATTAATAATAAAACCCATCCCTGCATGCATTTTCGGATGTAGGGATTTTCCCTTGCAAAAAGAATTTTAAAATTATTAATTTTATGAAAACTATGTACAAATAGACTCTTACCTAGGTGCTAACTAGGCCTACACACTTTATTTTATTCATAAAATTAGTGCATAAACCTTTACATGTCTTTAAAACTACTTAAAAATAAGAAGAAGAAGAGAGAGAGAGAAAAGAAGAGTAGGAGTCTCTCGAACTTCTGAAATTGTAAACTTAGCCTCTTGTGGGTGTAAAAACTAGTTAAATGCTTGCCAAAACTTATTTTTCATGCATGAAAATTGCCTAAAACTAAAACTGGCAGTTAACTGTTGGTGTCACCGCAAGTCTCCTAGAATCATCGCACATGCATATTTACAAAGTTGCGCACATGCGGACCCTTGTGTAAAAATTGAACCACTCTCCAAAATCTCAAAATGCGAACCTATGCACCTACACACATTAAATGGTTACAAGGTCAAAACCAATAGGTTCTTCCTATCTCCTCAAAACTTAACTTCCAACATCTTGATCTTGTTGATTTTTGACCAAAGTGATGTCTAGATGGGCTTCCTTGAATTTCTCTATAAGAACAACCACTTCTTAGGGATCGAGGATACTAATATCTTGATACTAGCTCCTCACTACTTAATGAAAATCCCTCACCTCTTGCCTTATAGCTGCAAAATAGTCCAATTTGAGTCTAGCTCCTTGAGCACCTCCTCAATCTTGCAGATTCTTCTAGCATCATCTTCTAAAGCTACTACCTTGAAGGAGGCTTTAAATTGTTGAACTATTGCCTCTGTGGCACTTAGTTGACCCCTTGGGTCATTTATGAAAATCTCCAGGCTTGCCACATTATAATAATTATCCGCTTCCAAAATTTGAGCTTGAACTCCAGCTTGCATCTCTTGGATGTCTTCATACAAAGCTAACATGACTCTGTTTCTAGCTTGTATAACTTCTACCAAATCATCAATTTTGTCCAACTCCTCTCCTAAATAAAAAACAAGTAAGATCCGGTATTTTTGACCCTTTATGGTTTTAAGTGCCTCCAAATCATTCATCCAAGAGGACGCCTCCTCTATGAGCCCAAAATATTGGTTTACTACCCTTTCCAGGTTATCTACATTCATTTTTATGTTGTGCACAATATGCATATTTTCTTCTATAATATTTATGCCTTTTTCTTCAAAATTGTAACACCATTTATTGCATACGTCCAAAATGAATCACTGGGTTTTGTGGTCGGATCTCACTTCTCGAGGGAATTCAATAATGTTATCTCTAGGTTATTATGGTCAATGGGACCTATTATTTCTCTGACAAAACCATTCAAAATTTCATTTTTCTTTCTAAGCATATGTATTTCCTCCTCGTCAACATCTAATTTTTTGAACACTTGTTTTAGGCTTAAATTCATTAAGGCTTTGGTTGTGTCCTTTGTTGGGTTACCCAAAATGACTTCTTGCATTTCAAAGTGTTGCACCATGATAGTCTCCGGATTGACATGTGGAGGAGGAATGGCAATATGGACCACCATATCCTCTTGTATATTCATCCATACATAAGCCATCTAATGGGGATCCTCGATGGGTGACATTGTCGTAGTAATAGCCTATGTAATGACCATCATTCCTTCCACCTATGTGTGTATATATCTTCTTTGACAAGCCTCCATTGCTCTAGATATCCATATCAATGTCATTACTATCGAAGAGACATCCTGACTTGGTGATGCAAAAGTCGTCATTGCCAAGCCTCTCCCCATGTCAGAGCTGATAGCTTCCTCATCTGTGTTTGTCGGCTCTGTAATGGGAGTGGTGGTAACCATCATTTTCATTGGGGGTGAAGAGGAAGCTTGGGTAGGTCCAAAGGATGGCATTGCAACTTGTGCTTTCTCTCGTTCCCTTTCCCCTACTTGAACCTTGTGCTCTTCTCCTTGCTCTGGAATTGGATTTTCTTCTTCTACAAGAGGGGGGGGGGAATGTGTGTTTCTTCTTCTTTCACCAAAGGAGGAGGAGGTATGCCAATAGGTCCTTTAGACGGATACTTTGATCTTTATCTTCCATAGGTTCATGATGGGGGAAATCCTAGATTTGTCTTTCTTTTAGCTTAATCCCAATAGGCATCCAATCAAAATCAGAGAGGTCAAAAACATCTGAGCCACTCCCTACAATAGACTCGGTCCATCCTTTTAGATCTATAACATCCTTTATTTGGATAGGTTGTTCTTGGGTCAGTTGGGGTGCTAAAGTTTTGCTTCTTCTCTTTTCTTCCTCCGTGGCCTAGGTTATTCAAGTTCTCCTCTTCATAGTGTTATGTTCTTCTTCATCCTCCACCCCTTTTGGTATAGTTTCAGGAATAGAGGCAGTCGCCACCTTTTTCTTCAACCTCTTCCTCTTTGTCCCAACTTCCACCTTTTTTGTTCTTCCTTTCTTTAGGACCCAGGGAGTGGCTTGGCCTTGGGGCTCTACAGGAGGTACCTCTTCCACTCGCTTCTGCTTTCCTTTCCCCTTTTCCTCCCTTTCAAAATGTGCAACATCCCTTGTGTGGCCATATACTATCTGTAGGCATAGTAGGGACTCTGTAGGGAAGGATGAAATAGTCACTTTGACCCCCTTTCCCTTTTATGGTTTATTCGGTGCTTGTTGTGTGGGAAAAGTGGGAAGGAGGTCTAAGTGGAAAGGCTTCCTTATCCACTATCTTGTTAGCTCAACAACATGTTGGGCCAAATGCATGATGTCACCATTCTCTTCTCGGTCAACCTTAGTATTTACCACTGGTCTCTCATATATTTTGTTCCTATTATAGATGGGATAAAGGACATCAAGTGTGTCCTTATCCCATACCTTCAAAGGTATTTTCACATTAAGCACCTTTTTCACGAGCACAAGTCCCATTCGACAAAAGTCCTTAATTTTGGCCTCATAATCATCAACACAATTAAGCTAATGATCTTCCACAAATGAGTTGGGTACAAATTACTTTCCTTTTATGTATTGGAACATGCAAATATAATCAACATAAGGCCTCACGAGGGGGTAGTCCTCTAGTGGGTATTGGTCCACTTGACCTCGTACATGCATATGTATTGCTTCTACTTTACTTTGTACGGGTTGACGGTGATAGGCCAAACCCAAGTCTTCCAATGCTTCTTCTTGACCCTATCATAGGCCAAGTCCAATTGTCTAGCAATCTCCACCACCATGAGCCTATCAAATGGATATCGAGGAAGCTTCTTAGGGTGAAGGAGGGAGTCGGCGAAGTAGATATAAGTGAAGGTTTTGAACTGAATGAAATAACCTCAAACTTGGGTTACCTGGGTGGTAGCTTCTACTAATAACCTCTTTGTGTAACGCCTTTCTACAAAATCGATACACAATTTTGTATTCGAGGCTTCCCTCCTGAAGGTCCTTCTTAACTAGTTGTGGATACACAATGTTTGGCCATGCTTTTGCATCTCAAATATTTCCCCTTCTGACTAGTCTTGGATATTGGGGTAATTGGGTTGCCAAGAGGTATATGATTTAGGAGGTCATGTAAAACCATGGATCGGTTTTAACTGACACCATCTGATCAACAATGAATCGCAAATGATTGTTCCCTAGTTGGTCATATTGGCCCTTGTCCTAATCTTTTCAATAAAATGGATCATCCATGTATCTAGGTTGCCACGAGAAGGTCCATAACTCAACTTAGAAGCATGATGCAATATCCATTGTAGGATATCATGTATCTCTCGGTGAGGTCTATCTTCCTAGGCCTCCTATTGTGGGGAGGTTGCGTGATCAAGTAGCTCCTTTGTACTATCTCTTCTGCTTGGGCCTTTTTCTCTCTCTATCATCGATTAACACTCTCATAAGAGATGTTGTAGAAGTGATCAAAAGGTGGTAGGTGGAAGACCTCTATATTTTATGGCTTGAGGTCTAGAACTAGGTCTCCTATGATGTTCCTCACCAGCCTCTCATTTAGGAAATAATGCTAAGAGAGGATCATGATGAGTTAAGAGGATTGTACTGAGGTAGGGTGTGAAGCTGTGCTGACCAATTCGTTCCTAACATCGCAGTAACCATCTTTGATCTTTCATGAGGTTTGTTGCATAGAGCTAGGAAAGAGTTCCAATCTATAGGTCCAAGCTCAATATCACGGATATTTGAATGTCTGACGATGAATCAAGATTTCATTGGTGCTCCTTAGAACTTGAAAGCTGTTAGTTTTGGTGATGTCTTAGATGGTGTAGAGGATGAGGATGCCATGTTTACCTGCACAAAAGATAGAGGCTACTATCAACATAACAAAAAACAAAAATGAAGCTAAAATGCAGAAAAAACCGGGTGCCACAAAGATTTGGGGTCTAAATGCAACCATAAAGGGGAAATTTGCATCAACAAACCTAGTGCACTTGTGCGTATGTGTAACTGTGAAGGGTGTGCAGGGTTCCTTCTCGTACACCCATAGAGGATGTGTAGGTGCACAAATGTGCACCATAGTGGTGCGCGAGAGTTAAGGCAAGAGGCAGGGTGTGCATGTACGGACCCTACAAAGTCGTACACTTGAGAAAGGTGTGCAACTTCGCACCAAAGACAAGTTGTGAAGGCGCAGACTCGTGCACCTAGGACCATGCCTAGGTGGGCAAGGTGTGCATTTGTGCTATGTTATAACTTGAAGCTTACAGGGTTTGAAGATGCATGAAGTCAAAAAATGTGGACATCTAGGGTATGAGGATGCACAAAGATAGAAAATAAGGTGCATATAGAGGGACCAACGAGCCTATTTATAGGTGGATGGGGTTTTTGTGTACCTTGCAGACATTGGGAAGTTGCATAGGTACGCATTGTGCGCAAGTGTGCACTCACCCTTCTACACATCTTAGGTTGATGCACACCTTGGCCTAAGTTGCTCATAACCTCATTTGTTTGCATATAAAATTTGTTTGAGGCTAGTTTCTCCAACTCCCCGACCTAGAACCTAGTGTCCCCACTTGAGGTACCTTGGAAGACATACTTTTTTAAAGAGTGGGTCTTATGACTTGAAGATAGATTGACAAGGGGGGCCCATTTCAAGATGGAAATGGTTGTACATTGTAAAGCCACAACAATATTCCAATAAGTGATGTTAGAGAAAGGTACCTAGTACTTAGTTTAACAACTTTAGGTAGATCTTTGAGAGTGTGATACATATTCATAATGGCTCAAAATAATTGATCAAAAGTAGCCATGTTTGATGGATCTATGAGTTTTGGAAGGTCGTGATGCAAATCTATTTGCGGTTTTTAAGTGTTGATGTATGAGATTTTGTTGTAAATGAGTACATTGTACCCAATACCCTACCTACTGATATAAATGCTAGGAAGGAACATGAAACTCATATGAAGGAACAATTTGCAATTTTTTATAGTTTTTAAGATGTTTTTGTAGAGGTAATGTATTATAAATATTCTAAAGAAGTTTGGGATAATTTAAAGAGTGTTTATTGTGGACATGATAGAGTTAAAGAAGCAAAAATACGAAAGCTAAGGGCAAGACTTGAAGACTTGAGATGGGGAAAATGATAAAATAGAAGAGTATCTACTCAAGGTAGATGCAAGAGTCAATGTTATACCTAGACATGGAGAAGAAGTTGAAGACAAATATGTTGTGAAGAAAGAATTAAGGTCTTTGCCAGAAAAGTTTGGCTCAAAGATATAAGCAATAGAAGAGGCAAAAGACATTAACAAATATACCATGGATGATATTTATGGAGAACTGGTTGCATATGAGATGAGGAAGTTGGGTAGATAATCATCCTCAAGAAAAGAAGTAGCATTCAAAGTTGAAAAGAAGCCTAAAGTGGCATCATTGGACTTTGAAGATCTTGAAGTAGAAGTTTATCTCTCGAGAAGGATAAGAAAGGCTTTAAGTAAATGAAAAACTTCCTTTTAAATGCTTTCATTATGGTAAAATAGGGCACTTCACTTCAAAATGTTATCTTGGATATTGTGATGAAGAAGTTGATAATAAAGAAAGACAAAGTAAAAATAAGTTTAATAATAGAAGGAAGTTTTCTTTCAAAAAGAAAAAGAGTTTTACTGTGGACATATTTTTATAGTGATTCAAGTAGTTCTTGTAAGGAAGGTGAAGTTCTTTTTATGGCTATTGAAACTACTAATGAAATTCAAGACTTTGTTAGTAAAATGGAGTTAGGGGAAACTGAGTATTTTTTATTGAATGCTCTTAAGACAATTAAATAAAGAGGTTTCAAAGAAAATTGTGTACTCAAAAATATTAAGCCTTGAAAGATAGAGGTTTCGATCAATAAAACCAAAACATTGGAACAACTAGTTATTGATTTCAAAGTGCAAATTGAAAAACAAAAGAGAATTGCAATTGCCCTTCTTTTTTGTTTTTCCTCCCCTCTTCCCTGATACCTTATATATATATATATATATATATTCGATCATTTACATGTTGATTAATCAATTATAAAAATAATTTTAATATTAACACCAATCAATAATAATTTGGCTATTTTTCCTATATAATTATTTATTTATTATCAATTAATCAGCTAATCAATTTATTGTCATTTCCTATATTGATATTAAGATGCTATTAAGTAATAATGTGTGTGTATTAATGCATTAATTATGGTTTGTAACATAAAGTGGGTAATAATCTTGGTAAATCTATATTTGTTCAAGTTACTCTGAATTCTAAAAAGGACCTATGGATGTGTTGGTAGTGGGTCAATGTCCCTAGTTGGATTTTCCATATGGTTTAATAGCGTCTTGTGTCTTATGTAAGTCTAGTGGTTATATCGGCCATTAATAGGGCAAATCTTCTAGTGCAACGATAACTTGTTAGAATGGTGAAGGTTGTCATTGCACCAAAAGATTGAATTGTAAATGCTCGATACAACCGATAGTCTTATAGAACCACAGGAGGTAGTTAAGCTATGTCATGAACCTTGTAAGGGACACTGGCCCACTACCAACAATCCACCTTCCAGTGTTACTTTTTGTGCTCTACATGATTCAAACCTATGACTAAGCTCTAATACCACTTGTTAGAATGGTTTGGGTTGTTGTTGCACCAAAAGATTGACATATTAATGACCAATACAATCAACAACTTATAGAACCATAGGTGACAGTTAAGCCTTCTTGTAAACCTTGTGAGTGACGTTGGCCCACTACCAACAAAGTTTATGATTGTTCAATTTTCTCTACATTCTAAAAAGGACCTATGGAACTATTAGTAGTGGGTAACCATCCCCCACTAGAATTGTAACATGGTTTAATAGCCTCTCGTGTCTTCTATAAGTCTTGTGGTTATATTGAGAAGTAACAAATTGATCACTTGGTGCAATGGTAACCCTAGTGGTTAACAAGTGGTATCAAATCTTGGTCACAAGTTTGAATCCTTGCAAGTTATAGTGAGTAACACGAGAGGAGGATTGGTAGTAGTGGTCCAGGATCCCTTGCTAGGCTTCTTACATGGTTTAACAACCTCATGTGTCTTTTATAAGTCTATATGTTGTATCAGGCATTAGTATGTCAATCTTTTAGTGTAATGACACCTCTAGAGGTTAACAAGATCATAGATAGTGGTGGTTCTAACGACATGACAGGAGATAGGAGGAAGTTGACAGAGTTGGTAAATTATGAAGGTGGTTGTGTAAGCTTTGGTGGTGATTCTTCAAGAGAAATAAAGTTTTTAGGCTCTTTGATGCTAAGTGATAACACGCCTATTCATAATATATATTTTGTAGAGGGTTAAAGTAAAATCTCTTGAGTGTAAGCCAATTTTGTGATAATGAATATGAATTTTTATGTGATGGTCATGGTTGTCATATAAAATTGAAATGAGGAAAGTTGGTGGTTCCAGGTAAAAGATCCAATGGAAATGTTTATAATTTGAGAGATGACACAAAAACTGATAATCGTGATAATATTTGTCTTATGGGATAGGTGGATGAAAGTTGGTTATGACACAAGAGACTTGGGAACTTATTATGATAACTTGGTGAAGGTAAGCAAGCATCACAAAGTAAGAGGAAAACCACTTATACATAAACCTGAAAACATTGTCTATAAGGATGTCTACATAGTTAAAAAACTAAAACTATTCTTGCTTCAAAGGGAACATTCATCCACTAGACTCTTACAACTTTTACATACATATTTATGTGGTCCTACAAGGACAATGTCAATAAACGGTGATAAGTACTTTATTTATATGTATATGATTATACCAAGATAACTCAGATGACCTTTTTGATAAGCTTTTAACAAGTTCAAGATTTTCATAAAAATTGTGGAGAAAGAATTAGAAATGAACAAATTCCTAAGATCTAATCAAGGTGGTGAGTGCACTTTAGATGAGTTGGTGGACTATTGTGAACAACATGGTATCAAAAGGTAGTATGTTGCTGGTAGAACTCAACAAAATGGGGTTGTCGAGGTAAAGAAGAAATTATAAAAGAGATGGCAGAGCTATGTTGGATAAGGCAAAATTACCAGGTAGATATTGGAAGGAGGTTTTCCATACAAATGTGTATACATTGAATAGAGCACAACTCTTGGTAAAAACTAAATACACTATATATGAGTTATGGTATGGTCATCCTACATATATTAAACACTTCCAAATATTTTGTAGTAAATGTTTTATTAGAAATTTTGATGATATTTTGGGAAGCTTTGATTCAAAGTGTGATGAAGGAATATTCTTGGCATGCTCTACACAAAGCAAGGCTTATGAGTGTTTTAACAAAAAGTTTTAAAAAAAATAAAAATTGCACATATCAAAGTTGATGATATTATGATGGATAAACAAGAAGTGTAGGTTGATAATACTCTTGCTCTAGAGGCTAAAAAGGTGTTTAATCAACACTTGAAGAAGAGATAGAATAAAGTCATAAAGAAGGAGCAGCAAAACATATTGATCCTATCACTAAAATGATAGGGTCCAAGTCTACAGGAAAGATGCTAAATATCATCCTTAAGATCAAATAATTGGAGATAAAGGAGCACATGTACAATTAGAAGGGGTAAAAAACCAAGCAAGCAAGACAATCTATGTTAATTATCTAAAATAGAACCCAAGACTCGTTGTGAAGCTACTAACAATGATTTTTGGCTTAAGGCCATGGAAGAAGAACTAGAGCAGATTGAAAAAGAAAAAAACTTGGACATTAGTACCTACACTTGAAGATAAAAAAGTAATAGGTGTTATATGGGTCTTTAGAAACAAGTTTGGTGAGAAAGACAAGATAGTAAGGAATAAAGCTAGATTAATTTCTAAAGGCTATTCTCAAATAGGTGTTGATTTTGGTGAAACCTTTACACATACGGCTACGATTGAGGCTATTAGAATTTTCTAACATTTTCAACTCATAATATATTTAAAATGTATCAAGTGTATGTCAAAACAACATTTTTAAATGGTTATCTTCATGAGGAGGTGTACATGGAACAACCTAAAGGCTTTCAAAACAAAGAATATCCTAATCATGTCCATAGGTCAAAGAAGGCTTTGTATAGTTTAAATCAAGTCGCTACAAAATGCTACTCTAGGTTGGTCAAGTATCTTGTAACAAATGATTTTACAAGAGGTTGAGTTGACAACAATTTATATGTGTATATATAGGTTGAAGGTAATGATCTTAGTGAGATACTTGTTTATATTGATGATATTATGTTTGGTTCCAATGATGACAACTTAAGTCCAATTTTCTCTACACTAATACAATCTGAATTTGAAATGTCAATATGAAGAGATCCTACTTTCTTGGATTACTGATTTCATAGTTGGAAATAGAGGTCCTCTAGTCTCAAACAAATTACGCTAAAGATATGCTTAAGAAGTTTCGCATAGAAGATTGTAAATTGATGGGAACACCAATGGTAACCAGCTGCAAACTTAGTAAGTAAGATGATACTCTTGATGCAGACCAAGCAATGTGTAGATTTGTGATTGGAGGCATATTTAATCTTACTGCTCCAATGCCTGATATAATACATTTTGTATGTCTTGCCGCCTGATTTGAATCCTCGTCTAAATAATCTCATGTTAATATTGTAAAACAAATCTATAGATGTATCAAGGGAACTTTGGATTATGGTTTGCATGATACTTTCACTCTTAATTCTTATATCGACTCAGATTGGGGAGGATGCCTTGTTGATAGGAAGATTACTTCCGAAGCAACATTCTTCTTGGGACATAAACTAGTATGTTAGCATAGCAAGTAGAAAGACACTACCACACTCTCAATAGTTGAGGAGGGGTATATTATTGCATGTTCTTGTTATCAACAAGTCCCTTGGATGGTGAATGTCCCCAAACTGGCCTCTATTTTTTGTTATCAAACCAACACCATTAGTATTTCAAAAAATCTAGTCGTGCACTCCCATACTAAGCACATTAACATTCATTATCATTTTATTAGAGAGCATGTGTTAAATGGTAATGTGGTTTTGGAATATGTTCCTTCTGCTGATCAATTAGCTGATATTTTTACTAAAGCTTTTCCCAAGGATGTCTTTGAAGGTTTAAGGTTGTAGTTGGAGTTCACACCCCTCTCTTCCCTCAATTTCTTAGCCACATTGGTAGGTTTCGGGAGGAGTCTCTATGTTATTCCTTTTGTTAATCTAAAACCTTATAATGTCCCTATTGTCATTGATGTCAAAGGAGGAGATGAGCAACATGAAAGATCATAATGTGATTGATCAATCATTGTAGGTTTGGGAGATAAGATAACAATCAAGGATTGATCAACAGTGCAAGAAAAAATTGATTATGTTTGAAAGGAGTATTGTTGCAGGTATTGACAACAATGTCGAAGGAGGAGATTATTGATGTTTTTGTTATTACCAATGAAGTCAATCAACAACTCGTGTAGTCAGTAGTACATATTCTACAATCAACAATTAGTACCAATGATTGTTGTTAATGGTTTAAAGGTACACTTCGTTATTGTGCTAGCAATCATGATTTTTCTTTTAAAGTTAGAACTATGCAAGTAAACATGATATCACATTGTTTATATCGTATGCTCTTTGAAGCTTTTACTTTTTCACTGCCTATGTTTTCAGGCCACCCTTAAACATTACACACCAATGGAAAAATTAAGCTTGCAAAAATAAGTCAACCTTGACTATTTAACACTTCTAGCTTAGGAATGAAGCCTTAATTTGTGATGTTTAAACCTTCTGATGTTTTCATCAGGAACATGGTGTATCTATATCAAAACTTGAAAGATATCAAGTGACTGTAACGACACAATCGTCAACATGTATACATTCAAGTTTAATTTGTGAATTTTTTAAATAGATATCTATATTCAGTCTTATACAAATAAGATGATCAAGTATATTATGTCGCATAAAGAGCAATAGTTATAATTATTGCAGGGACTTCCATGTTAAACATTCAAGGCTATGAGCTTTTAATTATGTTTTAAAGTACAGTTTACGACTTGTAGCCTAGGCAATAGGAGTTTCATGTATGGTAACAAGAACTTGAAATTAGTATCAACTTGACAAATTATGTCCATGTTGGTAAACAATTTGTCCCTCGCCTTGAATTGGCTTTACCTTGACTCCTTATGCCCAAGATTGTGAGAAACAAGCTATCTACAATAGATTGGATTAGTGCACTCCTATGTCACTAATCCCTTAATTGAAGGGTACAACTCCCCTATGTGAATATGATATTCATTGAATGATGCTTTTACTTGGTCAAAGGGTCACTATGGGGTATGCTCTTAACCTAAGAGTAGAAGAGGCTAACTAGATTGCTCATAGACATAAGCAACCTAGGCAAGGTTTAGGGCTAACTACTAACACTACTCCTACTCCTAAATGCAATATGCAACTAAGCTATCAGAATGCAGCCCGAGCAATGGAAAGGAAGCAGATTTGCATGTGAAAAGTAAAGTGAAATCTACCTATACCGCTAACCCTCTTCTGAAGTGAAATCCAAAGAGAAGTTATCAGCTTCATACACAAATGTCCTTTCGCTCCATAAGAAACTAACCTACATGCAGAACTATCTCGACTAGAGGAGACAATGTCGTTAACATCAAAAGAGTTGACCCTAAATGGAATCAAAACCAACAAGATCCTAGTTGCAGACATCATACACATTTTCCATTTCACACACCCTTTGGATTCGCACTCAGTATCTGGAAACACAAGGGGAGAAGTTACATGAAACTTGTCGATCCTTTATTGATTGAAATGAAATTACATATATAGGCCCCCTTCCTTGGGTTCTTGGCCATTTACAGTCATTATTACAAGGAAGACTAATAGTCTTTAGTTACATTCAATTATTGCATTACCACAATACTAGAATATCAACAGTTATTTGTTACATATCCAAGAAGAGATACAACATAAAGGATAAGAATAGAGATGGTCAACCATTACATTATCACTGAGAAACATGCAGAAAACCCTAAGATTCTTCCTTTTGGCATCAATGGATTCTTCTACACGTGTTCATTCTCTATTAACGCTCCAATTCACTTTGCAACCGAAAATATTTGAATTTGTTGATGAAACATTGGCTCTACCTTTGAAAACTTATTTTGCCTTCAACTAACTCTTGACTTTAAATCTGAGTCATTGATCTTGCAACGGATGGTTGCGATTAGATCTTTTACCTTAGCGAAGACCTTCAAGTACTTTTCCAAAACCCTAAGCTAAACCGTATGTCTTGTATCTGATGGTCCAGAATGATTCATCAAGCCCTTTGATCTTTCAATGCTCATCTTGCCACCTTGACCGTGGTTCTCCACCATTACCGAATATTTGAGCTCTTCCTCTGCATCGGATTCGAATGCCCTTACTTCTAACCTTTTTCCATGATCTGCATCATATCCTCTGGCCTTGACCTCGATGTTTTGTGTTGCCTTTTGCTCTGAATATAAGTGTGATTTTCTTTTCAAAAGCATCCTGTCTTCACCGTGAACACTTGAGCAAAGCATTAGGGTTTCAAAACAACTTCCCTCTCACCTAGGAAATGCATAGACTTTCCCTCCCTTTTCTAATCACCTAATATGTATTTTTCAACACTTCCAAGCTTCATAACTAATACACTCCTATGGCCTAAAATTATATAGGTACTCACGTCGAGATGTTCTAGTTTCTACCTAAAAATTATAGGGCCAACTATTTATGATGTTCCCAAGTCCTATTCTTTTGCCACTCCTACTCGTTCAACGGTTTAAGAATGTCTCCCATCCTCGCCCACATAATTCTATAGGTTCTATGGTTGATTGAGCAGAAGAAATAGTTTAATAGCTGCACTACAATCCTAGTGGGTTCGATAGTTGATCGTTTCTAAGATTCCCTATATAATGTGGGGTAACATGCCCCCTATATTATATAGAGAGCCTGTGCGTAAAAATGACAATTATATAAAACAAATGCATTAGATTGCTTTTGACTGCCCACCTAGGTGCACACAGAGGGATTGATGAGAGGAGAAGTTCCTTAAGGGCAATCTGGACCCAAACATGACATCACATTGACTCAACCCTAATCCGAAAAATATAGGGGAACTGAACTCATGGCAACAGTTCACAATAGAAAACTTCTTTGTATTAGTTAGTGCAGTTCGGTAACTCAACAAAGAATCAATTATTTATCTTGGTCAACAAAAGAGATAAAGAACATAAAGAGAGAATCGAGGAAGATAGTTTAAACTGGTGAAACAAAACTAATTATTCCTTCCTTTGTTTACATAACTGATGGAGGTTATTAATGATCAATAATCTCAAAATATATCCTCTTAAAGCTGTATTGAGTTGAAGACAAACAATCACTTTGTACGAAGAAATAGATAATTGATTTGAGTTTGGTGCCACGGTCAAATCTGTATTATCATATAAAGAGACATCTTCGAATGGTAAGGGGGTAGATGATGAGAGACAGATTATGTTCATAGTGACAAAGATAAAAGACTGGTCAATTTATGAAACTGATGGAATGTGGAAATATGTCAACTTGAAGAAAATGTTCATTGTAATGATAACAAAATGAGGGTTTGTTTTAAATTGTGATAATAATAGTTTGAATTCACATATTTCTATCTACTTCGCATTTCACATTCGTAGATAATGATGTGAAGCGGTTGATAGTTTGAAAAGAATATTCATTGCACATACTGGTCAAGTGAGGGTTTAAACTTTATCAGTAATGATCTTAGTATTTAACTGACCAGTAAGGGTTTGTATAATGATTGATCTTGTAAGGTTTTTGTAATAATGTATTGCGGTGTTATTATCTGAACAAAATAAGTGTTGATCATGTTTAAATGTTTCTGACGTTGATGTGAAGTATACACAGATAGATCTCATAAGGTTTTTACAAAAGGTGCAAAGCAGAGATTGAACATGTTTTGAAAAGATAAGCAGTGTGAAGAGAGGTTCCGAGATGCTATTGCTTATTAAAAGAAATGTTTGTAATGGAGTGTTCTTTTGATCTAAAATTTTTCTTTCGGTGCTTCACCTCTGTGAACATCACCTAGATCCAATGAATGCTAAGTGCTCCATTTATTCTCATGAGAGATGGATTCCTGTGAATCACTCCTCATGAAACATGGATCAACAAGTTTTGACTCAAAAACTACACACAAATCCTGATAGCAATATCACAATTTGACTTGCTGTGAAAATCTGTTACTTATCAAATATTTAATTAACTTGGGCGAAATTTTCCTTGACCTAAACGGAGTGGTAACAAAAAATTTATATCTACTTCATGGACTTCTTGTATTCAGCCCAGATGTAAGCATTTTTTGGGACTTATAGACCCAAGAGCCCAGGGAATTTGTTTGGCCGCCAAATAGATTATAAGAGTTATTCATGGGGATGACCCATGGAAGATTCTAATACACAATCGCATTAAACTTGGCACAACCAAGGGAAAATGGCAGCATGCAGGATGATTTGATAAGATTCTTCACTTTTCTTTTTTCTCAATTGAAGTTTGCCATGCTCTCCAATAGAAATGGAAGGTTTGGCAACATAATTGGTATCTTTTGAAATAGAGGGAAAACTCAATCCAACACAGATTCAATTTTTCCTCAACTTTTATACAGTGGAATAAGCATATTTACTATCATGATCAGCTTATTGCTTTAAACTTTCCAAAACAGTAATGACATTCCCAATGGATATGTGACAGTAATGACATCAAAAGCATGGTGAAAACCACCAAGACTATCATGTGAGCAGACCAATCATAAATAGCAGATCCTTATAATGGACATTCAAGAAGATTCAAAACCCCAAAGAAAAATATCAAATGGGAAAAGATTAGACTATACATCGTTGTTAGTTTTTATAACTTCTCATTGTTTTGTCACAATGGAATTTCTAGTCTCAAATGTTTCTGATAATGTTGAGAATAACAATGGAAGCATGGAAATGTAATCAAGCATTGATTGTGGGCACCCCTGTCCTAGGTATGACATGGCATTTCATCATGAAAATCAATCGAGGCAGGTCTCCAATCTAACAAAGACTGGTACATTAAGCAGAGTTGAAAGAGTATTTCTGAATTGAAAGATAAGAAATATTGATTTTTATGGACAAGTCGTAAAACTATCAACAAGGTCCCTACTATAATGAAACAACAATAGTACAAGGGATGGAAGAAAGTGATGACAGCTTAATAGCATATGAGAATTCAAAGGGATAGAGACAACTAATAAGGATACAATTCTATATCAAACATCATGGAACATAATATGTTGCAGCACTTTATCCCAATAGTGACGGATAAAAATTGGATCCAATTCATTTATTCCACAAGATACATTTTGAATCATACGAAATCTCTCATACCATAACATGTTCATTGCATTCAAACACAACTACAGGCATGCCAGTAAAGTGACAGCCATTTTACCGTAGGGTTAAGCCGAATCATTTTGTTTAGTTAAGAGCTCAGAAATGTCAAACTCATAAGCTTTGTCTATTACAAATAAATTTTGTTTTAGCTTAGTTTAAAATTTACGTTCTCAACCTAGACTTCACCAGATTAAATACTGCTATTTGCAGGCAGTGTTACAGCTGCCAGAAAATTTGTTATGCAAACAATTCAAAGAACTATGTTGCCTTCATGCCAATCTACCTAATCTGAGATCATGCACTGTAGTAACACCAATGGCAGATATAATTGAGCATACAACCAATCAAATTCCAAAGTTCACTTGTGAACAAAACGTGCAAGAGCTTTAGGCAGATCTAAATCACTGATCTTCGGCCTTTTATTAACTTGTTGGCTCTTCAACTTTTCCTCAACAAATGGTCTTTTTGCTCGGATAATGTTTTCCTGCTTTTTCTTATGCCGTTTGCTTGGTTTGTTCCTCCCTTTTGTTTTCTTCTTCAAAACAACACTTTTACCAGCAGCAATGGCTGCTTGCATGTCAGCTTCCTTGGCCTTCTCACTCTTAAATTTAATGTTATCCCTTTGTGTACGTCGTACAGTACCAATACTTTCTGGGTCTAACATAATCATTTCTGGCTGCAATTTATCAAGGAGTGAGTGAACCTCTTTTTCACGTCGCTGCTTCACTGTTTCAAATGGATTTGCAACAAATGTATCAAAGTTTGGCTCCCCTGACCCAGGCACGAGAATGGAGGATATCCCTGTAGCATGTCCAATGGCAAGCACATCTTCATATGGACAGAATCCAATGTCTTGCACCTGTGATCCTTTTGCCAACCGGTGTCTCAAATATGGCTTGCTCTGCCTAGTCACTAATGCATCCTTCCAAATTTCAATTAGTGATTCACATCCCACAGCCAGTAAGCCTTTTTGGCTGATGTCCACACTTTTTGCATGACAAGAATAGCTATGTAGAGGTGAAAATTTTCTCAAATCCCAGACACGTAGTCTTCCCTCAATGCCTGCTGTGACCATTTGATGCCCTTGCAAATCAAATGCCAGTGCTGTAACAGGACCATGATGGCAGACTGTACTGACCAGTGGAGTGCTCATATTGGGGCTCCACATTGTAACTGTGCCATTGTTATGGCCCAATCCTAGCACAGCATTGTGGGGGTTCATACGCATTGCAACACACCGACCTAGTCGAGTTCTGAGACTGGCAATCAAATTGCCAGTACTTGTGTCCTGATATCAAAGAACACCAGATTTACTTATAGACGCCAAAAGGAAGTGTTTGGGTAGAAATTCAAGTCTTAAGGGTCTGTATGTTCCTGCAAAATTTGATCAATGCATTAAGTTCATGTAAAAAGCAATCATTTACAATAGAGACCTGACAGGAGAAAATGAACAATCATAGACATCAAAATGAAGTGATTTGACCAAGAACATATTTCCTACCTTTAGACAATGAATTTCTGTACCATTTTTGTCATAGATGTAAGCATACCTGCAAAAGAGATTTAATGAAAAAATGAATTTTACAGTGGAAACCAAAACTATTGCATTTTGATTATCCATAAAATCTTTCACTATCTTAATTAGAAATGGAAGTGATGAATTAGATCATCTGAAGAAAGCTTTCAGTAAACCCCTTAAAAGAAATGATACTTCTAGTTTGACCTTGCTTCCCCATTTTTTTATCACGGTCAGAACATAAATTTAAACAAGCTAGTGGTGTTTGTGCATCAGACAAGCTAAGTCTTCCCTATGACTACTGGTGGATTCCACTACATTTTCCATATCGCCATTCATGGTTATGTAGTTTTTCTTTTGACTGTATTTTCTTAAAACACTTCAATGGAAATATAGTAGATTGCTAAACATTTTCATTTTCAGGGATAAATGCCAACTTGTTGGACAACTGCGTCATTGATGTCAAAATTATATACAGTCAATAAAGAGAGTGACAGTCGATATAGTCATGTATATATTCTTGTCGTACAGAGGGTGTTTTTTACATGTTGACTATACAGAAACATTCAGAGGGTTTACACAGCATATTATTTATACTCAAATTGTTATACGTACCTCCTTGGTTAGAGTTGACTAAGTCTCTGTGTTTAGATGGTGTTCTAAACTGATGCAGCACTGGATGTGATTATATATTGATAGACAAAGCGATGTGTCCACACTGGGTATTTGCTGAAGACTTTTATGAAGTAACGTTTGATGCATGTGTCTGGATGTTGGCTCTTTGCCGGCTTATGTGTTCTTCGATGGCATCAGTGTCAGGTCTTCCAGGTCTCTGTTCTGATAATATTTCGTTTTTGTTTTATCTGGCACTCAAGGCAGGAATTTGCATGGAGAATAGTTTGATTATGATAAATTTAAATAGAAGCGATTGTAAGACCAACAGAAATACTAAGGATAATACTTGATTAGGCGTCACTGCATAATGATAATCTTGCCATATCAGTAAATCTATTTTGTCAAGTTGTGAATTTGTTTTTATCGGGCTGCCAAAAACCCAGACAGGTCCAGATAACATTTGCTATGGGTATTGTGTGTTAATACTTCGACAAAGACATGCAAAGGCATCAACAAGTCTGAAAGGATGTGACTCATTCAAAGTCAGAATTTTACAGAGACCTAAAATGATGTCACGTGATAAAACTATTAAAGAATAGATTTTGTTTTGGCATTGCAACTATTACGTGGCATATGTTATACAAAAGTAGAACTGCTGGAAACCATAAATGTTATATAAACATTAGTTGCAGATGGAAAACGTAATCAATATTGTTCAAAAAACCACATCATCGGGAGCCAGTGTTCAAGAATACAACATTGGTTGAACTTTGCCTTAAGATAATGTGTTTCCTCAGTTGAGAGATGTAATAGTTAATCCAGTTCGCTGGTGGTTAAGGAAATAGTTATAACAGTATTCTAAACTTCCTTTTATCTGCCTTTTATATCGAGGCTCGTCATTGGTTGGTTTAAAACAGGAGAGACGGTGGTGCAAATGAAAAACAATTAATAATGTTGGATATAAATTGTAAATTCACAGTATGTATATATATATATATGTAATCAGATTTCCACAATCCATTAGAAATGCATCACAGTTTTTTGGAATTTGATTGTGTAAGAATTTTTAACAAATATATTTCGAATCACACACAGTATTCCATCATCAGGATGAAGCAGAATGCAAGAGAACAGAAAAACAATAAGAGTGCAAGAGAATCAGAATTTCCAACATCAACTTATTATCTTTATATTCTCTTGCACTCTCCTTCATCCTGATGATGGATCACTGTGTGTGATCCGAAATGTTGATTTTAAAAATTCTTACACAATCAAAGTCCAAAAAACTGTGAGGTTTATATATTTATATTATTATATACATCTGTTGAAGGATGATGTATACTAAAAGATGTTGTTAAAGATAGCTATGATAAAAAAATTCTGATCATAGATATGCTACAGGAAGAAGCATCAAAATACAGTTCAGGTATACTTTAATAAGTTACTTTGCTCCTGGTTTGATATCATTTGCTCAAGGTCAGAAGTCATTATTTCACTGTCTTAGTTTATAAGCTCACGGTTACAGAGGATACATTATTTCAGATTTTATAACAAAATCTTTCAGGATAGGTTGGACAAATTGTTATTAAATTTGTGAAATAGTTGCAACATTCTTCAACTCTGCTGGAGGGAAGTCCTCTTCTATAAATGTCTGGTTCAATTTGCAAGAAAGTTCGTTTGTAATCAGTTTCCTGTATCAGAACTTCTGATTGGTTATAACTGGAGTCACAGAGTTATTAGAGGGCTAACATGACTTTCAGACTTATTGTAATTTGTTTCTAACTTTCACCTGTCATTTGAAAGTTGACATTTTGCTGTTGTGAGTGATATGGAGTTGATGCTAAGGTTGTTCAGGTAGGTATTCAAGTGGTAAGAGAGTTGGAGCTCTGAAAGAGTGGGGTTTTTGCTCCTTAGTGTTGTAGCCCTTAAAACATTGTAATTGGTTTGGTGCTGTATTAAGGGATTTGGAGACTCCATAGGGTTGGAGCCCTTAAAAGCTGTAATTGGATTGAAGATTTGTGAGGCTGGATTAGGACGGTAGATCCTAGCAGCGATTCTCACCATGGTTTTCTCCTGCATTGGGTTTCCAGGTCATATTATTGTGTATTGTGTTTTGTACTTCTTGATTTCATGGTATTAGCTTATCAATCTGATTTAATGCACTAAAAGTATAGAACTGATTAAGTTGAAGAAGATTTCGATTAATTTTTTTAATTTATTCTAAGGTATATTGAATATTCACTACTAATTCACCCCCCATCCCCTCTTAGTAATGAACCTGTGTTCTACACAGCTTGCCATTACATTTTTATACCTAGGGCAATTTTGTTAGGCCAATGGGGGTGTTGAATTTTATTGTTTGGATTTTCTCTTGGTGAATGCAAAGCATTTAATAGCCTGGGTTTCAATAATCGCAAGGATCAAATCTGCTGATGCTTCCTTCTCTGTTTAATTAAGTTTTCAAAATCACGGTCATTCAAGTATGATCCATCAAAGATTTCTTCACTGATATTGGTTTGTCCCCAAGTTGCAGTCACCAATCCATCACTGTAGTTTACTTTCCCACAACACATGTTTCATTTGAATCCCGACTTATCCCTCAACTTATGCTTTGATTGATAAATATCTCATATACTGGAGTCTCTCACAAATCAAACCTTCAATAATTTTCCTTTTTGTCTCTATGAGAATCCAAACCCAAGAAGTTTTATGTCTAGGTTGAAACTTTTTTTTATCTTTGACATTTAAGATTTTCATGTTATACTATGTTTCTTTTATTTCTGGAACTGTCCAGATTTTATGTTATCAACAAATGTCTTTTCACTTAGTTTCATTTCAGAGCATCAATCTGTTTGCTTTAAGTTTTTTGCCTATGGTCCATATCCACACACAAAATTATTCGATCCTTTTTTCTGCATCTGGTTTCCACATTTTCTTTGACTCCTTTTCAAACAGTCAGGGATGCAAGATACTGATAGGTGTTTTCCCAGGGAGCACAGGCAAAATGCAGGTGTTCACCCGAAGTTCATGTTTCAAGCTGAGATTAAATAAAGCTAACATTATATTTTATAAACTGGCTTAACTTTTCATATTGGCTGTTGACCTCCCCATCAGCACGAAATGGGTGGGTATAATCCAGGTTACAATCTGACGTCACATCCAGAATCATCTCAAAGAAAATTTTAAACATTTGTAACTTTTTACCTCCAAGGTCATCCAACATCAAAATTATCGTATTCCCTCAAGTAATAAAATTTTCATCTATTGAGTTGAAAGGAAAAGCACGGGGCTTAATTTTAAAATTATATGTTGCAGACCTCATGGACCATAGAAGCAAATTTAACACAGATACTGCATCCAATCCTCAATAGGGGCAAGAAGGCCTAGAGAGCCTAGAGACTATTTTAAAGTCTGAGAAGCACTAGATTCAAAGCTTTACCAAACTGCCTTTACTTGGATTTGGATCTGGAGTTACAACTGAGGTTAGTCCAAAGCTTACAGTTAGATCTGTGCATTGTGCTCAAACCTTGCTCAACTTTAGAGTTTGGACTAACTACAGATGAACCTTGGGACAAAGTAAACCAAGTTTCAATAAAAGTCCAAATCTTAATTGCTATAAGAGCACCTTTGTATCATTTTAAGAGCACCTTTGTATCTGGACTAACCACAGATGAACCTTTGGACAAAGTAAACCAAGTTTCAATAAAAGTCCAAATCTTAATTGCTATAAGAGCACCTTTGTATCTGGACTTGGATCTGTGTGTAGTGCTCAAACCTTGCTAAGCTTTCCACTAAAGATGGACCCTTGGACAAACTGGATCAAGTTTCAATAAAATTTCACATCAAAATTGTTATCAGAGCACCCTTGAATCATTTTAAGCTATTTTCCATGGTTACTTGGAAACCCATCTCCCCCCTAAAAGACATGTCTCAGAGACTTTTCACGTCTCCAAAGACCTCAAAAAAGGTTGGAGACTTCATGACGAAGTCTCCTTAAGTTTCCCAGTCTCCTAATCCAAAAAGTGAAGTCTACTGATAAAAAATAAATGTAAATATATTATTAAACTATTTTATGCATTTTAGCCCTCATTTTAATGTTTTTTAATGCAAAAATTAAGACCAATAACAATTTAAATGATTTTGAGAGCATGATAGCTGAAGACCTTGAGATGGATGATCACAACGGATGATCACAACCTTGTGGAATAGATGATAGTACCATCAACATACTAGTACTAGATAGATTTCTGGTTTGTTTACTGTACTAAGTTTGTTCATTTTTGTTTACATATTGGCAATTTAGCATAAAACTATACTTTTTTAATTTAAACTTTGAATATGTAATGATAATCTCAATGATTATCAATCTAATATGATGATGATCATATGCAGTATTTGGGAAACAAGTATCACTATGAGATACAGTAATGTCATTATGTGGGTTTTGAAATATTTGACTCTATATTAATGTGACGTTACTATTATTATTTACTTTAGTCTTTTGGTTTTATAGTATTACTATTCTGTATTTAGTATTAAACTTTTTAAACTATTAAAAAAAAAAATTGCCGTCTCCAAGTACCCTTGTCTCCTATTTTTCAAAAATTATCGTACTGGTACCAGTACTGGAGACCTCCAAGTCTCCCCGTCTCCCGGTGACCTCACTATTTTCCATCTAATACTTTTCTAGACCCAAAAAGCAAGTCAGATTTAATTCAATATTTTGGATCAGAATATTTAACTGGCTGTGGTGAATTGAATACCATGCTATAACCTTGATTAGATTCCCATGAACTATCCACGCGGCACAAAAATTGAAAGCCTAGTACCAATCAACTTCTTGTCTCATGTCACTCGCTAGACTGTATACACATATTTTGACAACCAGAAAAGAGGGGATCGTGGATTTTAATGATAAGCCACAGATTTCTACAGCTTTTGTTTCATTTTCACAAGGTTGTCAGAATCATAGTTCCCAAAATTGCCTGAATCGCCGGTTTGGCAATTCAGTCCAGACCAAGCGATTTATTTTGAATCGTGAATCGTCTTGTCCGAATTTTTGGCATAAATCACCGATTCAAGCAATTCATGCCAAAAATTGCTTGAATCGGTCCTAAAATCGGCCGCGGCAGCAAATAAAGTTGGCTTGATTTTTTTTTAAAAATACTTTTTTTTTTCTTTTTCTTTTTGGCCTTTCCTCTTTGTTTTAACCCTAAAGGGCCTTCTAATTGTTAAACATGAGTAGAAGAGAGGAAAAGTGAGAGAGAAGAAGAGAAAAGAAAAACCACAGGTTTCCAACTGGCAAGAAGGAAGAGCACCAAAGAGATCAAAAGTCCATTTGGGGAGGCCATAAATTGCATTGGGAGCATTAAGGAGTCAATATCAACACTCCTCAACTCATTTGCAAGAGCTAAATGCTGATTTTTTTTTTGCGTGTTAGTGTATTATGCATTTTTTGTTAAATTTTTTTAGTTTTCATTTGCAAATCTTGAATGTTTTTTAGTTTTACTAAATTGCAAACTAGGGTTTGTTGTTTTGTAGTTTTTGTTTATTAGTTTCAAACTTTGATATTTTACATAAATTTTCTTATTGCAGCAGCCCTTTGCTTTCATTTTCCGCAATGGGTAAAAAAGATGAATGTTCGAAATATACCAAAGAGTTTCCTGGAAGAAACAAATTTTAAACGAAATGTATGTTTTGTAAAGAAATAAATTCTAGAGGTATTTATAGATTCAAATACCACATTGTTGTTATACCTAGACATGATGTTACAATTTGCACTAAAAAAATTGCTAAGGCAAAACGCACTTGTTTAGTGGCATTAGAAAAATATGAACAAGAGAAATTAAATAAGAAAATGCAACTTGAAGAGTTAAGGGCTATTGGCTCCCATGCTCCCGTAGTCGCATCTACATCTGCATCAGGTTGGAGAGGGTTCTTCCAAGCCTCCTTTTCATCCTAGTTCTAGTGCTCATGTGAGTGCTAGTGCTAGTCGGTCTTATACTGAGACCGAGTCCAACTCCAACCTATTGTAGCCTAGAGTGTGGAAAAACAAAATGAATAGTTACTTTATGCCCCACACTACTCCTGGCTCACAACCCATGCTTGAGGGTATGGGTTTGAACAAGGAGATTCATGATGCTGCCAAAAAAGAGATTTGCAAATTTTGGTACTTTTGCAACATTCCATTTGTTGCAACCAGGTAATTGATTCTTTTTTCTTTGTTTTCTTTAAGGTTAAATTTAAAAGTAAAACTTTAATTATATCTGCTTGTTTTATGATTCATTGATTAATCATAGATTCATTTTACAAGCTTACATAATGATTTGACATCTAAATTTCTAATCATTATCTATTTGTGATAGAGCTCCTTATTAGCAAAACATGATAGATGCAGTTGCTATTTGTGGTTCAAGGTTTAAAACCCCAATTGAAGCTGAGTTGAGTGGATACCTCTTGGATGATGTGGTAGAGGATATGAGGGTTGAGCTTGAGGAGAACCAAAAAGAGTGGATCGAAAAGGGTTACACCATCATGACTGATGGTTGGACAAATAGGAGGAATAGAACACTCCTCAATTTTCTTGTATCTTGTGAAGGTTATTGATCATTTTACTTTCCTACATATATAATTGTGAATCGTGATTGAATATATTATATTTCAAATTTTGATTTGTTGATTGCTAATTTGTTGATGATCGATTATAATTCGTTGTTTTGTAGGATATACCATGTTTCTCAAATCCATTGATGCTTCTGCTTATATAAAAAACACCAGATACTTATGTGAGGTTATTGAGGAAGTCATAGCATAGGTGGGGGAACAACATGTGGTGCAAGTGATGACGGATAATGCAGCAAGTTATGTTGCTGCAGGTAAACTTTTAACTTTTCAAGTTTTGAAAATAAATTTATTTGAATTTTGAACTTTTTTTAATTCTAAGTTTCCTAAGTTCTAACATGTTTGAATTTCTAATTAACTTAAAACTGTTGTAGGTAAACTTTTGATAGAGAGGCACCCCTCCATAATTTGGTCCCCTTGTGCGGCACACTACAATGACCTCATATTGAAGGAAATTGGCAAAGCTTGAGTGGGTCAAGTCATGTGTCGAAAGGGCAAAAAATATATGCAAGTTTATTTATAATCATTTATTTGTCCTTAGCACAATGAGGAAGTACACAGGAAGCAAGGAATTAACTCGTCCAGAGATCACGAGATTTGCCTTGAATTTCATCACACTACAGTCCTTGTTGACATCAAGGGATGATTTGAGGAGCATGTTTGTTGGACGGAAGTGGATTTCATCTTCTTATGCTACGACCATTGTAAGGGTAGATGTGGTGAATTGCATATTAGATGACGATGGATTTTGGAAACCTGCTAAAGAAATCCTTAAGGTAAATTTATTGGAATTTAAGATTTTGTATTTTATAGTTTACTATTTAGTATTTAATATTTAATATTTAATTGTTTAATGATTTAGATTAAGCTATATTATTTTATATGTAAGTTTTGACTCAAACTTTCGTTTTACTTTATATGCAGGTCATTGAGCTCCTTGTATCTCTCCTATGAACTGCTAATGGGGAGAAGTCCTCTATGGGCTACATTTTTTAGGGCATGGATAGGGCCAAGGAGACCATTAGAGCCCAGTATGCAAGAGTGCAGGAGAAGTATGCCCCTATTTGGGATATCATTGATAGGAGATGGCAGAATCAGCTCCACCGACCCATCCATGCAGTAGCTTACTTTTTCAATCCGACATTTCGTTTTCCTCCTGACTTCAAGGCGAATGAGGAGGTTCTCACCAGCTTATATATAGTGATCTAGAGGTTGAGTAGTGATGAGGATAGCGCATCTGCAATTATTGAGCTCGACAAGTTCAGTAATAAATAAGGGCCACTTTTCTCTAGTAGGATGGCCATAGATGCTCGGACAACAATACAGCCAGGCAAAAATTAAATAATATATTCATGAATCTAAAGCTTATGACTTATAAGTTGTGCATTTTAAATTTTAATTGTTGATTATGTAATTTTAAAGTTGTAAATGAGACTAATTGTTTTTGTTTTCCCTTATTTTAGATAGATGGTGGCAAATGTTTGGGCCCACAACCCCAAAACTTCAAAAAATTGCCATCCGTATTCTGAGTCAGCCAAGCAGCGCTTCTGGATGTGAGCGCAGTTGGTCCATGTTTGAGCACATCCACTCGAAGAGGAGAAATAGGTTGACTATGCAAAGGTTGAATAATCTTGTCTTTGTTCATTACAACTTTCGTCTTAGGATCAAACAGATTTTGGGCGTTGACTCCTCTCCGATCATTCTGGAGGAGGTTGACCCAGAATCAGAGTGGCTTGTAGAGGTTGTGGATCCAGTCTTCACTGAGGAAGACCGTGAGTGGGTTGACCAGGTGGATATAGAGGTTGAGGCTATGGCCATGGTAGAGGAGGTAGCTAGAGCATGTTCAGGCATTGGTAGACGCACATGCGCACGCAAAGACACAGGCTGTAGCGATGTTGTTCATGAGCCCATCTTACATGCGGGGGATATGGCTCAACGGTCCTCTAGGACCTACCTTAGACGCCTTTCTAGTAGGCAGTCTGGATACTCAGAGGCCGAGGCTGAGGCTGCGACCGAGCTTGAGGATGATGATGAGGATTGAGCTGGAGCCTTGTTTTTTCATTTTGTTTACAGATATTGATACTAATAGACATATGTTTCATGGATCTTCATCTTAGATTCTTACATATGTTTATGATTTGATGTCTTATGGATCTTCATCTTACATATATTCTATGATTTGAATCATTATGATCATATGATTTCTTTTTTACTTCAGCTACAGCCTACGATTTTCATTTTATGTAGTTATGTATGATGGATTTATCATTTATGTTCCATGTTTATGTATGTTAACTTCTATTTGATGATGTTATAGTATGTTTAAGTTATATTCAATAAAGGGTGCATGAAATAAGTTTTCAATTGTTAAAATCTCTAAATTTAAAGGGTTTTTTTACTTTGCCGATTCATGGGCAATTCATGGCCGATTCACGATTCGATATGGCCTTGCCGATTCCAATCCAATTCTGATTCTCATTACTTTGGTTAGAATAGATAGCTTTCTTCACTTCATAAACAAATCAGACTCACTCTTCAAACTAATAATTACATATTTCCATATGCAGGAAGTCCATGCTCATTCCTGCACCCTCATCAAACACATGTTAACCATTAACCAAGCTCAGCCATAATACAGCTAGGAAACAGGTGATTTAATAATGGAGAATTCTGTCAGAATCCTATAGAAAAGGTCATTCAATAAATAATATGGCTACTCTAATGTATTTTGTCATTACTAACAAAAAATTGCATTCACTTGCAAGCATTATTAGTTCAATCTGTAAAAAGATATCACTCCTTACAGATAGTTTTTCCAAATTATTAATTAAACATTAGATATTTACCATCTTATACATATTTAAATTTTAGACTCATATAAAATCTTCTTGTTTCCCTGATTTAATTGAAAACAATTATAATCATTCCTTAACTTATTGAGTATTTAAGCATTGAATCTTTGAATTTTTCCTTCACTCCTCTTATTCATTCTTCTTGGTCTCAATTCCTTCTCATTTTCCTGTCTCTCTTCCTATTTGAATATCTAAGTCTAATCCAATGCACATCCCTTTCCTTATCCTGATGAAGGATCAATTTGATCTGAAAGATTGGTGCAAGAAAGCTAACACGAATGAATTCAAAAGCACCGGTTAATCAAACATTTGTTTTAACATCAAAATAAATCTTGAAACTCTACTTATACAACCCATTCAATACAAAATAAATCTTGAAAATCCAATTATGCATCCCATTAATACAAAACAAATCTTGAAAATATAGTTACACAACTTGTTCAATCATGATTTTGAAATTAACTACAGAGCAAAATTTACAAAACAACAATTTATATCTAGTTCATCAAATTATAGTTGAGCATGACGAGGTTTCAATTTCAAATGCTGATGAATTTGGTATTGTATCTAAAACAGGTTTTCTGCAGACATATAAGAAAATATATCAATCATAATAAGAATTGATTATGAAGTTGATGATGAAAAATTTAAATTATACTCATATGAACACTGATAGCACCACATAAACCAATTCATGCCACTTCAACATGCATATGAGTTCTATTCCACCTTTGCACGAATTCAAATCTCAAAAAACTAACAATGATTGATATCCAGAACCAAGGAAAAATATCAACAATTTATAGAATTATAAAAGGCATACTTCTTTTGAGCAGTGGCAAAAAAGAGCTCATTGTGTAGGAACTTCACATCATGCACTGTCTCTCTGACCTACAATTAATCCAAAAATCTTATATTAACATCTTAAACATACAACCACAAAGGGTCAAAAAACAAAATCATCATTTTCTGTCAGTTAACTATCTAAGGTAACTTCAAATTTTTAGGGCTATAAGAAACTCTATTTATAATGGAAAGGCAACATAAAAAGCAATTATGATGTAAACTTCCCACGCAAAAGTGAAATTCCCTTTTCAACAATGTTGCCATTGATATTACTTTTGTCCTTAAAATTTGGTCAGTTCTTTATTAGCATTAAAATCCACCAAAACTTACCAAAATCATTACAAGTATAATAAATGAAAATTAATTGTCTTTTGTTTAGGCTAATTACATAAACAAATATTATATCTAGTGTTTGTATCTCTATCAACATTATATATTTTAATTAAATTATCTTGCACCTATGCACAAAACCTGTCAAAACTAACTTGAAGTTCCATCATGAGTTGAAAATTCTTCCACTCCATCATTGAAATATGACCCTTACGACCAGCAATTACCAAGTGACGACCACTCAAGGTGTAGTCCACAGCATATGGCCCAAACCCTGTTGAACCAGACATGTTCTCCACACTCAGCAAGAGGAAGCCAACTTTGTGATTATAAATTTGCGGTCAGTGTGCGCATTCTACACTAAAATCTATTGAACAAAATTAACCTCCTAATGGAAATCATGCATTGATGATATTTACCTGGTAGCTTAAGATCAAATGCCTTTCTTGAACTTAGAAGATCAACCTCACGAACAATATTTTCCTGTCTGAAGTTGCTTGTCCTCTCTATGCCTTCTGCCTCCACATAACCTCCCTCACTTGGAAGAAGCCACTGAGAATCACAGAAACCATCTGTAAGAGAATAACTCCAACCAGTAGTCGGATAAAAGTTGGTCTCTGCTAGAATGTACAGGACTCGCTAACACAAGAAAAATGTTAATCTTTCCCTAGCTCCTTTGTAAATTTACCGTGACTTTAAAAAGCATTATCAGTAAGTGTGGCTGAACTGACATTGTCGATACAAAGACAGTAGAGATACCATTCATATGTTAACTTCCCCTGAAAGAGACATTAAATCTTGCCAAATAGAAGCATCATGATAATTCATTACAGTATCTATCAAGAAAACAAGCAAGCATAGAGGGGTATCACTATCAAGAAAATGAAAAGATTTCTCGCAACATTTGTTTCATACCTGAAAAGGAAGCAAAAATGATTATAAATATTTCTGCCTGTCTCTATAAATGTTATTGTTATTTGAAGCATAGTTTTAAAATCCTTCAAGTTACTTGCAAGTGCACATTGGCCAACAGTGCTTGGCGAGTTAACAAAAGAGTCCCATAAACCCTCATCCAACATGATATGATTTTCTGTCTCAACAGAAAATAACAATAAATAGAAATCTGCAAAATTCTAATTGATTTGGAAATGTTTTCAAACCCCAACTACAGCTGAAATGTCACGACCAAACTAATGATATAGAAATATTTCAATCTTGCAACACAAATATTAAGATCTTCATTTAATAAGCTCCAATTGTTGACCTTTCCACACAGTTGCAACACAACTACAAATCTTAAAATATTTGGAAACCTTCACCAATCATTGGAACTCGGTCCAAAAACGTTGACTCCACTGTAGCAATACTATAGAAAGCTGAAAATGACAATATCAACACTTGCAAACTATAAAAGACTTCAATCTATAAGCCCAAATACAATCCTTCAATGGAGTCAACCCAAGCAGAGATCATATAACATACCAAACATTGGACACAAAACTCAAGGTGGGATCCCATAAATGATTTAAATGCTGAAATCAAGCTCAAAACTCAATGCAATTAGGAGATAAAGGGATTAATTAAATTCAGATCAAAGGTGCAAAACTCAAGGTATTTTTTTTTCTATTTGAATTTGCCTCAAACTAAACACACAAAGGCTGCATATTTAATGCCAATTTACAATCACGAGAAGGTTTGATCCAATAAAAGGATTTAAGATTCAAATTTTAAGATGGATTGAATTAAATGATATGGCCATGAATTCAAAACCTGAGGTAGCCTCCATTAAATGAAAGATTGCAAGCATTTAGAAAACCAATTGCATTAGCAGCTGCCTTACATCCAAGCTAGCTACTATATAAACAAGGTGAGTAACTTCAATTTAAAGATCATATTCATTGGAAATGCAAAGAGAACTCAAAAAATTCGAACTTCCAAGGGCAGATTTGTGAAATTTGTTTCAACTACTGTGACCGTTTAAAGTATCACAGAGATCAGACCCACCATTTTTTAGCCTACATCTGCAAATCAAGACAATACTAGGACCTATATCAGTCATTCGGAGGACAACTTGAAGCAGCCATTATCAAGGTGACTCAATTCCAAATCAGTTACGAGAGATAGAGCTTCAACTCCAGGCCTCTGCTTGCATTGAATTCTGATTTTGGATCTCTGGAAGCCTTTGAAAGCAAATTAAAATTGGTTGCACATCTGATCATAACTATTTATCAATAAGATAAAAAACCTAATTTTGGATTAGGTGCAGGTGATTAACAATTCCAATTAGATTGCAAGCTTTAGATCCAAGGAAGATAACTTGATTTCAGCTTTTGGTTATAATTTTAGCATCATTCACAGAGATCTAATGATGAGCTTAAGGGGCTTTCTAATGAATGGTTCATAAGGCACAACACTTGGTGAAGGTTTTGCAAATAGTGTTGCAAGCTTTGGGTTTAACCATGGAGGAAACTCCGTAGTTAAGCGTGCTCAGGCTGGAGTAGTACTGGGATGGGTGACCTCCTGGGAAGTCCCGGTGCTTCACCCCTGTAAGCATCACCTAGATCCAATGAGTGCTAAGTGTTCCATTTATTCTCATGAGAGATGGATTCATGTTGAATCACTACTCATGAAACATGGATCAATGAGTTTGACTCAAAATCACATAGTTAAATCCTGATAGCAATATCACAATTTGACTTGCTGTGGAAATTATCTCCTACTTGTCAATTAATGAGCTTAAGGGGCTTTCTACTGAATGGTTCATAAGGCACAACACTTGGTGAAGGTTTTGCAAATGGGGTTGTAAGCTTTGGGTTTAACCATGGAGGAAATTCCGTAGTTAAGCGCGTTCAGGGTGGAGTAGTATTGGGATGGGTGACCTCCTGGGAAGTCCCGGTGCTTCACCCCTGTGAGCATCACCTAGATCCAATGAGTGCTAATTGTTCCATTTATTCTCATGAGAGATGGATTCATGTTGAATCACTACTCATGAAACATGGGTCAATGAGTTTGACTCAAAATCACACAGTTAAATCCTAATAGAAATATCACAACATAGAGATCTATTTTCATTTTCAGAACTGTATATCAGACCTTATTTTGAATTTTAATAACATATTTTTGGTCAAACAAGGGATTAAATCGATTTGGCATAAGTATTAAGATATTTAGAAATCAAACCAAATCAGTTCTTTGAGGGTTTTAGGATGCAATAAGTCCAAATTGATCTATTTTGTAAGTCTGGTATAAATGTCAAAGGTTCTGAATTAATCTTTCAGCTGCTACTGATCTCTGATTTTTGGTCCAGATTTGATTATGTAAAATAAATTTTAACTATAGTGTTTGTTGCAGGCCTAGGTATGGAGAAAGGAGTTAAAACTGCAAGACCAATACCCAAAGCCAAGAAAGAAGGATTTGCCAGCGAAAGACAAAGGAGATGAGCAAGCAGCCAAAGGAAAGGAAGCCAAGACCATTGAAAATGCTAAAGAAAGAAGGGCGAAATCAAAAGTTTAAGAGGGACTGATGCAAGAGATAATAAAGAAGAATGAAGAAGGATTCATCAACAATGAGACGAAAAGGGATTAGCACATTCAATACAGCAACTTAGAAGATCAAGGTGTTTGTAGTAGGATACAACCCTTATTTTTTCTTCTCAATTTCCTATTCAAATCCTACCGAAGAGGTCAAGGAGGGCTTTATTGCATGCATTCAAAGGATGACATCTAAGCTCGAGCTGAGAGACCTTGTTGTGGCTGAATTGGAAAATCATAGAGAATCAAGTGGAAAGCTATTGTTTTTAAACTTGGCTAAAGAGGAAGAACCAGTCAAACACTAGGTATAAGATTTGGAGTCGTTCACATGCATCTTACAAGCTACAAATTTCAAATTTATATCTATTGATAATTTGATAAATTATTATTATATTTTGCTTTCTAAATCTTTGACATTTTGTCTTGTTGACTCTTGAAGGAGAAATTGAAGTGGATATACACCAAATCTCCAAAAATCTGTCTTTTGAATCTTATGCCAACCTTGTAGTTCATTATTTGATAGGTGGAACAATCAACTCCACCAACCCATTCATGCAGTAGGATACAACCCTTATTTTTTCTTCTCAAGTTTCTACTCAAATCTTAGCAAAGAGGTGAAGGAGTCCTTTAATGCATGTATTCAAAGGATGACACCTAAACTTGAGGTGAGGGACCTTGTTGTGGCTGAATTGGAAAATCGTAGAGAATCAAGTGGAAAGCTCTTGTTTTTAAACTTGGCTAAAGAGGAAGAACCACTCAAACACTAGGTATAAGATTTAGAGACTTTCACATGCATCTTACAAGCTACAAATTTCAAATTTAATCTATTGATAATTTGATAAATTATTATTTCATTTTACTTTCTAAATCTTCAATATTTTGTCTTGTTGATTCTTGAAGGAGAAATTGAAGTGGAAATACACCAAATCTCCAAATATTTTCCCTTCAAATATTATGCCAACCTTCTAGTCCATTCAACTAAGCGCAATTGAGTTGATAGACCTTCTTGTGGTTGGATTCGAAAATTATAGGGAATCAAGTAGTATGCTATTCTTTTTATAGCTGGCTAACAAAGGAAGAACCACTCAAACACTAGGTATAGTATTTAGAGTCTTCCACATACATCTTACTATTACGGAAGTAATTGGTAAAGTACTTGCTTGTTATTAACAAAGACTGAAAGGTCATTATATACAAAAGAATAAAACGATGTTTCCTTAGGAAATGATCCTAAAGAATAGAAACATTCTATTCTAACAAAGAAAGTTAAAAAAGTGAAAGCTGACTTAAAGCTAACTAGATATTTACAATAGATTATCATTAACTAATAATAGACAATTATCTATTATCGTAATACCCTCCCTTAATGGTTAATCTATCTAGAACACCAAGCTGTCCTCTGAATTTGACAAACTTATCAAGACCAAGAGGCTTGGTAAGAATGTTTGCAGTCTAATCTGTAGTAGGAACATACTGCAAACCTATAGTCCCATCTTCAACCAGTTGTCGTATGTAATGATAGTGAACATCCACATGCTTGGTTTGTTTGTGGAAGACTGGATTTTGCACTAACTTGATAACACCTTCGTTATCAACAAACAGAGTAGTTGGTCCTACTGGTGACATTTGCATATCCCTAAGCATCCAACAAAGCTAAATAGCTTCACATCCTGCCTTAACAGTCCCTCTGTATTTGACCTCTATAGAGGAGAGAGAAATTGCCTGCTACTTCTTACCAGTCCATGTGACTGCACCGAATTCCAAACTGAACACATATCCAGAAGTTGACTTTTTATCATCAACAAAGCCTACCCAATTTGAATCTATGAACCCACTAAGTTTAGGATTAGAACTTCGAAAATTCAAAAGTCCATAACTTAAAGTGCCCTTCACATAACGAAGCACACGCTTTGCTGCCATCCAATGATCAGCCTTAGGAACTGTCATAAAGCGTGAAATATAGCTAACTGTGAAGCTAATATCAGGCTTAGTAGCAAAGAGGTAGATGAGGTTGCCTACTAGTTGCCTGTATGTAGTTTCATCAAAGGAAAGAGAATAAGACTTTGTAGATAACTTGAGACCTTTCTCCATAGGTGTAGATGCAGGCTTGCAGTCCTGCATACGAAATTTGTCTAACAGAGCCTTCGCATATTTGGATTGAGAGATGAATATACCAAAAGATTGTTGCCAAACTTCATCACCTAGGCAATAATGCATGAGCCCAAAGTCAATCATATCAAAAGACTAGCATAAATTCTATTTGATTCCCTAAATCAAAGATGTTGAACTGCCAATGATAATCAAATCATCCACATAAATAACCAGAAGGATGATGTCACTGTCAGTAGTCTTGATGTACAAATTTGAGTCTAAAGAACTCCTCTTGAAGCCTTGATTACTGAGGTATTTATCAATTTTTATGTACCATGCCCGAGGGGCCTACTTCAAGCCATAGACCAATCTGAGAACCTAATGGTCTTTACTAGCAACCTTGAAACTAGGAGGTTGCATCATGTAGACCTCTTCATGGAGATCACCATTCTAGAAAGCACTCTTGACATTCATATGATAGACCTTCCAACCAAACTGTGCTGCCATGACTAGGACTAATTTGATGGTGCTCATCTTTGCAGTAGGAGCAAAGGTCTCCTCATAATCAATGCCCTGACACTGAAAAAAGCCCTTTGCCACTAAACAAGCTTTGTACTTATCCAAAGTACCATTTGATTTGTATTTGATTTTGTAAACCCATTTGCAGCCAATGGGTTTCTTCCCTAGTGGAAGATAAAAAAGGACCCAGTGTTGTTCTTCAACAGGCTCTGGAGTTTAGTGTTTAGATGTCATAGCCTATTCCCACTCTAGAATTCCTTTAGCCTCAGAGTATGTTTGAGATTTAAACACACTGTGAATGTTGGCCATGAGAACAAAGTTAACAAACTCTGTAATTCTGCTCTTTTTCTGAGTCGTTCTCCCATCTATGAGCTCATCATCACAAAAATAAGCGTCTTAGCCCACCACTTAGGCCAGGTAGGAGAATGACCAACATTAGTATCAAGAGATGCATGATGATCAGGTTCCTCATTAGAAGAATCTAGATCAAACTCAAGTGAAGCATCTACAAAGCGAGGTGATCCTGTAGGAGAAGTTGGAGGTGTCTGTACAGGCATTACTGGTATAACTGGAGTTGCAAGAGCTACTAGAGCCCTCCCATCAAGTGGACCTAATGAAAGCCGAACTCCTGAATCATTAGCCTTCATAGGCTGGTCTGTTGGATTAGGAACGGGAGAAATAGGCATGAAAGGTCCTCGGTGTCTTCAACAAGCATGAGTTTCTGACTCTTGGCATCCAACTTGATGTGTGACGCATCAGGGATCCAAACAAAAGCAAGGGAACCAAAAACTTTCAAGTGACTGATTCTGGGATTGCGACTTGACCAAGCCTCTTCCAGAGTTTTACCTTTGACCGCCTCTATGGGTGACCGGTTCAACAGATAAATTGCAGTGTTAACTACTTTTGCCCAAAACTTCTTCGAAACATGTCTGTGTTCGAGCATGGATCAAGCCATCTCAATGATTATCTTGTTCCGACGTTCAACTACACTGTTTTGTTGTAGCGTGTGGGGTGTGGTTAACTGACGTTTGATGCCATGTGTATCCAAGAAGCTAGAGAAAACATTCGAACAAAATTCCCCCCCCCCCCCATTGTCTGATCTAAGAGTAATAATAGATTTCCCAGACTCTTTTTCAACTAAAGATTTAAAATTTTGAAATACAGGAAATGTATCTGATTTCTTTTTAAGAAAATACACCCACATTTTTCTACTGAAATCATCAACAAACAATAGAAAATACCTAGACCCAAGAACACAAGGAGTGGCCATAGGGCCGCAGATATCAGCATGAAAAAGCTGAAGTACCTGAGAAGCGCACCATGAATCACCACTAATGAAAGGTGTGCGATCTTGCTTCCCAACCTAGCATGCATCACAAACTCCCAACTATTGGGTCTGTATCTCTGGCAATCCAAGAACAAGCTCATCCCGAGCAAGTTGTGAGAGATAATGCACATTTAAGTGCCCATATCGATGAAGGCATAAAAGGCAGATTCTACCTGTAAACTCATTAGAAAAAAATTGAGGAAAAAAATTATGAAAACCCACCAAAATTGAAGGGAGGCAAAGCACAAGACTTTGCATGGTAAAGTAGCACATGCAAACAACATGCAAGTACATGCGACCCTCAAAAAGTAGAGACCTAGAAAATTTGAAGGGTGACCCAGAAGAGAGCTCAAAAAACCCAAAAAGAATATGTTGGTTTTTGGATCGGTTGGCTCGAAAATTGAGACACAAAAATTGAGGCACTCAAAAAAACAGACGACCACCCAGTTGAGATCTCAAAAACCCCACCAATAATCTATAAAAAAAATGATCTAGTATAGAAAATTAGGGTTTTGAACAAAAACGACTCTACTGAAAAAAAACCACAAAAAATGGCAGAAATGTGCAAAAAAAACAGACGGATCAAGATAGGAATGGGTTGCAGAACCGAATTAGAAGTCGGCGGATTCAAATCTCTCAAAACGGAAACCCTAGTCAGACTATAGAGAGAGTTGGAAGCAAATATGCATGCAAATAATTTCAACCAAGAAATTATAATTATTTTTTGAAAAAATTTAGAGTATTGGCTCAGATACCATATTACGGAAGTAACTAGTAAAATACTTGCTTGTTATTAACAGAGAGCAAAAGGTCATTATATACAAAAGAATAAAACAATGTTTCCTTAGGAAACGATCGTAAAGAATAGAAACATTCTATTCTAACAGAGAAAGCTAAAAAAGCGAAAGCTAACTTAAAGCTAACTAGATGTTTACAATAGATTACCATTAACTAATAATAGACAATTATCTATTATCGTAATACTTACAAGCTACAAAATTTCAAATTTACAAGTTTACAACTATTGATAATTTGATAAAATATATTTTCACTTTGCCTCATAACTTTGCAATATTGATTCTTGGAGGAGAAAATGGGTTGTAAATACCACTGTAACACTGGAGTTGGGAAATGTTGGGAAGAGTTTCCAAGCAGGGGGACAAAGGGTTTCAAATTTGGAACAACAGGGAGCGGGGGTGTTATTATATACTATAAATAAAGAACATGAAATGATGTTTCAATATAACATACCAAATTGAAATACTTGAGCATAGCTAAATTGCAACACGAACCACAACCAGTAAACATTCAACGTAGTAACATGGTACATGCCCAATAGTAACATTCAAAAATGAAAATTCAAATAGAAATTCAAGTACCAAACTTGGCAGTGGTGTGGTTGCAGAATGGCAGAGATGGGGTACTTGGGTACTCCAATAGTTGATGCAAGAATCTTGGGAATAGGTACTTCAAGGTTTTGGGTGGGGAGGGGGGGCAGCGCAATTTTCATTGAGAAATACCTCAAAGATCCAAATGTTAACCCTTCAAATCTTATGCCAACCTTGTAATTCATCAAATTGTGAGTGCAATCGAAGCTTGTTCGAGGTCATCCACGTGAAAAGAGGAATTAGTTAGCTCAAATATGCCTCAATGAATTTGTCTTTGTGTAATATAATCTTCAGATGCGCATAACAATTGTAGAGGTAATATCAGTTCATCGAATTGATTTGGTTGATATAAGTCCTTATAGTGATTGGAAGCGGAGGAGCGACCTTTGTCGTTTACAAAGGATGACATCTATGATTTAAAAAGATTGGCTATCGAGGTGAGGGTGTATTTGGATTCACGCTAGATGACACTGAGGACGCTAAGGAGGCTGAGCATGACGAGTCATTGCCAATGCTAGCAACATCTACATACAAGATGGAGGTCAAGCCACAAATTGTGTTAAGTGAGGAGGTGCAGCCACAAAGGACTCATAGGACTAGACCCTATATTTATACCTATCCCCTAGTTTTTACTAGGGATGGGAAGAGGAAGATGTAAAATGTTTTGAATGTTGATGTCGTGCTTTCTTTTTCACAAAAATAATTTGCTATTATCATTTTGCTTTAGACTACTAGACTACTAGTCATCAACATTCCAAATGAGGATACCATTTTGTACCCAATTTGCATTTAAATCAATTAAATATTTATAAGCTCAAAGTGTTTCTTCTCCTCACTAAATTTTGCAGTTCTAATTAAATTTAAGCAAATTTTTAAGTTGAGTGTTTTGCCAAGTTTCTTTTTTAGGCCTTCGCAAGTTTTTGTTGCAGGTGAGTTTTTCAACACTACAAGCCAAGATAATATCAATTTAGACTAAACATTTGTATGCATCATGATGTCATACAAACATTATTCGTAATCGAGTTAAGGCAATAGTCACTCCAAGGTAGATTCCTATAAATATCATAAGCTCATTAGGAATTTGTTTGAAATGTTTGCAAACTGTAATCTCAAGGTTGGTCACCCTTTGATTGCGAGAGTGCGGAAGGTGGGTCACCCTTCCATCCCTCAGTTCACCTTGGAAGTTGGTCATCCTCCCTAATTAAGCCCAAGAGCATAGAAGTTCAATCTTCCATTCCACCTCCTAACCCATAAGCATTGAAGGCCAGTTGTTCATTTCAACTCAACATGGCAACTTGATACGATCATGAAGGTTGGTCGGCCTTCATATTTGCTATCTGTCTCTAAATTCAAAATGGAGTATTATATGAAACTATTATTAAATATTTATATTACAAAGAAGCATTTAGATTATTTGTGTAAGAATTTTCCTTAGGGCAAAATTCACCCAAAAACTAAGAACTTAAACACAAGCACAACTGTAGACCAGAAAGGAGTATGATCAAAATATCGATGTATTCGATTCAATATGCATGAAAGTATACTACGAGTGCCTGTATATAAAGGCCTCTGAGATGCATCTAGAATGCCTAAGAATCAGCATCATGATAAGTCATACAACCAGGCACATGTCCACTAGATATGGGTTATCCTCTATTATGCAGGGAAGTAAGTGCGATGATGAGAGGATAAGCCTACAATGGTGTAGCACACCAATCAGTGTTGTAGACAACATGTGCGAAAAAAGAAGTGCGAATAACTGTGTTGTCTACATGAGAACTCAGTGAATGATGCAAACTCCAGTGTTGTAGACACCATGTGCTGAATTAGAGTTGCGTACTTTTGTGTTGTCAACATGACAACTCATAAAGGTGTGCAAACTCCTAAGTGTCTCACAAAATAGATAATAAAATAATGCATTAACCTAAGTAAACTTAAGTAAGTGTAAATAGTAAATACGCATTTATACCAACACCCCCCCTTAAGTGTGACTTAGGGGAATGCCCTTAAACTTACGAAAACTAAGATGAAATGCCTGATCGGACCCAGCTACTAGGCCATGTTAGGTACCCATGTACATAATGAAATGCAATCTCTCATAAAGCGGAGAAAGAGGGAAAATCTCATGGGAAAAACCCTCCCCCAAAAAAAGAGATGAATAGGGATGCACGGATGGATGGAGTAATCAAAACCCCCCCATTACGACATACATCTAGTATATACAATAGTGAAGAATGAGAAGAACAAGACCTCATACGAGGAAAAAGTTCCCCCATAAGAAAGACGAGGAAGAGAGACAAGGTAGTCCCCCCCCCCCCCTAATGAAGAATGTCGACCAGTGAGTGCTGCTCCAAGGAAGAAGTTGGTCCATGAGTGCAGAATGATGTTCCTCCCCTTTGGAAGAAACAAAGGCAAAGGTACAATCCTGACGATGTATGGTGGCCCTGAAACCTACTCAAGTGTCCTTGTGTTGATGCTGATGTTCACCCCTTCCAACACTGCTGAAAAGAACAAATGCAAATCTGGCAAGGATGTCTGTTGAACCTGTCCCAATGAGCCATCTGTCTCCCCAACTAATAAAGAGACCTCCGACAACTGTTGTTCATAAGGATCCACAATCATGTCAACCTAAGAAGATTGATCATGTAGAGAATGGACATGAGGGTCAGAGTGAGCCCTCGCAACAACTGTAGAAGGATCATCTTCATCAAAGAGAAGATCTAAATTATCAAGGTTGCCTCCCAAATCTGCGATGTGTGACTCCACGAACAAACCTGCAATGTCTGCCATGTAGTCATCAACAATTGTTGAAGCTGGAAGACAATGTGTACCCTGTTGTGCTGGACCTTTCACTGTGGCAATATAAGCATGTGGACTATACTGATGTCGTGACCTTTTGCTGCAACTGTCGACAGAACCCCACATTTCTAAATCTATTGAAGCACTATCACTAGTGTCACTATCAATTTCCACAGTATATGAAGTGTGGAGAGGATTAGAGAACAAGCTGGGTGAACTTTCCTCAAAGTGAACATCCTTCTCCACACAAATCTTATGAGTCTCTGGATCCATAAGTCTGTATGCCTTAGCACCGTCTTCATAACCGATGAAAGTACAAGGCCTTGGTGCTGGTGCCTTGCATCCCCTGGAAGATAGGTTTGCCCATGCTAGACAACCGAAGACTCTAAAGTGACTCACAACTGATTTTCTGCCGCACCATGCCTCAAAATGAGTCTTACTATCCAAGGCATTATGAGGAGACCTATTAAGTATGTGAGTGGCACTGCTAATGGCTTCAACTTCAAGTGTAGGATCAAGAGACTTGGCTTTTGTCATGCAACTTGCCATGGTCTTAAGAGTTCGAATCCTCAGTGCTGCAACATCTGTCTTGTGCGGACCGAATGCTGGTGGATTTTGAAGATCAATTCCCTCAAGTTTGCAAAAGTCTTTAAGTCTTCTGTCCATATATCCGTTCTCATTGTCCATCCGTAGAACCTTGATGGCTTTCCTTGATTTGTGTTCAACATGAGTCTTAAAGGTTTGAAGCTTATCCAACACTTCATTCTTATGATAAAGGAAGTAGACCCATGTGAAGCGTGAAAAGTCATCAACGAAAGTAAGGATGTAGCGGCCTTGGCTGACTAAAGTCACTACAAAAGGTACTGCTAAAACCATGTGCACCAACTGGAGAACAACTAGTGCTCTAAAAGACTTGCCTTTATCATACTTCTCTTCGAGATGCATATCCATTGACCATGATGAACACTCAACCTTAGAAAAGTTGATGTTAGGTAGACCTTTGACCATGTGTTTTGAGCAAAGTTGCTTAAGATGGCGAAAGGCAAGATGATCAAACCGCTCATGCTATAGTTTTATTTGTGGATGTGAGTGAGTTAACAAGGCATGAGAAGGAGACTTAGGCACAAAGTGGGAGAAGGAATAAAGCCTCTTGTTGTGATTGACTTTCCCCACTGCAACCAATGAATCATCTCTAAGACTGCGCACCATCACTGAGTTTGGAAGGAACTCAACTTTGTGACCATCTCCAAGGTGAGTGATTTGGTAAACTAAGAGGAGATTGGAGCTAAGGTTTGGAATGTAGAGAACATCTTTGAATTCCCCATTTTCCATTTCCACAAGTCCTTTCCCTTCAACTTCCATTTTAGTATCATCTCCCACAAAGATGTGCAGTACCTATGACTGCTTCAATGAAGAAAAGTCTCCCTTTGAAGAACCCATATGATAGAAGGCACCTAAGTCAAGTATCCATTCCAAAGAAGAACTTGTATTGGCCATAAGTGCATGCCCTTTTCCCTTTGAAGAGGTTGGAGTTGAATCTTTGGAAGTACCTGGCACTTGAATTTTGTTCTTCCTGAGTAGGTTTTCCAACTCATCAATTCTTTTAGTCTTGCAATGATGCTCATCATGATTTGGATTTTTGCAATATGCACAAAAAAATTTGTCCTTCTTTTCATTACTTCCCTTCTTGTTGGAAAAAGAATTGCCTTGTTATGAGGAGGATTGTTGTGTCTCTGTAATATCCTCCCCTGATTTGAACTTTGACTTGTAGAAATTTAACTTAAGGAATATTGTCAAACACTTTGTATGCAAACTCATAAAGTTGATTTCCTCAATAAATTGCTTTCCAATGAGTAGATTTACGAACAGCTATGAAGTGACATTAAAATGCATAATACACATCATAACATTTTCACAAACACTTGGCACACATTCAACAGTATATGAAAAATTTGGAAACTCTTTCAATCTGCTGATAAAAGGGTGATTTTTAAATGTAGATGTGCACTTATAGCTGCCTTAAAGGCTGCAACAACTATTCAAACTTGTATTCAACAATTATTATGCAAAGTATCAAAATTTGACAGAAGAAACCTGGAATTAGTTGCCGTAGTATTTTGCAGATGTAGTCAGCAGCCCTCCAAACTTCTAATCAGCCGAAAAAACAAGTAAACTTGATACCAACACTGTTCACGCCGTACTATAGCAAAATACTGTTCATGCCGACTGTAGCAAAATACTATTCATGCGGCACTATAGCAATAACTAACTTAAGATTTGCACCTCAAACCCTTGTAAATTTCTTTATGCGAACGCCCCAAATGAAACCCAGTGTGTTTCCTAAAGTGAAAACACACTTGATCCTTCTGACTGTGTCTTCCAACAGCGAAGAGAATGCTAGCAAAGAGGGATTCCGTCCTCCAAGCCCGATAATCAGATATCCAGCAACATAACATTAATCTTCATCCAAGCATACAAAAAAAAGCTCTTCCATTTCTTTTATAGTGTTCTCACAAGAACTCAATCCTTCATTTTCTCAATGTGGGATAAAACATAACTCCTTTTATGTACCTTATGTCTCCAATGTGTTATAAAAATAAAGGGAACTCTTTTAATTTAAATATTTCCCACAAACTATAGTCTATACATTAATAAAGTTAAATATTTAAATTTAACTTTATAAAATGGCTTTATCAATGCATAACAAATCTTATCAATGATAAATAAGTTTTTCTGTCGATTTTAAACAATTACCATCGACATACCACTGTGACTGAATGTCCGGCCATGTCCAAGATGACTTACTATAAATAGTAAGTATGCCCAAAGTTGCCCCAGAACCCCTCAGAAAGACCTGCAACTGAAACTGTCTAGGCCAAATGGCCTCTAAGCCCCTTTAAAGTCCTAGTTAGCCTACGGGACTGTGGGGAAATAGGCTAACGACAACATCATGCTATGAATGCTAGAAAGGGGACATTACAGTCCGCCCTTCCCAAAATTGCTTGTCCTCAAGCAATTTCAACTCTGGATGCTACAATATCTGCTCATTTTCCCAAGTAGCATCCTCGACAGGTAGGTTCCTCCACTTCACCAGATACTCCCTGATAGTCCTCCTGCAAAGCACCCTCTCCCTGGAGTCAAGTATGGCCTCAGGAACCAAGATAAGCTTTCCCTCATCATCAAGAGGTGGCAATACTACTGAAGGCACCACATTGTGACCCAATGCCTTCTTAAGGCGTGACACATGGAACACATTATGCACTTTACTGTCTGCAGGCAATTCCAACTCATAAGCTACTTCGCCCACTCTCCTGATTACTTTGAACAGTCCATAGTAGCGTGGTTTCAATTTCTCTGCTCCACTCTTCTTGAGAGAGGACTGTCTATACGGCTGTAACATGAGGTACACCATATCTCCCACCTCAAAAGACCTCTCAACCCTGTGCTGATCAGCATATTACTTCTGCTGATTTTGTGCTTTTTGCAAATTTTCCTTCAAGGATCGCATAATGTCCTTGCACTCCTGCAAAGTATCCTTGGCCTTAGGCACCCTGCTGTCCCCAAATAACAAATCCAAAAAATTAGGAGCATCATACCCGTACAATGCCATAAAAGGGGACATTTGAATAGACATATGGAAAGAGGTATTATAGCAGTACTCCCCTAGATGTAGCCACTTCACCCAACCCTTTTGCTCTCCTGCAATGTAGTTTCGAAGGTACCCCTCAACCCATTTGTTCACTATCTCTATCTGCCCATCAGTTTGGGGGTGGTAGCTGGTACTCGGAGTGAGCTCTGTTCCACATAACTTGAACAACTCCTGCCAAAAGTGGTTCATAAATCTGCTTTCTCTGTCACTGACTATGCTCCGTGGTATCCCATGTAGTTTGAATACCTCTCGAAAAAATAGTTCTGCTGTTTGTGCTGCTGAATATGTAGACGAAATTGCAAAGAAATGTGCAAATTTTGTCAATCTGTCTACCACAACAAAGATACAATCCCGACCCTGTGCCTTGGGGAGGCCTGTGATAAAATCCATGGAAATGCTATCCCACTTCTTCTCTGGTATGGGTAGGGGCTGTAGTAAACCACCCGGAAAAGAATGTTCCTGTTTGTTCTGCTGACACACAGGGCATTCCCTCACAAACTGAAGCACCTCTGATTTGAGTCCTTTCCAAGTGAAGCGCTCTCTCACCTGCCGATATGTCTTAAAGAATCCGGGATGTCCTGCCATTGGTGAATCATGAAATGCCCTCAAAATCTTCTGCTTCATAGCAGACCCGGGTACTAAATAAATCCTTTCCTTGTAGATGATCAGATCATTTACGACAGTGTATCGACTATCTTGAATAGCTCCCTCAATAATGCTAGATGCCCAACTATTCTTAGCATATTCTGCCAAGATCATCTCTCTCCAATCATCCATGACTATCCCAACAACAATCAAATGAGGCCTTCTAGATAAAGCATCTGCAACAATATTTTTCTTCCCTTTGACATAGGCTATGTCAAAATCAGAGGCTTGTAATTTACTCACCCATTTCTGTTGCCTGTCATTAAGGTCCTTCTGTCCAAGGAAATGTTTCAAGCTATTATGATCTGTTTTTACTGTGAACCGGCTTCCCACTAAGTACTGCCTGAACTTAGCTAGCGCGTGCATGATTGCTAGCATCTCTTTGTCGTAGATGCTGTAGGTTCTCTCCACACCTCGTAATTTTCTACTCTCATATGCGATGGGATGTTTGTCTTGCATGAGAACAGCTCCTATGCCCTCTCCCGAGACATCACACTGCAGCTCAAAGGGCCTGGTGAAATCTAGAATGGCTAAAACAGGACATGCACTCATCAGCTCCTTAAACCTGTCAAAACAATCTTGAGCCCTCTCTGACCACTTGAAACTATCTTTCCGTGTCAAATCTGTAAGTGGTGCTGCTATCTGTGAAAATCCCTTCACAAATCTGCGGTAAAACCCACAAAGCCCGAGAAATCCCTTGAGTTGTTAAGTGTTCCTCGGTGGTGGCCAATCCAGAATGGCCCTGATCTTGTCTGGGTCAACCCGAACACTTCCTGCACTAATAATATGCCCTAGATAGAGCAACTCTGTCATCCCAAACTCACATTTACTCATCTTGGCATATAATGACTCCCTCTCTAGAATACTGAGCACTGTATCAATATGTTTCAAATGTTCCTCCCAAGTACGGCTGTATATCAGTATATCATCAAAAAGTATCAACACAAACTTCCTCAATTGATCTCTGAACACTCTATTCATACATGACTAGAAAGTGGCAGGGGCATTTGTCAACCCAAAGGGCATGACTAAGAACTCAAAATGTCCATAGTGGCATCTAAAAGCTGTCTTCTCCACATCCACCTCTCTAACCCGTATCTAATGGTAGCCGGATCTCAAATCAATCTTGGAGAAGTAGCATGCACCATGCAATTCACCAATAAGCTCATCGATGCGCGGGATAGGGTATCAGTTCTTGATTGTCTTCTTGTTTAGCTCCCTATAATCAATGCACATCCTCATTGTACCGTCCTTCTTCTTCACCAATACTACTAAGAAGCGAAAGGACTTTTGCTTGGCCGTATGTGCCCCATGTCAATCAACTCCTTAATGGCCTTTTCTATTTCATCCTTACATCTCTTCGGATGGCAGTAAGGTGTGATGATAACTGGCTTAGCCCCTTCCTCTAATTCAATAACATGCTCGATTCCCCTATCCGAGGGTCTCCCTGGAGGTATCTCACCAAACACCTTAGTATGTTTGGTTATTATTTTTTGTACATCAGGTAGATACTCTTGTTTATGTTGCTCTGTCATCTCAGGCATTACTCTAAACTCTGCTGCCCACTGCACCTGATCATGTCTAAAGAAACTCTGCATCCGCTTGAGTGACACCACTCGAAGTCTCCCATCTGACAAACCTCTGAGCACTATATTCTTACCATTTGCCTCAAACCTCATTTCCATTTTCTCAAGGTTAAATGTAAACTCTACCAGAGACTTCATCCAGTTCATCTCAAGCACCATATCCTGATCACCAATGTTGACCACAAAGAAATCTCCTGTCATGTCATAATCTCCCAAACGAAACTGCAAGTTGGAGATTTTCTTGGTACATTCAATTTTGAAGCCATCGGCAACCATCACCTTAAATCCCCTATGCTCCTCTGTATGTAGCCCTCTGCGTGTCACAAACTTTTCATCAATGAAGTTATGTGTCGCCCCTGTATCAATGAGTGCCACAACTCTCTGTCCATCCAAGGTTCCCCTAACTCTAAAAGTGACGGCCTCCTGTATACTTGACAACTGAGCTATCGTGCTATCACCGCGTGCTTCCTCCTGTGAAGAACTATCATCATCTCCATCTGATTCGGATGACTGCTCTGAATCTCCATCTACTGACTCTTCGGCTGAAAAGTACTCCATCTGCTTAGCTTTTGCTTTCAATGGACACTTATGTGACAAATCCCAAGGCTCTCTACAATGAAAACAAAGCTTCTTCTTCCTGAGATCATTAAGTGTCTCATTGTCCAACCTCTTACTTTCCTCCTTAGCTGGCTGAACCTCTTTATGAAAAGGTTTCCTGTCCTTATCTTTCCTTGAAGGGAAACTCTTTGCCTGGAATTTATTTTTTGAAGATGAAGAGGAATCCATGTCACGAGCTTTCTTAATGGCTTCCTACAAAGTGGGAGGGTTGAGAGCTTTAATCCACCCTCTCAACGGATCAGCTAACCCATCCATAAATAGAACTAGTATCCTCCGTTCAAATACATCTGTTACTAACACTGCAAGTTTCTGAAACTCTGAAATGTATGTTTCCAATGATCCCCACTGTTTAAGCTGAGCTAACTCCTTGAAATGGAGTTCTGGATCCTTCCTATCAAAACGTTCAATCAACCTCTCTGTAAACTCCACATATGAGGTAATGTGTGCATGTCCCATAGTGACCATACCATGATGCCACCACTCGTGTGCTAACCCATCCAGATGAATTGCTGCGTACTTAATAGCTTCTTCCTCGGGCATAGGGTTCAATTGAAAGTATGTGTCAAGCTTTTGAACCCAAGCTCTTGCTGTAGACTTTCCTGAGCCATCATAATATGGTAACTCAAGTCTCCCTACTTTCTTCCGTAGCTCATAGCTCTGGTTCCTGTCATGTCCACATGGCATATGTTTCATCCGCATATCCATATACTCCCTAAAGGTAATTGCAGCAGTAAAATCTGGCCCTCCGGCTTCCCAATCTCTCCTCAACTGGTCCTATATATCAGTAATCTGGGGCTCTAGTACGAGCTGCTCTGGAGCTCTAGGAGGAAACGTAGGAATCATGGGCCTTGAACTCACTGTCCTAGCTCGCTGCGGTACATGACCGAAATTGTTCCCAACTTGTTCATCTCCATTATGTGTCCCATCCTGATCATTTCCATTCTGATTGTTACCATTCTGATTATTTCCTCCACCCATGTTAGCATTCAACCCCATTTGACGAGCCATCATTGGTGCAGGAGCACGTCTGCGATAAAAAGTTTGGTGGCGACAGGAAGACAACTTGCAATATGACTAAAATGCAGGGTACAAAGCAAATATCAGAAAGTTTTGATTTTAAAATCTAAATTTTGAAATGTTTGTGTGTGTGAGTTTAGAGTTTTATGTTTTAAAATAATGTCCTATGATGTGGTGGCTTAAATGGAGGAGTGAAATGATAAACTCTCCAAATATAGCCACTTAGGACCATGTGTGTTTGTTTTAGTGGAAGAATCTAATCATATCTTAAAAAAGGACAGATAGTTGGCAGCAGGAATATTCATAATTTTTGAAACAGTCTCCTATTCTTAGATAGGGACGTTTCATATTCCTTATTTAGGGAGTCAGTTTTTAGAGAGGAAGAGAGGGGAAGAAGACAAGTTTTTATTTTTGGGTTGAATTCGGTATGTTTGCAGAAATCAATCTCAGTGCGTTTGTAATATCTCCCAAATGCACCGTTGGATTTTGATGAGCTTTGGATATGCTGTTATAGGCCTAATTACGCCCATCTTCACCAGAGCGATCGAAGAGTTTTGATCTGGTTCAAAAGTTATTCATGTCTGAGTGCAGGTCTATCTAGAGACAGCAAGAAGCAATATTTTGCAGAAAAATGTACTCTGATGCGTGGTCAATATCTCAAGTTTGAACCGTTAGATTTTTCTCAAATTTTTATATGTTGTTTGAAACCTCGTTATGCCAAATCTCAACGGTTGGATTGAGTAAATCTTTTTTGGTTCGAAAGTTATTCATGTCTGAGTGCAGGTCTATCCAGGAGGCAGCAAGAATGTATTTTCTGGGCAATTTGTTTTAAAACTTTTGTTTAATAGATTAAGTGGATGGAAAAGTATATAGAATGGATTTAGAGAGTATATGCATTTTTAATGTGTATGAAGAAACTCAATTAATACATTGTGATGTTGGATTTTAGTGTGTGATCCTGAAGGTTGTAGATGCCCCTTGATGCAACTCAGTTGAGTGTCTGATTCCTACTGAGTTTTCCAAGGTGTGGCTCTGCATCATTTTTGGTATCAGAGCCTTTGTGAAGGTTTCCAGATTGATGTGTTTGAGCCTTTGAAGCAACCCTTCGAGTTGAGTATATCCACGACAGGTTTCCAAAGTGTAGCTCTGCATCATAATGGAAGAAGAAGAAGCAAAAAGACAAAGCTATAGCCAAAGACATTCTATATTCCGAACAAAGTGCAAGTGCAAGAATAAGGTATGCAAAGTTATAGTTGACAGTGGTTCCTTTGAAAATATAATCTCAGTAGAAATGGTTGAGAAACTAAATCTTCCAAGAGTACCTCATGATTTACCTTACAGAGCTTATGGGTTAGGAGATGAACAGTGGATTGATGTCTTTGAAAAGTCATATGTTTCTTTTAACATTGGACCATATTTTGATACCATTGAATGTGATATTATGCCTTTAAAAGATTGTCACTTGATTTTGGGAAGAGCATGGCAATATGACAGGTCAACCATATATGATTGTAGAGAAAACACATATATCGTCAACAAAAATGGGAAGAAGATGCTTTTATTTCCATTGAAGGATGATACAACATGGAAGGAATCAAAAAGTATAGGTCTTATTGATAGGATAGCATTTCCAATGCATGATGAAGTGAAAGAGGAAGTGAAAGAAGTTTTGGTAGAGGTAAATGAAACTACAAAGAAGGCAGCCATAAAGAGTGTAGATGTATGTGAAGTTGGTACAAAAATTTCAACAATGATAGATGTAAGTTGTCCTTTGGAAGGGAAAGAACCTGAAGAGCAGAAAGAAGATAAATTGCAGCAAGTAAATGTTGATGAGAAGAATAAAGAGGAAAGTCCTATGGGATTTGAGTGTGATAAAGTTATGGTTGGAATAGTAATGTGTCCTTTGAAAATAGAAATGAGTACAATGCTGAAAGGTACTCCTATGAAAGAGAGTTTGGAGGAAAATAATGAAGCCTTCAAAATGCATGGTGTAGTGAAATGTCAAGAGCAATGGCATGAGGATGGAGATAAAGATTGTGTAGCAGCAAGTTCTAAAGAAGAATATGATTTATGGGAAGAGTTTACAGCCATCATGGGAGAATGGCAAAGGAATGGTGGTAGTATGGAGACTCAGCATGAAGAAGTTTCCAAAGAAGAGGTATCAGATGATGTTATGGACAAAGAAGATGAGGCTGAATATATTTATGACAGGGCAACAAATTATTTTCGGGACATAAAATTCAGAATAAAAATTCAAGTGTATGCAGCAATAATAAGAATTCAGAATGTGATGAAGTTACAAGTGTATGTAGCAGCCATACAAATTCAGAATATGATGAAGTGGATGCATAGTGAGCAGCAAATAATTTTTATCTTACCAATGGAAAACAAACCAAAGGTAAAGATGAAGGAGAAAGAGAAAATTCAAATGATACAAGTTCAAGAAAGGCCAAGTTTTCTAATGGAGGAAAAGTACAAACCAAAAGTCAAGATGAAGGGATCCATATGTTTTTCTAATGCTTTGTTTTGCAGGTGTTTCCAAGGGACTTGGAAACTTTTGAAATTTGGGAGTATGGTGCAGGAGCACGTCTGCGATAGGAAGTTTGGTGGCGACAAGAAGACAACTTGCAATATGACTAAAATGCAGGGTACAAAGCAAATATCAGAAAGTTTTGATTTTAAAATCTAAATTTTGAAATGTTTGTGTGTGTGAGTTTAGAGTTTTATGTTTTAAAATAATGTCCTATGATGTGGTGGCATAAATGGAGGAGTGAAATGATAAACTCTCCAAATATAGCCACTTAGGACCATGTGTGTTTGTTTTAGTGGAAGAATCTAATCATATCCTAAAAAAGGACAAATAGTTGGCAGCAGGAATATTCATAATTTTTGAAACAGTCTCCTATTCTTGGATAGGGACGTTTCATATTCCTTATTTAGGGAGTCAGTTTTTAGAGAGGAAGAGAGGGGAAGAAGACAAGTTTTTATTTTTGAGTTGAATTCGGTATGTTTGCAGAAATCAGTCTCAGTGCGTTTGTAATATCTCCCAAATGCACCGTTGGATTTTGATGAGCTTTGGATATGTTGTTATAGGCCTAATTACGCCCATCTTCACCAGAGCGATCGAAGAGTTTTGATCTGGTTCAAAAGTTATTCATGTCTGAGTGCAGGTCTATCTAGAGACAGCAAGAAGCAATATTTTGCAGAAAAATGTACTCTGATGCGTGGTCAATATCTCAAGTTTGAACCGTTAGATTTCTCTCAAATTTTTATATGTTGTTTGAAACCTAGTTATGCCAAATCTCAACGGTTGGATTGAGTAAATCTTTTTTGGTTCGAAAGTTATTCATGTCTGAGTGCAGGTCTATCCAGGAGGCAGCAAGAATGTATTTTCTGGGCAATTTGTTTTAAAACTTTTGTTTAATGGATTAAGTGGATGGAAAAGTATATAGAATGGATTTAGAGAGTATATGCATTTTTAATGTGTATGAAGAAACTCAATTAATACATTGTGATGTTGGATTTTAGTGTGTGATCCTGAAGGTTGTAGATGCCCCTTGATGCAACTCAGTTGAGTGTCTGATTCCTACTGAGTTTTCCAAGGTGTGGCTCTGCATCAATCATCTGCATCATAAGATCCAATCTCTGATTCTGTTCCTGTGCCCTTTGTTCTGCTACTCGCTGACCCTGTACCAAGGTCTCTAATAACTGTAAGAATCTTTCCTCTCCAAGCTCTGGACCGGCATTCCCGCCTCCACCTAATCTTGTATTCCTGTCATCTCGGTCACCCATATTGCTGTCTTGATCAAAGAATACCTCCGTTGTGTCTGTATGACTGGATTCTATACCCCCCTGTACGGATGAACTAGACTGTTTGCTTTGCAGGTCTGAACTCCTACTTTGTCTTGCTCTGGTATTGCGAAAATTATAAGGCCCCTGTCGCATGCTCAAACATAAATGCTCTGATTTTAGTGTTTTGACATTTCATCAAACACTTTCCCCTCTATCCGCCAGTTCCAAATTTCCTATAAGACCTCCACAAGATGGCAGGACTTATAGCTCTGATACCACTGTAATATCCTCCCCTGATTTGAACTTTGACTTGTAGAAATTTAACTTAAGAAATATTGTCAAACACTTTGTATGCAAACTCATAAAGCTGATTTTCTCAATAAATTGCTTTTCAATGAGTAGATTTACGAACAACTATGAAGTGACATTAAAATGCATAATACACATCATAACATTTTCACAAACACTTAGCACACATTCAACAGTATATGAAAAATCTGGAAACTCTTTCAATCTGCTGATAAAAGGGTGATTTTTAAATGTAGATGTGCACTTACAGCTGCCTTAAAGGCTGCAACAACTATTCAGACTTGTATTCAACAATTATTATGCAAAGTATCAAAATTTGACAGAAGAAACCTGGAATTAGTTGCCGTAGTATTTTGCAGATGTAGTCGGCAGCCCTCCAAACTTCTAATCAGCCAGAAAAACAAGTAAACTTGATACCAACACTGTTCACGCCGTACTGTAGCAAAATACTGTTCATGCCGACTGTAGCAAAATACTGTTCATGCAGCACTATAGCAATAACTAACTTAAGATTTGCACCTCAAACCCTTGTAAATTTCTTTATGCGAACACCCCAAATGAAACCCAGTGTATTTCCTGAAGTGAAAACACCCTTGATCCTCCTGACTGTGTCTTCCAACAGCGAAGAGAATGCTAGCAAAGAGGGATTCCGTCCTCCAAGCCTGATAATCAGATATCCAGCAACATAACATTCATCTTCATCCAAGCATACAAAAAAAAGCTCTTCCATTTCTTTTATAGTGTTCTCACAAGAACTCAATCCTTCGTTTTCTCAATGTGGGATAAAACATAACTCCCTTTATGTACCTTATGTCTCCAATGTGTTATAAAAATAAAGGGAACTCTTTTAATTTAAATATTTCCCACAAACTATAGTCTATGCATTAATAAAGTTAAATATTTAAATTTAACTTTATAAAATGGCTTTATTAATGCATAACAAATCTTATCAATGATAAATAAGTTTTCCTGTCGATTTTAAACAATTACCATCGACATACCACTGTGACTGAATGTCCGGCCATGTCCAAGATGACTTACTATAAATAGTAAGTATGCCCAAAGTTGCCCCAGAACTCCTCAGAAAGACCTGCAACTAAAACTGTCTAGGCCAAATGGCCTCTAAGCCCCTTTAAAGTCCTAGTTAGCCTACAGGACTGTGGGGAAATAGGCTAACGACAACATCATGCTATGAATGCTAGAAAGGGGACATTAAAGTCTCAGATTGTGATTTCTGCTTCCACTGCTTCTTCTTCTTATTGCTAGAACTTTGCCCTCCTTGACTTGATTGGTGCTCATCACTAGCCACCAATGCTTTGGTCTTTGATGTCGTGAAAAGTCTCAAATCTATCAAGTGAGATTGTTCAACAATCAACAGCTCTGCAAATGCATCAAATGTAGACTTCTGGAAAGCACTTCCCATGGTCAACCTGTGAGTATTATAACTCAAAACAAAGGAGGCATACTCTGAAGGTAGCCTCTTTAGGATGTGATGGATCAACTTGTCATCCTTCATGTGGTTTCCACAATCTTTAAGTAGTGCCCTATACTCATTGGCTTTATTGATGTAATCTTGAATTGTGTCAAAGTTCTTTGGATCCAAGAGAAGTAGATCGTCCTCAATCTGAAATCCCTTTTCCTCATCCACCTTACCATACAATGATTCAAGTTTGTCCCATGTAGGTTTGGATTCCGTGAAACTGGCAATGTGGAATAAGAGATCTCTATGTACACAACTCTTGATAATTCCTAAAGCCCGATTGTCTATAATTTTCCAATCAATGACTTCTTTAGCATCAATGGCTTTTAGAATTGTACCATCAACATAAAGATTTAGACCTTTTGCCATTAATCTGCTCCATACAATATATTTCCATGTAGAATAATTGCATGAAGTTAGAAGAGGACATTTAGGTGAACCCATGATGTAGAAATGATAAGAGCACAAAAGAGAGACACAAAACACAATACACACCCCCCCTTTTCACTCAATCAACAGAGCCCCCCAAAAAAAATGCTTTTGGCACTTTATATGTAGTGTATGTACAATGGGCCACTTGTCAAAAAGTACAAAGTGGACTTCTAATTTTGCTTTTTACAACTGCCTTTTGAGGCCCGAATCTATCACTAAGCACTATAGCTCAAATGTACAATAATTCTGAAAAGTAATCAACACATTACAATGCAGAAAAAGCCTTAGTTCTGAAAGTGAGATTTTTGTCCACACAACCCTAGAATCTTACTACAGATTTGGAAAGTAGACGAAAAATAACACTTTAAAAAAAAGGAAACCCGTAAAAGTGTTTAGATGAGCTCATACGGAGCATTTGAAGTTGCAAAATGCAAGATTGAACAAGTATAGTCACCAAAAAATGCAATTTCTGAAAAATCCTTGCACCAAAACCAGAAAAGAACACCACCACTGGAAAGTTCAAGAAATTTTACCCAAATTATAAAAAAATCACACCTGAATTAGAGTCTGGATGACTAAGTTATGGGCTCGCAAAGTCAAGCTACCAAATTAAAAAGCAATCTGAAGAGCGGTTTGGAAGGAAAATTGCGTGCTTAAATTTGATGGTCAAATGACCGTCGCAGCAGTTATAAAATGCCTAGTTTTGATGGTTTGACGATCGTCAAATTTTTTCCTATGTTTGGCGGACGTCAACGAAAAAATAGTCCCCTTGGCTGACATGGCAGTACGGTCAATACACGTGGCAGTACGGCCAGGTACGAAAGGGTACCGTGGCAGGATCCACCGGGCAGAGTAGCTGACGTGTCAACGGTGGATTGGTCCGCGTGTCGCTAACGTGTTGATGATGGGTCCGGATTGGAGTGGGATCCTTTTCGCCGGTGGTTTAAGAGGTGGCCGAAATGTTGAAGCCGCCGGTTTTTTATGCGGTCTGAAATTTGTGAAATATTCAGCCCAATGCCTCCAAGGGAATATCCTACAGAATATTCTCTGTGTAGGGCTGGGGTGTGACTACCCGTTACCTGTGCAAAAAAAAAAAAGAAAAAAACTCTGCAAAGCCACTAGCCTAAAAAAAAATTCAAAAACCCTATCCGAAAAATGCAGAGAAATAAAAAATTATAGACCCAAAAAAAGCAATTATTTAGATCTACAAAATGACCATACTTGAATTGCAAATCAAGGCCTTCGGGTGCCAATTTGCAAAAAAAATTTGCCTCGCAATCGACTTTGGCCTAGGGTAGCCGAGTTTATAAGCAATTTTCATCAAATCAGCGTTCCGGACGCAATGGTGAGGTCAAATCTAGCTCTAGACACTCCCAATTTCTACGATACTCCGGATTCGGGCCAAAATGACGAAACAAGAAGATGGTCTCGAACAACTATGTGAAGAGAAAATCTCCCAGCTCTAGTACCATGTAAAAATTTGCCTTAGGGCAAAATTCACCCAAGAACTAAGAACTCAAACACAAGCACAATTGTAGACCATTAAGGAGTATGATCAGAATATCGATGTATTTGATTCAATATGTATGAAAGTGCACTAGAGTGCCCATATATAAAGGCCTCTAAGATGCATCTAGAATGCCTAAGAATCAGCATCATGATAAGTCATACAATCAGGCACATGTCCACCAGATATGGGTTATCCTCCATTATGCATGGAAGTAAGTGCAATGATGAGAGGATAAGCCTACAATGGTGTAGCACGCAAATCAGTGTTTTAGATAACATGTGTTAAAAAGGTAGTGCAAATAACTGTGTTCTCTACATGACAACTCAGTGAATGATGCAAACTCCTGTGTTGTAGACACCATGTGCTGAATTAGAATTGAGTACTTCTGTGTTGTCAACATGACAACTCATAAAGGTGCGCAAACTCTTAAGTGTCTCACAAAATAAATAATAAAATAATGCATTAACATAAGTAAACTTAAGTAAGTGTAAATAGTAAATACGTATTTATACCAATAATTTGCATAGATCAACAATTTCTGCAAGTACTAACATTGCATAGACACATATAAAGGCCTATAATTCTACTTATTTCTCAGAAATTGGTGCTAATATTAGTTCCTCTACTTATTTCTCAGAAATTGTTGCTAATATTAGTTCCTGATCTGACTATCAACTACTTTCTTCTTTTATCATGTGGAGAACCAGCCTTCAACAAATGAATATTCCCCCTATTTATATCTGCAAGTGTCAAGCCTCTTCACCGATCCCCTTTCAAAGAGTCCCACTCCTTCATAATGGAGCACTGTCATTTATTTTAGTTTCCATGCCCTTTGATAACTGCTGCCTGAATATTAATACCAGTCAGCCTCCTCATTTAGTTCCATGAACCTTGGTTGGCCTCTAATAAAATACTCTGACCTTGAATCTCGGCTTCTGAACAATGAAATGGTATTACTTTTCATTTTATCTAGTCGGACTCCTTTGATAAATCGCTGGTCTGGACTGATTTTTCTGTTAGATTATCCTAGTTGTTCTACTTAATTGCCTGAAAATTATTAAAATTTGAAATTTGAGGCTATTATTTGTTCTGTAAAAGCAATGTTTTGAAAGCAGGGGCATGACAGTCAATATTAGATATATCATAAACATGACATTATCTAGAGCATAACCATATCAACTGTGTCATCTTACTAAAAATTAACCTCTTTAATTCATGGACACTCTAGTTTCTTAGGCATTTATGAAGTGAAATTATGCTGCAAAGGAAGCTTTTCCACTCAAGTCTTACTTTTTCGAATACGGTTTTAGCATTCTTGGTGTAAATAAAACATGCATAAGAAAAAGACTTTGACATATTTTCCCTTTATTTCAGTACTGAGGCTCTATTTGGCTCCAGCTACAATTGGACAAAAACTAAAAAGCAGATAAAGCATGTTAGGCTGATCTCAAACCTGTTCGACTTTAGCTGCACTTCTCGCCGATTTTCCATATAATGCTTCCTTTGTAGCCAATTGCCCTTTAAGCTTCTTGTCTTTAATTTCCTAAAACAATGAAATATGGCTATTACAAATGCAAAAGAAGTATACACAGTCTCAGCATAGATGAGTTAATCCTAGAGCATAAATGAGTTAATCCTAGACCCTAAGCTGACAAGACACGGTGCATAGTTAAATTCCTTCCTGCTTTATTTCCCGTGACATCTTTTCATAGTAAAAGCTAATTCAAGGGCAGTAATAAATTTTTACCTTTAAGTGCACACATTCTCCTCTCAGATATTTCTTGACCTGCTTGTCACCCACATTCTCGTTGTTTTTTTCTGTATCCATATTTTCCTACAAATCCATTTCAATAAACATTAAGATATATAAAATAGCATAGAAGTCATTTTTATTTACTAACAAATGGGCTTAAACTTAATTGTATAAAGCCGAACTAAACAAAATCCCCAAAAAGAACTAAACAAAAACCCCAAAAAGCCTTTAAAGTTTGGATCTTGCACTCTATATGGCCAATGTCACCCCCTAATATTACCCAAGCCTCTACTTGTGTTTTACCCATTCACATTTGTACAACTAAAATTGTGTCAGTGGAACTATAATAATATCGTGTAGCATTCCATGTATTGCCCCGGACTGATTATCACACCAATTCTCTGCAATATTCCCTCCGAATAATTTTTTTGTCAATAGTTTGTTTGAGGGTTTAAATGATCAAATAGAAAATAAACTGAAGCACAAAATATTTCTTCTATTGCACCAGTAAATAAGTTGACAACTGTAGAAAATACATATATGTGCATGAGGTCTTATCAACCTGAGATAAATAGCAGCAATTACAGTCACCACTTCTGGAGCATACAGCAGCAGCTAAACTTCATATCAGTCTACGTGCAGAGAAATGGCACTCGTGTTTCCCACGACCCTTCACCCTTACACGCGCTCCGGAAAAGTGCCGTTTGCTCAGAGTAACAATCACCAAAGAGAGCCAAAACTGAGTTTGAAGAATTAGCTATGATCTTGTCCTTCTGCGTTCCAAAATGGGAGTATTGCAATCCCCCCTCAATGCCCACGATTTATCTCAAAACACTCGCCTCTGAAGGAAGGATGATATGAATGACCGATAACAAGAAGACACTGTTTTTTTGAATTTCTTCCATGACCCGCCCTAGCATTAGTGACCAGGCCAAATACTTGCTCTCTTAGAATTTGATTATAAAACCTTAGAATTGAAGGTAAAGAGCACACGGAAATTAATTAATTATATATATATATATATATATGTTACTAGTTGCTCCTTTCGCAGATAGAATCATGAGGTTTCATATTAGTTACATAATCTAATAAAAATTTCAAGATATACTAATGTTTGCAAAAGCTATATTAATTTGCATGTTTTTTTGGAATTGAAATTTTTATTTTATTTTTTAATTGTATTGGCTCATCATGAAAAAAACAGTGAAAATTTTTAATTTTTTTCAACAAAAATACAAATATTTTTCTAACACTTCCATTAATAAATGCATTAATTGCAACTTTATATTTTTCACATTTGTGACAAGTGAATAAACTTTTTTCAAAAATAATCATTTTTCTAACACCTTTAGTAATAAATGTAAAAAAAAAAAAATTATCTTCCACCTCACAAATATGTCTAATCAATATTAATTATTCTTATTTATTTTTCTTACCAAGTTCAAATATAGACTTCAATGTTTTATATTTCTTATTTTAAATATATTTATTACTAGTTTTACATTGATATTTATTTTTGTAATTTGTAAAATGTTATTCAAATATAGATATTTTAATCAAATATAGAGTTAAATATATTTCTTATTTTAAACACATTTATTATCTTCTACTATTTTACAATTTTGCTCAATTTTTTTAATATCATTAACACTACCCTTCAAACTTACTACATATTTTGGTACTTTGATCTAAGTATTCAACAATTTTTTTTAATTAAAAATTTCAACTTATAATTGAATTGGTAGAAATGAGTAGTTCATTCATATAATATAATGTTTATTGTTATTTATATATTTCTTAAAATAATAAAATTATTAATATTTTTCAAATTCTCTTCAACTCTCTCTATTATTCTACCTTTACTTGTCCTTATAATAACATATCATTCTCTCTTTTAGCTCTCTCTTCGTATAACATTATATCCCATGGGCCATAGGCATCCTTGATATCAACACTAGCTTAGTTGTATATATACAGAAAAATGTTATGAACATTTCCATTTTAAAAGACACTTTAACATTTTTCATTAGTTCCTCACTAAACACAAAAAACTAATCTTGAGCCATAAGTTTCTATCAGTAAAACACAAACGCATTGATAAGATAGAGATCATTGCAAAAGCTACTTCAGTCAACCATAGAAACATGAAGGTAGGAACTTTGGCGCATGCGCCCCTTGTTAGTCTAAGGCACGACAAAATTTATGTTTTCATTTTCTCCCTACTATTATTTTTTTCCAAAATACAAATAGAAAGGTTAGATTTTATAAATCAATTATAATGTAATTTCTGATTGGTCGACACTTAATTGGGGGGGGTGTGGTTTCATATATTTTTGTGGATAAAGTTGTATAAAAATTTATTATGAAATAGAATATAATGTAACTTAAAATATATATAATTATTATTTTACTTATATTTAATAAACTTGAGAATAAATAGCCATATCAAGACATTAAAGTTAGGCATTGATAAGATAGAGATCATTGCAAAAGCTACTTCAGTCAACCATAGGAACATGAAGGTAGGAACTTTGGTGCATGCGTCCCTTGTTAGTCTAAGGCATGACAAAATTTATGTTTTCGTTTTCTCCCTACTATTAATTTTTTCCAAAATACAAATAGAAAGGTTAGATTTTATAAATCAATTATAATGTAATTTCTGATTGGTCAGCACTTAATTGGGGGGGGGGTGTGGTTTCATATATTTTTGTGGATAAAGTTGTATAAAAATTTATTATGAAATAGAATATAATATAACTTAAAATATATATAATTATTATTTTACTTATATTTAATAAACTTGAGAATAAATAGCCATATCAAGACATTAAAGTTTGCTAGGTGTAAAAAATAAATTATAATTTAAAAATTCACCTTTAAGAATATTAAAATCTTAAAAATATGTAAATTAGTATATATAAAAAAATATATTTTAAAATTTAAAAATCAAATGAAAGGCCTTGCCTCCTATAATGGAGATATAAGATGGTACTTATCATTGTATACAAAATGATTCATGTTTACAGCTCCAAACTTAGCTTATGTTTTTCACTTTCATTTCTAGTCCCACCATAACAAAAGGCAGGGACTCAAACTCGTTAAGAGCTCTTGTTCACATTGAGAATGATGAACGTATAGAAAGATTTATACATTGGGGAAGGGATTTTTCTGTTGAAATGTCATTATTATATTTATATATGATGTCAAAGTACAAGTTATAAAATGTGAATAAGTAGTTTATAGTGTTTTAATGTGGGATTGTCCTTGTACTTTTTACCCAGAAAATTTGTCTCACATCATCAAACTACTTTAAAAGCCACAAAATAACCTTTAGAAATCTATAAAACTATTTTGTAATGGTCAAAAAATTTGTTATGTTAAGAAAACGATGTCCAACATTATATATTTTAAATTGTATTTGGAAAATCTCTTCTTATCTATTTTTTAATGAATAAAATAATTATTACTAATTATCTTTTTATTAATCAATTTAAAATTAAAATAACAAAAAATTATAACTAATAGATCTATCTATGAATTAAGTTTTACAAAATTTGAAGGATAAATCAAAGGTTTTTTCAGATCTAATCTCAGCCTTGAAACTAAACTCTCAAATATCAAAGAGGCGCTTAGTAATTTCAATAATCGGAAAGAAGAAATAGAATATGAAAAAGAAAATAATGGGGAAAAGGAAGAATCTACTCAAAAAATACACAAAAGGAGAAAAAGAAATAAAGCAGAAGTAACATGGAAGTCTAAGAGGTAGAATGTATTGTCAAAAAAAGGAAAACTAGGACAACAAGAGGTAAATCAAAAGGAAATGAAGATCATAGAAGAGTTTTAAAATGGGGTTAAGGAAAATCCAGATATACAGTGCAAAATTGTGAAATTCAAACAATGTGAAAAATGTCTAAGAGAGAAGGGTTTTCTAGAAGATCTCAATTCAATGTGAAAAGTCTCAATAGACAAACACAAGACATCCTACTTATGCAGAAAGATATTAATGATCAAATAATATGAGGAGAACAATTACATAAAGAACATGAGAATCAATCATATCTGGATCAAACAGAAGATGAAAGAAATAAAGCAAAAGATATAGAAGAAATTGGGAAAAAACTATGAGTAAGGAAACAAGAAAAAATAATAATTTACACAATAGCCAGAGCTGCATTGAAGAGTCGATGCAGGAAGAAATTCTCACAGTAGAAAATCAGGATATGCTACAACAGGATATGAGGAATATAACAAAGGAAAGAAAAAATCAAGAAGAGGAGGATAGAGGATCTCCAAAATGGTAATTGAAAGGGAAAGCAGAGTACAAACCAAAACAAATAAGTCCACAACAAACAAGAGTGATCAAGAGTTTACAAAAGTATATAAACTAATAGAAGAGCAAGTTTAGGAAGACATTATACCACCAGCATCTTCAGCACAATGGCGTAATGTGACAATCTGAAAAAAGTCAAAGAAAATAACTCATAAATTATGGAAAACTCATGCCAATGGGAAAGACCCCTTTGAAGACAGTGAAAAAGAGGAACAATAGACATTTGAGGAAAGTAATAAGGCTAAGGATCCCTTAATATCTATGGAAGTAGGTACATACATTAAGGCAATCAATCAAGAGGAACAAAATATTAGTGAAGAACTAAGGATAGCAAAGAACAACCATTTCATAAATTCTTAGCTATGGGAAGAATTTGGAGTTTTTAATGATGTAGAAAAGACAAATGAAGAAAAAGAGACATAACTACAACATGAAGAAAATGAAGAAAGAGATATTGATAAAATGAAACTAGGAGAACAAATATTTAAGGAAATAGTAGAAGAAGAGGAGGAGCTGAATAAAGAAGGAAGCACATACAACAACAATAATGCATTAAATTTCATGGAAAATTTAGGCATTTTCATTGATCGAGAAGATTTCAAGGCCCCAAAATGTGGTAAAAAGAAAATGAAGCATGGAAGGAAATCACTAAAAGAACTGGGATTGATTGATGGTCAAGCAAAGGAATAAGAAAAGATTAACAAAATTTTAAATGCAGGGAAGGGGAAGAGCCTTCCCATAGCACAATGAGGATTACAACCTGAAACACTAGGGGTATTAATGCCCCTAGTGAGAAATGCTTATTAAAGTGTAACCTTAGTTTATTTGAATCTAAAGTAATATTAATTCAAGAGACCAAATTGAATAAAGAAGACAAAGTTAAATTAGAAAAGAAATTAGGTAACTAGAAAACATCACTAATAGAATCTAATGGGGCTTCAAGAGGTATAGGCTTCATTTGGAATCCACAAAAATTAGCACTTGACATGTTGGCTTCGAATAATAATTGGATGGGATGCATAATTAAAAGCTTTAGATATAATCTTCAAATAATCTTGATTAATGTATATGGTCCTACTCAAACAATAGATAAGAGAAGATTATGGGACAAAATCAACTCTTTTATGGAAAACAATCATGCAGAAAACTTCATTATTGGAGGTGATTTTAATGCAATCTTAAAACTAGAGGAAAAACAAGGGGGTTCTCATATTGTAACGCAAGTAATAATAGACTTTAGAGAATGGGCTGTGAAGAACATCTTACTAGATATTCCAACCAATACCAAAATTTTACATGGAATAACATAAGGAAAGGCTTCATCGACATAGTAGAAAAACTAGACAGGTTTTTCATTAAAGGTGATTTAAGTAATATAAATTTGGCACTTTGGTCAATGATTCTGCCATACACAGGTTTAGATCGTTACCCAGTTATAATTGAATTAGTAGAACCTGTAAAACCCTCCAAGAATCCATTCAAATGTGAAAAATGTGATTTTTAGATAACCAGTTCATGGAAAATATTAAGTAATGGTGGCAAGAAGGAAATTTTAGAGGATAAAAAATGTACTGCTTAGTATCCAAACTTAAAATGGAATAAATCTCACTTCGAAAACATATTTAAAGAGAAACTAAGTAATGAAGATGAAGTTCATAAATTAAATGAAGAATTTATAAAAAAAAGAAATGGAGAGTGAAAATTTTAATAAAGAAAAAGAGCTATTAGCAAAACAAGAATACATTCTGGCAAAAGAGGAGATATTTTGGAGGCAAAAATCAAGGAAAAAATGGTTAGCAGAAAGAGACCGTAATATGAAGCTCTTTCATAATAATACTCTTAAAAACTGATCAATAAACAAAATTTCAAGAATTAAAAACAAAGAAGGGAATATATAAGAAGACCCTACTAAGATAACAGAGGTTTTTGTAGATTATTATTATAATATTCTAGATAATTTTGATTTCTCCAATCAGATAGCACAAGATAAGATGTTGGAAAAAAGCAATCCCAAAACTAGTCACAACAACAGATAATCATCTTCTCAATAAACCATTCACTTCAGAAGAAATTAAATTGGCCCTTTTCAATCTCAACCCAAATAAATCACCAGGAACAGATGGTTTTCAAGCATTCTTTTTCTAGAAGTGTTGGGCTTTACTAGGCATGGACATTTGGAAGGCAATAGAAACATCAAGAAATGTAGGATCATTATTGACAAAGAGTAACTATACCTTTTTAACTCTTATACCCAAAAAAATGATCATTGAAGTACCTAGAGATTATAGACCAATTGCATTATGTAATATAATATACAAAATACTATCCAAAGCCATGGCTCGTCAATTAAAAAGCATCTTACCTAAACTAATCTCGAAAGTACCAGGAAGATCTATTCTAGATGGTCTATCAATTATATAGGAAGTCATTCATTAAGCTTATAGGAACCAATAAACGAGTATGCTCATGAAATTAGACATACAAAAAGCCTTGGATATGGTGGGTTAGAGATTTGTATACAAAACTATAGAAGCTTTTGGGTTCTCTCACCAATGGATTAATATTATATTTAAATGTATTTCAACACCAAAAATTCCACTCCTTATAAATGGGACTCTAGAAGTTTTTTTTAGCATCTCTAGAGGGATACGTCAAGGAGACCTGATATCCCCCTTTTAATTCATAATAATGCCTGAAGCATTTAGTAGAGCAATAAAGAAAGCTCAGGTGGAAGAAAAAATCACATGAATAACTGTAGCAAAAAGCATCCCAATGTTACTCATCAACAATATGTTGATGTTACGATACTGCCAGGAGAAAGTACATTAGAAGAAGCCCAAAACTTCAAACAAATTATATAAGAATATTCAGCAGCATCAGGACAAAAAGTGAATGATGTGAAATCAAAAATATTCTTCCTGAATACACCTCTAAAAATGGAAGATCACATATGCAACAACATGGGATTCAAGAAGGGTTCCTTCCCATGTAAGTATCTAGGTATCCACTTAGATAAAGGAGCAAGGAAAACCAAAGTTTGGAACAACATTTTAGACAGAACTGACAAACATATCGAAAGCTAGAAAGGAAAATGGTTAACTAAGGCAAGCAGAGTTACAAAAATCAAAATGATTCTTTCAGCTATACCCACTTATCAAATGTCATGTCTCCCCTCACCCAAAAACATAAGTAAAAAATTAGAAGGAAAGCTCAAAAATCTCTTCTGGAATGCAATAGAAGACAAATAGAAAGCAACATTGATTAAATGGGAGTAGATTTGTAAACCAAAAGAATTAGGACAATTAGGTATTAAGAATTTCAATTGGCAGAATGAAGCTTTAGGAGCAAAATTAGTATGGAAAATGTATCAAGAAAGAGAGTAAATGGGCTAAAAATTTATATAACAAATATTTAAATGTAGTAGACCCAATGTCATTATTAAGAATTAGGAATCCACATAAAGGATCAGATGTTTGGAATTTTATGACAAATTGTAGACCATTGATAAGTAAATATGCCAGTTGGGATATAGAGAAAGGGGAAGAAGCACTATTCTGGGAGGACTCTTGGGATGGATTTCCTCTTCTAGATAGTCTCAATATTCTATTAAACATTAAAAATAATTTAGTCAATTTATGGGGTGATAAGGTAGTTGATTACAAACAACATAATAAGGCAAACGAGGAGGACATTTGGACATGGAAATCGTTAGAAGGTACAGGTCTGACTTCTAAAGAAAAAGAGATCTTAGAAAAAATATTCAAATAGACGCAGGTCAATCACAAAAATAGAGAAGACAAACTTATTTGAGGGGCTTCAAAAGAGGGGGTATGCAGTGTGAAGAAAGGATATAATATCATAATTAATTCTCGAAGATGAGAAAATATAAATATGCCTCTTAAACTTTGTTGGGATTCAGCCTATCTACCCAAGGCAGGAATCTTCCTATGGGTAGCAACTCAAAAGAGTATTTTAACAATTGATAGATTCAGGAAAATGGGATTCAAAGGTCCCTTGTGATGCATTTTGTGCAAAGAAAATGTTGAGACAGTAGAACACCTTCTCTTTCAATGTCCCTACGCTAAAGAATGTTGTCATTGGCTTCATCAAAAGCTAAATTGGACCTCTCCCATCATTGGGGATCTTGATAGTCACCTAATTGGATGGCCCAATGGTAATAATTCTAATATATATAATAAAATATGGAACAAATTTCCATCTATTCTAATGTGGGAAATCTGGAAAGAAAGGAATAGGTGTATATTCAGTAATTTTGAACTTAATATCCCCTCTTTGCTTAATAAAATAGAAGCAAGCATAACAGAAGTTGTGAATAACCATTTAAGAAGATTAGATAAAGAAGAAGGGATCTTTAATGAATGGGATGCAGAAATGAAAAAGAAGTGGGTCAACCTAATCAACCCCCCTTTAGTATATCATTAAAAAACTAGAAATAAAGAAAAGAATGCAAATGGGAACCTCCATCATATGGGGTGGAGAAAACTAAATTTCGTTGGAGCCTCTAGAGGAAACCTGAGTATGGAAGGTATAGGGTGTATTATTCATTTAGATTGTGGAAGTTGGATCATTAAAAGAGCTAAACCATTAGGAATCACAACAAATAATATAGTGGAATTAGAAGCTCTATGAGAAGGGCTTAGTCTGAGTTTACAATTGGGCATTAAAAGATTAATTGTTGAAGGGGACTCTAAATCATTATAAACACTTTAAGAAATAGGAAGACTCCAAATTGGATTATGAATTTGAAGCTTGAGAGTGTACTAAGCCTAATTGATAAATTTGAGAAAACTAGGTTTGTGCATATATATCAAGAAGGAAACACAAAAGCAAACCTTTTAGCAAACAAAGGTGTGGAAGGAGAGGATTTCATTATACAAGAAACTAGGACATTGTCTTTGACTTAGGCATTTCATCCTAGGTCCAATCCTCTATTTTTTTCCTTTTATTTCCTTCCATCTCTAACCTGTCTCCTATATTCATAATGTCAATCTATTCCTTAAACGTTAACTAATCTTAGTATTAGGTTTAGTGGGGGATATAATTAATAACAAGTTATTATATCACCAATTATAAACCTCAATCTTGACGTAAGTCACATTAAGTTCCTTTGCATCCATTTAGAACTTTCTAGATCTCCCACGAAGGTCCTAGTATTTGACTTGGAGGTCTATTTATTTCATCTCTCTTTTAGTTTCCTTAGCTCGGTATATGTTCACAATGTGTCGTTGGCTAGGATGGAGTCTACAATCACCTTATTTCATGTATTAGAAGTACATCCTATGGCATTCAGGGGCACTATCAAACCAGAGAGATGGAGTAGGATTCTGAATCCCATTGATGATATGTCTAGGGTTGTTGTTACTAGGGTTCTTGGTGAAAAGGTTTTTAACTATGAATTTTCTTGGCATACCAATAGCTCAATCATAGGTTCATTTATAACATGTCTGGTTAGAGCTTATATTGGTCCTTGGGAGATAATTTGTCTTTGTCATAATGTCTTTGACCATATCTGGCTAGAGGGCCTGGAGCATGCAGTGCCCAACATTAATCAACATATGGAAATTCTACTTGCTAAAGTATATATGCCATTTCCAAAGGGTGATGTGGGACAAGCTAATGTTTTGAGACTACCTATTTTATATATTAGGGATGATAACTAATTTGATAAGGAGTAGCCTAAGATGGAGGCTAGTATTAATTTTCCACTTCATTAGAGGGGCATTGTACTTGAACAGAACAAGGATTGGCTGACCCAATATCTGTGAATATTTGATGCTTACATTGAACCTGGGGTGGTATTCAATGACCTAAATGGATTAGACTTCTCCCTTCCCAACTTCTATAAATTTAACAAAGACAAAACTACATATGTTTTAGCGCCTAGGTCAACGGTGGTGGATTTGGAGGAAGTGGATGACCTTATCATGGTATACTGGAAGAATGAGGAGTAGTTCTATATCAGCCTCTTAATTTTGTATAGGATGGTTGCTCTGTCTTTTCTTCTCTTGTGGATGTATCCTCTAGGTCTGTTCTAGGTCTATATGGTCTGGTTTGGTTCCTACTCAACTTCTACATCTTGGTTACCTAGCTGTTGGTGTGTCTCCTTCTTTGTTTTAGTCAGCTCTCAAGGTTTATGTTAATATTTTTTTGTTTTGAGCAGTTAGCCTTGGTGTTATTGTTAGCAATCAGTTTTTGTTTTTAGTCTCGTATGTGTGTGTGTGTATATATATATATATATATATGACATCCATAAGTTTGCTCTTATCAGTAAAATTTGGACTGTATGTATTTATGCAAACTTTATTTATAAATACAATAGTTATAATCCTTTATAATGGTGACTATGGAATATTTTGACTAAGTATTTAACAAATTAATTTGACACATATTTATGGTTTTTCTTATATAAAGGATTAGTACTATAAAGGATTTATCTGATTTTGCACTTAATTTGGCAGATCAAAAGTTCATGCCTCTGTTATCATAGTTATGAATATTGTCATAATGACAGAGTTAGGCTTCCCCAATCACTTTTTTTTTTTCTTTAAAAGAATCGTTCAAAATGAAGATAGCGAAGATTATAGTTTTCTTAATCATTTAAGGTTATAATGAATAGGTAATCAGATAGAGAGGCTCCTTAGGTATAATTACTTTATCAAGAATAATTAGAGATTGACTATCAAGACGGTTTAACCTCAGATCTTATAAGAATAAGATATTTAAAAAAGAAGATCATAATCCTCCTCCAATTTACAAAGGTCTCATATTACACTTAGTTTTAAAATTCAAAGGTTAAAATTAAGTTAAAAGATTCAAATAAAACTAATTCAATATAATATAGTTCATAATCCTGAAAATTTTCCAAAACTTTGTTGCTAACAATTTAGAATATGGAAAGAACTTATATTGAACCAATCTTATTTGATTTAATGTCCTTAAATTTATCAATTTAGAGGTATGGTTAGTTAAATTATGTAACTTGGTGCTTACAACATACATTACCATATATCGTATACCATTACTCAAAAGGATGTTTCAGTAAATTGATTGTGGCAATGCAATATGAAATAAAAATATATAATTGAATTTGTAAAATAACATGTAAAGATGAGTTTGAAGTGGTTTTGGTTGGTAAAGAACCAAAAAGGAATATTTCCTCAAGAAGGTCAAATCCATAATAGACAAGTTTAGAGGCTATGCATTTGAGTCCAGACACTCAAAATACAGGATCACTTTTATCAATTATATAAACAAAAAGCAAGGAAGAATATTTTCCCAAAACACCTATTGAACTAGAACTCAAGCACAAAAAGGATCGTGAAATGATAATGAAATAAAGATGGTCACTGATTTGAAATTAGGGTATGCCCCTTTTATATATGTATTTGTATAGGACTTATGTCCTAGGAAAGACTGGAGGTTTTCTTCTCTGTTCTTTCCTACTGGTGCTCGTTTGAATGGAGATATCTAAGATATTTGTAATTTCTTATTTTTATAAATATAACATTTAAGGCTTTGGTCATTTACTGATTAAAAAAGAAATTAAGATTACCTTTTTATTAAAAATTAAATAAATATTTTTTCAATAATTTTCATTATCTTAAAAAATGTATAGTGTATTTAATTAATTAAAAAACCTCCATAAAAATTTCTTTAATAGAAAAGGTATATTGTCATTTTTAACTTTATCTTTTAAATTAAGCATTTAAAATAAATAATAATATTGTATAAAATAATGCCAAAATAGATAAATTAATTATATACAAATCAAAACTTATTATTGTTTAAATGAAAAATATAATCAAATAAAGTATTGAAATTGCAAAATATTTATAATTATAAAAATAAATCTCATTCTAATTAAAATAATATTCTTAATGAATAAAATAGAAAAAATATAAATGCTCTTCACATTAAAAAAAATAAACTATAAAATTTTGAGCAAAATTATATACTAAATTTAAGATTGCTTTTAATGTGAACAATTAAATAAAAGTTTCTCAATATTTGATTTTCATTAAAAAAAACTATCATTTATTTATTTTATTTAAACAAACTTAAATTTAAGATTTTTATATAAAAAATTAAATAAATATTTTCTCAATATTTTTATTTCAATATACACCTTTTTTCTATTTGTTAATAAATAAAATAATCAAAATTAAGTATCTTTTTTTATTAAAAATAAAAATAAAAATAAAAGTAAATAATAATAAGATATCTAAATCTCTAGAATAAAATAGTTTTTTATTAATTCAAAAAATCTATTTTTAATTTTAATTTTGACAATTTAACTTTTTTTTTTTTTGTAATAATTACAATAATCAATATAAATTATCTATTTTATTAAAAAAGATTAGAATAAATAATAGAAGACTCGTAAATCTCAAAACTAATAAATAAAACAAACAATCATCTATTTTTAAAAAAATATTTTTAGAAAACTACTCATAAAGCTTGTCATGTGTTGAATGTCTGCCTATAAATATTAGGGTCAAAGTATTTCAAATAATCACAAATTTGAGAAGACTCGCATACTAAAAGGTATTTCACATATTCGTATGAATGAAGTTCAAATTGAATTTTTAATTGTCAGTATTTTAGTAGTTGCATATTATGTAGTGTTAAGTATCAATTGTTCATTCAATATACTGATCACTGCTAAAATAGTACAATTATTGCAAGCACTGGTATTCCGGATTTGTGAGTTTGTGTTTCAAGTTCCTTTGAATAAACCCAAGATATTTTGTAAGAGACAACTTGTCACCTGGTAATATCTACCTGTGTTTTAGATTGTAATAATTTTTTGGTTACTGTGTGATATGATTTTAGGTTAAAACTAGTCCTCTGAAGAATCTTGCAATTGTTTTGAATTCAGTTTTAGTAAGTAATTATTACATTGATGATTAGTTTTTTTTGGTGTACTAACCTTTACTTTCTTTGCTTTCAAAACCTTTTGATCAGGATTTAATTGTGTTATATGCAAAATGATTCATTAGCATCTCTATGATTGATATCAAAAGTAGATTGTGATTTAAACACTTGGTTTATTTGAGCTAACTTCGATAAGAGTTATTTTTCTACAAATGAGAGCCTTTAAGCAGTGTTACTCTAAATTTCTCTTCTTATTACATCATCATATTTGCAATTATGTGGAGAGATTATGGCAGCTAGTCATCAAAATGTTTTTCATACCTCCTTTGGGATAAAGGGGAGATTTATGTCCAAGATTGGATAGCAACATGTGGGAAGGGTTCACTTGATAGTTCTCAAAATATTAAACCATCAAGCAAGCAACTAAAAGAAATGAACAGATGCTTGGGGTTATGCTCTAGGTCTTTCTTTTTTTAAACTCGATAGTTTGTCACTTCCAATCATTAGGTTTTCTATAGACAAAGTAAAGAGTGTTAAAGCTTTAAAAGGAAACTCACTCTTGCCTCAATACAACCATGACAAATGGAAAGGGAGACAAGAAGGCTTTGTCTTAGAGGCATCCTTCAATGTCAAAATGAAGGAGAATGGACTTGATGCTCCCTATAAATTTGAGAAGCAAGATAGTGTATGGTGGTTTTCCCCATAATTTTCACCAGTCGAGCAGGTTGAGCTACCTTTTCTTTTCCCATTTCTTGAGTTATTGGGTCCGTCTTCCATGAAAAGAATGTGTGCACTAGTAAATTTTGACCCAATTTTTGATAAAATTTGGTCAAAATTTTGACTCATGTTGGTCAAAATTGCAACCAAGCACTTCATCACAATTTTTCTCGTCAAAATTTTGACCAAACCTCAAATTAGTCAAAATTTTGACTCCATCTTTGGTCAAAAATACTACATTTCGGCTGAGCCTAATTGGTCATTATTGGTCAAATTTTTGATGAAATCTTGGTGGAAAACTTTCAAGAATTGGTCAAAATTTTGACCAATTTTTATCTATCCCACAACTAGGTTGCCATGGTCATGACCAAAGGGTTGGTCAAGATTTTGACCAAAACTTGGTGGAAAACTTTTAGGAATTAGTAGAAATTGCAACCAATTTAGGTCTATCCCACGACCAGGATGCCATGGTTACGACCAAAGGGTTGATCAAAATTTTGACCGATTCTTGGTGAAAAATTTTCAAGAACTGGTCAAAATTTTGACCAATTCAAGTCTATCCCACAACCAGGATGCCATGATCACAACCAAAGGGCTGGTCAAAATTTTGACCAAAACTTGGTGGAAAACTTTTAGGAATTGGTCAAAATTGCAACCAATTTAGGTCTATCCCATGACCAGGATACCATGGTCATGACCAAATGGTTGGTCAAAATTTTAACCAATTCAGGTCTATCCCATGACCAAGATGCCATGGTCATGACCAAAGGGTTGGTCAAAATTTTGACCAAAACTTGGTGGAAAACTTTTAGGAATTGGTCAAAATTGCGACCAATTCAGGTCTATCCCACGACCAGGATGCCATCATCATGACCAAAGGGTTGGTCAAAATTTTGACCAATTGTTGGTGGAAAACTTTTAAGCATTGGTCAAAATTTTGACCAATCTAATTTGTTTTTTTAATAAATATAGTGGGTTACAACGGATATTGATTACCATAGTAATATGTATGAGTTGCATCAGCGAGTGAATCCAAAAGAAGTTATTGTTGGATGGTGAATCTATGTTTAGAGGTCAGGTTGCTCCATTATGCTAATGTTTTTGCTAGATATGCGTCTTCATGGAATCACTATTGTGATAATCGCCAAAATTCAAACTCTCATTGGATCACTACATCCATAGGTTAGGTGTCTTCATTGGGTTGACGTATCTGCAAGACATGTGTCTTCATGGGACTATTGTGCTCATAGGTTGTAGGATTTCACTTGATTGTAATAAGAGCTCATCTTGTTGAAAAAGGTGCATTACAATGGTCAAGTCATAACATTGTTATATTAGTCACGAACCCTCATAAGATTGTAGAGTTCATAGGTCATGTGTCCCCACTAGACTAATGTGTTTGCAAGATATGCGCATCTTCACTAGATTGTTGTGCTCGTAGGTTGTAGGCCTAAGGTAATAATATCATGGGCAATGAGGCGCCCAAATTCATACTATAGATCATTTTTTTTTTTGGATTAAATTATGTATAACTACCTTTAAAATTTGATCACATGAACAAATTTAAAAGTCGACAGGCTAATTTACCATGAATTTTGGAAATTTCATGCATTCAATTGTGTGTAATTATTTGAACAACTTTTTGTATCTCTCCTCTTTTTAAAGAAAATTGTAAATGCTCTTCTCCTCATTAAATGTGTGATGGACTGGTCAATCATAACATTGTTGTGTCACTTTGTTTTGCATCTCTTGCTCTTCAACCTGATGATGGATAGCGTAGTGTGATTCAAAATGTTGATGGTAAAAATCTTAACGCAATCAAATTCAAAAACATATCATTGCAATTGTTCTAATAGTCATCAAAATTCAAAGCTTCATTAGATCATTGAGCTTGTAGGTTATGACATTTCTTTTTTACTAACATTTTTTCAAGATGTCTACCTTCATATAGTTGTCTTGTTCGCAAACTATAGGTGTTTACTTGATTTTTCTGATAATGAGTTTGACCAAGGTGATAATGTCTCAGAAAACAAGGTCCCCCCAAATAGCAGTCTAAAAAGTAAAGCTAATGAAAACAAGTCCATTGAGTAATCTCTCACTTATTTTATAAACCTAAAAACCCACATTAAAAAAGTGGAGTATTTTATCTATTTCATATTAATCTATTTTCACAAATAACCCAAAAACCCTATTATAAAATATGCAGGTAGCTCTTTCCCTTCTGGACCAATATATTGATTGTATCTACACCCATTGAATTCATTCATTCATTAGTAGAAATAATTTTTAAATATAGACTATCATGATAGTTTGGAGCAGGTCTAATTAGTTACAAACTATTGGTAGAGAAAGGGAAGAAATCTCCTGGTTGGCTGTTGATGGTGTATGCGTCAGAGCCATTTGGAACGATACCTCTTGCCAACATTGTTGGATACAATTGATTAATTGTGTATTATTCTTTATGTTACACAAATGCCATATCATTATTAGTTAGTGCATGTTGAGCTCACTCGAGCAGTGAAGATAGTTTTATGTGTCTACTGAGCATTCTTGTGTTTGCTTAGTTTAGAAGGTAGTGTCTACAGAGTTCACTCGGGTGTCAAAGGAAAGCTTGTAGAAGATGAGTGTTAACCAAGCTCACTTGGTTAATGAAAGAAATGTTGGATGGAACCAGTGTTAACTGAGCTCACTCAATTACCAAAGGATCTTCATAAATATGCAGTGTTAACCGAGTTCACTGGGTTAACACAAGAAAATCATTTTTGAGTTAGTGCCTACCGAATAGGGTCGGTTAACGAAGGATTTTATTATTTTGGCATATTGAGTTGAATTGATTGATTTATTGGCTCTAGTCGACTAAGGAGATGAATATTAATTATTCTAAGTTGTATATGAGCCGACTTGACAATGTGAATGATATAAGTATAAGGTCAAGTTGAGAATTTAAAAGTGTGTAGTAATGTGAATACATGAAAGCTTTTGAAGATCTAATGATGTAGTAAGGAAGTGAATTAGAATGATAAGTAGAATATCCTTGTGAAGTTGAAAAGATATATTCGATCAGGAAGGATCAAGTTCAAGCCAAAACAGAGATCTATAGTTAGCAATTCAGTTGCATCAAAAATCAGTTCATCTCATTGTTACTCTCTAACCATTGTAGTAGTGATCTAAATCTCTTAACAAAGTTGGCTTTACAACTATATATATAACCTCTAACAAGGTGGCAGTTCTATTGAATTGTCTAAAGACCTCGAGCAAGGCCACTCCTAACAAGGTGATTAAATCCTTTAACAAGGTCACACCTAATAGTGTGTTTTGTAACCTTTAACAGAGTTGGTTCCTAACAAGGCTCACTTCAGAAGAGTAAAAATAGTAACTAGTTGTAATTGGTGATTTTCCCAAATTAGATTTCCACGTTAAATCCTGGTGTCAAATGTGTTCATGCTATTTTCTTTTATGTGCTTGCACCTAAGTTAAGATAATGATAATCATAGATAACATCTAAGATTTTCATGTTAAATACTTATTGAGCATATTTAGTATTTACCAAGTTACATCATTTTATGTGTGTTTGGCGAGCATCAACAATATTGAGTTTTCAGAGTTTATTTTGTACTGACATCTAAGGGGTCTGGGATTTATTTTTGTGGTAATTGATTCACCCCTCCACTCTCAGTTACTCTTCTTATATTTCCAAAAATTGGTATCAGAGCATTTGGTGCTTGTAGAGAAGGTCTCAAGGACCCAAGCTAAAGATCAGGATGTCTTATAGAAGAGAAATTCTCAAGTTGAACAAAGATAATTTTGCAGCATGGCAAGGACTTATGAGGTCACATTTGGCTACCATCAATGATTTAGGTTGCAAATATCTTTATGTTGAATACAAGACTCCCACTAGAACATTATTAGTTGAAGATATTGTTGAAAAGAAAAATCATAACATTATGATGATTGATATTGCATCTGCTCTCAGTTATGCTGAATTTGATGAAGTAAAAGATTATAAAACTACTCATGAAATGTGGACCAAGCTAAAAGACATTTATGGAGGAGATGACAATGTAAGAAGAGCTAAGGTTCAAAGTCTTAGAGGTCATTTCGATCAGATGAAAATGAGAACATTGCAAAATATGTGGAAAGAATCAAAGCAAGTGTAAGCACAATCAAAGCATTTGGAAGAGACATTCAAGAAAAAATAGTTATAAGCAAGATACTTAGAACTCTTCTTCCTATTTATGCAGTTAGAGTGTATATTATTCAAGAGATGAGATGTGATCCAAATAATAAAATATCTTCAGATGCTCTAGTTGGAAGATTGACAGCTTTTGAGTTAGATAGCTTTGATAACTATGTTCCTTGCTCAAAAGGTATTGAGTTTGCATTTGAAGTTGAACTCTCACACAAGAAAAAGAACAAGAAATTAGAGTCCAGTCAATCAAGAAGTGAAGAAGAAGAAACAAAAGAAAGCTTAGACATTGATCTTGAAGTTGTTGAAACCCTACTTGCAAGAAAGTATTCCAAAGGCAGAGGAAAGTACAAAGGTAAATTTCCTCTGATATGTTTTTCTTGTGAAGAAGTTGGTCACATTGCTGCAAGGTGTCCAAATAAAGAACACAAAGATGAAAAGAAATGCAATAAGCACAAAGGTAAGAAGGATTCCAAAAACTACAAGGACAAAGGTAAGAAATCTTGTTTTATGGCTAATGATTCTGATAATTGTGAAGATGAAATGGTATATGCAGTAAAAGATGAACCTGATGATGAAGGAGATAAAATGGCACTTATCTCTCATGTTAGAAAAAATGATATATGGATTATTGATAGTGGCTGTTCACATCATATGACTAGAGACAAAACAAAATTTGAGCACATGGAATATTATGATGGAGGTAGTGTGAGGTTTGGAAACAATGAGCCTTGTAACATAAAAGGAAAAGGATGATTTTCTTTGACAAAGGAACTTGTATGTGACAATGCTTATTGGGTTGAAGGACTAAAAAATAATCTAATGAGTGTGGCACATTTGAATAACATTGGATTCAAGGTAGAATTGATGGGTGGATAGGCCAAACTACTGGATGGAAAAGGAAATTTGGTTGGATCTGGCAAACAAACAAAAGGTAATCTATTTTATCTTGATCTCAGTGAAAGTTCATGTTTTATTGCTCAAGTAGAAGAAAGCTAGTTATGGCACAAAAGATTATGTCATACAAACTTTGATAATTTGGTTAAGATAAGCAAACATAAAAGAGTAAGAGGTATTCCTAGTTTGAAGAAGCCTGATATGGGTCTATGCAAAAATTGCCAAATTGGTAAGATGGGAAAAACTAGTTTTAAAAGCAAAAACTATCAGTCAGGAGAAGTCTTAGAACTTGTGCATACATACTTATGTGGACCTATTGGAATAGAGTGTTACAGTGGAGAAAAGTTTTTCATTCTTTTTTTTGATGATTATTCTATAATGATGATTGTAATGTATCTAAAAGAAAAATCTGAAGCTTTTAAAAAATTCAAGTGGTATCTGGCAAGAGTAGAAAAAGAATCTGGAAAGAGATTGTAATGTTTAAGATCAGACAGAGGTGGTGAATTCATCTCCAATGAATTCAATATTTTTTGCATTAAAAGAGGGATCAAAAGACAAGTATCAACCCTTGCTACTCCACAACATAATGGTATAGCTGAAAGAAGAAACAAATCCATCATGGATTGTGCAAGAACCCTGATGATTGAAATGAATGTTGCTATCAAATACTAGAAGAAAGCTATCACTGTAATTCATACCTTGAATAGAGTACAGTTGAAGAAAGATTCAAAACAAAACTTCTTATCAACTATGGTATGGCTACAAACCTAATGTAAGTTATTTAAAAATATTTGGCAGCAAATGTTATATCTTGAAAGAATCTAGAAAAGGCAAATTTGAAGTCAAGAGTGATGAAGGCATATTCTTAGGATACTCCTGCAGAAGTAAAGCGTACAAATGTTTGAATCTATCTACTCATTAAATCATAGAAAGTGTACATGTGAGAATTGATGAGTTTGCAGAAAAGAGTGAAGAAAGCAGCAAGGAGCCAGAGGATTACAAAAGATTTGTTTACTATGAACCTAATACCTTGCCAAATCTATCTGAAAGAAAGAAACCTTCACCCCTTGAGTCCCCAGAATTTCCAACAGTTATCAAGTTGTAGACATTGTAACTCGAGTCACAGTCTGAAGGACCCAAGTTGCAGTCAGAGGCTACTAAGATAGTTCAAAATGAGTCTGATGGACCTGAGTCATAAACAATGGGACTCGAGCTTGATATTGAAGTTCAAGATGAAATAAGTGGAACTCATTCCAAATCCAAAGAACCTGTGTTAGCAAGATATGTCAGAAGGCATCATGCACATGATCAGATCATTGTAGACAAATCTGATGGAACAATGACAAGAAGCAAATTAAAAGGTACATGTTTACTTGCTGAATTTGAACCTAGAAGTGTTAAAGATGCTCTGGTTAATGAAATTCGGATAGAAAAAATAGAGAAGAACAAAACTTGGACCCTCGTTCTAGATTCAAGGATAAAAATGTAATTGGCACAATATGGGTGTTTAGAAACAAGCTAAATGAAGATGGAAAAGTTTCCAGAAACAAAGCAAGATTGGTTTGCAAAGGCTATTCTCAAGAAAAAGGTATTGATTATGGTGAGAATTTTGCTCCTATTGCAAGATTAGAAGGTGTTAAAACTCTACTAGCATATGCAACACACAAAGGATTCAAAGTGTATCAAATGGATGTTAAATCTACATTCTTAAATGGAATTCTTGATGAGGAAGTCTACATTGAACAACTAGAAGGTTTTGTAGATCCTAACAGAAGAGACATGGTCTGCAAATTACACAAAGCATTATATGGTCTCAAGTAATCTTCAAAAGCTTGGTATGAAAGACTTCATAATTACTTGATACATATTGGCTTTCAAAGAACAAATGATAATAGTAGTTTGTATATTAAAGAAAGACTCAACAAGAAGATTGTGTTGGTATAAATATTTGTTGATGATACCTTATTTATAGGAAATGATGACTTATGCAAAGCATTCTCAAAAGAAATGAGTAAATAATTTGAGATGTCTATGTTTGGAGAGATAAAATTCTTTGTTGGACTGCAGATTCAATAGAACAAAAATGGTATATACATCACTCAATCCAAATATATCAAGGAGATACTAAAGAAATTTGGAATGGAATATTCAAAACTAGTTGGAACCCCTATGTCTACTGGACATAAGCTTTTAAAAAATGACAAGTTAAAAGAAGTAGATCAGACCACATACAGATTAATGATTGAAAAATTGTAGTATGTAGTGCATACAAGGCCTGATATTGCATTAGCAGTTGGTATGGTGGCAAGATTCTTAGAAAATCCTAGAGAAAATTAGATGATGGCAATCAAGAGAATCATGAGATATCTAAAAGGTACTGAAGACTATGGCTTATGGTATAAAATTGGAGGCAATCTGGACTTAAAGGTGTTCACTGACACTGATTGGGCAAGAAGTATTAATGATAGAAAAAGCACTAGTGTTGGAGCATTCTTTCTTGGTAAAAGAGTAGTGCCTTGGATAGGCAAGAAACGAAACTGCATCTCTCAATCCATAATAGAAGCAAAATATGTGGTAGCATTACTTAATTGTTCTAACATCATTTGGTTCAAGTAATTGTTGGAAGGAATGAAGATAGAGATCAAAGATCCAGTAGTCATATACTGTGATAACACCAGTACAATCAATATATCAAAGAATCCAATGATGCATACCAAAACAAAGCACATTGTTATAAAATATCACTTCTTAAGAGAATTGGTGCAAGATAAAGAAGTCAGATTGGAATATGTAAATACAAAAGAACAAATTACAAACATACTCACCAAGCCATTACCTAAGGATGCATTTCTATATCTAAGAGGTAAGCTAGGGGTCATTCCCATATCTGAAGCTCACTAAATGAAGTTTAGTGATGCATCAACCAAAACCTATTGGAGATTAATTAGTTGGTGTAGTACTGACAAGGGCATATTGCAAATGAATTAGTACATAAGGTACATTGATATTAACATAATTGTTGTCTTTGGCATGTGTTGTCAAAGAGGGATAAGTTTACTGTCATATCTCAAAAGAATTTTTTAATTAGAAGGAGAAGTTTGTTCTAAGAGGGAGAAGCATGCTATCATAGAGATGTCTAAGAGGGAGAATGAACTTTCCAGAAGTTGTTGTAAACAAAAGTTTCCTGATAGAGGGAGAAACCAAAGGCAGAAAGAGTTCATATTGATAGAGAAAGTTCTCATGGATGTGAATTAGAATGAAAATAAGGATATGTTCCTTACTTTATCCTTATTCCAAAATTTCATTATGTTATGACATGTTGTGTTGCCATCAATGCCAAAGAGGGAGATTGTTGGATACAATTGATTAATTGTGTATTGTCCTTGATGTTACACAAATGTCATATCATTATCAATCAGTGCATGTCGAGCTCACTCGGGCAGTGAAGATAATTTTTTGTGTTTGCCAAGCATTCTTGTGTTTGCTTAGTTCAGAAGGCAGTGTCTACTGAGTTCACTTAGGCATCAAAGGAAAGTTTGCAGAAGATGAGTGTTAACTGAGCTCACTTAGTTAATGAAGGAAATTTTGGATGGAACTAATGTTAATCGAGCTCACTTGGTTGGCAAAGGATCTTTGTAAATATGCAGTGTTAACCGAGTTCACTTGGTTAACATAAGAAAATCATTTTTTGATTTAGTGTCTATCGAGCAAGGTCAGCTAACGAAGGATTTTCTTATTTTGGCATATTGAGTTTAATTGATTTATCTATTGGCTCTAGCCAACTGAAGAGATGAATATTAATTATTCTAGGTTGTATATGAGTAAACTTGACAATATGGATGATATAAGTATAAGGTCAAGTTAAGAATTTGAAAGTGTGTATTAATGTGAATACATGGAAGATTTTGAAGATCCAATGATGCAGTAAGGAAGCAAATTAGAATGATAAGTAGATAATCCTTGTGAAGTTGAAAAGATATATTCGATCAAGAAGGATCAAGTTAAAGCCAAAACAAAGATCTGTAATCAACAATTCAGTTGCATCAGAAATTAGATCGTCTCATTATTACTCTCTAACCATTGTAGCAGTGATCTAAATCTCTTAACAGAGTTGGCTTAATAGCTATTTGTAAAACCTCTAACAAGGTGACTGTTCTATTGAATTGTCTAAAGACCTCTAACAAGGCCACTCCTAATAGGGTGATTAAATTCTGTAACAGGGTCACACCTAACAGTGTGTTTTGTAACCTTTAATAGGGTTGGCTCCTAATAGGGCTCACTTCAGAAGAGTAAAACCAGTAACTAGTTGCAATTGGTGGTTTTCCCAAATTGGGTTTCCACGTTAAATCTTGGTGTCAAATGTGTTTATGCTATTTTCTTTTATGTGCTTGCATCTAAGTTAAGATAATGGTAATCACAGATAACAATTAAGATTTTCATGTTAAATACTTACAAGACATATTCAATATTTATCGAGTTACAACATTTTATGTGTGTTTGCCAAGCATCAGTAGTATTCAGTTTTCAGAGTTTATTTTGTACTGACATCTAAGGGATCTGGGATTTATTTTTTTGGTAACTGATTCACCCCTCCCCTCTTAGTTACTCCTTTTATATTTCCAACAAGCGCATCTACTATCACATCTTCCACATTTGAATTCCACCATTCCCCTGTACACACCATAGATAAACCATTTTAATCAGCTCATACTTCAACATTCAATAAGAGACTTTGACAATAAACCAATTTTACTTGATGATTCAACATTGATAAGGACTTTAACAATCAACCAAATTTATTTCATAAGCCAATATTCACAAGAGACTTTGTTGAAAGCTGTAGTCTAAAATGATTGGGACAGACATATGATACATGATCTCTTATATCATTTATTATGCTGGCAAAACAAATGAATAACAAAAATATATGACTTTTAACAAAGTAAAGCTTTTAGATAGAGAACATAAAATGTAAAAGAGGTTTACATTGAAGAAAGGGGGATGCATATGTAGAGATGAAATTTGCTTATTCTGTATTCATTAACTAAATGAAAATACATTATCTAAATAAGAATACAATAAAAGGGGGTAGTACACATTTTGATCTCTATATAGACAATATGAAAAGAAACACCTACCCAAAATAATGGGAAACTCAGCAACCAATTTAGGAAAAGGGTAAGCCTTTCCAAGCCGAGGTTTAATGACCAAAGCTCCATGCACTGTGGCTCTCAAGTATGTAATATGTGCATGCCACCACAACATTCCTTCTTGTTTTGTGATTGTAAAGTTGTATGTAAACTTGTTCCCTAGTGTAATGGGACATTGTGTTATGTATGAAGGTCCATCTGCTCAACATGATTTCAACTGCTTCACCCCATGCCTACAATAATCACAAATAATTAAATCTCAATAGAAGATCTATCTAATGTTCATAAAAATAAAAATAATGAGGACATGGGTAGTATAATTTGGAGCATAGTATTTTATAACTACTAGTGAAGAGTCACATTATAGGGCTTGTTGTTGTTCACATCAATGACAATATTATCACCTTCATGAACATATATAGTGGGGCTAGGAAACTTTCCATTCATTGTCACAATTGTTTGTGTGTTGCACAATCTAGTCACATTTTGTGTTCCAATCTATAACACATTGTAAACAACATGATTACATAAAACTCATGCATATTGTCACAAATAACCCAAAAGACCCTAATAACATTTCCACAAGATGCATGCCTTTACAAAGTTGGTGTTAACAAGATGCTTGTGTATTCAAAATTGTTGTGTTTTCAAGCTACACATCTTCACTTGAGCATTGTTGTGTTTGCAAGACATGTGCCTATTCAAAACTATTGTGTTTGTAAGCTAAAAGCCTTCACTTGACCATTGTACTTTTGAATTTGAATAAAATGACAATTTATGATATTCTAGTCAAACTTAAATTAGATGGTTTTTGAATCTAAACTCATAGACCCATGTTTTAGAAAGAATGTTAGACAAGAAACCCTCTATCTCTAATTAAAATTAATGGTAAACAATTTCTACTTGGAGAAATGAACATTAAACCTTAAAGTACTAAAACTACACCTCAAACCCACTAATTTCTTTACACTCAAAATAATAATGTATTCAATAGTGAGACCCCTCAATGATGATCTAGCTACCATAAAATCAAAAGAAAAATATTACCATGCACAATCTCTCACCAAACTGCAAACCCAAATATCTCTGCCACATATGGTGCCCCATCATTCATGCTGAGTTGGATTTGTGGTGTGTATTGTGTAGTATGATGGAAACCCATGATTTTGATTGATGGAAGGATAAAATGGCAGTTTGTGTATTATCTGCCAGGTGTTAGCACTGATCGAGGTAATTCATTTGCAATGTCTTTTCCTCTCTTTCTGTCAACCATGAATGATAGGTAGGACATGTCCATAGCATTTGGATTGAAGGCATTTTTATTTTCTCTTCTAGTACCTAAACAAAGAGACAATGACATATCCCTAGTCATTTTTTGACATAAACACTAAATAAAATAAGAAATTGGAAATAAACTACATGAAAATTATATGATTTAACACAATATTATTACTATCAATGTATGAAGATAGAGTCCTACTTATGTCTACTTGAGACCATGATAACCAGACCAAAACTCGACATGGAAGAGTAATTCTACAATGAGACCACCAATGTAACACTGCGAGACACTTATAAATGTGTCTAATGTTGTATTAGGAACTCAAATCAACCTTAAGAAAGTTGAGATAAAATGTGAAATACCAAACAAGGGCTTAAGAAAAGCATTGCAGATAAGAAAACTGTGCTTACAAGTGGCATAAAAAAAAATAAGGTAGAACATTATGAAATTGAAACATAAATTACAATGTCAAATTAGCTAGCCAAATTATTCCTTGAATAGGTCCTACAATAAGAAAATGCCTTGGTATGATGTTAGCAGGCATCAAAATTGAGTAAAGAAAGCTTATTTATCTAAGTTCAGCCTATGAATGGATAAACACAAACTAAATTAATTATTTATGATCTCCTTCCCTACAAGTGGACATTATTGTGTCTACAAACAAAAATAAATTGGACACTTAAGCAATATTAATGTGTGTGTGTGTGTGTGTGTGTGTGCGCGCGCGCGCGTGTACCTAATTTTTCAAATGAGTTGAAGGGCAAAAAATTAAAATTGTCTATGGGTGAAAATTGCACATGTATTAAAACTCAAGAATAGATCTTGTCATAGGTATTTCCTTGAGTGCATAAGCAACAAAAGGGTATGAAGTCAGAGATCTACTCTTTCCTTGATTGCTCAATAAATTTGGTAGTAGGGTACTCATTCCAAAACATTACAACGTAGACTTCTAGATTGTTATCATAAATTGCCAAGAGCTTTCATGCACAATATTCTTGAAAAATAATTGCATGAAAGAGTGAGCAAGATCTCGTAGAAACCCATTCCTACCATTTTCTATTGAAAATAGAAGAGAAGTCCAAACATCAGAGTTCATATAACGGTCCAAGAACTTCAAAAATCCTGAGAATAACCCACAAGAACCAGACACCATTACACATTTTCTATTTCCTAGATCATCATCTTCTTCTAGATTGCTAGTGAGTTTGATTAACTCACATCCTTCCCTAATGATTTTCAACATAAATTGCTTTGGTTCTAATATAATAATCTCTGACTTATATTTGGGCCAACTTCCACACCATGCTTGTTCTAAACTAAATTTAAGCAATGTGTGAAGCGATCCCTCAATTCCTAGAATGGGAATATAGCTTGCATCTAAAAGAGAGAAGCTCTCTTGATAGTCAACATTCATAGTTTTAAAAATGCTTTCTTGGTACAAAGAATGGGGCTTTTCACACCCTTTCACAAACAAAAGCCATAGTTCAGCCATGATAAATCTCGCATAATAAACTTTGTTTGACATGACTTCTTCTGTCAAAAGACTATGGCAATTCAAGTTTCTAACAAGCTCTATGTCCATTTCAGTTAGAAATCCCTTAAGAGGCTCATTACATCCAACTAGAAATTTCCTTTTAGAATGTGACCATGTGATATGAAATGCTCTGGAACTATCCCAAATACGAAAGTGGAACTTACTAGCATGGCTAGACTAGGAAGCATAAAGGAGGAAGAATGCACCCATGATATCTTATGATCTTCAAATACTTTAAATTTTATGAGACATGCTTCCATGCTATGAAGAAGAGAAAAAAATTTATCATAGCAAATTTCTCTTTGTATGCATTTTCGTAGTTCAATATATGCTGAAATAAGGTCTGGAACTCCTCTCAATAAGCCATGATGAAAGCTTACACTTGATATGGCAATCTACGTAGTTGCAAAATCTACCATATTAGTAGAAGTCAACCAATTTTTTTCTTCACTGTCATTAATTTTTACTAAACAAGGCACCACCATAGGCTTGTGTATCAAGAACGACACCATATGTGAGAAACTATTTGAAGAAAGTTGGGATAGAATCCTGAGCAAATGCAAGAAGGCAAGTATATCAATGGTAGAAGCTACAATATAAAACAAAGAAATAAGAAGCAAAATATAAACATGCTTCCATTCTTCCTTTGAAAATTAGGAACTTGGTAACAATATGTTTAATCAACATATAGTTTAACAATTATACCATGATAATTTGGGGAAATTTTTATTTGAAAAATTGGAAAGTGTTTGAAGACAAGACTGAAGAAATGAAGCATTTCGTTCTTTTCCTTTATCTAGGCAATCTTCTATCCTACAAAATTATTTTCAAACTTTTATGAAACATTCTACATATGATGAATGCAACTATCACATGAACAAAAAGAAAGATGTCTGCAAAGATAAGTAATCGAAAATAATAACAATAACATAACTTACATTGAAAGTGAAATACTTAAAGTGCACTCACATTCCAAGCATGTTAAATGAAACCATAACATACACAAGGATCACAACTATAATTATTTGAATAGATATTAAGCATATCATTCAATCTAGAAGGCAAAACCAAGAACCACAAAGGGCATTTACATCTTTTCCACAATTTACAAAAGACAATTTTATATGGTTGGACACCAAATTATGATATAGTGTACTCCTAAAATAATATAAATTTTAAAAGTAACTTCACCTAAATCATATGGTAGAATCCAACACACCAAGAATATGGTCCATTATGATAATAGGAATTCCCAAGCCTTCACAAAGTTCTAGAATTGCATTTAGTGAGAGTGCATTACATCCTATAAGAGCATTAAACACAATTTTTTTAATCCAAATTCACTTTATGAATAGGATTACCTATCCATGCTTATAGCTAGTAGAAATTCATTATATATAGTTGTTTTTTGCCAATCAATCAAGAGAATCACAAGCCACACTAGAATAAGAAAATATTTTAGAATTTCAAAATCCCTATAAGATAAAGATCAAAACCAATTAACTTTTGTACCATTGTGACAAGGGGTTTTAGATGCACATTGAGCTAAAATAGAAATCCCAAAATATTTCATTTATATGGAAATGGTGAAAAGTTAAAAGTTGAAATGAAAGGATAAAAACTTGAGAGCAATTTAATTATAGAGGCAAGAAGTATTACAATGTTGATACCATATTTTACTGGCTTTTCGAATTTCTTAGATAACTAAATCACAAAAGGAGAAATTTCTATATGGCTCTCATGTACCCTTCCAACTTTATATCACATAGACTACAATTTAGGCTAAGCAGATTTAATTGCATTTCTCTATTGTTTAAGCTTTAAATGCATATTAATGTTTTCTATCCATTATCGATTTCATCAAATAGGGTGTAGGAGTAGATACATGATCCCTCAACACCCCAAGGAACCCTTCAAGACCAAAATATTTTCCACAAGAAAGAATGGCAAGAATATTGACCCTAGCAAGAATGGCAAGAATGACAAGATTATACCATGTACATATGACTTAAACTGTATGCTTGGATATCGACCTTGGTGTACATTATATCATATATGAATACACCCAAAAAAAACATAATACTGAGATAGTTTGCAAATTATATCCCATAAATCATATTGTATGACATAACTTCTGGTTTTATACATAAACCATGTTTTAAAGACTTGGTTTTTGAAGTCTATCCATTACATCATCCAACATTTGCTTTAGATATTGCCTTGGATTTTCTCCTCTCTTTTCTTTATACTTTGTAAAGAACTCTTTGTTCTCCTTTTCCAATTCATTCCACACTGCAAACAATCAAAATTGGAAGCCTAATTAACTTCTAGATGAGAAAATCTGAATTCTCAGACGTCATAATTAAAGAAAACATAATTATTAGTTTAAACATTAATTCAATTCAATCAAACAAACAAAAGCTAACATTTACAAAAAAATATGCATAGATCGGTAGATTAATATATGGATGTCTAGGGCTAAGAAGAAACTGTAGAATGGTCAAATTAAGTTGGAAATTTATTGTCCTTGTGAGTGTGAGATAATTGGTTTATTTGAGCACTACTATTAGGAAATGTGTGTACAACTGCTATGTATTTAGCCATAGCCATTGCTATTGGTACATTTTTGAATTCATATCAGATAACACTTTGAAATAGCAATTTTTTTATACTTGTATTTTTAAATGTCAACTAGAGTAGGAAGACAACTAGTTTAGCTAAGTTTAGATTTTATAAGTAAGCAAAATTAGAATGTGTGGGAACTGGTTCTCCTCCTTTGTATGGATTTGAAATTTGAACTTCTATGGAAATCTAAAAATAAAAAAGACAATAATGAACCTTTTTAATATCCAAATTAGTAGAAATTAATATATCAATGAAGCGAGTTGATAAGCTCAATGAAAAATAGATGAATATTTTGTGCAACAACAACTGTGTATGCTTTGAGTTCTATTTAATAATGTGTGATGTGCAACTCCAAATAGCTACAACAATTCATCAATTATTTTAAAAAGTTTTATATCACTTAATAAAGCTAGAAAATCTTTGCTTTCAATTTTTTAAAAGTTTGTAAATCTAGTTGAATATAAAGGGTTGTTAAGAATTTAAAAAATGGTGGACTATCAGCTAATTGTTTATAATACTTGTAATTTTTATGGTGGGTTGAATGTTAGCATGCTAAGAAAGTGCATCGGCACATTGCTATCAATCCATGTTAAACAATAAACACTTTTTAATCAAATGTTGAACCTGCACAAATGCCCTCAATAAAATATAAATCAAACCTAGTTAGTGGGCCCTCAATAAGTTATAAAAATATAAAATTATAAAATATAATATAAATAATTTCGTTCACAACAACCAAGAACCTAGTTAGTGGGCTCACTTTTTGAATTGAATAGGAGAAAGTAGAGAATTAGTGGGCTGAATTTTCTAATTGAATAGGAAAATTTAGGTTTCTATAAAAGATGATGGTCAAGACTCAATATTATAATACATGAACTTCCACATCAATAAAAAAAAATGAGAGAGCCCAATTCTTTTGTTAGCTCAACTCTTCTATAAATACTTCTCCATCACAACTCCCTCCAATGCATTCTAGCTACATAGGAGAAGAAAGATAGTTGTCTTTGTCTTAAAGAAAGAAAACTAATATGGTTGTCAAGTTGCTTGGGCCAACACATGCTTCATGTAGTAGAAGGGTGTTGGCATGCTTCATAGAGAAAAATATTAAGTTTGAAATTGTGTTGTTTATATATTGAAAAGGGGAAGATAATTCACGTTCTTCCTCACAAGTTTGTTCTTTTACCTTAGTTGAGAATTTCTTAGGCCCTACTAGTTGCACCAACTATGAAATCTTGAGTCATTGGTGATTCTATATCATGTTCTTGTATCATGAAGAACAATGCTCATGATATTGGAAGGTAAGTAATACTGATTCCAAAATTGCTAATGAAAGAAAAGTATGTCTAAAGAAAGCAAGGATCTATTAAAACCAAGTCAGATGAAATAAAAGATTGGACAAGCCTATCCAAGATAATAAGGATCTTTTATGAAAATAGGTTAAAAAGGGATCCTGAGTCAAACCCTTGGAGACCTGGCGTAGGAAAGGTCATTGTTTCCAATGTGTTTGTAGATGTTGATACTATTTAAGCTATAACTAGTAATTAAAAATTTGAAATAATGATTGTGAGAATAATAAAAAGGAATTATTTATCAATCATCAATAAATCCTATATGTAGGAATGCTTTGGGTTAAATACTCAAGCCTTGACAAAAGTGGATAGGGAGTAGTTCCTACTAGACTATGAAATTAAGGTGAAAATGATAGGTTTAGGGAAACAAATTATTTTATGAGGAGAGAAAATAACAATATGTTGGTTAGGCTTGACAAAAAAGGCCCATATATAACCAATAACTTCATGTATTTTTATCGAAAGACCTACTATGGATGGGCAAATGTATGTAGAGAATATTATAGGGAAAATATGACACTCAACTCAATATTCTTTTCAATGAGGATTCAAAAACCTAACTTGTGTTTTGAGTTTGAAATTTTTGCTGAAATTGAAAGGATTTTGTATAAGAGGATGATGCGTTGGAAGAAAAATAGAAGTTTGAAGAATTACGCTTTATTATGTCAGTTATTATTATTTCAAAAAAGTGTTATCTTACATCACTCAATGCGATTAACCATGTCAAAGGGAAGTAGAGAAAGGTTACCAATTCAACTCTAATGTATAACTTGAGACAAACATAGTAAAGGTCATAATCGTGGGCTGTTCCATGAATCTTTGATGTAAGTGTTCCAAGGGTTGCTTGTACTGCTCCTCAAGAGACCTAGCTTGTCTCTTCTAGGAACCTATCCACCTAGGTCCTTGATTGGTTTAGGTGATTAACTAACACCAATCCAAACTCCTCTCCAAGAGTTTGATCCTTTATGCTTACCCTCAGAAGACTAACACTCTGTTTTTAGTACTCTTCTCCACACTTAGAAAGATCCAAGTGCAACTTGCTCTCTAACTACATTCCTCATTGTAGGGTCATCCAACATCATGAGATCACTCAATTTTCTTCCATTTGTGGCCATTTGGAAAGATCTTTAGATCTCTTCCTTAATGATTTCAAGATTTTGCCTCAAAGAAGCCTATTTAGGCCTAATTCAATTAGCCCTTGGAATCTACTAATTCCTCTTTCTTGCAAAAAATCTCCAAACAACCTAGTAAATAAACTCTAGATTCAAACACCCTTTTAGATTCTCTAAAATATTTTGTAAGTCTCGAAACACCAAGTTGTCCGTACAGGTGATTCCTATTATATAGGGCAAATAGGACTAACAGACCTATTTCCTAGGACTAGACCACAAACTTGTTTAGAAACTCACTTGAATGGTTTGGTAAGATCTTAACCTCTAGGATATGTCAAGATAGGACTATCCCCTTCCTAAATTGTACTTTTTATGTATAGTACTTCTATCCCCTACATGAAATCATTGATTCAACACTGTTAAACCACTAACCGGACCTTCCTAGCTCACCTAAGGCTTGGCATTTAAAATAGTAGTACAAATACCATGGAATCTTGGCTTTATATACAACATGTAAATAGGCTCCACTTGAAGATTCAACCACTTATTTAGAGTTCCCATGGTTGAATCTCATGCGGGAGCCATTTTTCCTAAATCTGCCTAACTGAGACCAACAAACTGTCACTAACCTAAAAAAATTTACTAAGCACACTAAACCTAATATAAGAACTTCACTTATAAAATGAAAAAGTCTTATAATGCACTATATAAAATTTTCCAATCATTGTATCAACACACTTAATGGATAAGGTGGTACTATTCACACAAAAGCTCAAAATGTTGTTGTAACACAGTCTAGAATTCTATTCCTCACACCAACATGATACAAAGTAACTCCTCTCCTTTCTAGATTTGAGTCTTGGCTATCATATGATGCTATCTCCATCATTCTAGGGCCTGTTAGTTGAGCATAACTTCCCATAACTTAGGGAATCCAAAGTTGCCCATGTTGTCATGACAACTTTTTAGCATCTTTGTACTTATGTCTCTGCCCTTGTTTCTAGGACCTCTAACCTCCATGTCTCAAGGATCCAAAGCCTTTTAAGGCCGTAATAGAATCTCCACAACCATTAACAACTCTAACATCTAAGACACCTTAAAGACTCAATCTCCCTAACTCCTAACATTATGAAATGTAAAAACAACTAACAAAGGTAATTAGTGTGACCTTAGTCCTAATGACTAACTCACCTAGTCAACATTGCAAATGACCTTCTAAGGTCCAAAAAAAACTAAACTATGCTCTTGACTTGGCTAGAGTCAAGTACAAGCCAAACAATGGAGGTTTTCTAGGTGTGCTCCTATACCAACATCAACATGAATCTTTGTATGTCATAATTATAGTAAAGATACTCCATAATCTTTGTATGCATGTGATGGTAGAAAGGTGAAAGAAAAGGATCTTGGATTGATCCTAAGTTGGTGAGCCAAGAATCACCATCAAGGTTATATAAGTGATCTAGTAAGAACCTAGAAAGAACTAGGAAGCAAGGAAGCAAGCCTTGTTGTTACATCAATGATGCAAAATTTTGATAATGGGGAACATGATCTATTTTGGTTAGACTGTTAGGGAGGATACACAACAATAGGAAAAAAATCCAACTTTGAAATCTCTAAGATCTTCTTCGAATCAAGGTGGGGAAAACATTTCAAAAATTACATTGAGGTAGTGGATGGGGGCATTGTGAAAGTATGGAGATGGAAGTTTCTAGACAACATCAATATCCTAGACAGAGAAAAAGAGGAGTTGATTAGAATCTTAGGATCTAAAAAATGTCACATTTCATCCAAGGCAGGATAAATTGGTTTTGGATGGCTTGAAGACTAGAAACAAGAACACTAAGTAGGGATATAATTACCTAATTTGAAAACAGCTAAGACCAAAGATAAACATCTAATTGTGATTGTATTGGGATAAAAAGTGCTTACTTGAGGCAGGATTGTTCTCATGACTAGCACTACAAAATAAAATCCTTATAGCTGATACATTCAGAGAAAAAGGATATGCAGGTCCATTAAGGTGCCCTTTTTGCGAAGAGGATGAAAAAAATTCAGACCACATATTATTAACGTGCAAATACTCTTACTAATGTTGGAGCTGCTTACATAACAAACTTGGATGGAACTTAGAAATACCAAGGTCAATCCTAAGCATGTTTCAAGCTTGACCTATTTGAAATAAGGACTATTTGTATGGTGGCTTGTGGACTGCATCACCATCTATTGTCATATGGGAGTTATGGTAGGAGAGAAATAGACACATTAAAAAAAATAAAAGGATAGAATAGGAACAACTTATCGACGAGATGGAGTCTTCCATTATCAAGATTGTGAATAATAGAATATTGAATATGCAAAAAATGGTGGAAAAGATGACTTACTGGGATGAGAAGATGAGAGGTAGATGGATTGGATTTAAGATTCCTTGGTATGTTAGTTTGAGCTTCACTTGGTTTCAAGAATACTTTAATATTCTCTACTTAACAAGGCCAACCAAGTGAAGGTGGAAGCTCATCTGGCCTCACCCTCCTCCCCCTAACATCAATCTAAATTACCCATTATCATCTAATTACATACTTCATTCATTCATTCATCCATTTATGAACTATAACATTCAATCAATACAATTACATAACATTCATTAATATGATATAAAATTCATCAAGACTTCATTAACACATAATAATATTCATTAACATGAAATAAAAATCAATATTAATATGCAAAATTCATAGATAATTACTTAAAACAAAGTTCTTTCATTATCTAACAAAATTTATCAAACAAGGTTTATCAAAGACCATTTTTAAAAAATCATTTCTTCTTTTTATTTTTCTTAGCTTTGTTAAGAAAAAGGCTGATAGGATCATCAATATCTTCCTCATTCTCCTCCTCTTGTGGCACATTATAATGCCTCCTCCTCTTTGGAGGAGTAGGAGGTTGCTACACTAAAGGGGGCTCTATTGCAAGAACAAGTAAATGGGTTAAATTGGCACACTCTTTTTCTTTTTTTAACTGTTACAAATATTTAATTAAGTAGTACAACATAACATGCAATTTTCTTACTTGACAATGCCACATCATGCGCATTAACATTTTGATCTATCACCATGTCAACATGTTGAACACTTGGAACATGCTCCACTCCTTCACCATGATGTTCAACATGCTCTAAAATATTTTTAAAATAATTACACGTCAAATTGCAATTGAAGATGTTAAATTGTATTCACAACTGCGAAATTAATTTCCAATAGCAAATTAATACCTCCACCACTATAATGCACATCATGGCCTTCATCACAACCAAGTTTTGTGATAGGATATGAAGGTTGAAGTGAAATGTTATGCACATTGTTATGTAGTCAATTTATGTTCAAAACTAACATAAAAAAAGAAATTTCTCAACTATTCAATTTGATTCATTTTTCTTCTAACCAATTTACTTGTGTCTTATTTGGTGTACAAAATTATTGGGTATGGCTTTTAGATTCTTGGCATAGGTGTGTAGCCATGACTTTATAGCCTTCCTTCAAGGAAATTCTTTTATCTTCATCTGTGAGCTCTACATTGAATTTCATGCCCTATATTTTTTGCTTAACATCGTCAATTTTGCATGTATGGTTTGATTAAACAAAATTGTTTGCAACATTATATAAAAAAAAATTATATGAAATTCCATTGCTACTACTAACAAGTTGAGACTAAAAATTCATATAGCCACCAGAGCCAAGTTGTTGATCTTAGTTTGGTTTTGACAAGTGACTGTCAACACACTTAAGCCATTTACTTAGTTCATGTTGAACTAGTAATACATGCCAAGCACAACATGTAAATATTAGACCATGCCAAGTTGTAATGAGTGCTGAGTCACTCATGTGCCAAGTCACTCAAGTGCCAAGCAGATGGACCATGCCAAGTGATTCAAGAGCTGAGTAAACAGTGGATGTCGAGTAATGTAAATGTCGAGTCATAATATAAAGATCAGTGCATGTCGAGCACTAGAGACTTCATATGCCAAGTGACACAATTTTGACATATTTATTTGTAATGGCACAAACAATATGTAAACCATTTTTGAGCTGACTTAAGATTATATTTTTATATTTTGGAGATAAGGATGAATCTATATTCAGATTCACTATGCAATTACATGCAACCAATCAGAAAAAGGGAAGGTTTAAGCGGCTAAATGGATGAATCTTAGCCGTAGATTCATACCTAACCCTGAGCCACCAATGTCTTCTTAAGGAGGATGAAGCCCTAAACTCTTTATGAGAGAGGAGAGTGAATGTAGAAGGATTTGAAGGTGCGAACAATATAGTTTGCATACAGAGCATTCAAGGTGGCTTAGAAGTTATGAAGAAAGAGTGAATTGCAGAATTAGTTAGAGAAGAATAGAGGATAAAGAAAAGGATATAGCATTGAGACATCTGATTAGAAAGGATCTATAAGACATTGTTTAGAGGTGATCTATTATCAGGAAAGAAAGTGCCAATCACAGGATCTATGCTGAGACATTTTAATAGGTGATTTCAATTAAATCTCTTAATAGAGTAGTCCTAATAGGCTATATGAAATCTTTTAACAAGGTGCTTATTTAGTTGTAAGTCAAAGTCCTCTAACAAGGCACAATTCTAATAGGGTATTGAAATCCTCTAAAAATGTGAGACCTAACAGTCTTTGTAAGCCTTTAATAGGGTAGACCTTTCACACGGTAGATTATGTCTCATGGTCAAAACATTGTAACCTTCATTAGATACACTTTATTATTGTAGTAGTGAAGATTTGTGGGTGTCATCCCCACCCCAGTTTTACCTTCTCACTTGGAGGTTTTTTGGGTATTCATATGTGGTGTTATGTGTGTGAATGCATACATGGTTATATGATTTATATGCATATGTTTTACATGTTATTTCAGCTTACTTATTGAATGCATGTGATGAATGTATGGTGAAATTTTTATGGGTCCAAGTTTAAACTAATAATTCACCCCCCCACCTAGAAGTTTACCTTTCCTCTTGTAATTTGAACAATTGGTATCAGAGCTTTGTTCTCAAAAAGGGAAGCTTTGCAGCTTTGAGGAAAGATCTTAAATGGAAGTATACAAGTTGGGAAAGACTATTGAAAACTAAGAGATTGAAATACATCTCATACTACATCAACTGAATCAGGTAAGAGAGGAACTAAAGAAATCCTTGAAGAGAAGGAAGGAGATTGCTATTGTAGAAAATGAAAAATTATATAAAGAGATAGACACTACCAAGTTATTTGCAGATGGTGGCTCCAATGAATTTGATGCAATAGTTGCAGATTTAATGGAAAAAAATAGATTCCAAGCTAAGGAAATTAGAAATCTCAAGATAGAACAAGAATCATAGGCTATATTGCTATGTGAAGTGACTGAACAAAAGAAGAAAGACATGGAAGACAAGGCCATGATTGAAGAAGACAAAATAATTTTGGTCAACAGATTGGAAGACAAGCCAATAGAGCTAACCAAGATTTCCAACATGCAATTGGATACCCTAATTCAAATGATGAATGCTAACTATGAATTGAATGTCAATGACATTAAGATAACTACATTGAAGTTGTAGAATGAACAACTGCCTAATGACCTAAAGAGAGAAAAGGAATTTACTAAAAATTTCAACAAGCCAAATGAAGCCAACAAATACTTTGAGCAATTATTGAGATCCCTTAGATCCAACAATGACACATTAGGATTGGGCTACACAAGCATTGAAGAAGGAGAATCATCCAAAGTTGCAGAAGAAAGGAACATCAAAGGTAAGAGCTCCAAACCTACTTGTCATAATTATGGTAAGAAATGACATACTACTGATGCATGTAGGAGTAAAACTACAAATCAGAATGTCAAGCCTAAGAACATCACTAATTCTCATAAGTGCAACAAGCAAGGTCATCAGGCACATGAATGTAGAACCAAGACCATGCATACACAAAGATTTGAAGGATACTACTACAATTGTTAGAAGTATGGTCATAGAGCTTTTGAATGCAGATCCGAATTCATGTGGTCATCAAACAAGCCAACACAAGTAAGAAACAATGAGAACTCTTACAATTGGGATTATAATACAAGGTATAGCTATCATTATTGTCAAGAATATGGACATATTTATAAAAATTGTATTAGGACACACTTTAGTGGCGATTGCAAAAGATGGATAAGTCAAACTACATGTTTTAGTTGTTTGAAGACTAGTCACATCAGTAGATATTGTCCAACTAGGTCAAAGGCACTAAGTTGTGAATTTGATACAGGTAAAGGGAAGGTAGATGTTGAACACATTAGAGATAAGATAAACAAGACATGGAAAAAGATAGATGTTTGTAGCACATCAAATGGAGAAGGGATCACTTCACCCAATGGGTCAGGTGATCACACCTCATCAAACTAGGAAAACAAGAGGTATGTGGGACTGATATTTAAAGGTTAAAGCATGCATCCATTCCAAAAAGGCGATAGTACTAAAAAAGATACATTAGCATGAATGCATATGTAAGATGTTATTAGAAATTCAAGGCAAATCTTTAAAAGTTTTCATGTTGTTGCTGAGTATGAAAAGTTTCCTATATGTGTCAAGTGGAATGCTAGTTGATGCCAAGTTGTCAGACTAAGTAGTTGATGTGGAGCTCATAGTAGCTGTCGAGTGATGGAAATGTCAATGGATGTCGAATGAACCTAAAATTGGTTATTGTCGAGCTTACAGTTGTGTAAGCACTTAGCATTAAATGCAAGGTTTTCAAAGGGTATATGATTGATTTGAGCTCATTTTTCATCATTTCAAAATGAAGAAAGAGCAAGAAGAGCTAGAAGCAACCTAAAATTCACCAGAAATGATTGCAAAAGATTTGTGCAGTGATTCATTACCAATTCGTCAGATTTTCTAAGGTATTTATCAGAAGTTGAGCTACGCAGTTTAAATTTTCATAAAACCTAGCTTATCACAATGTCATCAAGTTCAAAAAATGTTGAAGGGAAATAAGTTTTAAATGTTTAGCTAGTTAGTAATGAAGTTAAGCAACCTATATTTAAAGCCATTCCTGAAAATGCCTATAAACAAGACCCTTCTAGCACATTGTCAATGATCCCACTAAATGTGATAATGGCGCAAGATGTAAGGAAATGCTACAATTTCAAGATAGGAAGCATTAGTGACATGGAAATAAGAGGTGCATACAAAAGATTGTGTGAAAATAGTGTTTTGAAGGAAGAATACAAAATTTTTGAAAAAAAGGGTTTAACACGAGCCCTAGATTTTCTGAATGTATTTAAAATTGAATGGACACAAATTATGTTGAGCCAAATTCATGATGGTTCCTTGTGGCTGGAACGAGGACCAATCAAAATAACCAAGAAAATAATTCATAGGGTTACAAGCTATCCAACCCTAGATCGACCCAAGACACTTAGAAGTGATTCCAAGGAAGTGATTAGAAAAATACTTGAGCAGTCTGGAATAAAAGAGGTATGACTATAGATACAATCACATATCCTCTTATCAATTTTTCTGTAAGGGTAATCTCACATAAATTATATCAATCCAGTAGATTGAACAATGTACCTTGCATAGCTATGGGTGTTGGTTATAAAATTGTTAAGAAAGATCATACATATTGTAGACACCTAAATTTGATTACACTGCTTTGGTAATCTAATTTAGCCATCTCTAAAGGCATCATTAATTAAATTCTTATTTAATTAATCCTTTGCCATCCCTAGTTGATTAATTTAATTAATCATCTATAGTCCTAATTGATAAATCAAATAATCTATTATTTATCAATTAAATCCTTTTCTCCTATGTAATTCCAAAAATCCCCATTTATTAAATAAATCTATTTGATAAATGAAATCCTCAAATTCAAAAACCCCTAACCTATCTCTAATCCTCCATTTAGCCTAATCCACCCCATCCACCCATACTAACCAAGCTTAGCCACTAACTCACCCACCCTCATTAATGCCATCCACTTGCACATCTCTAACATCCCTAATCTAATCCTAAACCCAAGCCTAATCCACCCCATAATGTTGTCACATTCATTAAACAAGTTTAAGACTTTCCTAATCCAAACCAAAGTCTCTCCTCAAAAAACCCAACCACTAAGTCATGAGTGCTCTTACAAAACATAAAAGACCCTTACAAGCCCACTCATGACTCTTACACCCATCTTCCACACTCTTCCCTCTTCCACACTCATTCCTCTTACATCCCTCTTACATACTCAACCCCACTCATCATGCCTTTAACCAACCCTTTACCCTACCCTCTCACACTCATCCTCCTTGTGACAAGTGTCACCTTCCCATTGGTGCTAAACAAGCACAATCCATGTGCTCTCCTTTGAGTGCATCCTAGCCCTCCTTAAGCCTTCATCCATCCTTGCATCTAAGCCCTCCATCCCTCTACCCCTTAGCCTATAAATTGAATCCCATCCCAAGCCATTTCATCAACAATCTTTGAGCTAAAGTTACCATGCTATTTTGAGAACCAAAACCATCAATCTTACCCTTATAATGCCAAATTGAGAGCTCACAAAGCTACCAATTTGCCATTACCCATCTCCATTGAAGCAGCTTTTGAGCATCTTGAGCATACATCCACAGCAAAAGGACACATCTACAGAATCCAGAAAGCATGGAGTGTTTTCTCTTGTGAGGTTTGCACTTCTTGTTTGCTTTCTTTGTCCAAGCATATATGTGAATTTAGTTTTTGGTTTGTGAATGTTTACTTTATTTGTTAATGTTCTTTGCATACTAAATCTTGTTCTACATTTTGACACGCCCGGTGGGACCCCACTATGGATCATTTAATTATCTATTTTCATCTATATGTCATTTTTTCTAACCATCTAATGTTTGTTGTTGTTTGAGTGTGTTGTGAGGGTGTTTTGCTTGTTTTTGTAGGTTAAAGAACGCACTTAGGAAGAAGAAATACCATCTAATTTTTTTTTTTCCGCATTTTTCAACTTTTTTGGCGCAGTTTTGGCGTCTGCAACCTGTTCTGTCTGCGAAAATCCGCATCTGCGAAAATCGACGTCTGCGAAAATCCGCATCTGCAAAAATCGACATTTGCGAAAATCCGCGTCTGCGAAAATCATCGTCTGCGAAAATCCGCATTTGCGCAAATCGACGTCTTTGCTTGTCACCTGTGTTTTGTGCTGCAAATTTGTTCTGTCGTCTTCGAATACTAGCGTCTCTGTATTTTAGCGTCTCCATATTGTGGCGTCTCCACTTGATAGACTGTCGTCTCTACCTGCTTTTTGCACTTTGTTGCTAAAAAAAAAAAAAAAAAAAAAAGAGTATAAATCAAAATTTGACTTTTAGTGGTTACATAGGATTTAGACCATTTTAAGCATTTTTACGCGTAGAAAAAACAACAAAAAAAGTTAATTTTTTTTTTCCCATAGTTAAGCTCTCATTTTTGAAGATTTTGGCTAACTAACTAAATTGCTTTTTTTTTGTCTCATTGCAGGTTGGAGCACATATGGAACCACTAACCATGTTTCTTGCAGGTTTTCATGTTGCTAAAAAATGAACTTGAATGCTTAACCATTTTTCTTTGAATGCATGTTGCTAAAAAATGAACTTGAATGGTTAAACACATTTTCCATTGAATGAATGTTGCTCAAAACACACTCTTGAATGCCATGGATTAAAATCAACTTTCCTTGGAATGCATGCTTAAAACAACAAATACAATCTTGAATGCCAAGGATCAATTAACCATTGCAATATCAAACATTTCATTTGGATCTTCTAAAATTGAACAAAAGAAATCTCTTTTCCACATGCAATCTAGGTAAAGTTTGATTTGGACATTTAAGAAACTTTGTTAAGTTAAAATACAAATTTACAAAAATCAATTTGAGTAGTTCCTTGGACTCACCTCTTTTCTAATCACCCATCAAATATTAACCATTGGTTGCAATCTCAGCGCCATTTATGGGGATGTGTCTACTTGAAAAAGGTGTTAAATGTTCCACAATCTAACTCACTCACTTGGTCTTTGAACGTTTGATTTAACTTTATCAAAATTCTTAAATGGCCAAAACTCTAGATTAAATTGAACAACAACTGACGTGGAGAGCCTCCGGGCGCGCGCTTGAAATCGAATCTCACACACTTTTGTTTTGGGCTTAAAACAAACTCACACTCAATCTTGAATGCCTTAAAGAAAATTAATCGATACTTGACGTGGAGAGCCTCCGGGCACGTGAGTTTGCTTTTGTTGACCCTAACTCTTCTTATTGTTTGCATTCTTCGATCGATTTACTTTTGTTGGTGCTTCAAGTTGGAATTGAACATTGTCTCTTAAACATGAGTGCTTGCAAAGTCTAGATTAGCACACATAAGAGTCAGTTGGTAAAAGAACAAGCGTGTTTTTTAGCCCAAGGTCATCCAAGTCTTCTCTCCCCTTGTCGTCTTTCGAGGCCATCTTGGGTGCATAAGATTAGGATCCAAAACCTTGTTTCTTTTTAGGAGGTCTGCTTGGGGATTTCATCACCCCTTGGATGACCTCAACTCCAGCGTTCCGGCGGAGTATAAGAATCGAGAGGTGAATCGAAAGACACCTCTCTTGGGATCAAGATTTTGTCATTCGGGCTAAGCCTCAAGGAACTTTATACCCTTGAGAAGTGAAAGAGGAGAAGTGGGTTACTGCTCCTCTCGGCTGTGTGACATCCTTTTGGTCTCATCTACGGATTTGGGCCTCACGTACCTTGCGTATATCGAGGACTCCCTAGCTAAACCAATTGTCTATCTTGCAGAAAACCATCTAGGATGTTAATGTGTTTGGAGTGACTGATCGAAACATTTGTAGAACATACACACTCCTTGGTGCAAGTATCACATTCTGAGAACCACAAACTTCTATCTGGGTGTTCCTATCTATTGCTTGTTTTTATTTTACTTGTTGAATGAATGTTTGCCAAACTTGGTCAATCTTAGCTTAGGGCACACTTAGCGTAGTCACTGCCTATTTTAGAAGTTGAACAAGTTGAAGCAAAACAACTGAGATTTTTGCCAAAGTCAAGCAAATTCAGGAATTTATGTCGAAACAAACCAAACCCAAACAGAAGTTTCACAAGGTCAAACTCAAGCCATCTCTAGCATACCAAGAACTTTCAGCCAAGAGAAAAGAAATAACACTAAGCCCACGAATTGCCAAACTCCACAAAGCAGAGGACAAAGCTACCGACGAAGCACTTCAAGAGGCCTGGTTAGAGCGCACCATCAAATTTAGCCAACATCCAAGAGTTAATCCTGCTTATGCCTTACCAACTAGGCATGATTTCTATGATTAGACACCCTTGTTTCTCCACATCTTCTTGGATAAGCTTCACTTTAGAGTCATCTTTGTAGAAAAGCCAGCCATCTTAGGTTATCCCCTTAAGCATTATTAACTCATCCATCTCATTTAGAATCATACCATCTAGCCAGTAATAAAAAATCTGCACATCTAAGCTTTCAAAATTGTTGTCACCTTGCTAAAAGTTTGCCATTCCTAAAATCTTCCAAATCCACCAATCTCACCAAGGTTATCCCTTTGACAGAGCTTTGTCTAGGGTAATCTAGCTTTGTCACTTGTTATCCCTCATCACCTTGAGCTAAAGGTTGGGATTCGCAAGTGGTCAATCTCGTGTTCTTCCTAAAGGATCATCAGTCTATCCTTAAGTTGACACAATCACCACCAAGCTTGCACATAGGAAAGCAGACCTTTTGTGCTTTGACAACATATCTTTGAAGTTAGAATCCCCAACCCAATCCTCCTTAGGTTTTGTCATATAGCTTTGCCTCAACCTAGGAAATCATTTGCATAGAAAAGCCTTCCCCCTTTTGCATCCATCAGCATTATTGCATCTCATCCCTAGGAACATTTTTCATGCCACCCGTCACTCGCTTAGCCAAGAAGAAAGAAACAATGGAGCCCTATCATTTGGATCGAACAGCCTCACCCCCCTTGAGCACTCAGCCATCCTTCAGCCCAGAGCAAGCTATGCCATCACCTACTGACATTGAAGCTTTCATGAACCAACCAGGAAATGCAGTATTGGTAAATGCCATTATAGACAAAAACAAAGAGACAATCATGGCTAATTTTCGAAGGGACAATGTAGGAACCTTTGACTTTGGAAGACCCCCTCCATTATCAGATCCATCTCACCCATTGTTTGGGAAGCTACCACCACCCATAGGCTCTTATGATCCAAATTATCCTCAATATATTCCAAAAGAAGAGCCTCCAGCCAATCCATATGACCCAACAGACCCAAACATACCATCATCCACCCAAGTTGAAATCTCCATGCCGTAAGCCAACCCAGCCACCACCACTCCATCCTTGGTTCATACCTCTCCGCTCCAAACCCCCTTTACTCAAAACACCTCACCGTTCACCCCCTTCACTATTGCTGTTGCTCCCACACCTAGCCTTCCAAATCCACCCATCTCCCAAATTAGTGCTAGCATCTTTGGCCAACCTCAGCAATATACAACAGGGATGCCACCCATGGGGCCAAGTAATCAACCTTTCATCACCCCCAGCTTGTTCACCACAGCCCAAAGTACAATCCCATCATTTCCATTAAGTTTTGGGAGCTCAATACCACCAGCCACAAATCCACAAGCTACTACCTTCACTCCACAAAGCTATCAAAACCCACAAGCTACTGCCAATCTTCTACCAAGCTCCCAAGTGACCCCAGCTCCACCCACCACTCTACCAAGCTTCCAAATCCAGCCACAAAGCTATCAAACCCCATCAGTTCCATTCCCAAGCTTTCAATTCCCACCACCTCCACCACCAACTAATCCATTACCTCCAATTACCAACTACTTTTCAATGCCACTTCTAGGAGGTAATCCACCACCCCAGCCAACCACCAATTATTTGCAGATACCATCCCAAATGGGGGCACAACTCACATATATTGGTCAAACCCCACAAGCCCTCCGATCCTTTCCCCAAGCCTCACAACCATCTTATACCTTACCTCCACAAAGCAATCCATTTATCCCACAGCCAGCTTATGTTCCTCAATCCCAACCTCAAATCCCATATCAATAGCAAGCCTCGCAGCACATGCAGCAATATGCGCCACCTCCCCCTCAACAACCCGTCATCCACCATGCAGCTGCCCAAACAATGTACAATCCCTATCAGCAAATCCCTCACAGCCATCCATATTCAGTGGCCCCATCCAGCACACACCTACCTCAAGGCACTCCTACATTGGGGGCACCCCAACCATCACCTATCAATTCAGAGTGGGAGCAAATGAAGACAGCTCTGAAAGCCATCCAAGAAGGGAATGATCCAAAGACATTCAAGTTTGAGAATGTGTGTCCTTACCCATTTGACAGAGCCATTACCACGACACCATTTCCAAAACACTTTGAGGTACCTAAATTTGACAAATTTAGAGGAAAAGGAGACCCTGTCACACATATCAAAGAATTTTACATGCATTGCCAGGACGTGGCATACAATGATGTCTTCCTTTTGCGCCTTTTTCCCAAAAGCTTGGCTGGACCAGCTCTTGAATGGTTTTATAGAATCCCCTATGGCACAATTAAAAACTTTACTGAATTATCTGAGGCATTTGTAGCCCAATATGCCCATCTTGTTGAAACAGAGCTATCAATAGTTGATCTTGTCCACACCAAGCAAAAAGGTGGAGAAAGCCTTGGCGAATACCTGCAAAGATGGCAAACTCTTACCACCCGCATATCCTGCACCTTGCCAGAATGCCATGTGGTGAAAATGTTTATTGATAATGCACATCCTAGCTTGGCTCACCACATGACCATGAACTGTTTGCAAACCTATAAGGATATCAAAGAGAAAGGAATGATTCTTGAGCAAGGACTCATCAAAGATGGTGTGTAAAGATTTACAAAGAGGCCAACCAAAATCAATCACATTCCAATGACAATTCTAGGTATTGGAACAAAAACAAGCATGTTGCAACAGATGGGGTTACTGACACAGACATGTGAATATCGTTGGTCCTTCTCAAAACCAGTCTAACCCACCATATCAAACAAACAAACAACAAGCTATCAATTACCAACAATGAAATAACCAAAGCTATCAAAACCACAATACAAGACCCAACTTTCAATGGTCTAACAATCAAGCTAATGCCATCAATGTAGCTGCAGGGCAAAAGCCCAGATTCCAACCTGCACCTAGAAACTATACACCCCTTGGTGAGCCATTGGATGTTATTTTTGAGAAATTGGCTAAGGAAAACCTCATCAAATTTCCTCCTACCCAGCAAATTGATCCAAGCCAATCCAAAGCTGCATGGTACAAGGACAATGAGTATTGCATGTTCCATAGGGTAAACGGTCACACCACCCTCAGATGCATGAAACTGAAAGACTATGTGCAGGACCTCATTGATCGGAAGGAAATCACTGTTGGTGCCCAAACCTCTCCCAATGCAGGCTTACAAATTTATCAAAATGCTTTTCCTCCACACAACAACCAAAATCTTGGAAAAGCACCTATCCAAAACAACACCAACAACCGCCAGCCAAACCAACAGCATGGGAAGAACAATGACCACACTTCATCCTATATAGACTATGGTAGCCTTATAGGTTGTATATCTAAGAAAGAGCCTTCTGTCAATGTTATCAATATCCGAGGACCAGACAATGAGTGTGCGGTCACCACTCGAAGAGCGCGATTTAACATCGCAGGCCCACCAGTTTCATCAGCATCATCAGCTCCATCAAAAAGCCGGTACAATATCTTGGAACACCTTGGGAACATGCCAAGCCAAATATCCATTTTAGACCTTCTCCGCACTAGTCCTGTGTACAAAGACATCCTTGATAGTGCTCTCATAGAATCCCGTGTCCCTTCTAATATCAATGCTACTGATTTTCGTAATCTTGTTGGACAGCTTTCATCCTCATGTGCCCTATCTTTCAAACCCACCGACATACCCGCGGTTGAGCCAGATCACACCCTTCCGCTTCGCATAGCCATCATGGTATCCAATTTTGCCGTGAAAAGAGTAATGATAGCTAATGGATCAGCCTTGAACATTTGCACCCTAAAATTCATAAAACAAGCTGGGTATACTGAGGCAGATATGATCAGTGAAGTTATCACCATCAAAGCTTATGACAACTTGGAAAGGACCACAGAAGGGACTATTTTGCTAACAATCAAGGTTGGGCCGGTCATCCAAGAGAAATTTTGCCATGTTGTTGATCTAAACCTACCATTTAACATCCTCCTCGGTCGCCCATGGATTCATGCTATGAAGGCTGTTCCATCCACCTACCATCAGTGCATCAAATTTCCGCATCAAGGCACTGAGGTAACCATCCATGCCGATCCAGAACCCTTTGCTTACTGCAATGCAGTTGAAGCTTCATATACAAACCATTGCCCTGGAATAGACATTGGCACAGCCATCACCAGCTCATCCCACACTTATAATGATGCAGAAACCATCCTCGCCTCCACCCTATCTACTGTAAAGATCAACAACAAAGGCTGTGGAGAATATAGTCTATCAGATGCATTTGCTGTCGGAGCAATCCCACTTGATCCACATACCCATGGACGGCCAACATATCACAAAGCTAAGGAGATTCCACCTCCTCGATACAAATGGTTTGGCCCAACCACCTTTGTGTCCTCAAAAACCCCTCTTCATGAGGAGCTCACTCCAGATATCAACAATTGGCTACATAAGGATGCACCTCCAAGAAATCAAGCATGCCTTGATCACTTCAGCCAGAAGTATCCCCAACAACATAAGCTCATCACTAAAAAATGGAACTATCAAGGAGGTGGACTAGGACCAAAAGAAAGGGGCATGCAATGTCCCATCAAAGCACATAATTGGGAAATAAAGTCAGGTCTTGGCTTTGGCATACCCACAACTGGGGGCACCAATGAGAACGGTCACGCTTTTTTGCACATCCATCGCAACCTTGTCGAAATTGAAGACATTCCTGAGGAAGTTGAAAAGAGAGCCTACGACAATATCCCAGACCAAATCTTCCTAAGAGACTCTGTTCTCCGAGAACTATCCATCCATCTCATTGACCTACCACTTGCTCATCCACAACTCATAGATTGGGACCAACCAAGTGTCATACATATTGATGAGTTCGCATCAGAGGAAGCGCTTCTAAGATTCATGGGAGCTGAAACTCCTCATAAGAAGACAAAGCTAGATTCTGCCTACATCTACAAGCTAGATCCCAAGGGGTATTTTGGAGAAAATCCCCAACCTAGTTTCGATACACCCAAAACTGGAACTAAGGTAAATCTGGGACTAGCTAAGGCAGCGAAGAGAACCCCTCAGCAAGAAAATCCAGAGCCACAAGCAGAACATGAGGATTTAGTATTGCCTCCTCAAGATAATAAACCAGAGGGGTCTTCTATTCTAATAGAGGATACTAGAGAAGTCAACATTGGTTCTTCAGAGATCCCTAGAATTGTTCACATTGCTGCATCCCTATCACAAGACCAAGCTGACCTCCTCTTTGAGGTTTTACGAGAGAACATTGGCCAAATTGCATGGTCATATCAGGACATGCCAGGACTTGATCCAAAGCTTGTAGTTCATCATCTTGCAGTCAATCCAAAGATCAAGCCCGTCAAACAAAAGCTTAGAAAAATGCACCCCAAGGTGGCATTACTAGTCAAAGCTGAACTAGAAAGAATGTTAGCTGCTAAGGTTATCCGACCTATCGACTACTCAGAATGGATCTCCAACATGGTCCCTATCACTAAGCCTTCCGGTGACATCAGAATCTGCATTGATTTTAGAGATCTTAACAAAGCTTGTCCAAAGGATGATTTTCCCTTGCCCAACATAGATATGATTGTAGATCTTACAGCTGGACATGAAATTCTGTCCCTTATGGATGGATTTTCCGGGTATAATCAGATCAAGATTGCAGAAGAGGACCAGCATAAGACGACATTCACTACCCCTTGGAGAACCTTTTGCTACACCATGATGCCTTTTGGCCTAAAGAATGCTGGGGCTACCTATCAAAGAGCTATGACAGCCATTTTCCATGATCTTATCCATAGCATTTTGGAAGATTATGTGGACGATATCCTAGTCAAATCTCACACCTTCATGGATCATCTTGTTGACTTGGAAAAAGTCTTTGATAGGTTGGCCCAATATCATCTCATGCTAAATCCCAAGAAGTGTGTCTTTGGGGTCACATCTGGCAAGCTTCTAGGCTTCATAGTTTCTAAATGGGGTATAGAGATCGACCCCAAAAAGGTCAAAGCTATCTTAGACATGTCTCCTCCCTAGACACTGCGACAGTTTCGCTCCCTTCAGGGAAAACTTCAATCTGTCTGGCGCTTCATCTCCCAACTTGCAGATAAGCGACACCGTTTTCACACTTGCTAAAGAAAAATGAGAACTTCAAGTGAGATCTTTTATGTCAGCGCAGCTTCGATCAGCTCAAGCAGTATCTCACCAATCCACCTATCTTGGTTCCACCAGTTCCTGGTCGTCCCTTGATCTTGTATATATCAGCAACACCTACTACCCTAGGGGCACTTCTAGCACAACATGATGATTATAGCAGAGAGAGAGCCATCTACTATATCAGTAGAACCCTAGTTGGTTATGAACTCAATTACACTCCTATGGAAAAAGCTTGTTTGGCAGTTGTTTTCTCAACTCAAAAGCTTCGCCACTACATGCTAAGTCATACCATCCAACTAGTCTCCAAGATTGACCCTCTCAAGTATATGCTCTCCAGAATAGCACTTACAGGCCGTTTGGCCAAATGGGTTATGCTACTAAGTGAGTTTGACATCCAGTACGTGGACAGAAAGGCAATCAAAGGGCAAGCTATAGCAGATCACCTAGCTGATGCACCTCTAGTAGATGCATATCCTTTGCTCACAGAATTTTCAGATGAGCATATCTGCCTAATTGAAGAACAACCCCCATGGAAGCTTTATTTTGATGGCTCATACACCTCTCATGGATCAGGGGCAGGAATATTATTAGTTACACCTCAAGGAGATTACATTCCAAAAGCCTTCAAGCTACAATTCCCTAGCACCAACAATATAGCAGAATATGAAGCTCTTGTAGCAGGATTAAAGATAGCTGCAGAATGGAATATCACTGAGTTAGAAATCTTTGGCGATTCCCAGCTCATCATCAAACAAGTCTTAAATGAATATCAAACCAAAGATGAAAAGCTATTACTCGACAAAGAGCTAGTTGATCAGCTGACCCAACATTTTACAAAGCTTCAGTTTACACAAGTGCCTCGAATGCAGAATAAGGCAGCAGATGCCATGGCCACTATCGGCTCGCTCTTGGAAATTCCCCAAGAAGCTACGCAGTATGAATTTTTAGTTGAGCAGCTCCTCACACCCGCTTATGCGAATGAGGATTCAAACCGTGTTTGTATCTTGGTTGGTCCCCAATCCCCTTGGTACCATGAAATTCATGCTTACCTTAATGATGGTATCATATCCCCTCACCTCACATGCACCCAACACCAGAACCTTATTCGAAAATCATCCCGCTATGTTATCATAGCCAATACCCTATATCGTCGGGGTTATCATGATACCCTCTCTCGATGTTTAGATGAAAATGAGGCCGCGATGGTATTAAAAGAAGTACATTCCGAACTTTGCAGTGCCCACACGAGTGGTATTGTCCTAGCACGACAAATCCTTAGAGCAAGCTACTATTGGCCTACCATTGAAGAAGACTCTTGTGACTTTGTCAGAAAGTGTCTCCCATGTCAGCAGCATGCAAATCTTGTGCACGCTCCAGCACAGGATCTACAGCCTATTGCACCACCTTGGCCTTTTGCTTGTTGGGGCCTTGATCTAGTTGGAACTATCACACCTCTCTCATATGATGGACATAAATGGATAATAATAGCTACAAACTATTTCACTAAGTGGGTGGAAGTAGTCCCCCTAGTCTCAGCTACGGGAGTTCAAGTCTCCAAGTTCATCTTGTACCACATTGTTTGCCGCTTCGGCATCCCATCCACCATCTTCACTGACCACGGAGGTAACTTTGAAAATCTCAACATGGAAGAATTATGCACTTCCCTCCGCATCCATCACCACTTTTCTAGCCCATATTTCCCACAAGGTAACGGCCAGGCAGAGGCAACTAATAAAACCCTCCTCAAAATCCTAAAGAAAGTTGTCAATGATTCCGGCCGTGATTGGCACCTTCAAATAAATCCGGCTCTATGGGCCTATCGAACTTCCTTCCGTACATCCACAGGCACAACTCCATACTCCCTAGTCTATGGTGCCGAAGTGGTATTACCTATAGAAGTTGAACTTCCCTCACTACGCATATCTTTGCGAGGGCAAATCTCAGATGAAGAATACAGAGTAGCTCGACTCACCCAGCTAGATCTCTTAGACGAGAAGAGACAAAAAGCCTATGACCATCTCACAGTCTATCAAACTCGTCTCAAAAGGAATTTCAACAAGAAGGTGCTCCCACGACACTTTCAGCCAGGTGACATGGTCCTCAAAGAAAATATGAAAGTCCAAGCAGATCGAGAAAAGAAAGGCAAGTTTGAACCTACATGGCTTGGTCCCTATGTGGTTACTGCCTCCTTTGGCTCTGGAGCCTATCAATTATCTACACCAGAAGGAGAACTCTTGAATGATCCCACTAACATCATTCATCTCAAGAAGTTCTATGCTTGAAGATCCTTGGTATACCCAGCTCTTGAAAAAATACAAAAAAAAATAGTAAAGAGAAATAAGCGTCCAATGGTGAAAACTTGGCAATTCAAGCGCCTTGGGTAGGTACCTCGGTGAAAACCTGGTAATTCAGGCGCCTTGTGTGCTAAAGACTAATCCATTATCTATCACTATCCTATCCCTCATCCATCCACCCACCATCCCATAAAACACCTGCTTGTTCCCTTGGTGTTCCAATCAAATATCCAAAATCTGATGGAGCTTGTCAATACCTCCTGTACAGCTTGTAAATCTTGTACCAAAGCTTGTATTATACCTTGTAAATCTTGTACCATACCTTGTATATATCCGAATCTTGTCCAAAGCTTGTACCATATTCCAGCTTGTAAATAATCTTGTATCCTAGCCTGTATCCTATCACATGCACACACAGAATCCCATTTTCCTTAAGATTTTCACAAACCATCTACCTATCCACCTATCAACTATTATAGACATCCCATCCTTCACAAACATTTCCATCTCACAAAAAAACCAAAACATGAACAAACTTGTACATTTGTAACATATCTTGGTCTGTCAGCTTGTACATCCTCTTTAGCTTAGTATCATTGTATCTATCCGGATTTCGTTTTAGTTCATCCTTGGTCAACATCTTGCACACATCGCACACCTTGGTTAGATATTCCAATGCATCCTTTAGCTAGATCTCCTATCACCAAAGTGTTATACTTCTTAGTTCAGCTTGCCAGATGCATCACTCATCCAGATTCATCAACTTAGGTGCTCTCTGATAGATTCTTGCAGTATATAGCTTTCCTCATGTCTGATCTTGGTCCATTAGTACCTCGTCCTACCCATCTCGTTGGCAAACAGTTCTCTTTTGGATTTTCACTTTCTTTTGATTTGGGATCTTCCCTTTTGGGTCTTGAAATATCTTTTCCAAGCAATCTCCTTGTTCCCTCCTCAAGGTTGCCACGATCTTCCATATCATGGTATGCTGCGAATGGGGCAATTAGAGCGTAAGGTCTTGATCAGGTCTTTTGCTTATTTTCTTTTTCTGCTTGTGGGTTACCTAGTGTCGTTTCCACGCTGCTTCCTCTGGAATTCATGTGTGATACTGGGGCAATCCTTGTGTGTTTGTTTTGAGTTAGTTTGTCAGTCCTCTGGACGGTTGGTGAAAAGGCCTTGATGTTCTTGGTAACCTTGGCAATTAACCAACAGTCCTATAGCAAATCTAGTGCTCAACTACATGGTGGTACTTCTCTTTGAAGTATCCCCCATCTCAAAAAGCTTCAATGGATTCCCTTCATCTCCATTATCCCCCATCCATATCCTACATCTGTCGCTCCTACCCTAGCTTATGCATCAGTATCTCTTTGAATCACTCCTCACGCTTAGCTTTAGGGATCCACAATCCTAGTCTTAGGGATCCACCAATCAAATCAATCCACCAAGCCTCATCTTTCGAGATCCACAATCCTAGTCCTAGGGATCCTCGAAACCCATCTTCCGCCAATCTGACTCTTTGAAATCTTGTTGCATCAGCTTTTATCATTCTATCATCCATCTCCCTACCATGGATTCCTTTTATAGCGCTCCGCTCCTCCATCTCTCCCCCCCCCCCCCCCCCCCCCAATCCTGGAAAGTCTTAAGCTTGCTTTACTATTGTGCCTCTGATTTCCCTTTATTATTCTCCCATAGTGAGAGTTTGAGCTAATTCGGTCCCTTCTCTTCACCAACCTGCATCTCAGCTCGTCTCAATTTCTTGTACTTTTCAAGAAGTCGTCGAGCCTCATTTCTCTCCCTGCCGCCTTCTTGAGGGGGCATCATCTAAGTCTAGTCTCTCCTCTTCTTATCCGAGACTGGGGCAACCTTGTTGCTAAAACATCTTCCTCGTGTCATCTTCATTCAAACTTCTTTGAAATAGTGTTGTTTCAACACTATGTCAAAGAGGGGCAAAATGTAGACACCTAAATTTGATTACACTGCTTTGGTAATGTAATTTAGCCATCTCTAAAGGCATCATTAATTAAATTCTTATTTAATTAATCCTTTGCCATCCCTAGTTGATTAATTTAATTAATCATCTATAGTCCTAATTGATAAATCAAATAATCTATTATTTATCAATTAAATCCTTTTCTCCTATCTAATTCCAAAAATCCCCATTTATTAAATAAATCTATTTGATAAATGAAATCCTCAAATTCAAAAACCCCTAACCTATCTCTAATCCTCCATTTAGCCTAATCCACCCCATCCACCCATACTAACCAAGCTTAGCCACTAACTCACCCACCCTCATTAATGCCATCCACTTGCACATCTCTAACATCCCTAATCTAATCCTAAACCCAAGCCTAATACACCCCATAATGTTGTCACATTCATTAAACAAGTTTAAGACTTTCCTAATCCAAACCAAAGTCTCTCCTCAAAAAACCCAACCACTAAGTCATGAGTGCTCTTACAAAACATAAAAGACCCTTACAAGCCCACTCATGACTCTTACACCCATCTTCCACACTCTTGCCTCTTCCACACTCATTCCTCTTACATCCCTCTTACATACTCAACCCCACTCATCATGCCTTTAACCAACCCTTTACCCTACCCTCTCACACTCATCCTCCTTGTGACAAGTGTCACCTTCCCATTGGTGCTAAACAAGCACAATCCATGTGCTCTCCTTTGAGTGCATCCTAGCCCTCCTTAAGCCTTCATCCATCCTTGCATCTAAGCCCTCCATCCCTCTACCCCTTAGCCTATAAATTGAATCCCATCCCAAGCCATTTCATCAACAATCTTTGAGCTAAAGTTACCATGCTATTTTGAGAACCAAAGCCATCAATCTTACCCTTATACTGCCAAATTGAGAGCTCACAAAGCTACCAATTTGCCATTACCCATCTCCATTGAAGCAGCTTTTGAGCATCTTGAGCATACATCCACAGCAAAAGGACACATCTACAAAATCCAGAAAGCATGGAGTGTTTTCTCTTGTGAGGTTTGCACTTCTTGTTTGCTTTCTTTGTCCAAGCATATATGTGAATTTAGTTTTTGGTTTGTGAATGTTTACTTTATTTGTTAATGTTCTTTGCATACTAAATCTTGTTCTACACATATGATCTAGCAGAACTTCAGCTACAACAACTTATGGATAACGTTGGAACAATAAGGAAAACTAAGAGTTCATAATGCAAGTTTGGTTCTATACTATTTTGCATACTCTTTTATGTACAAAACACATTTCCCTCATTTGGAAAATTAGGATGGAAGACTAACAGATCAGTTGTAGTATAGATAGGTGATTACATTGAGCAACTAGGAGAAAACTTTGAATCCATAATGACTAGTTATTTTGAAAATTTCAAGAATTCAATGAAGCAAAGACTCGGGATTCTAGTTTCGTTAGTTGAGAAACATTATAATGATGTATGTTTTCTTGTTGATGCTGACTACACATTTATGCAAGCTGCCACACCAAGGGTAAGATGGTTGAGACCCTTAGGTTATGAGGTAAATGTAGATGAAGCCTCAATAGCCATAACAACTCTACTTGTAGAGGAAGTAGATAAGACTACTAAAGTTTTTGGAAATTATGAGATGGTGAAATCAAACATTACCATGGAATTGAAGATTGCCTCCATAATTAAGAAGAAGGATAAGTTGGTAAAGAAGTTAAAAGCAAAATTTGGAGATTCTGTCGAGGAGGAAGAGAAAGAAGATGAAGATGAGGAACAAACACAAGCTCAAGAACCTCTAGCTTTAACTCTAAGATTGGGAGAAGACAAAGAAGAGGAAGAGGCCGAAGGTGCCAAGGGAGAAGAAGCCAAGGAAGCATTGATTCCTGCTGAGTCATAGAAGAGGAAGGCCAAGGCACAACCCATAGGAAGGGCAAAGAAAATTATAAAACCAAGTCAGTCAAAGCCTGCTATACCTACTACAAGGGCCACTTTATGTGCAACTACCAAAAAGGCCAAGGAAAAGTCAAAGAAAATAGAGCAAGGTGGACAAGAGCAGAAAAGATAGAGGAGGAAGTATGTGGCTCAACCAGATTCTGATGAAGAGAAGATAGAATCAGATGATAATAGTCAATTCAAGGTGGTAAGTCACAATCCTCTCTCTGATCTTGAAAACTTATGTGAAAATGTCAAGAGCAATGCTAATTTATCTGATTTTAGACATTGATTTTGATAAATTGAGCAAAGAAGAGAAAAAGCAAATGGAAGAGGCATTATATGCCATGATGTCAAAGTTCAAGACAATGCCATTGGAATTTGCCAACTCAATACCAAAAAGTCTATATGACATTATTGTCTGAATTTAGAAAGACAAATCAGGGAAATAACATTAACACAAGTAATGCCACAATTGAAAAAGGGACAAATTGCTAAGGCTGTCAAGAAGTATGCAGCTAGGTTCACACCTAAATATAGAGCCTTTAGCATTCTCCAAAAGAATATTGAAGATGTTGTTTAGAAATCAACACAAATATGAAAACTCACTTATGGGTTAACCACTATCAAGAAAGGAGAAGCTGACCCTTTAGAGGGAAAAGATGATAATAAAGATGATGAAAAAGATGATGACAAAGATAATACAGTTGGAGGAGAGACAAAAAAGCAAGATGATGATAAGGCAACAACTGAGCAACAGTAAGAAGAACAGAATGTGCATGACATACAATTGCCGATTGTCAGTCCTCCTCATGACACAACCAAAACCACTTAAATTATAATTGTTAAGGATGTCTTTGATCTATTAGTTCAGAACATCAATTCTCTTACTGCAGAAGATTTAAATAAGATTTTAGATCAATCTACTTTGCATGCAAAACTATGTGGTAATCCTATTTTGGTCAATGTAGAAGAACTGCAAAAGGCATTAATTGATGTTACAAGGGAAAAGGTGAATCCACAAGACCCACCTTCCATCATCCATTTAGTTACTCATGTACAACCTTTGACCCAAATGACAATAGATACATCTAGTAAGGTTAATACAGTTGAAAAGAAAATAGAAGAGCAAGCTATAACTATAGGACAACAGAAGGAAACATGATAGATAGATTCATATGTACCTACAACACAAGAATAAGGTACAAGCCAAGTCATAGTAATAGGCCAGGGAAATCTTAAAGAGACAGAACCAAAGGTGAAGGAACAAGTGGCCATCCAAGCATTGGTAGACTTACCAACATCTGGCTCTCCTTCTACACAAACTCTTTAGAGGCCGAGCATAGATGCTACTCCATTGCAGATCTCAGTGCCAAGCCCAAGCTCATCAAAGGTTGAAAATGTAATACATTATGGAGACATAAGCCTTGATTAAGAAATTGTTACTCCAAAGTATGACTATGATACTATGACATTGGAACAAATAGGCATTTTACAGCAAGCCTAAGAAAGGAAAGAGCATCAGGAAATTCTTAGGAGAGAACACAGGTAAAAGCAAGCACTTCAAGACATCAAGAATATCTTTCTAGATGCATTTAGCCTACCAACTCTTAATGAGACCAAGCCACTAATAGAACAACTGACAGATATAGTGGAGAAGGTCAATAATGAAGACCTTGATACAAATGCAAAACTATTGGAATGGTCTAAAAAGAAATTTCAAAGAAGACAAAATGAGAAAATATCTAGTGAGATAGCACTACGACAAGTTGCATTGGCAACCAAGGTTGAGGTTGTGAAGAAGGTACTTGAGATTATATTCTCACTGTACACAAAACTATGTAATCCTACACTCTTCACCCAAGAGGTCAGAAGTCACATTTCGAGTCTAGAGAGCAAAATATCTGCATTAGGTGCAAACCTACCTACAAATCCAACTTAGAGTGAGAAGCATCTTAGAACATTGCTTTAGACACAAAGTCAATTAGCTGTATTAACAATAGATGAGGTTAACATTAGAGCCAAACTAACAAGTATTCAGGCTACCCTCACCCCACATATGGAGATAATGCACAAGGAGCTAGGCTATGCTAAAACTCTATTGAAGAAATGCCCCAATCTTCTTACATTAGATGGTCTAGTACACCTTGCTATTGAGCTTGCAATCCAAATTAAGTCATTGGATGTTGCATGTGATAATTGGGATGCAACTCTAAGGATTATAATGGATGTCCATAAATTTTTTTTGGACAAACACACCATAAGTGTTAACCCATTTGACACAAGTGTCAAAAAGGGGGAGAAATAAGTAAGGGGGAGCATAGCAATAGGGAGAACACAATAGAGTAGAGATATACATTTTTGGGGAGAAAGCAACAAATAGATACAAATATTAGCTAAGAGAGAGCATATTAGATCAAAGAGTATCAGATATAGCATATTGAAGTCAAATGGAGCACATATTTTGGATACAAATCAAACACGTTAACTCAAGGGGAGTTATAAATTTTTTAGGTATACAAGTTATTGCAAATTTTAAAATTTTGTATATAAGTCGTGTCATTGATATGCTATGCTTGAGAGACTAAGGATGATATTGCATATTCAAGTGTTTTTGACACTCATGTCAAAGGGGGAGATTTTTGATCTCAAATTGGTTTTGACAAGTGAGTGTCAACACACTTAAACCATTTACTTAGTTCATGTTGAACTAGTAATACATGCCGAGCACAACATGTAAATATTAGACCATGCCAAGTTGCAATGAGTGCCAAGTCACTCATGTGTCGAGTCACTCAAGTGCCGAGTAGATAGACCATGTTGAGTGATTCAAGAGCCAAGTAAATAGTGGATGCCAAGTAATGTAGATGGTGAGTCACAATATAAAGTGCATGTTGAGCATTAAAGACTTCATATGTCGAGTGACATAGTTTTGACATATTTCTTTGCAATGGTACAAATAACTATCTAAACCATTTTAAAGCCAACTTAGGATTATATTTTGATATTTTGGAGATAAGGATGAATCTATATTCAGATTCCCTATGCAATTACATGTAGCAAATCAAAAAAAGGGAAGGTCTAAGTAGAAAAATGGATGAATCTCAGTTGTAGATTCATACTTAACCCTAAGCCACCAAAGTCTTCTTAAGGCCCTAAACTCTTTATGAGAGAGGAGAGTGAATGTGGAAGGATTTGAAGGTGTGAACAAGATAGTTTGCATACAGAGCATTCAAGGTGACTTAGAAGTTATGAAGAAAGAGTAAATTACAGAATCAATTAGAGAAGAACAAAGGATAAAGAAAAGGATACAACATTGAGACATCTAATCGGGAAGGATTTATAAGACATTTTTTAGAGGTGATTTGTTACCAGACAAGCAAGTGCCAATCATAGAATCTATGCCGAGACATTTTAACAAGTGATTTCAGTTAAATCTCTTAACAGAGTAGTCCTAATAGGCTGTATGAAATCCTTTAACAAAGTGCTTACTTAGTTGTAAGTTGAAGTTCTCTAACAAGGCACACTTCTAATAGGGTGTTGAAATCCTCTAACAAGATGAAACTTAATAATTTTTGTAAGCGTTTAACAAGGTAGACCTTTCATAGGGTAGATCATGTTTCATGGTCAAAACATTGTAACTTTCATTGGAGACACTTTATTATTATAGTAGTGTAGATTTGTGGGTGTCATCCCCACCCCAGTTTTACTTTCTCACTTGGAGGGTTTCTAGGTAATCATATCTGGTGTTATGTGTGTGAATGCTTACATGATTATATGATTTAGATGCATATGTTTTACATGTTATTTCAGCTTACTTGTTGAATGCATGTGATGAATGTATGGTGAAAGTTTTATGGGTCCAAGTTTAAACTACTGATTCATCACCCCAGCCACCATGCCCCCCCTCCCCCCCCTTTTGGAAGTTTACCTTTCCTCTGGTAATTCCAACACAATTTTGTGTTGGCCAACCTTTTCTAGTCTCACTTTTGTAGCCACTGATGTGTTCAACATTGTATGAACAATTTGAAACATGTTAAATTATATATTTACAAAGATCACTAATTAGTGCATGATTACATTCTACTTAATACTATTATGACATAACTTCTTTTTCCCTATTCTGGTTCATTTCCTTTATTATCACATAGCCTTTTCTCCTTTGCATCTTCTATTATTTCATTCCACTCCATCGGTGGAATCATAAGAGGACAATCGTACTTTGGGTTCTCCTTTAGACCCCTTCTATATTGGTCCATATTCTTTATATGTCTTGATGCTCTTTTGAGAAGTAGGGTAGTGTCAAAAATCTATTTTCCAAAAAGGTCCTCAAAAGATGTAATCAACTAATTTTTTAATTTAGAATGTTGTTCATTCCACCTTTAAAAAAATAAAAATTTGTTAAATCAATAACTTTAATATAGTACAATAAATGGAAGAAAAGAAAAATATTGTAGCAATGATATGAAACTACATACCTTTTATGTATGGTGGGTATAAATAGCCTCAATGTCATATCAAAAAAATGATCAAAGAAAATATTATTTCCTACAAAAACATAAAGGGATTATCAGTCCAAAACGAGTTATGTATAAGTAAACTAAAATTACACTTTAACTAATAACAATTTTAAAGAACTTGGAAGCTTTCATAATTTTAACAAAAGCATAGTTTTCTTGTTCAACAACAATGTCCCTGCAAATGAACCAGTACTAGCCATAGGGACTGCTCTAAGAAATGGATCAGCTTCAGTAGTACTGGTCTCTATTGCTCTACCAACTGAAGGTCTATCTATTAGTGCACAAAATAGGTACATGAGTATAAAATTACCCAAAAATAATAATAATGCATGATTAGCACATTAAAAAATATAGAAAAACAAGGTTTTACCAATTGTAGTGGGCATAAATGAGGATGTTTGCATGCTCCTTGTTGCCAACAATACACTCGGTAATATCGGACCGACGATTGAGGGAGGTGTTTTTACTTCATCATGAGTTGAAGAATACAATATTGTTAGCAAAGACATTTGCAATGGATAAATATCAAATGGGATGCTAGCTAGAAGCATCCAAAAATAAAAGTTAAGTGTTATAATGCTGATGAATACAAACAATTTTGCACTAGTTTCACTTTCAAAATTAGATGTCCTATTTCAACACTTAGTAATTTCCTTAAATAAAATCAATGGTGTAATAGTACTGTAATTTTCAGTAATGTTGTAAAGACAAAGTGTTATTTACACGAAGGTTGTGCGCTACAACCCTCACCATGTTCACCACATGGTGTCACAACTATCACATATTGCAGTAGAAGAATACATAATATTTTAGATCACAATCCATAAGATACTATAAAATATAAACATCTATTAAACTTATATTATTGCTTGAGATTAATTACTACTTACCTTCAAAGAATTGACTCTACGACCCAATTCTTCTTTCAGTGCCTCTTTCTCCTCGCTTGTGTCACCCTCAATGATAATGTTAACAATTTCATCATTGTATCTTTGTTTGAGTTGTTGGGCAATGAACATAGGGTCAGCACTAAGGGTGATGTCATGTCAAAATGACACACGTATTTCAGATAGCATTTGATCTACTATCATTTTAGCTTTTCCCTATCATTTGTGACATCAATATTAGTAAAATTCCATCAAAATAACTCCAAAGCCATAAAGAAAAGAACATAATAATATGGCATTTGTTTCTATATAATTTGCACAATTGCAATAATTAAGGTTTAGCTTCGCTGAAGAAGGTGTGTGAGATGGTGCATCCCTGCTTGTAGGCGGTGGTCTATCCATGTTGCCCTATGAACAAGATTAGTAATCCTTAGCAATAAAAAGTGAAATGAAAGTATTTGTTTTTGATAAGGTAAACAGGTTTTAAGGGGTCCTGAAACCCATAAGTTTAAGAACAAGAAAGGCTGAAAATAAGCCAAAAAATGCCCAGCCAAAACATAAGCCTTACGGCTGAAAATAAGCCCAAAGGCCCAGCCCGAAACAACTGCCCACTAAAAAGGTCAGAGAAAAATTTGGTGTAACTAATGTGTATATTTGCAAAATTCAATATCAATAAAATTCCATCAAAATAACCCCAAATCTATAAAGAAAAGAAAATAATAATATGACAGTTGTTTCTATATAATTTCAACAATTACAATAATCAAGGTTTACCTTCACTAAAGAAGGTGTGTGAGATGGTGCATCCCTGCCTATGGGTGGTGGTCTATCCATGTTGCCCTGTGAAAAAGATTAGTAATTCTTAGCAGTTAGCAGCAAAATGAAAGTAACAGACTTACCAAAAAAATATTAATAATAAAGTAGATTGTATATTGGAGTCAATATTAATTAGAGGAAATTGGTTAAAATGTTATACTTACCAGTCCCATGATAGGGATTTTTTTGTATCTACATGATTCAAATTGTAATCTATCAAAAGCTCTTCCCTTGCACTTATTGTTTTTATCGCACATACAAAAACACAATTTCCCTCGCATGCCTTGAATATATAATTCGCTAACTTATTAGTTGACATAGGTCGAGAACTATTTATAAATCCTACAATATTCCTTGTTGCTTTTAGCCTTCCATCAATATACATAGCAAACATTTTACTTTGATCATTTTCTTTTCTTGTATATAATTTGGTGACAATGCATACCTATACATACTTTTTTATATTACACAATCCGCATCTAATTGTTGTAATTGTAACAAGCTCCTACATACTCCATCAATTCAACAACTTTATCATAACAGACCTTTATGCCATCCATGGAAAATAGGCCCAAACCATGTAATGAAGATGGAGCTATGCAATATATCCTTTCATTAACAGAAAAATCAGTGTAAATTGGAGGTAGTTCCTTGGGTACCCATTCTTTCTGAAGATGTGTGTACCTTAAAGGCACCTCCCTATCACCTTCACTCTCATTATCATAAGAACATGACCTCCCCTCAACAAAGAAAAATTGCATTTGTTTTTTGAATTTTCTTCTAGTCCTTTAACCTCTAGTTGATCTCCCTATTTTAGACCTTACTAGATGTCTCACTTTTGTCTTCTATTCCTGCATTTTCCTCACTTAAGGAAGATAGATCAGACAAATGCCTATTTGGTGATACTTGCAATCCATAAAATGAGAGACACACTAGGACAAAAGTTGATGTTGACTGTAAAGAGAAGACATGCAAATAAAAAGTTGTATTTCTAGGGTCTATTGACATATACCTATCGATCCGTGTGACTTTACAAGATCCTAGTCAAAGGCATTGAATAACTTGCATATGTAAATCATTTATCTTAAGTTAGCCAAAAATTTGGTCTAATTAATGCATATATCTAAAAAAATATTGGATGTTGTACTTAATTTTTATATTTGCACATATGGTTTTGAAAGAAAAAGTTGGTCACCTCACTTATCAAATTCACCTATATTTTAATGAATGAAAAGTTATCTACTTACAATGCTCTATAAACTAAAAATTATGTAGAAGAAAAAAATTACATGTTGCATTCATCAAAATCAAACAAATTTCTATAAATAAAAATCATGACACCATCATACTTAACATTGATCGCACCTCGACAGACATTTCATTGATCATGTCATTGATCATCATCTTCATCCATGTCATCATCATCACCATCATCATACTTGTCACTTTGATCATTGTCATCACCACCACCATCTTCATTGCCATCATCATCATAATCATCACCATTATCATGACCATCATCATCATGACCATCATCTCCATGATCATCACTATTTTCATTAGCATGATCATGCTCATCATCATCATCATCATCATCTTCATCATCATTGGGTAACAATCATTTATGATCATCATTTACTTCATCTTTTGATTCTTTAGTATCTTCTTCTTCCATCACATTATACTTTACCGACCTTCCTCTTGGATCATGTTTAACAACAAATGACCAACCTAGATTGTGTGGAATGCCAAAGTAAAACATTTACTCACATTGGATTGGAAGAACATAGGGATCATCTCCAATTAGCTCAAATGACCTTGTATTAATCATTGTAAATCTAGTATCATGTTCAATAACAGTCCTATTAAGATCATTTCGATTCAGCAGTAGCCTGTACTATTTGACAACAAATAGAACTAATTTGAATGAATTAAAATCACACTCAAGTATATCATCCAAAATGCCATAGTATTAATTTTTAGATTGTTGAAGATGTATGTTAGTTCTAGATGAAATATTGGTGACCACAAAGATTGCATTTATCCTGGAATCACAAGTTTTCTTCGTTTTGTCTCATGGTAGTACATAGTTTTGTGGTGTTTGACTTGCAATTATTCAAACATGCCAAGATTATTTGCATTGAGCTGTGAGTTGATATTAAACTTATGGCTCATAATTAGTAATTTTCTACATACCTTTGTATCTCTTAAGCCATATGCTAGATCAAGTACCATTGGCGCAACATTGGGATCTCTATTACAATGAACTTCTTTAACCAATGATGCAACACTATCCCATGTTAATGAATGACTATTTTCTTGAGACTGTTGAATCCATACCATCATCAAATCAAGATTATTTACAATATACAAATTTAGTGCATCCCACTCATGACCAACTATAAAGAAAAAAATTAGACTAGTTAGAAACAACTTATATTGATGATGGATAAGAATTAATTAATTACAAAAAATAACTTATAATTACCTCTTACTCTCCTGAATCTACCTTTCCCCATCAATTACTTCCCTTCGAATTTGTTAATAGAGTTGGGATCCCAAATGGTATCTACATGGATATTTGCTACAAACTTTGGAAGCTATTCACTAATGTACACCATGGTCTAGTATACCATATATCCCTCTACCATAGAACCCTCAGTACATGCTCTTTGTTGAACCAAGCCCTTCATAAATTTCAAGTGCCTCTCAACCATCCACATTGACCTAGTTTGTACAGGTCCACACAATTCAATCTCCTCAACTTGATGTATGAGGTAGTGTTCTTGATAATTGAAAAATATTGAAGGTAGAAACTTTTTCATTTCACACATAAGTTGTAGAATTTTTCTCTTCCAATATTTTAAATCTTTTTTATCAATTTCTTTAGATGATAACCACCTAAAAGAGATTCAACATGCAAGCACATATAATGATATTTTATATAAAATTATACAATAGATTACATAAAAAGTAAAGCAAGTCATAAATATAATATATGTGCAACAAATCTAAGAAAAAAAACTTCTAACCTCATGTATCTTTCAAGATCATATATAACTTGTTTAATATTATTGTCAAACTGGTGTGGGAGGGATAGAGGTAGGATGTACTACAATCATTAAAAAATGATCATTTCAATATATTATTAATTAATGCAATAGGTAGTATATTCAATTTTACAAATATATTGTAAATAGAAAACATGACTTACCTTGACGAAGGTATGCTAATCATGTGTTTTCAACCCTGACCCAAAATCACCTTTTCTTGATACAAGAGTGCTTATATTTGTAGCAAATCTTATGAAATTTTTTTTTATGACTTCTTTTAATGCATCACTTTTTTTCTTTGTTAATAACCAAGGAAAGGCACTCATATTTATGTAGTCTCCATTGTTATTTCATTCAATGAAATCTTTCAGTGCATGATTGGATTCATGAATGTCAATGCAAATTTTGATAATTTTTTCTCTATCATGCTTTCCATCCAATATTTTCCATAGTGTCTCTATTACATTCTTTCCAATATGCATAGCATGAAACAAATGCACAATTAAGAGATCCTTGTAGTATGGTAACCTACTAAATTGAGTAGGATAACTTTTCATTCCTGTAGGAATTTGGTCATTGATGCATTAATGACCTTCACGAACATCAATTATATTATTACTAAATATAAGACAATATCAAAATATAAATTTCAAACTTTGGACCACAAACTGGACATTACCTCAAGGATTTAGTTGATCGTATTCCAACTTCCATAGATGAGGTGTCATTTTTTGTGGCCTTGATGTTATCTCTTCTTTTCCATTAAAATATATTTTTTAGTAATTCAATACTTATGATTATTGAAGAGAAAGTTCCTAAACTCATTGAACACCTACTTTCTTAAACTTCTTAAATGATGAGATTTCATCTTCGGACCACAAACTAGACATTTGAATTTTCTCTTTATCTAAAGACATAAAGATTATGTACAATTGGATCATGTACAATTATTATGTGCAACTTAAGCATACAACAATAATATGTAAGCACTATAATAGACCAAAAATATATGACCTTGACAATATAACATACCACAAAAATGAGTTAGCCAAAGGGCATCATGTATTATCCATACAAGTATTGCATGTAATTAAAATTGTCTTTGTCTTATTGGTCTAGAGATGTCATACATAGTGATTCCATTTCATAACTTCAACAACTTGTCAATTAGGGGTTCAATATACACGTTCATAACTTTAACTTGATACTTACCTAGTAATTGAATGAATAGAAACATTACATAATTATTATGACTATTTTCATGCACTGTTTATAAATTAATTTACATAACTATTAAATGACAAAAAACATGGCGCAATCATTAACAACAGTATGTGCTCCCTCTTTATGTATATCCAAGGAGGAATGTCATCGTTAATAAAAAAAACAAACCACACTAAGTAAATAGATCTCATATCTCCAAATGGATTGACATCGTTTGCTGTCAATGAAAGTTTGAAATTATGAGGTTCTTTTTTAAAGTGTGACCATGTTTTTTCTATCTCTTTAAATGAATAACCATCCAAAAGCATTTTCATAATGTCATCTTGACTTCTATTGCATGCATGATAATCCATAAATTGTGCCAAGCTAGTGCACCTGAATAATTGTTGAAGACATGGAATAATGGGAATGTATTGAAGAACCTTGTGAGACACCTTTTTTGTTATTTGATTTGACTGATATCCACTAATATGACAATTAGGGAATTCTATTGCAAATTCATATTGTTTATGATATAGAATGTGATCATTGGGACATGCATGTATTGTCTCATGCTTCGTTCCAATTTGATTCATAAGGGTAGATAATTCTAGGTACGAATGAGGCAGAATGTTTAATGGTGGTAACAAAAACTCACCTATCAACCTACAACAACAAATATGCATTGTTAATATAATAAATAGTAATGGTATGCTATCATTGAAGATGAAAAAAATGACATACCTTAGCGTACGTGACATTTTTACATTGGATAAACCATTCACAACCTTCAAGTTCACCAACAACACTTTAGCAGAGAGAAGAGTTGTTTGGGAGCCTTTGTATAGGGCTTGTGTGTCTTCTCAAGTAAAAGTATATCAAGACCATCTTCATCATCATTATCAGATGCACTAGTACCATCATCATGAGCATCTTCATCACCTGCGCCAATACCATCTTGTTCAATCATGTCCTCTAGCATATTATCATCTTCTTCCATGGGAGTGTTATCCTTAACTTGTATATTCACACCTCCATGTTCCTTTGGTATGAAATCCACATTCAACAATTGAAAAAAATCATGGCCCCCTTCAACATAACCATGTTGCCTACAATGACTTTGGGCTGTTGTGATTATAATTATTTGATTCTTTAAGCCCTTACACTTTTTGCAAGGACAATCACATTTATTAGCTTTTCTTTAGAACCGAGACCACAATGTAGCCATTGTCTCATTATTTTGTTCTAGGTTCATATTGTTAGGCCTGATCTTTTTTCATAGAAAAATATATTTGCAAAAATATTAGACATGTTGTACTTAATGTTTATATCTGCACATATGGTTTTGAAAAAAAAATTGATGTAACTAATGTGTATATTTGCAAAAATATTAGACATGTTGTAGTTAATGTTTATCTCTACACATATGGTTTTGAAAGAAATATTTGGTGTAACTAATGTGTATATCTACAAAAAAATTGGACATGTTGTACTTAATGTTTATATTTACACATATGGTTTTGAAAGAAAAATTTGGTGTAACTAATGTGTATATTTGCAAAAAAATTGGACACATTGTACTCAATGTTTATATCTACACATATGGTTTTGAAAGAAAAATTTGGTGTCATCAAGAGTTGAATTGTTCTATGAAAGTCCTAGTTTATTCATACTTGTCCAAAAATTGTAAACTTTCTATTATATGTTTTGATGGATTGGTGCTCACATTAAAATTCAACCCTTTCCCTCTACATGGTTTAATTTGTAACATAGATCTTTTGGACTAAAGTTTATTCTTGGCAATTGTTGAATCCATGTCTTTAGTCTTCTTAATGGTTGTCTCTATAGAGTTATGACTAAGAGCTTTTATTTTATCCATAAATAGCACCATCATCCTCCTCTATGTTATATCAACGGCCAATATTGATAACTCTAAAAATCAGCAATGTAGGTGTCCACTAAACAACATTGTTCAAACTAAGCCAACTTCTTAAAATGATGTTTAGGGTCAAATTTTTCAATAAGCCTCTTAGTGAACTCTTCATAAGAGGTACTCTAATGATGTCCCATTATGATCATTTTGTGGTGTCACTAGTCATGAGCAATAATAACCAAGTGAATAGCAGCATATTTAAATGGCCTCATCTTCTAGCATGGAGATAAACCAGAAATAGGTATATATTTTTAGAACACATGTTCTTGTCATTGTCTTGCTAGACACATCATAGTAGAAGAGGATCAATTTGCCAACCTTTTTTTGAAAGTCATTTTCATATGGTCTTCAACTCTATAAATCAGTTAGAGGTCCTTATAATCTCTTAAATATGTCTTAGGTTGGACCTACACTTGATTGTTTTGTTTCAGTCTTGCATGAAGTGATCTTGCAAACCATCTTATGTAGGTTCATTTTCAGCTTTTGGTTGGAATTTATGAGAAATATAGGCATGAGAGGTCTACTATTAGTTATTCTAGCGTGTTAATTTGTAGTGTTGTTATTTAGTGAATTGGTCCCTTTGGCCATTATTGCTAGCACTATTATTATTATTATTATTATTATTACTATTGCTACAATGCAATGCATTGATTTGTTTATGTTGTCCCCCTAACCAAAATATTTACAATGTTCATTGTAGGATCTTCTCCTATGTCTATCACCCACATTCACTTTTCTCTATTTTATGACTGCTTTAAAGGATTAAAATTACTTGTTCCGATCCTTGAAAATGGATACTAATGCGAACCAAGTACTCTCGAAATTATTTTCCCTTCTAGAACTTCTGGAGACTACCACTTTCTCTATTTTTGCAAATATCTCTACTCTCTTCCGCTCAAAAGAAACATAAGAAAGCATGATAACCAACTCTTATACCACTAAATTAACACTACTGGCCTGTGCCCAAAATTCAACCCTTTCCCTCTACATGTCTATATATATATTTGCAATATGTGTATGTATGAATGAACTCAAACCTATACCAAAGGGGAAAAAATTATTGAACCCATGTACCAAAATTGGAACCCAAACTGTCAACTTAGATGAAAATTTAAGCATAATTTAAATACTCCATTTGAGTTGCAAAAAGCAACATTAAGGCTTCAAAATCCAAAATTAATCACCATGATGAAACTAAAGTAAAAGGATGATGACAAGTGCCAACTCACAAACTTACTAAAAATTAACATGCTCTCCAAGAAGTTTGTCGAACACCCCAAAGGTCAAAAACACTTTTAAAATCATCATCGCAATCTAAATGGCCAACTGAGCTTAATGCCAACAAAAAAAACCAAGAAAGGTTGAAGGTGTGCCCTATAAGATCTAAGTCCCCTTACCAATACCAATTAGCCTATTGGAACTCAAAATATATACTAATAGTCTCTGCACAAATTAGCCCTAGGAAAGGGGCTTTACAATCCTCTCCTAAGAATTACTTGTCCTTGAGCAATTGTAGGTTTGGATATAATCAAATCTACCTGCTCTACCATGCAACATCCTCAACAAGTAGGTTTCTCCATTACACCAAATTCTCTCTAATGATCCTCTTCCTCAAAGTACACTCCATGTAATCCGGGAACATGTCTTAGGCCTATTTGACCCATCCTTGAAAAAGGGCCATAAGAATGCCACAGGGATGTTCCATAGTATTAATGATTTAGTTTTGATAATTTCTTTGAATTTGACTCTCATGTGAACTCTCAATTCAATGCAATGTCTTTTGGTCTTGCTTTGTTGTTGAAATTTTATGGCTCATTTGGAAGTTTAGAAATGACTATGTTTTTAGTGGTAGGGATAGAGCTCTTACTGAGTCACTGAGGACCTATGATCTATAAAATTATAGATCATGACCTATGATCTATAAAATTATAAATCCCTTAGTTTTATTTCAGCTACCTCCTAATCCATATCTAATGATTAGTTCTTAAAACATTCTATTAGGAGAATTATTTTCAAGGAAACCTCCATCACATCCTTAATTATTATTTATATTGGTCAAGCTTGCATTGTTAGCCTTTTCTATGTTTTCAGCAAGAAATTCCAATGGACAATTATTATGAGTCTTCCTCTGTCTGCCCACTATTATTCAAGAGCAACACAAATTTATAACAACAAATAGACTAGATTTCCAATCATACAAAAGATAATGCAGCCAGTTCCAAATATGAATTGTCCATATTGATATCCTTATTGATAAAAGCATCTTAATTTTGTTGATCTTCCCCCAACTCCTTGTAATCCACTACATGTTTCAAAATTTGATATATTATCAAGAGATGGTTCAAAATGTGAAGTTAGGTCTAATTAACCTAAAGGGTTCTTTCCTTGTTGCAATTCCTAGAAGAGTGATTTACCTTCTATTTCTCAGACAATAACTATTTGTATAAAGTGATGTGTGTTTAGAACATTTGATTCAAATAAAGACAACGCATCATGCTTTTCTTTACTACTCATTATTTGATAATCCACCACAATAGTATGCCAATTTCAAAACATTTGAATGAATTAAGGTTCTAAGATTATTGAGTGTAGGAAACTAGTCACTTAAAAGACAAACATTAATATTAGAAATAAATTTTATGTCCATAAAATATATATATATATATATATAAAGCAACCAATGCAAAGAAAACACATAGAATAACCAGAGTAACATAAGGAGTGATACTTCAAGTCTGAACCAACCATGTCAACATTATCACCTAGATAGTTAAAATGCAAACTAATCAAATATATTTCAATGGAGGTTCCAATAATCTGAGCAGTACAAACCAATAAATCATGATACTACTACTAGTATTTAACGTATATTTCAATGGAGGTTCCAACAACCTGAGCAGTACAAACCAATAAAGCATGATATTGCTATTAGGATTAAACTATGTAGTTTTCAAGTCAAACTCATTAACCCATGTTTCATGAGTAGCAATTCAAAGGAACCCATCTCTCATCAGGCTGAATGATACACTTAGCACTCATTGTATCTCGGTGATGCTCATCGAGGTGAAGCATTGGGCCTTTCTGGAATGTCACCCATCTCAGTACTACTTCAACTCAAGAACAAATTACCATGGAATTTCCTCTAAGGTTAACCCCACTTAGTTTGTTACCTCATTTGCAAAATCTTCAGCAAATATTGTAACTTATGAACAATTGATATAGAGTCCTTTTAACTCATCAATTGACAAAGAGGAGATATCTTCCACAACAATTCAAATTGTGATATTGCTATCAAGATTTAACATAATTTGACTTGCAATATCATAATCTGACTTGATGTTGAAAATATCTCCTACATATCAATTGATGAGCTAAAAGGGGCTCTATAATGAATTGTTTACAAGGCACAACACATAGCAAGCTAAGTGGGCTTAACCTTTAGGGAAACTCCATGGTTAAATGCACTTGAGTTTGAGTAATACTAGAATGGGTATTCTCCCAGGAAGGTCCAATGCTTCGCCTTTGTGAGCACCACCTAGATACAATGAGTGCTAAGTGTACCTTTCATTCTCATGAGAGATGGGTTCTTGTGAACCACTACTCATGAAACCTGAGTCAATGAGTTTATCTTGAAAACTACACTTCAATGCTGATAGCAATATCTTTTTTTTACTTCTGTTGAAAATATCTCCCACTTATCAAAGTAATAAATCTTATAAGGTTTATCAAAATAAAGGTGAACTACCCCAATGACTACATATATCAAAATTCATGGTCAACACAAAAATTTCATATTCATTTATAAAACATTGTGATTTTCTATGAGCATCTTCACAAGCTTTTTAATCTTGAGTCCAAAATTTATGTATGCATTTCTTGTTAAGATCATACCATTTGATCCTCAAAAAACTGAACTACAATCATTAGCTTGGACTTTACAAAGACTATACAATTTTTGTGAGTGAAGAAACCGACTTATAATACTAATGAGTATCACTGTCATTTTCAGTTTCCAAATATTAAATGCAGTTTCTAGTCAAGCAAGCTGATCTTGGGCTGGTTGTGACTTACATTTAAGGAATCTCTAAAGGTATGCTAGTAGGATGGTATAGTAGCAATTTTACCTATAGAACATGTGGAATGACCAATCAAAAAAATTGTACATTTTGATGTGACAACATGTGTTCTAAACTTCTAAGCATTTCAAACTAGTAATCAAATAACTTTTACTTACTATGTTTTGCATCAACCTTAGAATCTCATCCTTCATTCACAATTTTTATTCAATTCTCCAGAATTCAACATTCTATTTCTATTCCCTCAATGAAGTGAATAGATCAATTTTTTTATCCTCAAGTAAACCCTTCACTCTTTCAATATCCTTCTTCTTTCCTTCTTTTATTGATACATTTTCCTCAAAATTACCTTGGTCAAGAGTTGATCGTGATAACAATTTTCATTTTTGTTTTGAAATCACTTAGAAAGTTTTGCTAATGGATACACAACAATACTTTTGAGTGAAATGAAATTCTAAGCAACTTTGACCTTTACTTATTTTTGCAATGGTCAAACCTATATACCAATTGATTAAAAAACTAAAATCATCCAATGGGATCCTAGGCTAGAAAGATCTAATGCCTCAAAGAGGTTCTTTTTTTCTGCATCAAGCTTAATTATACTTGTTGCCTTGCAACATCAAGAACAAAGATGCATGCATTCTGATCAAGAAATTTTGCAATTTCTTGACTCCTAGGATGAATTTTTTTATTTTGAACTTGGTGCACTACTTGCATCCTAAGTTCTATCATTTAAATTTTCCTTTCAAGTGTGGTGATTGTAATATTTGTTGAAAGGTCTAAACACAAAATGTCTCATAATATTGGCATAGGTTTGGAATATACATATAGTTACAATCTATTTAAATTTTACATGTCCAAAATAAAACTGGCTATGAAACCAAACATAATCACATGGTATCATTTTACCAAAACAATGCATTAAGGATCATATAATGTTATCATACATGATGACATCAAGTTATGAGGGAAAACTTAGAATTTTTTTCGCAAATGAACTCTGAGAAAAATACTAAAATAGGAAATTCAATTCATATAACCTTGCCTTACTACTTATAGCATAAAGCTCCCAATTTACCCAAAAGCACCTAGGTCAATAATGGGGCTTGTCACACTCACTACTGTCACATTCAATGTCATGTTGTGGTTATCTAAAATATTAAGGCATAATTAAGAGGATAAAACTACTACAGGGGAAATGTCCATGAATTTTTGACTACATTACTTGTGGTGTATGGAATTTTTTTGGGAATATGTAACATCCCCTTTTGGGATATAACCAAATTTTCTTTAAAGGATAACAACCCCAGAGGCAAAGCTTACTTGCAAGAGTATTCTTTCACTCAATTACATAGTAGTTATTGAATTTAGGAGAAGAATGAATCATTGAACAAAATATAATGAATATTTCTATTTGTAAACATGCATACTAGAGCTTCAACCATGTTAGAAACTTGAGGGGAAAACACCATAGGATGTCAGGAGACTATCCTCGACAATTAAGCCCAATAGCATCAAACAAGAAACTAATTCAATTTGACCCCTTAGCCCACAAGTAACCAACTCAACGGGGGCCCACACACAACCAACTCAATCAGTGCCTACCTAATGGATAGGGCCCATATTCCTGCATCCCTATTGTGTTTCCTTGCCCTTTTCTGATAAGATTATTGTATTACATCTGATGAGTGATTATGATTTATAACTCCCAAAAAAAATGTTGTGTAAATGACATCTTTCATGTTATTTTCTTTAGAACTTTAATATATAAAGAGATTTTCCCTCTTGATGCTACAAACAACATTTTCAGATATTTTCTTTTGACCTCTTTCTCTAAGTGACACAAAAGTGGAGATACATGTGTTGGTAGCCCTTGACAACTTTTTGGGTTCATTTATGTCATGAATTCTCAATTTAAAGGGATGATTAATATGAACTATGTGATCATTTTATTCAAAATTGAGTTGTCAAGGAAATGGGCACTTGATGAGCCCAATAAAATATTATGAACATCACCATGGTCATTTACCAACTCACTTAGTTTGGAGCATTTTTTCACAACTTGCACTACATATCCAAGTCCACTTGAAACATATTTTCCTCCAAGATTAGATAATTTATTCAGTAATCTTATAACTAGTTTTTGTGATAATCATCTTTGATAATAGTATGATGGAAATAAAAGAAATTGTAATAAGTGTTTCTTGAGGTATTTTAGGCCAGCAAATGTTTTTAGATTATGCCAACTGTCTCATTATGTACATAATGGTAGATGATTTTTCTATTATCATCTCCCTTGACTGTGCTTGTATTCATTGTTGTAGCAAAACACTTTCTCAGGAATAACTTAGCAAATCAAACAAGTCAAAGAGTTTTATGCCATCTATTTCATTATGCCAACTATTTCATTCTATAATAAATTGGAAAAAGCTTGAGAAAAAAATAGAAAAAGAAGGAAAAATTCAAAAACATTGAGGAAAAGCTTGCCTTTTTTGGTTTCATGCCAAATAAAAGCCAGAGAGAAAATCAAACAAAATGAGTTTATAACATGAACAATGGAATTTGTTAATTAAATTTTTAATTACACTGCATAATTCAACATTTAAGTTGAATCCTAGCAGTTGATTTCAATTTACAAAATATAAAATATATAGTCAACCAACAGAGTGAAAAGATAGGGGTGGAGCATATGAGGTTGGCTGCTATGATCTAGGGGCTACAAATCGTGATGTTGAAGATGTAGGATTCAAACTCCCAAGTTAATTGATCTC